>OU342535.1:5000000-6250000 GCA_910589475.2 Bembecia ichneumoniformis
ATAATGGCAGGTATATTTGGGTTCAGATAGAATGTAGTTTCACCGAACAGATTTTTTTTTTCAGAAATCTTTGTCCATATATTTATTTACTTAATATTTCCTATAAACTTATTTTTAATTCAGTCAAGTAGAAGAACGAAAACTGACACCTATCTACCTATCTCTAATGACATTCCTTTCATCGCTTAAATGATAGTTGTATTTTATAATCTATATCTATATTAATAAATTCGTCAAGGGATACGGTAGAAGACTCGATTGAAACCTTACCTGAATAATAAAACATAAAAAAATAAAGATTTCGAGTCGACAACATATATTCGCAAAATTCGGATTGTCAAGTATTTGGTTAAATTCTAATGGTGCTGACAGACAAATCGCAGTCGCCATATGGGCCACTCTAGCGAAACGTCACTGACACTTGTAACATCTTGAGTGGTTAATAAACGTTTCGTTTCATTCATACTAGCGCACATACGCCTCGCCACTCAATACGTCGTCGCACCATTCATTTTAAAAACAAAAGTGTCCATTACAAAGAACTGTGACTCATGTGTAAAACGAAACGTCTTGCCGCAAACATTGAGCGAAATCTATGCCGTGCCTTTAATATTCCTTGAGAACCGATAACTACAGAAATATCTACCTACATTTTGTACCTACATGTGTACATATTATGAGTCACATTACACCCGAGCGAAGCCGGGTTTTCATCTAGTAAATAAATAAAAAATAATGAATCGCTCAATGTGTTGCAGAGCACAAAATTTGAGAAATGCGGCAATTTTTTTAATTTTTTTTCCAAACATTAATAGAAGTACCTACGAGGAACGTTTTTATGAACATAAAAATTGAAAAAAACCGAGCAAACCAGGGGACGAGTCGCTTGTGACATTATAAAAGAGGACACTTGTATTCCTTTTTTTTTTCTTTAAATATGAGAAGCAGCAAGACTCAAACAGGCTTGTACCAGCTTATCCATTGAAAGCCAGGGTAAATCTGTCACGTTTTGTTTCCAATGTTAAATGTACATAAAAACCACTAAATCGGGATACATTTACTAGCTGAATTCCATGTTTTTATTATTAGTCATTCCGTGATTACAAGAATCTATTTAATTTAAAAAAAGCTCATAGAAAATTATAATAAATCCTAATAAAAATCCTTCCTGTATACTCAGGTAGAAGGGATGTAATGTTTATCTATACTTATAAAATCGTTTGTCCTGACTATCAACATACAGCCAAAACTACGAATTCTAGAAAGCTGAAATTTGGAAAATAGGTTTATTTTATAAGCACCACTAAGAATACATTTTCGAAAAATTCAGGGAGTATCGCTAGTTTAAACTAAAATAGCTGCTGCAGCAAGAAAATAACAAAAGGAATGTCCAAACGCTTTTTAGTTTACGTTGGCAAGAACTAGCACTCACCTATTCAGCAACTACATGTATACTGTTATCCACGTTCGTGTTCACAACTTCACATCACGTATCCCGACCGTTAAGGCTTCTGCACATATCCGGCGCGGCGTGTGGCGGTGGTGCAATAGCTACCGGTTGCGAATATTCGTATCGTGTTCAGCCACACTGCGATAACACACAGCTTTGACCCGTCGAATGTGTGTTTGAACCTTTGTATAGTCTGTAATGCACTGTGACCTCGCTTGACTGACACGCTTCATGTGGTACTCATGAAGCAATAAATTCACGCTATACTAACCATTATTAAAGGTCATGTATATTGTATACAGCTTTGAGGAATAATTGTGGCATTTATTTAAGGTTGCCTATTTTTTTTTAATACACGTAAAGCGTAATTAAAGCTCAAAAAGCGCTTTTATTTCTATCGATTTAGTGACGTTAATGTTACAGGGGTACACAAGGGCTGTACATAATGTATTTAAGAAAATACACCATTATTATGAAACTCTCAATAAATGTTGTTTATTTTATCAAACAACATTTATTGTAAAAATAAAAATATTAAAAAAGATTTGTAAGACAAATGATAATAGATACATATTTCGGGTCTTTTTTTATGTTAATGGTCTAATGGTCCACTTGATGGTAGGTGGCTACCGTCGCCTATAAAATAAGTCACGCCACAGGTGCTGCGAGTGCGCTGCAGGTCATAGCGGGATTAAGTAATAGGGTAATCTGGCATCCCTTACTCAATCGCCAAACATATATATTCTGTTATTTCACGGTGGTCTTTAGTATGGGAGTTGTTACTGCCGCCAGACTGGCTGCCCAAATGACCTTAGAAAAGTTTAAAACAAAACAAAAAGAATCTAGCTAACAAATTATATGCGAAAATTAAAATTATATAAATATGTATATCTGTGTTATATTGTGAACTGTATAATCATATTATACACTGTATGTTTTCCAACTATAATAAAATAATTATATAAAAAGTTGACATGCAGTTCGTAATTCTTTTTTTTTAATATTAAAGCTCGTTTGAGCTGCAGTGGAAATTATTCATTATTTGTGATAAACTTAGTAACATTTACATATATTGTTGCCCAATCAACCCACATGTGTGTGTGTGTTCATGTGTGCACACAAAATGCACACATAACAGTAGTGCAATATAATTAACATATTAAAATAATGTAAAATTAGAAGCCAAGAAGTCTGAAAAAAACAGCAAGACTTGTTGAAAAATATAAAAATAGCTCGGCCGGTTAAATTAAATATGAACAGAATGCCGGCAAAAATATCCAAGCTGTTTACAAAGATAAGCTGTTTTCGCTCCCGGAATTAAGTATTAAAACAGTGCTTTGTAAACTTTTTAATTTTACACTTTTTGCTACCGCTGTTTTCTTCGCTTTTGAGCGCTTACCTTTCTTTTTGCAGCGGAGTCTATTTTAATAGTATTAATCATGAGTTCATCAACAATATTACATTACAGTTTTATTTATGCGTAAGATTGTAAGGTGTTGAAAAATATTACTCTTTTAGAACTCTTCAGTTAATAGGGTTTTTTTATTATTATTGTCTTTACAACAATAACATTAAATTTAAAGAAAAAATACTAAATAGTAATACCATAGATAAAATACTACTTAACCAGACTAATGGAAATATATTTGTACGATGTGGTCACGCGATTACACTAGTATTTATTTTACAACCAATTATAATCCATAATTGGTGTTCGACGTACAGTAATCGGCATTTAATATGGCACATCGGGAATAAGAGTGAGATGTTCGGTTTTGTATAGCGTTATTTTTGTCTATACCTGTCATTCAAATAACGCGTCATCTGTCTTCAGTCGCATTACAATCACTGTAGAGTGTAGTCGCGTCCACTTATAAATATCTATATAGAGTTGTTATAACCACCATGTATGGCATGGCGGTGGCGTTTGAAACTAATATAAAGAAAGGTAAGCCTTTGCATGGACAATCTCGCGAAATTATTTACAATGTGTATAAATATTTTCTAAATGAAGCTCAACAGTTTAAGTCTAATAGCGAGAGTCAATATTTCAAAAAAATTCAAGAGCGAGTTGCTGTTGCTACGGGAGTTTCAAGAAGGACTTTAAACCGAATATTGAACGAAGCTAATGATGATAATGAAACAACATCAAAATTATGCAAATTTGGTACACCGAAAAAGGGGAAGCCGAAAAAAGAATATCTTTTAAATCTTGACAGTTTTGATTATGACGTCATTAGAAGAATGGTATATGATTTTCATTTGAGATTTCACGAAATACCAACAATAAAAGCTCTAAAAACAAGATTACATGAAGCTTTCGGTTTTAATGGTTCAGAGAAAACGTTGCGAAAAATACTTAAACAGATGGGATTTCGTTATAAAAAAACAGAAGACAATAGAAAAGCACTCATGGAAAAACATGACGTGAGACTCAAACGAATAGAATATTTGTATAAAATACGGAGTTATCGTGCAGCAGGAAAAAATATAGTATATACAGATGAGTCTTATATACACACATCTCATACTAAAGGAAAAAGTTGGAGTGACGGGAACGGAAAAGGAGTTAAAAGACCAATATCAAAAGGGCAACGATTAATAATCGTTCATGCCGGAAACGAGAAAGGGTTTGTTTCTGGGGCTTTTTTGACTTACAAATCCACAGATACAACCGGTGACTACCACAAAGAAATGAATTATGAAAATTATGAAAAATGGCTACGGACCCAATTAATACCAAATTTACCAAATGATTCAGTTTTAGTGATTGACAATGCACCTTACCACAATAAATATGTAGAAAGACCTCCAAATTCAAATACTATTAAACAGGAAATGATAAACTGGTTAAACAAACATGGTATTACAGTTGATCCCACTTTCACAAAACCACAAATATATGAAATTGTACGCGAGAATAAGCAAAATTTTACAGAATTTTCTATAGATAAAATACTAGCTGAACATGGTCACATGACATTGCGACTACCGCCCTATCATCCGGATTTTAATCCCATCGAAAATATATGGTCTCAGCTTAAAGGGTATGTCGCTTCGAAAAACATTGATATGAATTTGACAACAGTAAAAAATCTTTTAACAGAGAAAGTAAACATGATCGGCCCAGAAGAATGGAAAAAGGTTTGTGATCATGCAATAAAATGTGAAGATGAATACAGAAGAGTTGAAAATGGATGCGTTCACTGATCAACTTATAATTAATACCGCTGACAGCGACGACGATGATGATCTCGAAAGCACGGATAGTGAAATGGAAGGAGTTGAGAGTTTTGATGTTTCTCATAATATAGAATAACAACAACTTTTTTGTTATTTCCTATAATTTCCTATATTTTTGTATATTTCTAATATAATGCTATTTTCTGAGTTGTATTTAGTTTTATTATGCCAGTAGTTCGCCCCAAGGGTTTGTTCAAAATCAATATCGATTTTTCTCGTCACTGCCCGAGTTGACGAACCAAATTTTAATCAATTACGACTAGCGGTTTAGTGCAGCAATTCCATCTGCTAGAGTGCTAACAGATGGACGGATAGACAGGGATAAATCATTCGTCTGCGCAGTTGCTTTGAAATTTGATTTTAATATGTATTAAAATTTAACTGGTAAATTTAAATTTAACTGGTAATTCCAAATGACGATCATAAGAGTTTCTTGGAGAAACCCAATTGATAAATAAATATTTTGATTTTTGATTTGATTTGATATTATTATTTTTTTAAATATTTTATTAACATAAATGGTTTAAACAACTCTATATAGATATCAGACTGACGGTACATTGTGCGACAGAAAGAACGCTCTATGAAACCGAATATAGCCGATCTTAGCCATACATCTCGCTCTTGTCTCCGATGTGCCATATTAAATGCCGATTACTGTACAACAGATTCCTTATCTATAGATGATTATAATACAATACAATATTAAAAAAAATAATTGTTTGTTAGTTGTTGGTGATGTTTGAGTGTGTACTTACTAAGAACTACAAATTCTTTAACTATTGATTATCCCTAAATAACTCATCAATTATTTTTTGCTCTACATTTGTTTTTTAATTTAAGTTTAAATTCTAAATGAAAGACCTAATCAAATATAATGGATACACTATGTCCTTTTTTGTATCCGTGCCAACGTGTTGGCAAAGATCAGTTTTTTATGGAGATTTTATTTTCCTTTTTACGGTTAAAATTTGTACCATTAGGTAAGAAGAAATTATAGATTTTACTGGGAAAATATCTTTTAATTTGGTAATGGAGTTTCAAAGATATTTAAGTCTGAAAGTATGAAAAAATCTAATTGAAATGCGCACTGATTCGAACAACTTATTGAGTACGTGCTTCGCGTTCCATATGTTCTTTTTCGAATATTATCTCCTTTACAAAATCTGAAATATTCACACGAAATGACTGAAATTAAGAAATACTTTCATTACCAAATTTTTCAAATTGTGAGTTAAAAAAACAATAGCCTGGTTGATTAATGTCCTTTCATGATGATCGGTTGACTATTTAAGGAGTAAAAGCGTAACAAACAAACAAGCACACTTTCGCATTTATAGTATTAGTTAGAATTTGGTTGACTAGAATATTTTTGCATATTATAGCAAATAGATTATTACAATAATCTACAATAACAAAGCTAGCACAAAGGATTTGCTTAATGATTAAGGCATGCTACAGGCTGACAATCCACTTGATGGTAGTCCTGTCTCCAATAAACACAGACAACGACAAAGATAAAAGTACTCTGCCGACTCTGTCAGTAGAAGACGAGTAAGGAAAAAGATGCCTCTTAAATTAACACCAAGAATTCCGTTCCGATAAACAAAATCATTATTCAAATGAGTCAGATACTCGTGCAGAAGTGGCGAGCTGAAGATGTGTGCCGCGCGCCAATATAGAAAATCCGCAATGCAGTTTGTCTTGACCTCCAAAACTAATTACGATATTAAATCCAATATATAGGGTCGTTGTGACCTAGAAAGAGGAGATATAACGGCTCAGGCTATATATTATGCGAAATCATGTATTATGTAAAGAAAATAAAACAACATTTATTATAGGCTTTAACATTTTATTTATTTATTAAAGACGTCAGAGAGACGGGTCATAATGGTTGCGTAGGTTGCTACTATCGCTTACATGCCAAGAGTAATTTTAAAAAGTAACATTAAAAGGAAAACTTTGGTTGCAACACAAATATTATGTTAAAGTCCCTATAATACGAATGAGAATAGCATCCCTGATGAATAGAGTACGGGGCAGCTCCGACACGCTATTGAAAGTAATTGCTGGAAAGATGGACTGCCCAATAATAAAACATTTGGTGATGTCACACATCACCCTCAATAGAAAATGATAGGTTCTATCATTTTATATGATACTTGCACATACCACCACAATATGTATATTGTTAGTTTATATTTTAATTTTAATTTTCTACAATGTATAGTAATATAATTTAAAAAGCTATGGACACAATGAAGTCTCAAATAAAATTATTATTATTATTGTTATTATTATTATTAAAGTCGGCAGACAGGCTGACTGTCCACAAGATAGTAGGTGCTACCGTCGCCTATACCACCAGCAACGCCATAGGAGGCTACAACTGCGCTTGCTGACTACAGTAGCATTAAGGATAAGAGATTGAGAATGGTTTCACCCTTCTCTGGCATCTCTTACTCTTTGACCGAAACACAACAGCACACGTGAAATAACACGATGGTTTTCTGTAAGGGCGTGGTTACTGCCGCCAGACAAGCTCCACAAATGACTCCGAAATGCAGTGTGCCCTGGCACTACTTTGCATATCCAAACCTAAGCAAATTTTGAAAAGTTCATTTTCAAAGTTGACCCTGCCGGGAAATTAACCCCCGAACCCTAGAACAGAGAGTTAAGACAAACACCCTAACCACTCATCCAACGGGTCGTCAAATTACATATTAAAGACATAATATCATTTCATCTGACTTATCACATTTGATTTAAAAATGGCCATAGGTGGCCTCAAATAAAATAAAATAGATTTTTTTGTTAATTTCCATTATTTTCTTAATCTTTATTTTAAAAAAAAATTGAGAAAATAACATGAAGTGCTAATAAACTTAAAACTATTGAACTTAAGTATATTAAGTGAATCCAAACAAAGATCATGTTTTATTTAAAATGAAAAAATATACATTTATACATAATACAAAAAAAGCAAATACAGGCTTTTCTTTATAAGGCAATGCCTGCATAATCAAATAAAAGTTATATTTATCCGGTCAACTAATTTCGCTAAATGTGATACTAAAGAGGAAATATCTAGGCTACAGCTCGATGATCCACTCGTTTTAAATTCAATACCATTTGCTTATTTGTGGTTTTGTTTTGCGATTAAACTTTTTTATGGAATCGATGAGCGCGCAATTTTATATAATTTTTTTTTATTGGGGCAAATTTTTCATATTAAAGAGTTCCAATTAAAACTAAACATGCATTGTAATTTTTTTGTATTTATTTTTAAAATTACGATCTTTACTTTCTCGATCTTTAGAAACACAAGCAACGCCAGATGGGATATTTATTTTATTTTGGAAGAAAATACCCCCTGATATAACATTACATAGCAACTTACAAGTTTTCATTGTGTAAACAGATATTCAATAAAAAAAAATTGAAATCAATTATAAATTAATTCCTTAATAACAGTAGAATAATTCCAGTATCTACAGTAAAAATAACAATTCTAAATAATCCCTTCAAAAAATATAACTACTTAACGATAAATTCGATTAATACTATTTCTCTGAAATGTTTTATAAAGAAATATCGGATACACACGATTAAGTAATGGAAAGTCTCAATATGTACAATAACTGACAAATAAATACATCAATCATATTTACCAAGATTGTATCAAGTAATAGATTTTTTTGGAGACTGTAAAAGCATTTTTTTACTCTCAATTGAATTCCAACTTCAATTCAATGTACGAATAATGTATTAAGAGGAGTTTTTGCGTCCCGCAAGACTTGCTGGGCAGAAGCCACCCTTTTATAGAAGACCATACTGAAAAAACATTACATGTGCTGTTTGTTGTGTTTCAGCGAGGGAGTAAGAGATGGCCGTCATCTCTTACTCACTCAGCTGGCATATTATACTATTGAACACTGTGTTATTTTTATTCTTCGCTGTCTCTATGAAAGTAAAATTACATATTATATCTATTTTAAGAGTATTACTGTAAATGAGATATTGCCAATATGCGATTAAATACGAGTTAAAGTAAAAGCCGACCAATAAAATCGGTCATGCACTATTAGGGTTCTGTATCAACGTTTATAATTTAATATCAGACAAGTTTGTAATGATTAATTGAATAATTTGCAATCACTTGGGCAGCATGTCTGGCAGCAGTAACCACCCCCTTATTTCACGATGGTCTAAAGAAGGTCATCGTAAAATAACAGCATGCATGCTGTTGTGTTTCGGTGAGTAAGTAAGGGATGTCAGAGCCCATTTCCCAGAACCTTCAAGTCGGTGTGCGTGGTTAAAGGGTTTGCTTGGTCGGTAGCCGCAGAGGCGGATTATCCCTAAGGCAAACTAGGCCCGTGCCTAGTTTAAAATTAAAATTAACATACAAAAGATTGGTTAATTCTATATAATTAACTATATTTAGTTATTGTGTATGTATATAATTATATATAATCGAGATAATATACGAATAGAATATCATAAAGGTTATTTTTTTACTAAAATGGTTATTTGTTATATTTTTGTATTGTAACTACTGAACCCTAAAAATGAGTTGCAGCGTTAAGCTGGACTGTAAGTCGGACTCTATAAGTAGAGTTGAGCGGCCATTTTGTTCGTGGAGAAATTGCCAATTTCCTGTCATCATGGACCGGATTTGCCCAGCCTTTATCTATATATACATACGTAATAATGCGTCAGAACTATTACACGAACGTTGAAACTGAATTGGAATCGTAATTAATTAACCTCAAAGTTTAAACGACATGTTATTTTGAAACTAAAGTTTAAGTAATTTTAAGTAGATAAATAAGCTCATGTTTTTGATTGTATCTTATTACATCTCCCAATCAAGTTTTACTTATTATTTGTAACAAAATATACGCTTGTTTTAACTCATTTATTTTGATCACTACGTCGTATTTAATAATATTTTGGTTTTTACTAATAACTTTGTTAACCAAACGACACTTCTAACTCTCTAAATATATTTTTTTATAATTTTATCAGGTCTGGGAATGGTCCACGCGTTATTTTTTTACAATTTGGAGGAGTTCTTTTTTATTCTGGTTTAGGAAAAGATTTTCCTGTGAAATCCGATTGTATTGCGATTGTATTGTCCCGTATATCAAATGCGTAGGGTATTACAGGACTAATACGTAGTCCTGAAAGAGCTCAATATTGAAAATGTATTTGGTAATGCTTTCACAAAAATTTATTGCTCAAGTGTTGTTAAAAATACGTTATTTATTTATTATGATATATGTATTTAATTCACTTACTTACACAAATATTTCTTAAAACTGACATTATAATATTATTTTATATTACTGTTATTATTTTAAAAGTAAAAAACAAAAAGTTAGTTACTTATAAAGTTAGTTTTTAGTAATTAACTTTTAATGATTTATAATGATTTTAATGATATAGGTACTTTTTTGAATGATATTAATGATTTTTAGTTATACAAAAATAATCAGCTTCTGACTGCAAGATACTTGGTTTGCATTGGCGGTGCCGTCATCGCTTCTCTCCAGACTAGGGGATTAGATGGGATGATGACATGACTGCTGGGAAGCAGGTTGGCCCGCTTTTAGTTTTAGCTTGCCATTTACACTTTAAAAACAACAACCGGCTAAAAATTTTAACTTATGTGACGTTTTAATTTTAAATAAGAAATTATTTAAAATCAGTTAAAGGCAACTTATATTAATATCGGCTTTTACGATCTCGATAAAACGAAAAAGGAATCATAGAACAGTTTGTAAAAATGTAAAATTTTATGAACATTATTTAATTATTTTTTGCTTCAAAAACGCGCAAAGCGTTCTATGGATTTGCGCAAAACTAGGCACTCAAATACTATAGATCACTTCTTAATGATCTATAATCGATTTGATATTCATTATTACTTTCACTTGTAAGTGAAACCTAGGCCTCCTAATTTTCTCATAAGACCGGTCAGAAGCAGCCTGCAATCCACCATCTACCCGCTTATCAGATCGTCTGTCCTCATGGGGACATCCTACGCTTCGCTTGCCGGTCCGTGGCCTCCACTCGAGAACCTTCCGGCCCCAGCGGCCGTCTGTTCTCCGTACTATGTGTACGGCCTCTGCCACTTCAACTTACTGATCCGCCGGCTTATGTGGGTAACTTTCGTTTGTCTACGGATCCCCTGATTCCTTATTCGATCTCGCAATGTTACCCCGAGCATAGCCCTTTCCATAGCTCGTTGAGCGACGTTGAGCTTTCTTTTTTTTTCTTTTTTTTTCACGAGGAGAGAAATCTTCAAAAGATACCTTATCCTCAAATGCCGCATGCAATGCAAATGCCCATAGAGGTTATGTGGGACTCTTACCGCACTAAAACTCACCTCGAAATGGGTGTGGTTCTAGTGCATAGGGGACTTTGGAATCGTCACCGGGCGTCAGGGGGACAAGAAGCGCCCGGCCCTACGAGGCCCATAGTTAGAGAGCACGTTTCAGCGCCCTATATCATCACTGGCAACACACATTTGCCAATATTGGCGACAATAGTCCTGTCCGTGATTGTGGAGCGATTCCAGTAGAGCGCTGCATGAACAGAGAACTTATTATTATTATTGGCACAAACGGTGCCGCCGATCAAAACTAGTGTTCATAATGTTTAATAATACTTTATTTTATTCGACACTAGCCTACTTATCTGTAATCTGTTGCAAAAAAAATGCCTTGGTTTTTTTTCTTTTGCAATATTTCATGACAGTCATATAATTGGTGGCTATATTCTGGTAAAGCTAGTTTACATCCACATGACACTGTACCACGCAAACGTCGGACGTTTTGCCCAATTAATATAGCCTTCACGCCTTTAAGCCTAGATTTTGTTGGATTAAGTCAATATCAGATAACTTTATTTCCTGATGGATGTATCAATTTAGATATTCCCAAAAACTTACTATTACTATATAGTTTCTTTAAACATGTATTGCTGACGTAAGCAATATATGAAAATTTGGATTAAAAAATTAAAATAAAAAACGATGTAAATATTTTTAAACAATAACTTATCTAAACATGTTTTGTGGTACATTGATTCCAAATTGCTATTTAATTTTATAAAATTTACATAAATCCACACAATGTTGTAAAGAAATGAACGAGCCTTTACTCGACTAACAAAACACAAATCGATATAGTAGAGGGCTTATTTAAATTATTTAGAAGCGAAAAGGCCGCTTCTAAATAATTTAAATAGAATATAAAATAATGTTGGGTCGAATAATTATATAAAATATTCGGTATGCAAATGAAAGGAAATGTTATTAATATTTTCATATCTGGAATTAGGTATATTTGTTTTTTTATGTTAAGATCGGCAGACAGGCTGACTGTCCACTTGATGGTAGATTGATACCGTCGCCTATAACACAAGCAACGCCAAAGCTTCTGCAAGTTCGCTGCCGACTACAGTAGGATCAAGGATAAGGGATTAAGAGGGGATAGGGAAATGGGCTCTGGCATCCCTTACTCACTCACCGAAACACACTGTTTAGTGGGAAAGTGAGGGAGAGGGTTTTCACTGCCTATTCTCCTTTCCTAATTTCTCTTTTCAACTTTTGCAATACCATTGCAATTCTTAGGTTATTACAGGTTTACAGGCAACATTGTCCACATCCATTGATACATCACTTCCCTTGATGAATATGTATAATTGGAGCCCAAATTAAAGACACAGATTTATAACTGCACACAACTTTAACAGGTTCATTTAAAACTTGGTAGACGACTTTAAAAGTCGTCTCAATCGGACCATTTTCTTCGAGTCAAGCTTCAACAGAGAGGCATCATGAGTCGGACATACGAATATTTTACGAACCACCCAATTTATTAATGCGAAACGCAGTGTGCCTTGCCACTACTTGCCAGACACAGACCAGGGCCAAAACCATTTCTAAGTTCTAAAGTCGGTACCCCTGAGTCATAGCGATAAAACAATCACCTTAATCTCTCGATCATACCATACCACGAGAAATTTGGATCACCTGTCCCCTTATAGAGTTATTCGATCTACTTTCAGAATGAAGGTTAAAAAAATTCTTACTGACTTTTGCCCGCGACTTTTATTCAATTTTTATTGCTGTTATAGTTTTTTTTTTAAAGTATGTCCTTTTCTGTATCCCTGAAAATGCTCGGTTGAGCAGTTACAGCGTGAAAAGGTAAGGGACAGACAGACAGAGTTATATTCACATTTGTAATACTGGGACATTTACATTTTATATGGATTATAATTAGAAATTAGAATTGTAATTGTAAATTATATGCGCAATAAGGTGTCATCAAAAATCGACGGCTACACAAAATAAGCAACGGTTTTATGCAGTTTATAACAGTAACTACGATTATTCCATACCTATTCATCCAGTCATTTTCACCATCGGTAGATAAATTAGAAATTGCCTTCCTAACTTTCCAGAGTGACATTATAAATTTTTCATAAACTAAAACTCCATTCAACGCTTTTGATATTGTGAATTTCTAGGTACTTACTACCAGCGTTTACTAAATAAAATAGGCTATTTCGTCGGAATATAGCGCAAAGTAAAGTCCGCAATGCATCGGAAATCCCTGCGGTATTTCAGGAGTTCACGGTTCGTAATTACCCTCCGATATCCCCAATGAGTATTTACCATTAATTTTATCTGATTCAAAGAATTTATCATGCAGTTTCTCTTTCTTATCCGTTCATAGAATAGTCTCTCGCTCTTCAGCATTTCTTCTCTCCGTAACTTGAATAATTCAATAGCTAGATAGCTACCTACTTATAAAAATTATATTTTTATTTATTAAATAATTGTTATACAACATTAGATTTTATTAAATAAATCAATTTCAAACAAAATTATTTGGATTAGAAATAAATCATTTCCAATCATTTGAAGGAAATTTCTTTTTTTTTATGTTAAGGTCGGCAGACAGGCTGACGGTTCACTTGATGGTAGGTGGCTATCGCTTGTATCGCAAGCAACCATAGGTGCTGCAAGTGCGCCATCAACTAGAGTAGGATTAATGATAAGGGATTGGGAAGGGTTAGGAGTCTGGCATCCCTTAATCACTCACCGAAACACAACAGCACACGTGCTGTTCTTTCACGGTGGTCTTCTCTAAGAAGATAGTTACTGTCGCCAGACAGGTTGCCCAAATTATTTTCCAGATCTAGACCAGAGTCAACTTTGAATCGAACTTTGAACTTTGAACCGGGAATCGAACCCGAGAACCCTAGAACAGAACGTTAAGACAACGCCCTTTTTTGCATGTGCAAATTAGCGAGTCAGATGCCTACCGACCATGCGGAAGATCGGTGGGGTATGTGGGGGCTTCTATCCACTAAAAACACACAGTGCTTCCTCTTGCGCTGTCTGAACTCTCGGATAACTCTTGCTCATGTGGCCACTCTTAAGGGTGGGCGCCCCAAAGGGGGTTTCCACTTGACATTTCTACAGGATTCGTGGCAGCCCGAGAGACGGGCCTCACCTCGTGTTGTCGTTGCGGAAGAGTTACTAAGCCGGGTGGCCACTCTTCCGGACGACTGCGGACGGTAGTTACTCGCTCGGCGGCCCTAACCGGATGTTCACTATCCTCCACAAAGCCACAATTGTGGTACTTCGCGTTCGTTCCCCAACTATCACTGAGCGACAGAGCCATCCGAGAGGTTCCGCCCGCTACAACCCGCGTCGGTCCTCGTGCACAGAATCCTCGGCCCAGTAAGCGGTGACCGGCAAAGCTCCAACTGGCAACTAGAGCCTCCCAACGTTTGCTCCGCCACGAGCTCCGATGTTCGGAGCCCACTTGGAGCTCTCACGGGTGTGGCATCCAACGAGCTCGACAAAGCTTGACGGCCCGTTGGATGAGTGGCAAGGATGCTTGCCTAACGTCTCAGGGGCCCCGGGTTCGATTCCCGGCGGGGTCAAGTTTGGAAATTTTAATGTAATTTTCAAAATTGACTCTGGTCTGGATTTGAAAAGTAGTGGTAGGGCACACTGCGTTTCGCAGTCATTTGGGCAGCCCGCCTGGCGGCAGTGACCACCCCCTTACAGAAGACCACCGTGAAATAACAGCATATACGTGCTGTTGGGTTTCGGTGAGTGAGTAAGGGATGCCAGAGCCTATTATCCTTATCACCTCCTAATCCCTTATCCTTAATCCTACTGTAGTCGGCAGCGCACTTGCAGCACCTGTAGCGTTGCTTGTGTTATAGGCGACGGTAGCCACCTAGCATCAAGTGGACCGTCAGCCTGTCTGTCGACATAACATAAAAAAAAAAAAAAAAAAAAAAAAAAAAAAAAACCTTTTTCAACTCTTTCACCGCAGTGTTTGGAAAATTTAACTATAAGACGTCGCATCTTGTGAATTATGCATTTGTGAATTAATTAAAAAAGATCGGCTTTTACGAGTAAGTGGTTTTTAAAATGGTTAAAAATCTGTGCAGTAAGAATGAAAAGGAAATGGAGAAGTTGAATAAGTCAATTTGTCATTTTTGTAACTATTATTTACACTGGTACACAAAATTGCAACTTTTGTCTGATGATTGACTTTTATGACTTGATGTTTACTAATTTGACGTCACTGATTCTAGATATACCCTCAGTTTTTTTGTAACAGCTCTTGTTTACGAATTATAGCTATCACAAAAAAATCCACGTATTACCGTGTTACTTTGCTCATAATTTCTAACTTATTAAGTTTTCTTAATATAATTTGATATGGCATCGTCAAGACGAGTTTGTGTGATTGATCCGAATCATTTTCGTTTAATTTGCGGAGAATATATGTTCAAAGAATGCCGTTTGTATGTGACAACGTTCATAATTGTGGCTTATAAAAATTAATTTGGACACTCCCTGGAAATGAACGACAAGCCTTGGATTCCGCAAAAGCCATGCAAAACGTGTGTTGAGTTTCTACGTTTGTGGACAAATAAGAAAAGGAATAGATTTAGGTACGAAACCGCTATGATGTGGAAAGAACCCGTGAACCATCACGATGACTGTTATTTTTGCTTGGTAAACATAACTAGTATTAACCGTAAAAAGATTGGCCTCCTCGGGAAGCGCTAGTTTCAGGACAACAGAACGTGATAAACCTACCTTTAGTATCAAGGGATCGTATAGTTTTGCCTCCGTTACATATAAAACTAGGACTGATAAAAAAATTTGTAAAAGGTCTTGACAAAGGTGAAAATGGTTTCCTTTTCCTATCAAAAAAAATTCCAAAAACTGAATGCAGAGAAAATAAAAGCGGGAATTTTTGACGGGCCACAAATAAGATCGTTAATACAAGACGCTAATTTTACGAAAACTATGACAGATAGTGAGAAAAACGCATGGAGTGAGTTTGTTTGGTTAATACATTTTTTTTTGGGAAATAAGAAAAGATCGGACTTTTCTCAACACGTCCAAGAACTAATACGTCACTTTCAAAGGCTCGGATCTAACATGAGCATCAAGTTACACTTTCTCCACAACCATCTAGACTATTTTCCGGCCAATCTTGGGGATCTAAGTGAAGAACAGGGCGAGCGATTCCACCAGGACCGTCGTACGATGGAGGAACGCTATCAAGGCTACTGAATATGATGGCTGACTATTGTTGGAGTTTCAACAAGAAAATCAAATAAAAGAAGGTTTTTTTCAACTTAAACTTAAATAAATTGGGATCATCTCTAAATTTATAGCGTTTTTTATGAAAACAACCCATGTGTCATATTTTTTAACTAGAGCTGATACAGAAATTTCAGTCACAGATTTGAAATCGTCATTGAAAATTGGACTAATATCATGTATCATAACCCAATCATCAGAAATGCTGTTGTGCAGTGTAATAATTTTGATTGTGCATGTTACAAACAAATTTGTTGTGTAAACTTCGCCCGTGTTACGTAATAATTACTAACGTCTTACAATGGAAACTTTGTTGATGCGATGTAATATTTTGACAGCGCATAGCGCAAAATCTCCTAGTTCGGCAAAGTTTAGTGCAATTCGCTTGATCTGCATTTTATGGACGCTCGTGTCTGTGCAGTGAGAGTTTCGACAACTATTGCACTCTGATATGTTTCTGAGTTCTTTGTTATTGTCTACATAGTTCTTCGAGATTACCGTAACAACCTTAGTAAGTGTTGTGAATAAAAAAATATATAATTTACTCATATAACTTTGTGACGTTTAAAAAAACGCAGTCTTTTTCAAAAGACCACCATGGTCTGAAAATGTTTTTAAATGCAGGTTTTTTAAAATATGGTAGTCTGAAAAAGGAACGCCTGTTCATTTGATGGTAGAGCGTTACCACCGCCCAGCACTGCCACATATATAGGTTAAGGGATACGGGACAAAGAAAAGGGATAGGAAAACAGTACAAAAACATAATAGTTCACATGCTGTTATTTAACTTAGGACTTTTAAAGGGGAGTAATTACTGCTGTCATTGGGAGTAATTAATTTAAAACTCCGGAAAGCAGTGTAGTCTTTTTTTAAACTTGAGAAATTTTCATGCTTGACACCTGGACAGCTCCTCTCTTTGTATAAGGTACAAGTTCAATCTTGCGTGAATTAGTGCTGTCACCTTTGGGATGGCTCAGCAAAATACCAACTTGCCGCACTCGACTTGGTGGATCGCAGAGCTAGGAGGCTCATTGGCGACGATACACTAATAAGAACTAAGCTGCAGAGCCTGGCATATAGACACAAAATTGCCTGTCTGTGTGTATTCTATAAGATGTACTTCGGAGAGTGTGCTCGGGAGCTGCATGAGATCATACCGTCTTCCCCTTTCTTCTATCGGACATGCAGACGTACGACTGGTTACCATCCTACCTTGTCGAAATTCCTCTAATTCGGACCAAGCGCTTTAAGCATTGGACTCCCTGCCGGCGTCTGTATTATTGAGCTCATACAACCTGAATCTTTTCAAGGTTAGAAGTAATAGGTATATTCTGGGTGAGCTCGCTCCATCGTCAGCCTCATACTTCCTACATGGATAGATGCTGGTCAAGAGCAAACCCATCTTTAATAAAAAAAACGTATTGGCCCACGTAGTATTTAATGGTTCACTAGGTTAGGCGATTAAAACTTATCCCACGGGAATGCGAATTATTGCACTTATTCCATGCCGCTACAAAGTGCACTGTAAATAAATTCTTGCAGGGTCCGCAACGCATCTGAATCCTATGGGTCTATCATCAAGTAACCGTCATACTAACGAAAAAAAAATAATGGGAAATATCAGGATTCATATTTGCCATAAAATTTTCGTGTTATACGACTTTTTGCTATTATTACACAACCTTTATACGCGATAATGACACACGGCTTTTTGTGCCTGCGAGGCCTTAATGACCGCTTGATATGACGTCATTCGATATCCGCATTTTACTCATATGCGATGACCTGCGCATTGCGAAGTGTAGAAGTTTAGGCTTCCGATCGTTTTAAATTTTGCAAAAGGAATAATAACTGGTAACATTTTTAATATTAAAATATCTTTCTTACAATAAATTCGCAGACATTTTAACTGCATCTTTTCGTAGAGGAAAATCTCGCTGTCTTTCGCAGCCGTCTGTCGCTTGCAACCACCCATTTACAAAAGACAATAGTGTAATTATAAAGGCATATGTACTGTTGTGTTTCTGTGAGCGAGTAAGTATTGTGCCGTGATTGGCAACGCGATTGCATCCCCTTGTGTTTTAGGAGACGGTAGCCATAATATTAGAAATGTGAAGAGTTTGTTTGTTTGTTAACCTTTCACGTTTTAACTACTCAACCGATTATCATGAAAGTTTTCATACACATGGTCAGAGATCAGAGATACAGAAAAGAAACCTTTCATTTTTTTTAATGTTAAGATCGGCAGACAGGCTGACGGTCCACTTGATGGTAGGTGGCTACCGTCGCCTATAACACAAACAACGCCAAAGCTGCTACAAGTGCGCTGCCGACTACAGTAGGATTAAGGATAAGGGATTAGGAGGGCATCCCTTGTTCACTCACCGAAACACAACAGCACATATGGTGTTATTTCACGGTGGTCTTCTATAAGGGGGTGGTTACTGCCGCCAGACGGACTGCCCAAATGACTTCGAAACGCAGTGTGCCCTGCCACTACTTTCCAGATCCAGACCAGAGCCAAATTTGAAAAGTTCATTTTTCAAAGTTGACCTTGCCGGGAGTCGAACCCGGGAACCCTAGAACAGAACGGTAAGGCAAGCACCCTAACCACTCATCCAACGGGCTGTCAACGGGCTCGTCATCCAGAAAGAAGTAGTACTGTTCCCGAGGGATCAATTAAAATTAAAAATAAAATATTCCACACCCGATAAAAATATATGAGCAATAAAGATTGAAGCTAGGAAAAAGGGTAAAAGCTAGTATGCCATAAAGTAGACAGTAGGCTTGCCTACTAATCAAGGCTGCCACTTTGATTCTCAAATTTTATCCGATTCCGCTCAGATGTAACACTTTATATATTTTAAATGTAAAATAAATAGTAATAAAACCATAATTATATTTCTTACCGAAAACGTGCTTTTTAAATAATAAGATAATCTTTTTCTTTTCTCTCTCTTTCACACTATAATTTTGTCATCCATTAGTAAAAGATATTTTTGGATCGATCCAATAGCGTGATATCGTCATACATAATACGAAAACCAACCGCTTTTATTCTTCATGATATTAGTAACAAAATCGAAACAGTTTAAGTAATTCATTATTCTTTGTATACAATCCACTATACCAGAGCAAGCAAAGCTCTGTTTAATTTTTAAATAGACTACTTTGTACTTTGCTAACTTTTTAAAAAAATATTCTCTTGCAATGTATTGAAAAAAGAAATGAAAAACTTTCGTAGACTTTGCTAAAGTTAAGAACTTAAGTGCAATAACCAAATTATCTCTCTATTTTGGCTTTATTTTGGGTTATTATTGGACTGGTTATAATCCAAAATATCTGTTTTTAAACTTTTCTTAGGTCTCCTATTTTGAATACCTAGAAGATTAGAAGATTAGATTTATATAAAACTTATATTTATATAAAAAATATTTATACCTATCTTCACCAGCTCGTACAGTCATAAATTCCACAATGTAATCTCTACGATAAGATAAGATAAAATAGAAGATAGAGATAAAATAGAAGATAGAGTGCTTAAAAATAATAGTACATTTAACATATCGTCAGAAGACGTCGCGTCGCAACGTTAACCTTAGCTATTCCTGGCCCTATAAAAAGGTTCAATTCGAATCGTAGCTTCACCCTTGTTCGTTTTTTGCCCCCCTCCTCGCTTCCTTGCCGACCCCCAGGCGGGGACCGAGAGCTGCGCGCGCATGTAAAATCAATACGCTCGGTGTTACGCACAAATATATGAAGAGGGATGCACAGTTATGATAAACATTCAGTATGGGAAAACATTATTACGTACAGCGTCTTAAGAAGCACTGTTAATAATGTAATAATTAATTAATTAATAATTTTAATTTATTCAGACCCAGGATATAACTTTTGTTAATTAAACCGAAAAACGTTACAAAAATTAGGTACTATAAGTAACAAATTCATTAAATTCACAGTAATTTGGGCAGCCCTTCTGGCGGCAGTAACCATTTCCTTACAAACGATTACCCCGAAACAAAAGCACGTATGCTGTTGTGCTTCGGTGAGGGATAAAGGGATGCCAAGGTCCATTGCTTTATTCCTTCATTGTCCCTTATCCTAGGGACAAGGTCGGCAGCGCACTTGCAGCAGCTGTGGTGTTGCTTGTGTTTTTTTTTATGTTAAGGTCGGCAGACAGGCAGACGGTCCACTTGATGGTAGGTGGCTACCATCGCCTATAACACAAGCAACGCCAAAGCTGATGCAAGTGCGCTGCCGACTGCAGTAGGATTAAGGGATTAGGAGTGGATAAGGAAATGGGCTCTGGCATCCCTTACTCACTCACCGAAACACAACAGCACACGTGCTGTTATTTCACGGTGGTCTTCTGTAAGGGGGTGGTTACTGCCGCCAGACGGGCTGCCCAAATGGCTGCGAAAACGCAGTGTGCCCTGCCACTACTTTCCAAATCCAGACCAGAGCCAAATTTGCAATGGCGATGGTAGGCACCTACCATCAAGTGGATAGTTCTTAACACAAAAAAAGTATAAAAAAGTGTTAAGTGACAACATAAAAAAGGCACGTGTAAAACTTAGGCTATATTTTTAAAACCCAGCTTACAAAAAATAAAACTTAAATCGCTTTACACTCTTTCCCTTTGAGACTATAGCAAGCCCTTATTTATCTATATGATGGTTCTGCCACAGAAAACCTAATAGTAGTTCTGTACAGAAGTTGACGCTGGCTCTCATCCTCTTGCTCTGGCTCCAGGGACTCGCAATTTTTCCGCATAATAGCATTAAAACACGGCAGCCCCTTCAGCGCACAGAGAACCCACCTGTAATTGACCAGAAAAATTAAAATATGCGTGTAGTTTTCATTTCATGTGTTATTTCGTTAAATTTAAATGTTTTGTTGAATGAAATAAAAATTATTTTATTTTTCATTTTCAGTCAAATGCCGATGAATGTATAACGATTTATTTATAAATCGATGTTCTATAAGTTCGTTCTATAATGTTCTATAGTTTCGTATAAGTTTTCTGCAGGTAATATTGCTCGAATATTTGCGATTTTGTTGACAAGAGACAAAGACAACAAAAGTAAAGTTGTCTTAAAGTAAAGTTGCTATTGAAAATTTAATTTAAAAAAAATTACTTTTTTATAAAACAGTAATTCACAAACAGCTTGATATTAAAACTTAGTTTACATACTGTCCAACGTGTTTACTGTGAGTGTAGTGCTGAGATGTCACGGTCAGGCTATCGATATTAATTACTGCCATATCTACCTTACTTGAGGATTCTATTGACGTGTGTACATTTATGTAAGTACACCATTTTACATGTTGTAAGTATATGACGAAGTACAAATTAAGATTTTATTAATTGTAACTTTTTAAAATAAATACTTGCCAAAATCCACCTTTGAAGCGCGTTTGTACGAACTTATTTTTATATTTGCTCTAACAGGCCTCAGTTTCTATAATATTAATGTATCCAAATTACAGTACCATCAATACATATTATATAATAAAGTCGCTGTTGCAAAAACACTGCTTTTTGCAACCCGATGTTGCACTACAACCTCGGGGTCTTCAAAACCAGGGTAAATGGGCATTTACTGGGTAAGCGTGGTCCACCTTCGGCCGCATCTGCACCTCACACAAGTGAGATAGTGGTCAAGCGCTACCTTGATTTAATAAACAAATAAATAAATTAAAAAAAAACATATTTTCTATAGTGAATATTTTGAGACTAAAAGTTGTTTTTGAGTCATATTAGTTTATCGTTTTGTGTTCTTGACTTCCTTTAAGACCCATCCATGTTTTTTTTTTCAATCGATATATCTATTCATTATTATAAAATAAAACTGTCTGTTTCTGCGCTAACCTCTCCTAAACCACCCAATGGACCCATTTTGATACAATTTTCACAAATGGAAATAGCGATAAATGAGGAAGGGGCGTAAGTGATTTTATTATTAAATAATTTTCTTCGAAATTAACATTGAATACACACACATAAATGTGTTACGAAAACATAAGCGAATACACTTCTATTCAATATAACATTTTAATGCCACATTACATTAAAAGTAAAAATTTAAATTAAAAAAATATCTATCTAACATTTAATTTTATTATGTATTAAAGAATACATATTTTTCTTCTTAAGGTGCCCCTTCTCTACGAAGGTCTACGAAGAGCTACTTGAAACATTAGAGGAACCGAGTGCTCATACCAAACCATCCTCTTAAATTCTTCAACCAGGATGTCTTTCTCCTGCCTCTGCTACGTTTACCCTGTATTTTGTTTTGCATAGCTAGTTGAACAATACGGTATCTTTCGCCCCTTATATTTTTTGCTCAAAGAAGTATACTTGCTAATTTTTACTCACTCATTAGAAATATGAATGTAAGTGTATTAAATGTTAAATACATATATACTGTTATTATGGTTGTCAATATTGATTGTGATTATATTTTAATAGAGATTATAATTAAACGGAAATTTAGCAAATTTTTTATTCTGTAGAACTGTTTTTGACTCACTCTAAATCAAAATCACTTTCACCCGATATTATTTAATCAAAGTGTTATAATTTATCTTCTACATCTACATACTAGCTTTAGCTCGCGAGGTCGTCCGCGTATCTTTAGAAATTATTACTCGCTGATAATGTAGCTTTCTATAGATGAAAGAATTTTTAAAATAGGTCCAGTAGTTTTTGAGTTTATTCATTACAAATATACAAAAATACATAAATATATAAAAATCTTTTCTCTTTATAATATTAGTATATAAATTATAAATTGAAGTCGCTGCACGCATCTGTCTGTTTCTTCGCTAACTTCTTCTAAACAACACAACAGATTTTAATACGGGTTTTACTAATGGAAAGAGAGTTAAACAAGGAATTTTTATGTAGGTATATGATTTGCAAAAAAAAAAATTATAACATCCGTGCGAAGTAGAGAGCTGTCGCTTGTAATATATAAGACAACCCTACTATTGTCATTAGTCGCCAATTTATTGTAATGTAACAAATAAATAAAATATATAAATAAATAAATAAGCAAAACGTCTTTACTTCACATACCGCTGCAAAAATAGCAAAATTATTTCCAATACACTTTCATATGTCCCACAAATGTCGGAGGCACACTAAATACTTACAACAAAAATCTCCATTCCTTTCTTACAATTCAACCATGTTAAGAAATTAACCTTTTCCCATTCCCTTTTCATTCCAGTTACATTAAATTATTACTTACTTGACAAATGTAAAAAAAGTTGAGGTACTCATTCTCAGTACTAGTCGTTGTTAACAATAACTAAAGTAGGTACCTTTAATAAAATAGTGTACATGCTACCGTACGTGTACCGACAGTCAATTAGGGCTCTGTCATCGAAACGCAGCCCCTATTAAGTAACTAATAGCCTTCTAATAGAAACGCTTGATCAAATTGTGGTCACGAAATCGTCAACCATTCCAGCCCTAGTATATGCTTTCCCTAGTGTGAGATATATTTTATAAGGAGATTAATACTAAATGTGAAATAGAATTAAAACACTATTTTACTGTGTTTAATTAGGGGTAATAATCTCTTAAAGTAAAGGTGTCCAGAACCCCGTTAACCTTATCGACAGCGCAATTACAACAACTAAGGGTTTTTTTTATTATTAAAAGGTGATCTTTTTTATATTAAAAGTAGACAAAGTAGACAATGAGGTTGGTAACCTTTACATTAAAAAAATGAGATTGTTGCCAATATAAAATAAAATTTTCTTCGAATTCTATTTGCATTTGTTTCGTATTAAATGAAGACTTTTGTTAATTATACTATCGTGAGAATTTAATATGACAAAACGACAGGGAAACTAAGGGCCGGAGAACATTGGAGGACGGCACGGCAAAGTATTTAAATTTTTTCATAACATTTTGTACCTTAAGCGCTTTAAATATAATTCAAAATTCATTGTATTATTCTATGCAGCATTATTGTAGCATAATACAATGAAATTTGAATTCTATTGAAAGCACTTAAGGTACAAAATATTATGAAAAAAATTAAATACTTTGTCATGCCATTCTCCAATTTTCGCCGACTCTAAAGGCCCACGTGATGGCTGCAAAGTGCAAGTGCGATGCAACCCTGAACGCTTAACGAAAATGTAACTAAAAATGTGTACTCAAACATCCCTTTCCGTACCCTAACATATTCTATAACAGGTGGTTTTATACAATAAAGTCATATCATTTTATTATTTTATTGAATAAAACCAACCCTTATTCTGTTTAACCTTTTATAAACGTTCAACCTTTTAGAATAAAATGAAAAACTATTGGAAAAATGTTCTGACTCAACACTCAAATTTACAAGGCTAAATTAAAGTGGAATTAAACTTCTAAGAACTTACATAGAATAAATGTAATCATAATTTCTTGAAGTTTATTGTGCTTCTTTTTTATTTTGAATTTTAACATTATTATTACGCTCGTAACAATTCTTTGTGACAATGATATATATGTCTATATTTCGTAGCACAATTGAAAGCGATGCGATAGTACCTAGGTACAATTTCGACAAAAAGTTTTTAAAAAAACATCCCTTGTTTCGCCTAAACACTAACAAACAAACATGGATAAAATCCTCAAACGACAAAGGCAAATTATGAAAGATCCCGCGAAATCCAATTAATTTAACGCGAGCGGGGTCCCCCTCGGAACGTGATTTAAATAGCAAAAAGTTCCATTAACCGCTATCATTGGGGCCCACCTCTGACTGTATAAATCTCTCGAGTGTTAATCCCAGGTGCGACACGAAACTGTTGGGCAAGGTATGGTCTTATTCAAAGTCAGTGTGCATACTAAAAATATCCATTGTTTAATGAAGATGTTACAAGAAATAGACATGACAATTGCTTTAAAAAAATATATATTATACTTAAACATGTGAAGAACCAATTGTAATAATTAGAATTTTCGTTAAAGTAATAGAAACTCCACAAAAAAAGTTAGAACACAAGTAGAATTTGACTTTTATTGAAAATTCACACGAAAATGGCTTATTGCGCGCATATGAATCCTGTACCTATTAATAAGTTAATGTCAGTTTAAAAAATTGTATAAATATATATTTTTGTGTATTGTTCTAACGGTAAAAACAAAAAAAAAACACAATTTCTAGGCCTTTTGAATTGTCTCCGCCGCCGCCAGCAAGTTCTATTGTAAATGTCATTTGCCCAAGTGAAGCCCTTAATTCAATAATTATATTTAGGAAAAATTTTGACACAGACATAGACAGACTGTCAATTCTTATAAAGCTGTCCACCTCTATGTCTCTGCTAACTTTTTTTGCACGACCCAACGTTTTTTATATGGTTTTCATTTATGGAAATAGCGATAAACTAGAAAGTTTCGTGTATATATGTAAATTTTGAAAGGAGAAACCCTGTTTCCCATACAAGCCTGGGCTATGACTGTACAGGACAGGAAATTGGCCTGTAATTAGGACATTGAAAAAGATTGCATGAACCCAATCTTCACAATTATCAGCAATGGCAAGTTTGTAACGAAATCGTACAATATGCACATTTGAGGTTACGTCGTGGATGCGTGTTACGTTTTCTAATATGGTGGGAATCATATATAATTGCAATTATATAATGTCATGTTGTGACATTTTATGTCTATTATACTTATTATATGCCACTTATTATACAAGAATAGTCGTCGTCGTAGCGTAGCACAAACATAGAATCCTGGAATCAAAACTCAATGCAGACACAGAATATAAAAAAGTACTTTTAGCTAACACAAAAATAAGTTGGTAAATATCTTCATAACTGTCATGATTATTGCATTTTATTTACGTCCCGCTTATCGATGTTACCGTTTATGGTAATTGACAAGTATTTTTCATAGAAACAACGTTATGTAAATTATTTCGAATTCAAACACACTAAAGAGTATAGCATACACCAAGACACAGAGTAGTAGCAAGGTGCGTTTATAGAAAAACAAATTCAAGTACTTTTTGCATTTGGCCATTGTTAACGAGGCCATTTTATACAAATATAATATTTTTTAAATTAAACTGATTTAAAGAATCTACTGTAATGTAATAAATTTGAACGTTTTTGTAATAAAATTGAATGTAATAAATAAGTTTAGGTGTTCGTTACGCTTGAAACATTTAGATGATTTTTAGCATACAGATAGACCAATTCCTGGATTAACATATAGAACATTTTTTATACTTGTAATATAAAACTGAAAAACTATGTAATATAAAAAATAAATATCGACACAGAATCTTTTAGTTTTTTTTTTGTATATAATATGTTTGTATGAAGGTATGAAGGAGGTAATGTTCGAAACTACTCATCGAAACAATTCGAAAACATTTTCACCAATAGTTAGAATGGAATTTCAGGATGAACATAGGCTAAATATTCCACACGGGCGAAGCCGCGGGCACGAGGTATTTAAAAATAAAGATCCAACGCTTCGGAAAGGTAAAATGTCAGGCGTAAATTTATATCAGGCGATATTTTGTAAGGCGTTAAAATTTTTATTTCTCAACGCGTACGTAGTCGCGGGCATCATCTATGCGATAATAATTTCATAATAACGTACAACGTAGGTAATGTACATAACGTACGTACTACGTATACGTACGTATAATATCACTATTGTTTAATGTGGTATTAAAAATCAAAACAAACAAAAAACAAACGAAAACGTAAAAAACTTATACATTTAAAATGACATAATTACATCCCTTTCTATTGAAGTTAAGTAGGTCAAACAATTCTGAACAAAAGTGAGAAATATATAATTTCTATGTTCCATAAAAGTCAGAGTAATGTAAAAAGCAAAACGAAGTAAAACCTTATAAAAATGTGTTTTGACTTATAAAAATTATATTGCACGCGACTTCGTCCGCGTCTCTTTATAAAATATAGCTGAAACTCGGCCACGCTTCGCTGCGGCCCTTACGGCGGCGGCCGGCGTGCGCTTGGGGCGCACGGTACTGGACACTGCTTATATATAATACTATTTATCGTAGCGTGATGTTATATAGCCAATAGCCTTCCTCGATAAATGGAATATTCAAAACAAAAAGAATTTTTCAATTCGAACCAGTAGTTCCTGAGATTAGTGCGTCCAAACAAACAAACAAACTTTTCAGCTTTATATTATTGGTAAGTATAGATTACAGCTTATAAAACTTATAAAACCTTATAAAAATTAGATGATAACGAACGTTTGGTTAGATCAGTCAATAATGTAAGGAAAATGGTCGGTCATCTTTAAACAAAGGTTCAAGATTACTTTTAACAATTATTGTTTAGAAAATATTTGGCAACATATGGTAAATGATTGTCCTCATGAATAATCCGAATTTTGTTGCCTGTTCTAATGATTGCTTATTGCTTCGCCAACACCTTAAGAAACCCTCGGGCAAGGATATTAAAATTTTAATTCCCACTTACTCAATAATGGATCCTCATCAGTGTTGAGTGTGACTCGTTCCGCGCTCCGCGTTAGAGAGTGCATGCGTTTAACACAAAATTAATTAAACGTAGCTGAGCCTTTTGTGAACTAATTCGAGTGGAGTGTGCTCAAATGAGTTCAGATTACTAGAAAATTTTACATGAGACGGAATAGTAAAGTGCGTTCATTATGAGTTACGGGATACGCTGCTGGTCTGAAATTGTGGATTAATTACATAAGTATAAAATTTATTACGGTACCTGGAGGCTTTATTAGATACTAGACCGACGCGCCACGTACTAATTGTGGTTGCAATTAAAGAACTTAATATACATAATGTACATTAAATACAACTTAATATACATTAAATACAACTTAAACAAGCACTTAACTTATTACATCAGACATATACAAATAGCTTTAAACGATGAAGGTTTTTGTATTGTTACTTGCGGGGGTGAGTTACAATGCCGTGTAAGGCGAAATGAACTATTTATTTCCACAACAACTAATTAATGTGAAATAACGTTTCTTTTATTGTTATTTGTTATTTTGTCTTTTACTAATTTGTCCAAACATATTTGTTTATTTTGTTTTGGACTTTCAACAAAACAAATATTAAACCACAAATACCTAACCACACCAGCATTAAATTAAATGCTGCCTCTGTGTAAATAAACAAAATTAATTTGTTTTCGGTTTTGCACGCAGTTTAAACTGCGTTTAAAGTTTACCCGAGATCAAAGCTATTTTCTGTAGGTATCAAAATTTATCAAAATTAGATCAGCGGTTTAGCTGCGAAAAGTTTACAAACAGAATTATTTTTGTACTTTACCTATTTCGTAGAGAGAGGCACGGTACAGTTTATCTTTACATAGTCTTAGAATTAATCAAATGTTAAATAAATAAATCTACGGATTTACACATTCCCTGGTACCTACTCTGTCAGACCTTTCGCTAGCAGCGAATTCACTTGTAGAAATGGTTCCTAAGCTAAAATAATTTCATTTAAAATTGTACTCAAATAAACTTTGTATACTTTGTATATCATATACAAGTAACAATTAAAAATCTCTACATATACTTACTTGGGTGTGTATCTAAATTTAATAAATTAAATAATAAATCTGAATAGGTTACGGTTCTTTGGCTTCTTCATAAATAAATACCCTTTTAAGAGCTCCGCCAAGACAAGACGTTTACTTTTTTAACTTTATAGCAATAAAACAATTACAGAAAATTTAAAAAGATATTAAATTTTAACAATAAAATTCATATCGACGATACATGTATCGTTATACATGTATTGTTCCGTAATATTAATGAATTAAATTTGCTACAAAATCACCTTTAAATGTATACAGCTAAATGTGTATCACCTTACAGCTTCATTATACAGCTTCATAGAGAGTTACTCACCTGGTGTCCGTTTGGTTTCGCAACCAATTTGGCGGCGCGACCAGCTCGGACGCGTGTAAGTACAGAATGTTACTGACAGACTACCATAGATGCTAGATGTTACTGGTCGCGCCACCACTAATTACTACAGCTTTGTATGGTGTCTCACTCACTCGGCCGCCAGTCCGGCCGCCGGTGACGCCCTCACCTCATTGCATGCAACATTCGAGGCTGTCTTTGATACTGTCTCAGTGTAGTGTGGCGATGGTGTTTGTATGCTATTTAGTTTGGTAGCTTATGGACCGCCATGGTGTCCCGGTGAAATATAACCCTTATTCACCGAAACACAACAGTGCAACACATCCTGTTATTTCACGGTGGTCTTCTGTAAGGGGGTGGTTACTGCCGACAGACGGGCTGTCCAACAGACGGGTTTTCCAGATCCAGATTTGAAATGTTGACCCAGCCGGGAATCGAACCCGGGAACCCTAGGACAGAGCGTTAAGGCAAGCGCCCTAACCAGTCATCTGGCTTCGCATGGACTTTTTCTGCGAATTATACATACACACAAACAGAGGGATTTTATTTTATAATGTCTATCTATCGCCTATCGCTATACTGGAATGAAGGCCACGGAAGAACAAAAACTGATCGGCAGATGCCAAATCAAGGCGAATTTATGATGTAAGGGATTAGCGAGCAAAAACTAGATATGTAGTTACAAGGACAGTGCGGTCGAAGGAAGGCCACACTAAACTAGCATTTTTTTACATCCACTTCCAAGTATGTAAAAAATTCGTAAGATATTTTTGATAAAAATATCAAATTTAATGTAAACTTTCAAGTTATTGATGAATTATTTTGGAAAGCCGCACTGTAAAACGTTTAAAGATCTATTTTTCATAGTAAAATTGAAATGTAAAATCACGGATCATTGAATCCCCAAAATTGAATATTTTGAAGAAACCACTTCAAAATCTATGTTTTAATGTGTATAAAAAATACTTCAAAAAAGAATATTTTATCACTGTTGCTTATTCATGATTTTTAGGTACAGTAAATATTTATAACTACCTTAGTCTTAGTTCATGTGACAGTACCTGTCTATAAAGGTCGAATTTTTTCTTTTAATTATTTATAATCTTATTGTGTAGATATTTATGTACTTACCATGATATTTTTTTGCTCCCAGATACCAAAAATTGTAGACATGTAATTTCTAAGGTAAAAACCTTTATTTTAAAAAGAAGGAACGATATTTTTTTAATATTCAATAAGCATGTTTATAGCAATCAGACAGAAAGATGACATTGGTAATCTTTTTAAAATAATATCACGTGCTATAGCATACAGATCATTTAAATGATTTTGTCACAGACACAAAAAATGAAAAGCATAAAACCAAAGATAATTGTATTAGTGTATAGATGGAACAATAAAAATTGAAGATTCCTTCGATACTCGATACCCGTCTTTCTAATGGCTGCATGTCGTATGTTAAAAAGAGATAACAATAGCCGAATATGACGTCTTAAAACGCTGCGCGCCATAAAAGGGGCAACGTCATATTTGTTTATATCATGCTGGTTAACAAGCGCGTTTAGCTTTATGTGATTTAAAATACTTAAAAATGTGAAAGTGTGATTTCATAAATCTGTTGCTTGCCAAGAATGGCTTGTACTGTTCCCATTTGTCCAAGTAGAGTGGATGTTTTGAAGGAGAATAATGGAAACATATCATTTCACCGGTAAGTCACACAGCTCGCACTCATTAATTTTGGTGTTTTGTAAACAAATTTTTATAATTATTTACTAAAAATGAATCATTGTACATGCATACACAGCTCTAAGGTTGATTTATGTAAAGAAAAGCTGGTGTTTATAACTAAAATTTACAAAAACCAAAGTTAATCGGAATTTTTGACATTTGTCTTGCTTTATAGTGCTGTAGTCTGATCTTCATAAGTTTATCGATAATTTATTTTTAGTAGAGTGTTGACAATTTCTAGCATTCACTGCAGGTTGAAAGTAATTTTTATCAATTTATAACAGATTTCCCACCGACATCGATTTAAACAAAACATGGACAAAAAATGTAAGAAAAGGCGACGATTGGAGAGCTTCGCAATATACAAGAATATGCTCGATGCACACTAGATTCTTGCTTTCGCCAAGGATTTCAGCGTAAAATTCTACACTCGTATGCAGTGCCGACAATATTCCCAAAATTACCACCATCGTGTAAACCAGTAAGTAATATCTATAAGTTATAAAGAAGTTATGCTTCAATCTATGAAAATTATGAAAATCTTTTGAATCATTAATAACCAAAAACTATTTCTTTTCAGAAATTACCCAGAAAAAGAAAACTTACTAATAAATACGTGGATACCCAAGCGTCAACATTAACTGCAAGCTTTAAATTAAAATGTTGACGAATCACAGATGAACGATATCACAGATTAAAATGAAACGATATCACAGATTATCCAATCTGTGATATCGTTTCTAAAAATAAAACTTTAAGATTATCGAGTTTTTTTTCTCTCGTAATAAAAACCTACTCCCGTTCTACCCCTTAAGGATGGATTCTAAATATTTCTACTCAAAAAATAACTATTCTTTTGAAATATTTTGGTGAAATAAATGCGAGAGGTTGCATACAATCTCATACAACCGATTAGCAATGCGGCGAGTACCAGTACGCACCCACATTTTATTTATATTGAATAACCAAACAGTACACTGAAACGCATTTAGCCATACTTTTTATCCGTCATATATTTAAAATCTATATTGATAACTAGATATCAACGATATCTAGTTATCAATAAAAATGCACAGCACTATTATACGCTATAACTTTAGCTTGCATTGTATAGTCAAAATGGAGACATTCACTCAACTTCGACCCGACAGATTATATATGTATGTCTCTTTCAATCTTATGACAATTTGAAGGTGTTAGAAAGAATAAAATATTGCTGCATTTTGTGATCCATCTATAGGTACAGACTAATACAACATCTTTGCATAAAACATCATTCAAATTGTTTTTTTAATGCTGTCAAAGAAAAACTACGCCTTTATTGTGAAAATTCCATTTATATAAAGAGGTATGAAAGTTTTCAAGGGGCTTCGAAAAATGAGCTTTTTTATAATATCGAAATTTTTCAAATTATATATAATTTCAATTTTTCAAAAATGTAATAAAAGTTATTTATTTTAATTTCTTTTAAAAAAAAATTCTTAAGCCAGCATTTTCAAAAAATATAGGAGAGCTGAATATTGAATATCTAAATTTCTTTAATCCTTAGTTCCATTGCTAATTAAGATCTGCACTAGTTTTGAATATTTTATGGCTGGTTTCTCTGGTCCTGGATAAAGCAGACAGAAAAATGTGTCAGTAAATGTATTATAAGTAAACAAAATCACAGGCTAGAAATATCAACAGCGTCTACAATGATTTGCTTATTAAGGGATTGATTTTACTGTAAACTGGTGAATTTTTGAATTAATAAAGTGTTGATGTAATTTTAATTCGATTTCTGTTATTTTTTTATTACTTACAAGTCATGCTCCCTAGGTCGTCGTATATCTATATTTTGTACTATCCTTGCCATATTAATTTATATCTGTGTCACATAAAAGTATATTTTGCCTCAAGCCATTCCAACTTACCGTAACTTAGAGGGTTTCGAAGTTAAGCGTGACATACACACATTCACCCAGAATTGATGGCAAATCAATAACTCGTCGCTTCATACTATATACAGTATGTATAGCTTTGTTATCCGTGGGGATCATATTTCTAATCGACGACGGTTACCCTAAACAGATTTTTATATCAATGTATTTTTATAGAAACTTGAAAATAAATTCTGATTGTTTTAACCTTATTGTCACAATAAACTTTCAATTAATATAAAACTTTGGATTTCATCGAATTTTTGAAAAAAAAAAAAAGTCCACCGAATAATTCATTTATTCATTAATTATCTTTAATTAATGAATAAATAAAAAAATAATGTATAGATTCTTATTAAACAAAAAACTGTTTTGCCCTTTCTATCTCTCTAAACAATTATTTGTTGCTTTCTAAATATACATATAAGAATAATTTCATCACTTATCAGCAGATAAGGTTAGCAGACTGCCCGAACCCGATATCAAATAGAAATCACGTAAATAATAATAACGTAAATAACGTAACGTACAATACGTAACGTGAATAGGAAAATCACGTAAATAGTTGATCGATATACACGAAACTAGTGTTCCGTATATGGCCTAAATAGATCAAATCCGGAGATCAATTTCTGTTATTTTAACAAGGCAATAATTTGTTCTTAAATTTATGAATAGATAACGCATTGCCACTTAAAATAAATAGATTTCTGTTAGCACAGTATTCTGACCATTTACAAAATATATTACAGTCTTTTTTCATTATTAAGTTACCGAGCACTTAAAAATTTACTGAATTTTCATGGACAACATAAGAGTGACAAAGGTCACATAAGAGTAACAAAAGTCACAATTGCAGAAGTCATATAAACGCGCAAATAAAGATTTATATATGAAGAAAGCAATAATAAAGAACCTTTTGCATTTCTAAATATAAAAAATAACCTCGTAATAACACCCCTATTCTTGTAGACGCAGCTGAAACAAATCCCTCCATTTATCTCCTCCCAGCGGAATCCGATGTTCAAGTGCTTAAATTAGTGAAATATTAATCCAGACTTTTATAGGTCTAATAAAAAATATAAGTGGATAGTGCCGCGTTCGACCTAGGCGTATCGCGTACGATTTATGGCGTAATTGAATTAATTTATTGACGCCTCCCACTCCGTCCCTATTCGGTGAAATATCAGCGGGTTAAAGTAAATGATGTGCCAGTTTAAAGCGTAAATTGATTCCGTTTAAAGTCTTAATGAGTTTTAAAGCCACGAAGGTAGGTTCTTTGGAGCTTCTTACGCACAAGTATCGGGAGTGTCTAATACATGTAAAAGTAAATAACATTTTATATAACACTGTTTTATAACAAGTCTACATTATTTAACATTTTTGTATAACATTGCAACATAAAACAAGACTGTTCGCATTCAAATAACAGCCCAATAGCTTCTTACGCACAAGTATCGGGAGTGTCTAATACATGTAAAAGTAAATAACATTTTATATAACACTGTTTTATAACAAGTCTACATTATTTAACATTTTTGTATAACATTGCAACATAAAACAAGACTGTTCGCATTCAAATAACAGCCCAATATAATAGTGTTCTCTAAAATGTCTACTATCAAGTAATGGCCGTTACTCACGCGCAAATATTACGTATATAACTGTTTTATAACACATGTGGTACACACATATTATAAAACATGCTATATAATTATATTTATATAACTATAATTTGTTATATAGTCTGGACTCACTTTAACAAAAGACAAGATAATAGCGTCAAGTCGCGCCTAGTCATCTATGTATGTATATTTTGCGTCACGACGTTTCTATTACATTTTGTATGAAAATTCATTGATGCGGCGCGGCGCGGCGCCTCGTCTGCGACACTTCTGTACGTTTTGCGCCTTAACAAACTATAATGTTATAATAATCTTCTTTAAATGGTCTCATGTTTAAAATATAAACTTTTATCATCATTTGATATTTGCCGAAGTTTTACAAATATATTTTCACTGTAGTTTTTCCAGCGGTTATAATTTAACGAAAATCGATCAATATTTTAATGATAAGATCATATTCAACATGTACTTAAGCCGTACCATTATACAAATTTAAAGTAGAAGTAAGAGAAAAATTATATACAAAAGGCTTCAAATTACTCATATGCCTTATAATTATATTTAACTGATGAGCTTTTGCGTGCTGTTTGGCTGATTATTTGTATATCAACCAAACAAAAACTATTTGTATTGTTTATTGTATACCAGAATAAGTAATCAAAATTTGCAAAAGAAATTATGATTTAAGAGATTGAATTTTGTCCTATGCAATAAAAGCTATTTTTATTTTATTCGCCATATTTGCCTTTTCTTTACGTAGGTATAAGGTAAAGTATACATTCCCTATAGCATCGTCTGTGGCTAGATTTAGTAAAATAATTTGTAATGTTGGGCATCAAGTATTAAAAAGTGTATTATGTATTTTTAAATTAAAAAAATGCTGTTTCTATTTTATTTAAGCGATAAAATATAAGTCTTCAGTCGGCATGTAAGATATAAAACTATTGTAATAATTGTTATCAGTCCATGGAATAGCCTATACTCGTAGTAATTCGCAATAAAGGAAGGCTTTTAAGTCATGACAGTGACCTCTCTATGCCTCACGCACAATTAAAAAATTAAAGTTTCACGCTTTCAAAATAGAATTCATTTAAATTGATATGTAATTACGAACTAGCCTATAATGAGATCTTTCTCATTGCGAATAAAACATTCGAACTTGATGTGACATAGTTTTTTACTTGGTGAAAAATATGTGTATAAATTTGGGTAACTTTGTGATAATAGTGTCCCCTTGGAATTAAACTACTTTTTCCCACTTTCGAGGGATGGGTGAAAGAAATTTTTGATTCCACCCTGTAAAGGGGGTAGAAAAAAAATAGAAATAATTTGTACACGTTTTACTTATGCTAATGTGGTCAAAAAAATAATTTTGTTTGTTTGTACGTTTGTGCTAATCTAATCTCTGAAACGGCTAAATCGATTTGAATGTGATTTTCACTAATGTGTTGTAGCAAGCTTCCCGTAACATTTAGTTTTGTTTCATTCTAATCGGTTTACAAACAAAAAAGTTATACGCTATACCGAATAACGTGCAGTGTACGAATTTCTGTGCTCAGCTAGTTTTATAATATGTTTAAATAAAAATATAGGTTAGGTTCACCTTGATTTAAAAAATGTTGAATGCGTAACATTTTAAAATTTATTGCACGCATTTATGGCTTGAGCTTAGCGAGAATGAATTTTATGGGCGTTTTAAAAATCTCATGTTAGTTAAGTTCATGAATAATGTCTACTTTAATTTTCCGTCTAAAGTGAACTGAAGAATCTTGTAAAAAGTGAGCGAGCGAGCTCCGTTAAGTGCGGACTTGGCAGGCCAGAGTGAGCCGTTGATGCGGCGGCAGGGCTGTAACAACAGAGGGATTTACACAGCGACATTGTCGACTTGTTACATTTATTTACTTGTGGACAAAAGTTTTGCAGTACTAATAAAGTTTCCTCGCTGTTTCGGAGCTACTTCAAGTTGGGAATACAAAGTTAGAACCGAAATGGAATATACTTGTACAGCGTGCAAAAAAAGTTGTAGGTACATTGTCCTTTGAAAGTTAACAATTAGACTAATCACTGTTCCGATACTTTTTTTATATATTTTTAAGTTAAATATTTTATAACTCATGGAATATTTTTCTCGTAAAACAAATCTGAATATATACAAACTTGCATTAATAGAATAAGTCACTTAATATTATTTTTATATGTAATGTTATCAAATCAAAACATTTATTTCTCCAAAATAGGATAACAAGATCACTTTTTTGAAGTCGATTATATATTTTTCCAAGATCCGTTGTCAAATTAATTTCTTTGTTATTTTATATTTTACTAGCGGCCCGCCCCCGGCTTCGCCCGTGGTGCAATTTTTATATACATAAACATTCCCCGTTTATCCCTCTTTCCATTAGTCAAAACCGAATTAAAATCGGTATACCCGTTCGAAAGTTATGGGCGAACATACATTTCGAAGATTCATTTTTTTTTTATTTATATAGATTAGCTTTTGTTCGAGACTGCGTCCGTATATGGTCATTAAGTTAACCTGAATGCGCCATTTGGCATACCTTGGAGATATCGCTCTTGTCCGCTGGATGGCGCTTATTAAAATTATTATTTTAGCTGAACTCGGCCACGCTTTGCTGAGGCCCATACGGCGGCGGCGGGCGGCGCGGCGACGTGCGCATGGGGCGCGCGGTACTGGACACTGCTTATACATATATAATACCATTTATCGTAGCGTGATGTTATATAGCCTATAGCCTTCCTCGATAAATGGACTATTCAAAATTTTTCAATTCGAACCAGTAGTTTCTGAGATTAGCGCGTTCAAACAAACAAACAAACTCTTCATCTTTATAATATTAGTAAGTATAGATTTTATTTTTCGTGTGAGAATCCGTTATTAAGAATCTTATTAATTCGACACGGATTCTTAATCGTTTATTAAGAATCCGTGTCGATATTTCGCGATAGTTTGCCGCCTGGAGTCGCCTACCAGCGGCTTATGTGTTATTCTGGTTTAAAGGTCGGCTATGTGTTATTTTGGTTTAAAGGTTACAGCATTGTGTAGTTTCATGGAAATCGATTCTCACAAACTTTTCCATTTATAATTTTACTAGTGGCGCGCCCTCGGCTTCGCAAAGAAGCAACTGTTCGCCCTTTCCATTAGTGAAAGCGGTGTAAAAATCCATGGTCGCTTTTATTATTTGCCGTAAAATCATTATACGCTTTGCGCCTTCAAAGTGCGGACGTTGTTTTCGAAGAGACAGCGACTACTTATTCTTTATTTGTTGTATTTACGACGTAGAAAAAAACATATTACAAGAAAGTATTGGCAACATTCGCTTTTAAAAGTAAAATATTTAGAAGGATTATACTACACCCTATTTGATAAGCTCAAGGAAGACCCAAATTCCAAGAAACGGAATATTTCGTTCCATGCCTTTTCTTTAAGAACTTTATCTTTAAAAGCGTCTAATGATTTGTCCCATAAGCATGGTCTTGTTTCAATAAGTTTCAGTAAAGTTACTACGTCGTATTTAAATAACGTCATTTTGCTTGTACCTACCGCTTACGCAAAACTGGAGCCGCCTCGCGCCCGCGCTGCCCGACTACGCACGCACACAACTACAAATTCCTTGTACGTACACACTACACTCTCAACACTGCCGCGACGATTTGATGGGGAGCACAGTGTGCTACGGCGACGGCACGGTAGACCGTTGCTGTTCACAGCATGCCGTTGCCGTGGACGATGAATTAAAAAGCGTCTGCATACAATTGCATACATTTTGCTTTCCTATTTTACCGTGACGGTAAAAACGTGCCGTGCCGTGCCGTGTCACGGGAAATTATAAAAGTGACCATTGGGTGATTTAGAAGGAGTTAACGGAGAAACAGACAGAGGCGGACATCGAATTTATTTTATAACATTTATAGATATAGATTATAGATATAGATAGACGAATAGAATGGATGGAATTAAAGTTTAACATTATTCGCATTTGTTCTGAAAATATTAGTTACTAAATGTTAAAACAAAATTTTCTTTTAATAAATAATAATACTTCCCTATCGAACCCTATTAATACTTATTTTTTTAAAGACAGTCATGTAGCACAGTGCAATCGTGGAAGTGTTAAAATATGTTTATAGTTTTGCAACATATTATAAAATTGGATATGTTTATCAAAAATTTCTATTATACGTATATTCGCCTTGAGAGACAAAATAAATACCTACCCTTTTACTCGTCTGTTATAGGTAAATGTAAAATAAAATAAATAATTGCCTTGACAATAAAATTTTCTATACCTTATATATAATAAATGAATCCCTATTTCTCCTGGTCACGGCATCACGCGTGAACGGGTAGACCGATTTTAATTCGGTTTTCACTAACGGGATAAACGGGGAAAGAGGGATAAAGAGGGATAGCCGGGGGCGGGCCGCTAGTTTATAATAAATTTAGGAACTTATTAAAATATAGTTGTTAATTTTTTTTTTTATGTTTAATAATGTATAAGTTATTGTAATTTTTTTATAAATAAGAAAACAATAAATATTATAGAAAACTTAAAATTAGATATCTACCAATAGCGGGGTAAGGCCCAAGCTACCGGTGGTTAGGGCTGCAGACTTGCAGAGTGAGGAACCCCCTGACAATACGTGTCGTGTTAAAAAGTGCCGCCTTCTGTTTCTGTTATTATTATTAAAGCACAAATTCTGCAAAGTCAGTATCAATTTATTATAATATATTTATATTTTAATCCCTATAATTTAAAGAAATGTGTTTGTAACGTAATTTGTGATCCTTTTGTATTTTTTTAAATCACGTGAAGTTCGCTCGATAAGATTTTACAAGCGACAAGTAGTGATGCCTTTACTTCGACACAACATAAGAATTCAGAGGATTATCTACCAAGCCATTTGCATATAATGGAAGAAAGTTTCGGTCTGGCGGGTTATGGAGGGTAGGGTTGCGAGAAGAATTTAATTTGCTTGTCTAGTTTAATTTTAACTAGTTATGTTTGTCTTCTAATTGGCCCCTTGAGCCGTCGGTAACATTTTCATCGGCAGAAACTTGTAAAATCTGAAGTTGCGGTTAATATTTTAATAATTTAAATTTTGGATTAAGCGGTTTTGTTGAAAGAAAATTATTCTGCAAATATAAAATATGAAAAAGGTTATACAAAATAAGGTAAAAAAATAGGTACAAGATGAATTGAAGTGTATTACATAACTAGAAAACTAGGGAACCTACATTATAGAATTATGTATTTATTTAGTTAGCCACAACGAAAAGTTATTGCAAGTAGAAAGTTTTACTTCCGTTCCGTACGTCCGAATAAAAAAACGAAACCCTTATAGGATCACTCGTGTGTCAGTCTGTCCGTCCATTCCCCTCCCCCCTCTTATCTCCGAAACTACTGAACCTAAACTTTAGAAAAAAAATACAGAAATTAGTTTTCTACTTATAGATGATAGGAACCTATAAGAAGTCCATGATATTAAAATAACATGGTAAATCACTCAATATTGTGCGGATAGGTAACATCGTACGGAACCCTCTTCACGTGAGTTCAACTCGCACTTGTCCTGTTTTTCTTGCACCGCAGACGAAAGCGCGCGACCTCTATATTCGATATGGGTTCAAATGACTTCGGAACGGTTAGATATCATTCAAGGGCCTTGATTCTGTATGGCTATGATTTCACACTTTTGTCTTATCTCATCAAAACACGTAATGTCTTGTCATGGCATTTATATATATGTAAGAGAATAACTTTTTAACAGATATCGTAACAATTTGAGGATATGACGTGGTTTCGCTAAGGAATCGCTAAGTGGCGTTAATGAATTAGGGCCCAGATGATGATAGGTACTCAAAAAATAAAGTCACTGTCCTTCTGTATGTTTCTTGTCCTTCTATAAACGACCCAATGGATTTTGATTCGGTTTTCACTAATGGAAAGAGCAAGAAACGTGGAAGATTTATGTATTATAAAAATTGCTTCCGTGTGAATCCGGGGGCGAGTCTCTAGTTTACTTTAAAATACTTTTTTATACTCGTATGCTTAAAATGTTTCGATATTGACTACGAATTCAACCTTCTAAATTTAATTAGGTATTACATACCTAATCAATATATTTTTACACGTACATAATTTGGACATATATAAAAAAGCCTCTTTTAATACCAGTATTATTAATTATTTACCACATAATAATATAGTCAATATACTTTAAAAGAATGCTCTTGTTCGAGTTCTGTGTGTCAATTTCATGACAATTAGATATGAGCTTTTTGAACTTTTGACTTTTCATGTCTGCAAACTCGCTGGCTAGAGTATATAGTTACATTATAGACTACAGAGAGAGTGGATTTTGTATGTATATTTATATGTAGGGTATAATCTCCAATTTCCTACTATTTGAAAGGTACATTATTCCAGATGCACTTAGGCATAATTATAATGTATACTAAATTCCCCAATTGCACTAGAGCGAAGCGTAGACGTGTCTATCAAAAAGAAAGATCTCAATATTTTCTAATTTTAATGTTTTATGAAAGAATATATAGGATGCCTCTAGCTGAGTATTTATAACTAATAATCATTCGTATTATCTAAACAACAAGGTCTAGAATAAAAGCAGCTTAGTGATGCATTTTCTCAGCCAATTGTAAAGTGCCACTCAAAGGCTTCTGCAAGCATCCCTAACAAACTCGAGTGTACTCTATATGCCTTGTACACACATCGATATAATTCATATACATATGTATGTATTGGAGAATGTGGTGACAAAGATATACAACTTTACAACGTTTTCTTGTATCTATGTATATTTAAATATTGTACATATAAAATAAAGTTGGTGTCCGCTTCTATCTGTTTCTTCGCTCACTTCTTTTTGACCACCCAAATGATTTTGGTACGGCTTTCACTAATAGAAAGAGCGATAAATGAGGAATGAGGAAGCGAACCGAAAAAATTGCACCCGTGCGATACCGGGGGCGAGTCGCTAGTATCTTAAGATGTAAAAATCACGATGTTCGTTCATGCTATCTCCAAAATCACTCTACTGATTTCGATAGAATTTTGTAAATGTGAATGATTCCAGCTTGAAAAATAGGACCTCGTCGTTGTCAAACCAAAATCTGCTATGTGCAAAAAGTATACCTTTCTGATATTGACAAAAAACGTTTTCTTGAAAAATTTTACATGAAGGTTTTTTTAAGAATTTTATTTGAAACTTAGGGTTGTTATACTTAAACTTATTGGTCTTTTAAATATGAAAAAATATTTATTTATTTATTGAACATCCGCAACATCTATGGATGTGAAAAAATCGGCATCCGCAACTTCCCTGATATGTATATGCAAATATTTGTAGTTGGACATACCATAGATTATAGATTACTGACAGTAAAAAATATTCTGTTTCTTTGCATTATATTGTATAAGAAAGGGTCTGTTAGATGTTTGCATCTATGCTTGAATACATTTCAATAGTAAATTGTCATAACGTTGAATATTTGACAGAAGGTTCGAACAAAGGCCCCTAATATATCTTCCTAAACTCACAAACTCTTTATACGCATCGACAACCCACTACCAGAAGTTTTCTAAACAAAGTTTTAATGCATTCGTAAGAGTTGAAACTTCAGCAATATTGGAGTCGAAAGTAGTTTCAGGATCAGTCTAGACTTTTAACAACTTCAAGAGTGCAATATGTATTGAGATCTTTTTTACACTTTCACCGCACTTAGTTACTATGAATTTTTAAGTGAACTTTCTTTATCCCAACTTTAAACTATTATTTGTCTTTCCCTATTGTTTTTGTATAGTCTCATTAACTTAAGTATCTTATTAAGTATCATTGCTAAGAGAGTCTCCTCTTAGCTGTCCAAATGGGGGATGCAGCTTCTAATTCTTGTGGGGCTGTTATTTCTGTTATTCAAATGACTAGAAATCTTTCAAGCCTTATAACATTAGGTATATGAAATTAGATATAGCCTTGGACATGTTTTACAATATATTGTGAAGCGTTGCTGTAATTTCATGGACCACTATTGATTACCAATAAATTCACTGGTGAACCTCGAACCAAATTTAATTAGGTATCTCGGAAACAGAATGAAAGGTAAATGACATCAATTTCAAATTTAATATTTCCACAAAATTCATTTATGTAATATGATTTTCCAAATGGAATTCTGCTAAGCATTGAACGTTTCCGTGATATTTAATTATTATATTCAAAGCGAAACCAATGTACACACTTCACGGTAATAGATTTTATGTTTGCTTAGTATCAGCTCTAAAACATGCATCACATAGTTGAAATTTGTTTAATATTTTTAATAAATTCTGTTATGTTATGTTATGTTGTCTCTCAAAAATGCATCATTTGAATACAGCCAATGGCGTTAAAGTACTAGAGAGATGCAGAACCTACGAAATTTTATAGTATTTGGCGACAGTAATAAATAATGGTCATAAGACTAAGTGAAGAAGGTTTTTTTTAAAGAAGAAGCCCCTAGATAGAAGGTTTTTTTTTTGAGGAGGGGAAATGTCATTTACCCACTTTCCGACGAGGGGACTCGCCCGGTGAAAGTAATTATCACCGGGAATACTCACTCATGAAGACAGGAGATAGGTATCCGCGCGAGCATAATCACTAGCTCTCCTGCCTGCGTCAGCCCTAGAAAGAAGGAAAGAAGGCCCTAGTCCAACCCCCCTAGCCCAATGTGAATGAGCGACTCATATCCGCGTTGTTGTTCAACTTGAATAATGCATTGTTGTGATTCTCCTAACACTACGAAGTCAGGTTTTATTAATATAGAACATTCCATGTCCAAATTATCTCATAAATTATAGAGACGTTATAAAAAGACCTGGAGACGGGCTGTCATCAATAAATCTACGTTACGACTTACGTTATATACTGAACATCCTCAGCCCCCCGACTGGCGACAAAAACTTCTTATCGGCACCACACCAATATTCACGCAGTTCAAAACATGTGAAAACAGCTGCTATGCTATATTTTAATACATTGCTAATATGTTACTTTGTTCTGCAACTTATATTACTATTTTTTTTATGTATTCCGAGCTCATACAACCTAAATCTTTTCAAGGTTCGAGTGAATAAGCATCTTCTGGGTGAGCTCGCCCATCCTCGGCCTCATCTTTCCTAAATGGATAGATTCTGGCTAAGAGCAAACCCATCTTTAATATATAAAAAAAATCTAATCTATTGTCCAATCATCGTTTGTTTGATCAAACCAATTTACTGTAGGCTGGTATAACAAATCGCTTGGACACTGGAAGACAAATGTTTTCTCCGTTTTGGTGGAACTACCTGTAGCAGCCCCTAGACATGGGATGAATCACAGGCTCGCACACGCTCTCTCGGGCTGGCTGCCGACACTTCACTCGCCTGTGGCTCGGCGTCTACTGAGCTACTGACGTGGTGCGTACGAGTCAGTGGTTGCCCGCGTGAGGAAGAGAGTAAATAACCGCATACATTACACTACCATACAAAAATAATAATACTTTGCAGCGAGTAGTTATCGTATACGAGTCGGTACTCGACCGAAGCAGCCGAGACGGACAACAAACAAACAATCTATGAATCAAAATTTTACCCAACTATTGAAGAGAAGTTTAAACAAATAAATAGATTGTTATTAACAAACACTGTTGCAGTTTCCGAAACATTGCTGAAGCTCAACATTGAATGGTAATCAATTAGTGTAGGGAATCGGTGTACTCGAAGCAATTTGAAAATTTGCGGCAAACTTGTGGACGGAGAGTTGTCACTCAATCCACTAACGAGGCAAGTTGTACAATTCCAAACGTGCCCCGACCACCGCATAACTATTCCGGGGTCTCGAGCGAACTACTATTTGTTATGGCATGGCCGTGTCGGTGCCACCCGCCCTACACCCGTCGCATAAACTTTGTTCCGTGATTGATAGAACACAACTAAATCCCGACAAGAGTCGTTGCTAACGTTGCCTACGGATCATCGTCCTATTATAAAGTACTAGTGAACCGCTCTGGCTTCGCACTGGTGTATTTTTCCCTTATTTTTTTTTTACAAGAGGAATCCATCATGGATACCCACCCGTTTGGGGACAGACCGGTGGGTTATGTCGGACTCCTGCCCCGAGATGGTAGTGGGGTAGACCTACCGACTAAACCTCTTGGCGTCCTCCTCATCCGCTATTGGTGAAGTTGCGAGGTCGGACAAGCACTCTTCCGCAGCTCCACCGCGGGGGTCCGCAACCGGACACGGCTCATTTGGACGGCGGCGCACCCGAGCTGCCAAGGTGCGCCGTGCCTCTCAGGATGAAGCGGGCGGTAGAGTCAATCAAAATTACAATATCTAAGCGAAACAAATGTACCGGTTTGCTTTTTGATGTGTAACATCTTTCCTCTCGCTTTCCTGCAATCTGTGGGAGTGATTTCGTGTAAAGGGACGGAAGTGTGTAACAGGAAGTTGGGAAAACGCGCGCTATTTGATTTGACCAATGAGCGCGCGATGGTAGAGTTAGCCGTCACATCACATAGTACCAACCCATTTTCCGAGAGCTTGGTCATGTCAGCCAACAGTGTGTCGTGTTTCTGATGGGAATAATATTAATAAACTAGCTGAGCCCGCAACTTCGTACGCGTGGTATTCGGTATAGCTCGTAACTTTTTTGTTTGTACACCGATTGGAATGAAACAGACACTAAATGTTACAGGGAGCTTGCTACAATATATCACTGAAAACCGCATCCAAATCGATTAAGCCGTTTCTAAGATAAGCGTGCACAAACGCACAGACAAACAGACAAAAATTCTAAAAACATTTTTTTTGGCCTCGGTAACATTACTTATGTTACCGAGGTAACATACTTTTGTTTTGTTTTGTTTTCTTTTTTTAAATTTAATGCACAGACACGGCTCGCTCACGACTTTATTATATGTATAGATATGTATTTACTTTTGATATGTATTTACTTATTATATGTATTTACTTTTGATAATAAGTGTCTGAAATATACATATACTTAATAATGTATAAATATTTTTAATTTACTACTTTCACTGATAAAATGTAAAACAAAAATTGAGATTCCATTAAATAATTACTAAAAATGTGTACCACTAAAAGAATGTTGACAATCGAATTAGTCAAAACCTCAAATCCTGACATTTCTACATTAACGCGAAGATAAAACTGGCCACTTAAACGAAAGTTTTGTTGTAGCCATTAAGCTAAAAGAAAATATTAAGAGGGGATTTAATGGCGCCAATTAACGTCATCGTTTCTTTGTTTGATACATTGTTTTTTCAAGTTTAAAAAAATAATTATAACTTCTTTTGTGTCGATTAATGAGAGCGATTTTTGTTCTTAATTTGTTATCACGTGATTTTTTTTTGGCATTACCAGCGACCCACCCCCGACTTCGGACGGATAATATTTTTAATATTAAAAAAAAAGAGCCGAATAGTCGTTCTCAAGTCTTGTGCCTATTCGCCCTATAATGGACATGTAATGAGAAAACCATACAACCCTGTGGCGAATACACACGATTCGGGCCGATTTCTCAAAGTAAATTTCATAGTTTAACAATAACAAATAAATCGCCAAGACTGAACACACCATACTTTGTATGGCACCAAAGTAAGCTATGTTATGTACAGTTATGGGATGGCCATACAACGCACAGGGGGCGAAACCCTGCACACTCAGACCGGAGTCAACTTTGAAATGATCATTTCCAAAAACCGATATTCCTTAATTCAAAGCAAGCACTTTAATCACTCGACCAAAGGGTTGTCGAAATTTAACAGTCTATATCTAGAGGTCGAAAGGTAAAGTGTTTTTCCTAGCGTGAAAATCACCTTTTTAATACAGTTGCTCAAAAAGTGGCGTATTGCAGGGACGTATAGCGTTCGGGATGTGGGCTATTACATACTCGTGCTTTTTTTTACCTTTCCCGAACTCGTGCATTCTCTTTCCCAACTGTCAAAATAATGCCTATTAAAAAGAAAAACCAACCATGAAGTTTTTACTAAAAAAAATTCATAGAGGTTTTTATGATTCATGTAAATACGTATATTTCTAAAAAGAAGCTACTAATTTGTTTCAATATCAGATTTAATGATTTGTTTGAATGAGTTAGGTTAGGTTTCATTTCATTTCATCTCATTAAATTTCATTTTCATTTCATATCAATAAAAAAATTCTACTGAAGACTTGGTTGTGGGCATAGTTTCCTTTGCCTACCAGAATGGGTGAAGAAAAAAAATCTCTGCTTATATTCTACGGTTGGTGCCATTTTCCAGAAATTTTCTTTGCGAGTTTAGTTGTTTGTTTTATTAAATTGCTTCATTTTTTCGCAACTGTATTAAAATAGTCGTTCAGTACACGTGCGGGACCGTCATTGCAACTTGTTCCGACTGTCAACCCTCGCCTACGGCTGCGCCTCGGCTCGGGTAGACATTTGTCGGACTTCTTTGCAATGACAGCCTTTCCGCACTTGTAATGAAATATACTATTCCAATTGACTAATGTTCACATCTAAATTTGGGCAATCTAACATTCAAAATCTGTGCCTAAGTTTCAAATAGACTCTGCGACAATAGGGTGTATTTAAGTTTTATTTTTACAATCAATTGTTTACATCGTCCCAGCATGGTAATAAATATAAATACTGTTTGAAAATATTTCCATTAAATTTAATAAATATATTTGAAACGGAAAGCAAATTTGAGGCGTTTAAACACCGGCGTTTTCGTGCGCCTTCACTGACGTCACAAGCTATATCCAGCGTTTGTTTACTGTTCTATCAAGACGAGAGTTTGTCAACACAGCATCTGACGTCACATTTCGTCTCAACCAATGGCGTTCGTTTCGCAATTTTGAATTTCCGTCGCATAATTTTTACTTTTTATTTATAAAATTATGCAATAAAAAAGGAATCAAATAAGGAAATAATAGTTCAGATATAATGTTCGGTCAATAAAGATTCAGAAAAGAATATTTGAAGGAAATTTAAACTTTACACATTTAGTACAATTTTCAAGCTTTTAAAAAGCTAGAGCGTGATAAATTTAAATAAATTGGTATCTACTGTTAGCGAATGTACTTCACGTTAAATTACCCGGAAAGGAAATACAAGCAGAGCTTAAGCCTTACAAAGTTGAAAAGTCTGCGACTAAATTGCAACAACGTAGTTATTGTGCTTGCCGCTAGTTTCGAACTGGCAACAAACGGGAAATAATCCGAAATTTAAATCAACAGCAAGCCAAACAATTTAAGCTTTAGTCTCTTCATCAACCTTGATAATACTAAGACTCAACAAGTTTATCTGTACGAGATTCTGATGCAAATTACAATGGACTCTGTATTATTCGGTGACAATAAATGAAGTAAGACTTTAGTGCCTCGTGGAAGACTTTAAAATGTTTAATGAGTCACGAATTGGCGGCTTTAATGCAATTATTAGAAAGAAGGAGGCATCTTTGCTAGAAAGGACATAGGCCAGTGTCAATAGCAGCTTGAAATCGATTTCTGAGAGATATATATCTGCTACTTTTAAACATTTTACTGGTGTTCTGATAAAATAAGCAAATTGGCATTGTACACATGTAAATAAAATTACTTGGTACCATTATGTAGATATTCACAAAGGCTCATTTACATTCTTAATTAAGAATGCTCTTATCAAGTTAAAAGTCATTTTAAGTCCTTTCTTAAACATTTTAAGGAGATGCTCATATTTCAATCTTTATTTATCATAATATATATCATAATATTCCAAATCTACTATAAAAATTTGAAACAGCGATGAATTAACATTAATTTTTTGAAAACTAACTTCGTCCCTGTATCTTTATAAATTAAAGTGTAGGTTTTATGTGTTATTCATAAACTATATTAATATACATAGTTGCTTGTTACTTGATTGTTATACAAATGATAAATAATTTATAATTAGATAAAATGTGAAACTTGAAAATTATTTTTATTTTTATTTTTTCTATTTATCTATAAATAAAAATTAATAAATTAAATTATGTGTTTGCTTAGTGCAAAACTCGAGAACTCCTTTAATAATTCGAAGATTTTATTTTTGTCGAGAAGGTTTATGATGAGAAAAATTGGAAAAATTCCCCAGAAAAACGTTAAAAACCCCAACTTTTTCCCATCCAAAGTTCAAACGTTTCTGTCAAATGTTGTCGCAAAAAATATAAAAAAACTATACTATATTTTCGAATTTTGACTTTTGACGTTTAGACATTACTACTTCTGTTGTGTAACCTCGTATGTATGAATATAAATCTTTCATAGCTTCTCAACTAACATGGTATAACCCTTTATCGATTTTGAAACAGCGTTGCAATGTAAACACATTTGGTAAACTTACCACGCGAAGGTTATTGAACTCATTCGTGCAGACAGTACTCTTTATATTTATTATTTACATGTCTACTAAAAATATATCTAAAATTTCTATAATAAAGATACTCAAAGCATTTAGTTTTCATTCCGTTAATGGTGAAGCGTTAATGCCCATTCTAAAAGATTTGAGAGATTGTTTTCTGCACAGAGAAGTCCCTGTCTAGACTTAGCTGTCAGGTCTAATAGTTTGGTGTCTGACTCACAGCGCAGATGCCGTTAATAATTTATGTCTTGATTACATTAGATTGAATTAAGTTTTAAGTAAAGTTTAAGTTTTTAAGTTTAAAATATTTAAAGAACTGTATTACCAAGTTTTAATGACTTGATATCAGTATCGACAGCCCACTAACATTTCACCTGTCTTTGGTTTAATCACGGCCAGGGGCTACAAATTAAGTGAATTTCCGTTTTTCTTTGACATCAAGTTATTGTTGACATCAAGAATGTATTTCTTGATAATATATAGAGTTCTAAAGTGGCGCCAGAAGCGGAGGGTTTGGGAATTGGTTCCTGATAGCATAGAATGCCATCTAACGACTATCTTTGGAAATATCAAGCAAAAAGCTTGGGTGCCTTTTAACCATTTGTGGATAGTGATTTGTCCTATGCCATAGAGAATAGGAAAAGGAAAGGACCATGGATGAGCAGTTTGGAGCAGTCTGGGTAGAGCGTTCGAAGTGAATACACGTTGAGCTAGTTCCGCGACGAACACACCGCGGTTCCAGTTAAATCCATTTGTGTCTGTCTTATCGTTCACATTAGACAGACATATTCCGAATAAAATTGTAAATTTTATTTCGAATATAAAATTATGTACTACAAGTTTCGAGTCTTATTTCATGTATTTCTGAGTCTGAAGATACCTCTACCTTAGACAAAAATCTGACATGTTGAGAATGAATGGAATCTAAAAAATGGGTTATATTTATCCTATCCCTTAGTAACTAGTGACATCAGTAATGAGATGATGAGTCATTGCTAAATACTTTACATAGGTCACGAACTTATCAGCTGCTCCTGGCATCTGGGTGATGGTAGCCACCTCTCATCAAGAGGACCATTTTTTTAAAGAACAAAAAATAGCGGTCCAAAATTGAAACCATCCTAACTATATTTTCCTTGTTACAGGCGAGTAGCGGAGCCGAGCCTCAGGTAGCAGTTCTCTGCGAAGCTGGCGCCACATACCATCCTCAATACATGTCCGCTGCCGGCCGGTGGACTCCCGACTTGACCACCAAACCGCACAACTGCCTTAAGGACAAAATGGAAATACTGGATTATTGCAAGAAGGTATACAAATCATCCTTTATCGTGAAAAATCTTTTTGAGAGCTGCAAAATAAACTCATTTATTAAACTGGGCAGATCATCTGGCTACAGTAACCACTATCGTACAGAAGAATACTGAAATATAAAGCCTTGTGTTTTATTGTTTTTGACGTGAAGATGAAGGCTCTATTTTACTTTAACCTATTTGTCATTATATTTCCTTTGCAAAACACAATAAATACAGTCACGCCCAATGTAAAATTGAAAACTCAATATTTGATTCATGTGTGAAGCTACGATTTCTAGTTTTTTGTTTTCAGACTGTCTGTCCGTTACACATAATATACTATTATCTTCGATAATTTGTACGTTGATTTGGTAGGTGATTTTATGCCCTCTATATATTTTTATCAGCAACTTTATTTATCATTCAACTTTCTTTTTTTCTTCTCATAACAGCATGTGTGCTGCTGTGTTTCGGTGAGTGGGTTAGGGATCCCAGAGCTCATTTCCCTTTCCAATCCCTTATTTCAATCCTAACATGGTCGGTACAACGCTTGCAGCTCCTGTGGGGTTGCTTATGTTATAGAGGACTGTACCCACTTACCATCAAGTGAACCGTCAGTCTGTCTGACGACCTTTAATATAAAAAGATTAAATCACATTGAAACTTAAACAATACATTTCGTACCTGAGTGGCTTAACGCTTGCCATTTTTCCACAAAGATTTAAATTTGCTTAATACTTGTTTGAAACACTGAGCATACTTAAATCATTAAGTAGGAGATGAGAGCTTTTGCAACAGTTACTTAAATTACACTCAGTCTTTACAAACTCTGTAAAGCGCAATCTTGAAAATCAACGGCCGTGTAATAAGTAGTCTTATTAACATCAAATATATTTGTGGAAACGACCCAGTTGCAACTTCGAGCTATTACATCTAATGTTCTCTGTTATATATCCCCTTTGTGGATTAACAAACTTTACTTAGGTACCTTAAGTTCTTTAATTTATTTTTTATGTTAAGGTAGTCTGACAAGGTGATAGTCCACTTGATGGTAGGTGGTTACTAGCGCCTATGAAACAAGTATCGGGATTATGAAGGAATAGAGAAATAGTTTCTGGCATCCCTTCCTCACTCACTGAAACACAACAGCACACGTGCTATTATTTCACAGTAGTCTTCTGTAAGTTGATGGTTACTCCCGCCAGACGTGCTGCCTAAAGACTGCGAAACGCCCTGCCACTACTAAATCAAGTTATGAATTAATTTCAGGTTTATCCAAGCCACGACATCACCAACATCGTGGAGGCATCCCATTACGTCAAGGTTAGCAATTGGTGCAAGTTGGGTTCCGGTAGCACGGCCAAGTGCAAGGTCACTAGATGGGTGAAACCGTTCCGCTGTCTTGGTACGTACAGTTTTATAAAGAAAATTATTTTTATTCTGAAATTATATTTCGAAACATACAAAAAATTATGTCCGTTTTGTGAAAGCAGTCAGTTTCTTTAACTACGAAATTTATCGGTTTAAACTCATGTGGTTTATCGGTTTGATCGACCCAACCAGTAAAGAAGTAAGGAAGGATTTTCCTGATTCCATCACCATTCGTATTTGATCAATGGTGAATAACAGTATAAAAACGAGCGGCTTTTTCTGGGGATGGGAAGAAGAGTCTCTTTAATCACAGTCTCAATAGAAATACCTTCCAATAAAAACGGAGAGTAACTTTCTATAAAACTAACAAGTGATAGTGATTAAGGACTACATTTATTGAGCTCAATTCAGCTTTCCGAAGCTGAACGAACGCTTACGCAACTCCATACAAAACCGGGTTTTCTATGGACAAACTCTGTATTGAACTGTATAAATGTAGTTTCTCCCTAAATGTCAGCTACTTGGTAGTAATCTTTCAAACTTGTATGTAAAGGTAAACCGTGGCCCATTAATTGTTCTGTATTCTTAAAATATTTGTAAATTAATTTACTTTCCCATGTTAATTGTGAGCAACAATTTTAATCCCCATCAACTACTAAGTCTATTTGGTGGCAGAAGGTCCATTCCAATCGGACGCGTTGCTGGTGCCGGAGAGCTGTCTCTTCGACCATATCCATAACCAGAGCCGGTGCTGGCAGTTCGCGAGGTGGAACGCAACCGCTGGACGTGCTTGCGCTCAAAGAGGTCTTCGGCTCAGAACCTTCGCCATGTTGTTGCCCTGTGGAATCAGTCTCTTCTCGGGCGTTGAATTTGTCTGCTGCCCTAAACACTTTAAGGGTGAGTATGACACACTAGTAATCTATTTCAAAAATCTTCCAATAGAGGAAATTTAAATATGTACACACATTGAAATATAAAGTTTAATTCTAGTGAATTTAATTTACTGATATAAAATAATATAATGTTATTATTGTATTAATGAAAATGTATTATTATACCTATAATAATCATTATATTGAATTTGACTCAATTTAAAATTAATCTGTAATTATAGTATTAAATTTAATACAATTGTGAATAAGAATACTTCGTATAGTTAGCCCAATAAGTAAGTTTTTTTTAATATTAAGGTCGTCAGACAGGCTGACGGACCTGACGGTCCACTCGATGGTAGGTGGCTACCGTCTCGTATAACACAAGTAACGCCACGGATGCTGCAAGTGCTCTGTCGATCATAGCTAGATTAAGGATGAGGGTTTTTTTTTTTTTTTTTTAGTACAATTTTAAAATAATATTAAGCATTGAAATTTCATGTATACATATTGTTTTTTCAACGAACAGTCTGAATTTGTAGAAATAGCATAAAATATAAAGCCCAAATTGCAGCATTTCATTGCTTTTTTAACGCTATTGTTGTATTAAAATTATAAATAGCGATTGGAACAAATAAAAAAAGAGAATATTTTTGTAATCTAAATATTTTTCAAAGCACATTTCTAACAACTTTTCCAATGTAAATAGATGACCAAAAGTGGCTTGAGAGTATAATTTTTAGGAAAATACGAATCGCTAAAAACAGGACTTCACATACATATACAATAATTTTTAAATGCAACAAAATATTATTATTTATTTATTTATTCATAACATAGCCTCCAATGAGGCAGACACCTATTTGTACCAAAAACAAGCAACAAAGTACAAATACATGGTAGATGCCGCCGCAATTACAGGAAGTACAGCATGCGACAATAAAAAGTCCAAAGTACCATCCCAACAATGATAAAATAGTAATAATAATAAAAAAATATCGGACGCAGGTACAAAAAATACAATTGAGATACATATAGAAACACAGCTGAGCTATCTTGTTCCATTTTTGTTTGGTTTGATTTTTACGTGAATCATAATGATGATGATTTCAAAAATTCGTGTAAAAAACGACGCGCGCAGCGGTCAAACTGTTAAGGCGTGAAAGCGTAACAAACAATCTGACTTTTGCATTTATAATATTAGTTAGGATATATTATTTAGACCCCCAACAGGGCCCGTGCTCTTAATAAAGCCAAGGCGCATTGTTTTTTTCAGAGAACGTCAAAATGCATAAACCAATGGATGTCGGCGTGCCCGTTAGTCCCGGAGGAGAAGAGATGCTTGCGGCTTCTGCGGCTATGGATGAACGTGACGAAGATCTGTTGGATGATGACGACGCTCTAGATGACGATGATGATGATGACACTTTGAACCTGAGCGACGATGATGACGACGACGACGCTGATGATGGTAAATAATTTCTTAAAAATAGAAACAATCCAAATAGAACTGCCTATCTATCTAGAGGAATATTATGTATTCCTTTCTGCCTAAATCATTCATTCTTATACCTTGTTAACATTACATCAATCAATGACTTCATGTTATCAACATACTGTCAAGTATTTTAATTATGCTTTCATTTGTGTATTGGGGAGCTCGGATACTTCCTCTTACCATCGTAAAATATCAGCATATATGCTGGGATTGTGGAGAAGTGGGATTCCTTGCCTACTCCATGCCTACTATATCTTGCCCTTTAACTTTTAACCTATCAAGGTCTGTAGCATACTAGCATTGTTTATATTATAGGTGGCAGTAATAATAATTTACCACCAATTGCATTCTAAGCTTGTCAAGCCGCTAATACATAAAAAATAAAATGTAATGTATAGATGACATCATACTTCTTTATAAAACAAAGTTCCCTGTCGCGTCTATCTGTCTGTATGTCTGTATGTATCTCTAAATTTATATTCGAAGTTACGTCGAGGGCCGCAAACTTGTAATGTATCATTTTAAATTACAGATAAAGAATTGAACCTATTAAAGTTCTTTCAGATATGGACGAGGATGAAGACGCCGATCTGTCGAGAGACGACGACGCCGAGGACGATGATTATACGGACGCCGACGACAGCAACTGGCCACGAGCTGAGTCCTCTCCTGCACCATCCACTACAACCACCACCACGACTACTACCACAACTACTACGGTAAAAAAATCTCTACGTTATCACCGAAAATAAATAATTTATTGCAATTGTTGATAACTAACTGAACTGCGGCGTGCGCCGGGGGCGTCCGCATTCTTTGACAAAAACCTGAAAAAGGTTGCAAATCGACGGTGGATCAAGGCTGCTGCTTTTGAATTTTCCTTTTGGAAAATTAGGAAGGAGGCCTTTATCCAGCAGTGTAGATATTACGGCTAAGATGATGAATATAATTATGTTAATTATTTTAAATTAGTTAAAATAATTTTAAAATCTCTTCATTTCATCCATTATCTCGCCTTATCTTTATCTTTCTATATTTCTTATATCTTAAGGGTTATAGATTTACTCTTACTACTCTTAATTAGGTTAACTAATTGTGAAATAGTATTGAAAATATTGGAATATCACTCAAAATAATGTTCTATTTCTTATAATTTTAAGGCTTCAACTGCTACCTCTGATCCTTATTTCTCTCACTTCGATCCTCGCACTGAACATCAGAGTTACAAAGACGCCCAGCAACGTTTGGAAGAAACTCACCGTGAAAAGGTACGAGTCATTCATTATAAAAGATATTTTTCAGTTGCACAGTAGTGTACAGTAATAAATACATCAAAAAAGTCTAAGCAACACATACTATTTCAAATTATTAATCAATTATTATATCATTTCTTACCAAGTAGATAATACCTATGTAAACTTTTTTGATCTAGAGGACGTACTGGCTGGTTGTAAAAAAATACTGGCCAATTTCACGTTGATGCATGACAATGCGCGTTCGCATACAGCTTTGCACGCACGGGAGTACTTGGCAAGGGAAAACATCCTGGTATTGCCTTGGCCTGCACAATCGCCAGACCTCAACCCCATCGAGCATGCATGCTCTGACATACATCTCTGGACATGCTCCAGAGACTTGTTTTAAAGGACTTGGATGGAGTGACAACAACCCAACAACTGATGGACTTACTAAAATTTCATTGGGAATAATTCCCGCAGGATAACCAGCAGGCAGCAGGTTCTCAATAACAGAGGAGGCCACACTTTGTATTAATTTATGCAATTTTAGTTAGTTAGTTAGTTAGGCACCTTACTTTGTACTAAGTACTTACATTATTGTTAATTAAGATTATTAAAAAAATAATAATAAAAAGAACAATTAAGGTTTAATATCAAAAAAGCATTAAAAATTAATATAAATAAGAAAACACTAAGGATTTAATTAGAAAACACATTGTAAAATTGAAATTTGTATGTGTTGCTTAGACTTTTTTGATGTGTTTATAATTGAGAGAAATTTTTTAATTAGTCGTCACGGCACTTCCAGATTACGAAGGTGATGAAGGAGTGGTCTGAATTGGAAGATCGTTATCAGCAGATGATGGCGTCGGATCCGACCGCTGCACAAACTTTCCGCCAACGCATGACTGCAAAATTCCAAGCCAACGTTCAGGTAAAGACGGTTCTTATCCACTATATGCACATCGAAATCGTGACATCTTGATTTTGAATAAAAATCCTGATTATTAGGCACATCGAGTAAAATCAATAAACGACATGAAATTTATTGACTGAGAAAGATGATATTGGAACGTGTGGAAGAAGTACTTTCCCTCATGTTGATATAATCTTCTTTCTCTATCTATACAGACTATAAAATAAGGTTGTCCGTATCTGTCTGTTTCCCCGCTTTCTTTCTGAACCAACCAACCGATTATGATACGGTTTTCATTAATGGAAATCGCGATAAACGAGAAAGGTTTATGTATGTAATTTTCAGACGCGTGGAGCTAGTTATACATAAAACAATCTCACAAATCCGACTAATCTATTGAAACGTATTTGCAACATTAAGTACTTTCTTAAATTTTTTTTGTTGCACACTTGATTTTCGCAATGTTTTTCTTTCTTGTTAGAGATTGGGATTAGTATATCACTATACCTTTATGTTTTTACGAACCTGTATGCATCTGTACAGTTGTGAGGTCAAGCTTTTCATTTTTATTTTTCTTATGAGAGAGGAAACCTTCAACAGGTATCTGCGAAAGGACAAGACAGCACTTTGGACTGCTTATATTCACATGGTTATGTGGGATTCTTACCGCATTAAAATCTCTCTCGGTTTGCTTTTAACTTTTACTCCTAGGACGTTTTTGCCACTTTTGTCTCGGGCCGCGAGCATTCTAAATACACTCAACCCGGCAAACATGGCGATTGGGAAAATCGCGACATTGATGGGCAGGAGCTAATAGTTATAGGAAGTTTAACTGTTGCTTTATCGTAGGACCCGGGAGGGTCACGGAGGTTTCTAGTTCTCCGTAAATGCCTAGGTTGTCGCTTGAACGACAACATCTAGGTGGTGTGGAGCGGCATTAATGGCCGTGATGGGGACATTGGGGACTCCGCCCTTTTAAGAAGAAGCGCCCCGTTAAGAAGCGCTAATGCAAGGGGACACGGGGGCGTCTGGGAGGTCTACCTCTCCTTCTGCTTCTTGGTCGGTGCCTATATGCCGGCATTTGCAACCGTAATGGGGTCATCGGGGTCAAGGAGGGCGTGCCTGGGACTCCTACAGGACTGGATGTGTTTAACATCGGGGTCGGAGATGTTTGTTAGGGTGGTGAATTGAGGTGACGTGGGATTCTGTCGTAGTACTTAAGGACGATAACCAAGGACCAAGACAACGATACTTAAGGACCATGGAAAGGCCACGGCATTCCGCATGACGCGGTTCTGTAACAATTGGAGAGAGCGAATATGAGTAGGGGCAGCATGTGCGAAGATAGTGCTGGCGTAATCGGCCTTACTTACGCAGACGCAGGCCTTATTGCGAAGGGACATTTTACTGCGCCTACCTAGGAGGCCGATAGAGGCCGAACTATGAGCTAATGAGTACTAAGGGTGGCTCGGTCGCCTGTAATAATAAAAGCACAAGTATTAATAATACTAATCTATATCTATCTCTATCTATTGCTATCTCTATCACTGTGCTTTGATTTATCAGTTAACTTGGTTTATTCACACTATTCAATGTGATTATCCTCTACAATGTGAATGGAGATAGGCATTCATGGGGTTAACCTGACTTTTCAGTCCTTGGAAGAAGAGGGAGTGGCTGAAAGGCGTCGTTTAGCAGCTCTTCACCAGCAACGAGTTCTGGCGCATCTGGCCCAACGACGGCGCACTGCCCTGGCCTGCTACACGCGCTCTCTACGTGACACGCCACCAAATGTAATTTACACTATATCAATATTTAAAATAACTACCCACGTTAAAGGGCTCGAGATTATGAGGTCTTTTTAGGGTAGGAAAGCGCCGGATACACATTTTTTTTTCGATTTGGATGAGAATTTGTTTGTAGATAAAATTTTGTTTTTTAAATCTATATAGTTGTATTTTTTGTAAAAACGCAATTTTATACAAAAAATTAAGTTTTTTACAGCCATCGCTTAAAGTAATGGTACTTGTCTTGTTTCCGATAGATGTAAAGCAAAGTTATCTCGAAAATTTGTTAGAAGGCGCTATCGGTTTACATCTAATAGTAACAATACAATTATTGTGACGCTCTTAAGTCCACCGAGCGTATCCACCTAAGAGAGCATGATAGTTTCCTCCCAGTAATTAATTATAGCGATTATGTAATAGGCTCACCGAGTGCAGAAGTGCCTGCAGCGCCTGGTGCGGGCTCTGGCGGCCGAGAGGAGTGGCGCTCTGGCCGCCTGGAGACGCGCTGCCGCTGCCGGCCGAGAGGCCGCGGCCGCGGAACGCGCCAGTGCCGCCGACAGGCTTCAGGTAACTTCTACACTCTAAAATTCTCCTTTTTCTCTGTCTCTCTGTATCGATCCGCTAATCTCAGAAAGTTATAAACGAATTTTGTTCCCTATTGTATCGTTGAAAAGAGGAATTTCTGAGGATAGTTTATGTGTATAATTCATTATTATCTTATTTATATTTGCCGAGTTACCACAAATTTTGTCAAAAAAGGTGGACGCCCCCACGCAGACGCTGCAGCGAAGTGTGGCCGGGTTCATCTAATAAATTAATAAACGATACATTGGAGATGGAGATTTAATTACCGCCGACATGCTAGTGTTAGAAATACTTTTGAGTTTATAAAGAAAACTTATGCATGTATCTCCTTTTTTACTGAGAAATTTATCAGTAATTGCACGCCGGGCGAAAAAAAATACTAAAAATTTTTTATGAGCTTTAAATTGATACATACTGCAAAGATCTTTGCAGTGAGGAGATCTGGATTCGTTTATTTTTTCTCTCATAACCAGAAAGGCAAAATTAATCAAGTTAATACCTAATCAATGGAACGAATGAATAGAACGGGAACAAATCAATCAAATAACAAATCAATTACGCGACAATCAAATAAAGTACTAAAACTATTAGTGTGATTCGCTCTTGTTATACAAACATTACTTTGTACAACATTACAACAGTATTGTTTGATAATTCTTACTCTATTTTAAATAGAATTTAAAACTAATGGTATTTTCTGTCCATTGGAGGCATTTTACAAGCATATTTACCTTCGAAACTTGATAAGTTTAAGCTTATTGGTGATATCTCATAAGCATTCGGCTTGGACCGCATCTTTCTAATTAAGTATATTTATGTAATCTTAATCTTCAAACTAACTTAATGAACAGGATGCGGACCGTGCTCTTCAGCGTGCTTTGATCGCTCTTCGTCGACGACCACATCTTTACGCAAACATTGGAACCGCCATAGAAGATTATGTGCAAGTGAGTTAATCAGCTCTGTGGTGTATGCAGTTAAGCAGATTCGACGCCTAACGGATGTCGAAACAGCTAGGGTTGTCCATTTTAGTTGCTTTCACAGTGTAATGAGTTATGGGATCATTCTTTGGGGTGGCGATGCGGACATAAATACTATTTTCATTTACAAAAAAGGGCCATTAGAGCCATCTATCAACTAGATCCGCAGAGAAAAGTTCAGAGAAAAGTTCAAAGAAATTAAGATTTTAACTGTTACATGTTAATATATTTATGAAAATTTAATTTACGCGCATAAAAATATTAGTCAATTTAATAAAAAATGTGATGTACACAATATAGGTACTTAGGTTTAAAAATAATTTAGATTTACATAAGACGCGACTCCACAAGATAAATAATTCTTTTATGGGTCAGTGTATACGGTTTTATAATAAAATGCCTGAGATGATCAGAACCTTATCTATAAATAAATTTAAAGATGTCATTAAAACCAAACTCGTCTCGAAAGGCTATTATAAGGTTACTGATTATTTAAGTGACAATGAAGCCTGGATTCGGAGCTCATACTATGCTGTATTGTATATTTACTTTAGGTTTAAGTGTATGATTATAATTGTTGTAATTTTTATATTGTAAAGATGACAAAAAGAATAGTATCCTGAGTTTCTTTCGGGGTTTCTTCTCAGGATCGTCATCTTGGCTTTTTTCCGAAACCCTGGTAAATTTAAATTTAACTGGTAAATCTAAATGACGATCATAAGAGTTTCTTGGAGAAACCTAATTGATAAATAAATATTTTGATTTTGATTTTTGATTCTAAAGAAACTATCATTCATACATGTAACGACAACAAAGTCGTAACAAATTTTAAAGGAAATAATACATGTGTTATTTAAATAACTTTAAGCTATAAATTAAAACGTAAAAATTATTTGAAACTCGATGTTTTTGTCTTACTCGTATTCTGCCTTCGAATTGTAAAAGTGATTCACTGCAACAGACGATACACCAAGAGTTCGATAAGGCGTGATTACTCAGCGTTTCCTGTAAGCACCAAATTTAGTCTGTGACTAAATTAGCTAAACAAATCTAAACTGTGACTATTTAAAGTCATTTTATAAGCGTCAGGTTCATACTATGACTTTTTCTCAATGCTAACGTATTAAAATGAATATTTCTCTTAAAGTCTATGCAGTCAAAGGACGACATGGCCGTTTCGTTGATGTCGATGACTCCCGAAGCTGAAGAATTGCTGTTGGACCGCATCGAGGCGGAAGTGCAGCGGGAACAAGCCGCTAGAGAGCAACTCAGCGCTAAGAGGGATCAGAGAGCGAAGCAGCGTCAGGACATTCAGAACGAACGAGTCAGAGTAAGCAACTAACTATCTAAAGCTCTACCTGATGTAATTACATTTGGGGTTAGCAACAGTTTTCTGAGACCTAGATCTAAAGAATTAACTGTTTAAAGTATTCGTAACAAGTTGATTATGAGCCGTGAGACTAGATGTCGCTAAGACATTAGAAAACATGTTATCGACGCTACTTGTTTTCATATTGTCAATATGAGCCACAATTATTTGCAGACATCCAACGGTATGAAAGAGAGCGAAGAAACAGACGACGAGGCGAGCGAGATGAACGACCTTGAAGAGACGACATTAGCGCCCTCCACCCCCGCACCCCCTCCATCGTCTCCCTCCGCCTCCCCGTCCCCCGCAGCCTTCTCTGTTTCAGTCCACGACCTCACTACCCGTGCGGCTTACACCCAGGAGACTACTACCACCGTGAGTAGCGTAGACGCCTAATATTATGTTCGTTTTTTTTGAACAGCCATACATTAACCAGCTATTGGATCAGTGATCTCCAAAGGGTACTGCGAATTCTACATCTAAAAGATATCGCAATTATCCATATGATGACAAATGGAGTTAATATAATTTCAGTCAAAGATTAGAATATATCGAATTAAATATCATTATTCCAATATTTCTTTATGTTAATTTCAATTTAATAAGTTAAAACTATTTGACAAACATGATTTCAGTCTTTTTAAACTGGTAAATTGGTCATAGTCTTAGACATCACAAAAATGTTACTTAAGTAAAGTTTTCGACTGTAATAGGCTTGTAATAGACATGACCTGATTTAATTTGTCTGGGGTGTGTTCCAGCACTCCTTCGGCCAAGGCTAATTTTGCTCTACTGTCATTTGATCATATTCGTTCAAGCAAGCAAAGCATAATTAACTCTGACAGGTCACCCGGAACTGGTATGATCAAATCTTGTCGGGGTCAAATTATACTCGAATGTAGTGCTGAAACAGCTGTTGCATAGCCGCTGTTATGGTGGCTTAAATATATACAAACGGCAAAGGAAACTGATAGAGAAAATAATAGTAATTATTAATAATTAATTAGCATGCTAATTAGCCTGCTAAATGAAACGGTAATTAGCACCTTTAAAATATATTTAACAAAAAAAAAACAAATATACTCTGAAGTAATTTAAATGTAAACACGCTTTTTTTAAAACGACGCCACAATTTAAGACAAGTGATAGATGAAACAAAAAGTTTCATTTTCGAACGTTGTAAATACTTTTTAAATATTGCTTATGTATGTGGCCAGTTCCGGAAACATAGAGTGAACCCTATGTGTGGTATTAATAATTAATTATTGTTAAATTAATGCATTTGCATTTATTTGCTCCACACAATCACAATCACATAATCTAAATTGACACATACAAGCAATGGTTGTAACTGTGTGAGAGCCCGGTGCCCGTGGTAGGTATTGAAGAATAACTGCCGGGTCTCACTCCGCAGGTTGCACAAAGTTGACACCCACAAATTGCAAGATATAACTGACTTAAATACTAAAAATTCTATAATCTTATATATAAAAATGAATCCCTATTTCTCCTGGTCACGGCATCACGCGTGAACGGGTAGACCGATTTTAATTCGGTTTTCGCCAATGGAAAGAGGGATAAACGGGAAATGTTTTAGGGTATATAAAAATTGCACGCCGGGCGAAGCCGGGGGCTGGCCGCTAGTATAATATAAATATGGTTACTAAAATATATTGTACCGTGGACGAATAATTTTTTCTGTTTTTTCGTAGTTTAAACTCTTAAGCCATTTTGTGACTAGTGATTTGCATCTAGGAAGTGGAAGAGGGTATATTAATAGTATAGAATTGATAATGTTGTACAGGTATCCGCCAAGAAAACAGTAGAACCTATATGAGATGCACAAATTGAATCTTCTGGATGGGCAAATTTCTGGATGGGTAAATTTAATGTATGGCAAAATTAATATATAATGAAATGATTACACCCGAACGATCAAAATAAGTTTACGTACAGAAGTCCACCATGAATATGCTATATGTTTCGATGCGTGAATAAGGGATGCCAGAGCCCATTTCTGTCTGTTTTTTATCCCATATTATTCGTCTCATCAAGGTGGTTAATAGGTGACGGTAGTCAACTAACATGAAGAGACAACAGTCGGCTTGAATACCTTTACAAAGAAATCTAATTGTATAGTTATCACAAGTGGTGTTAGGGCGAACTGTAACAAGTTGTTATATGTATAATGACGATAAGTTGTTATATTTGTAGGAAATAATGACGAGCACGGTGACTGATATGCCCGAAAGCGAGACTAGCGAAACTGGAGACATGGGCGAAACTTCAAGCCGACGATCTACCAGTGAGGTAAGAAAGGAACATTTCCTTCACTTTTATTTCGAAAAATGTGCAGAGAACTTTAAATAGATATATCTAAATAATAACAAAAACCTGTAGTGTTTAGGAAAGTTAGTAAAGTTATGTGGTTATTCTGAGTGATGTCAAATTGTGCTATCTCTACTGCCATTAGTAGGTATTCACCCCCAGAACTCCGTGCAAAACGTCAATTTTGGCTTTGACTCTTATCCGTTCCTAAAATTTGTATAGAAGGATCTATTAACCAATATTAATCACTATTCCACTTCTCGTAGCTCTGTAAAATAAATTTATTACCTAGACAGCTACAACAGATTGCTGAAAATTGGCAACAGAAGCTGATTAAAAGACATTTGGTTGTTTAAAACTTAAAACTTATTCATGTATCTCCAATCTGAAAAAAGATGTCATGTCAAAACGAAAAACGGATAACAACAAATAAATATTAGACGGTTTTACAGACTGACGGTGAAGGCTTGCGCGCTGCCCTGGAGCACGCCGAGGAGCGTCCACCGCCGCAACCTGCGCACGCGCTCAAACATGAGCTGCAACACTCTCCACCGGTATGCCTTTTACAGTGCTTCTTATACTGCATTTTTATGATCCAAATACGATCGTGTCTTGTTGTATTTCGACGAGTGAGTGAAATATGGCAGAGCTATTCGCCCGTAATCTCCTAATCTCTTATCATTTATCTCATAAAGGTTGGTAGCTATGTCTGATTTAGAATTCTGAAAGCCCTAGGTTAACTATGAATAAGCCTCCCCCCCTCTCTTCCATACCTGTTCTGTCTTTGCCTATGGCAAGGTGATTTAAATATGTTCAGCAGAATAAATAATTTCCATAAATAAAACAAGTATCTGTATATTAGGAATAGATAAATACATTGATTAGACATCCATGACCTTGGTATAAATGAGCAGAGGGGGGCAGTGTTTGGTTAACTCCGAACTCCGAACTCCTAAGCTCTAGGTAATTCAATTAGAGGTTGAGAAGAGAGCTCAAGTAATTTAATAGAATCACCGTCAGTCAATGGAAGAAGAAGGAAGAGCGCGTAATTGTTTTAAATTCAAGTTAGTATAAGTAATAACGCGCATATTTTTTTTAATGTTAAGATCAGCAGATAGGCTCATGGTCCACTTGATGGTAGGTGGCTACCGTCGCCTATAACACAAGCAACGCCACAGGTGCTGCAAGTACGCTACCGACTACAGTAGGATTAAGGATAGAGGATTGGATAGGAAATCGGAGAGGATTACTAAATTTTATTCTGTAAATAAATGATGCATGCGAAGCCGCCCCAGCACTCCTTTAGAACTTGCGCCTTAGGCTCAAGCTTGAATAGTCTGTGGGAAAATCTTGCAACCTTGCAATCAAATAGACAGTCAATAAAAAATACTAATTTATTTGTATACATACCTACGTTATCTATTTTCGTAATACCTACTTTACTAATCGGATGCTAAAATATCTTATTTGATAAGAGTTAAGCTCACAAGCACTTGTAAAATGACTGCTTTCAACTGCTACGTTATTATTCTTTTATTGTGTAATATGCACACAGGGCTACACGATCCGCGGCTCGCTCCCGAACGGAAGCGGTGCCGGCGCTTTGTACCCGGCCCTCTGCGTTGGCGGCGCAGCGCTTGCAGCCGCTGCAGCGGTTGCGCTGGCAGTAGCCCGTCGACGTGACCGCGCGCCTGCTGCCCAGGGTTTTGTCCAGGTAAACAAATCCCAGCAGCTCGAAACCATGTGAATCTATTAATTAAGTTTAAACAAAGTGAGCTCTGCTATAACAAAATGCATGTTTTTTCTCAACAGCCTCTTTTGACCGATTAGATATATCGTACTATGAATTATATCTGCGCGCCAAAGCAGCGCCGGCGCAGAAACAACAATGTATACTGGACAAAGTGCGCTCGTGCGTCACAAAAAGTTACCTTTTCACGCCTCTGACTACTTCACCGATCATCATGAAATTTTCCATACAAATTGTCAGAGATCCAATAAAGGACATAGGCCATCTTTTATCCAACTAAAAGTACTGTCCCCGAGGGATTATATAAAAATAAAAATCCAACGCCTAGTAAAATTATAGCAGCAATAAATACTTTGCCAGGCGTTAGAATTTTTTTTATTTTTTCAATGCTAACGCGGGTACCAGCTACTTTTAAATAAGCCAATATTGTTTGTTCCCAGGTCGAGCAGACCGGCGCAGTGGCCCCGACACCCGAAGAAAGACACGTGGCCAACATGCAAATAAACGGCTACGAGAATCCAACCTACAAGTACTTTGAAGTCAAGGAGTAAACCCACCTTCCTCCGCTTTAGCCCTCCGTCCGCCCCCATTACTCTTACCTTACCTTAGTTCGAACAGACGGGTCAGCGAACGCACCCACTTTGATGTGATGTATGTTAGATGCCCCTTAGAAACAGGGTGGTTTTTACCCTACACCTCTTTAATATGTGTATTGTCCTCAGTCGATTCTTCATGGAATGATTGATCGTGTGCATGTACGGTCGGTGGGCGGAGATTCAATTTTTATTTGAATATTAATTTATTCTTCTTTAATGAAAGAAGCTTGTGTGATTAGTGGATATATAAGTTTGCATTTCGCAATCAGTCATTAAATAAATATAAGTGATATACTAACATAAATGTATACATTTCTTTTTGTTACATTTTTTGCACCAAAATGTTTATTGTTTCTTAAGGATTAGATAAAAAGTTTTCTGTCTTAGTGTCCTACATATTTATAAGTGTCACCTTGTAGTAGATTATAGTTAAGTTTTCGAAGTCGCAGTCCCGGTGATAATTTTCTATGAATATTTTTCGCATTATTTTTTTTCGAACGCAATTACTCCTCCGAAAGGCTAATTGTTTGATCTCATTTCTAATATAATAAAATGTTTCGTAATTAATAAGTTTATATGTAATTACTGATGTGTTGTGCATTGTCTTCTTAGGACATTATCATTGGGACAAGTGGAACAAACGTCCATGGTACGCTGTGTGTGTATATAGGCTCCGCGTACAAATTTGAACCTAAATTACTTATTCTTAAAGCCCGCTTTCATTTAATTTTCTAACGTAGGTAGAACATAACGTAAATTTTATGTAATAAAATGCGAAAATATATTTTAATATAATTAATGTGTATGGGACGAGCGGCAAAGCCGGCGCGGGCGAACGCTATTGTAATCTTCTAGTCTCCTTCTAGTCACCGAGTATAACTTTCTCACTCACTCCCTTACATCTGCGCATCTTCTATCTCCCTCCGTTCGCCCGCGAGACAATACTCTAGTCCCGAAACGTGAATGTGTGCCGTGTACTCAACGAGTAAACGGAAATCGCTTGTCTTTGAAAAATATTCCAATGACAGTGTTTTATTTTAATGGAAATAAAAAATATTCAGAATAACTAAGTAGCGTGGTCACCGTCGAAACACACAAACATCAAGTATTTAAATAAAAAACGCATAAATATTCGTCAGGTTTTATGAAAATGTTATACCTATATTTAATTATTAACTTTCAATTCTAATATTTATTTAAATACAATTTTATTCAGAGCCAAATACCTGAATGAGTTGTCACATAAATTTTGTTACCTAATCATTAAATCATAACTCTGCAATATCTTTTCTGGTAATATCCTTTTTTATAGGTTGGGTACACGGCAAAGGCGAAGCAAATAAGCTTAGTAAGTATAAATGTACGGTTAATATAAGTAGATGTACAAAAGTAATACATTATATAGATGTTCTAGCGTCAGATAGTTATAAAGCAAAAAATTATTATATATCGCATTCGTCCGTTTAAAGTAAGGGCTTACGCTCGTGTCTATCCCACGTACCACACTTAATGTTACGCCGTAGTTAAGATGTAATTCTGCCTCAGTATTATATACATTTAAGCTTATTTGGTACATAAGCTAATTTATATACACTAATAATTCTATTTGTTTACGGGCGTAGTGACGTTACCACGTAAGGAATTCATATCAGATTCGTCACGGCGCTCTATGTAAATCTTCCCCAGTTGTGGTTGTTTTAAACAGAAAATGTGTACTATTAGTGCAGGCAATAATTCAGCGATGGCGCTATTTGATATGAAATAAGTTTCAGTCTGAGAAGCGTTCTGTTCTTAATTCAAACACAACACGGGAAGGTAAATGCGCGCGTCCGTGGCTTATGTGTACGGCATTTACGTAACTTTACTCACTGTTTATAAACGTAAGTTTAATCGTGCATCAAGTAACCGCTGTGTATTTTTAAATAATGGAACTGTAACGGGCCGGTCGTTTATTTTTTTAACAAAAACTTTTTGCTCAATATCAGCTGTCACGTGTCTACGTCGAGGACGCATTTTCGACGATCCGATCTATCTAAATTTAATTGTCGTTCGTCATTAATCGGTGTTTGTAGCGGTTAATTACCTGGTTTCTGTAACTCCCTTTCACTGTTTCACGTATTAAATAAGAACATACTTAATGATAAATGGTTTGATAAATTTTTGTGTTAACTGTGCTGCATTTTATTGTGAGTTCGAAGTTCAAATTGAATCAATAAATAGACATTTAAAATATTGGTGTTTTTACTGGCTATCGGCTGTAACCCTTATTTAACAGTAGAGTAAAAGACCAGCTAAAGTGATTTTTTTCTGTCTTTTGGGGAATGAAGCCTAATACTGATATTACCTTGAATTTGTAAATAAGTCTCTAGATCATTTAAAATAATTTATTTTATGTGACTAAACTACTAACTTAATTGTATGTGCTAAGCTATAATCAGGGCCGTCTTTACCCGGGGGCGCCTGCCGATCGCTGAGTATTTAGATATTTCATTGAACTTAACGCCGTTGCATAGTTTCATATACTTGTTACGACAAATACGTATGCGCAAAATTAAATATTAAAAAAAATAGTCATTAACAATAATCATTGTTTTACTTTTATTAAAGTGCCTACACACGGCCCTAAAATTCGTGGCAATATCGGGGAAGTGGTGGGGAGCGCCCTAGATCGCTCCCTTGATCGCCTCATGTGTAGGCAAATCGTAATCAGTTTCCCCCTAACTCTGAAATCGGGTCGGTCGAACCCACGATTTAGGGGCGATTATCGTCATAGATAAAATACTACTATCTATGTTATCGTCTTGGGAGCGTTGTCACATCGTGTGTAGCGAAATCGGTGCCGATTTCACCGCAGTGTGTCTGCGAGGGCAGCGGCGACAAGACGTATTTTTGTGTTTTTAATTTGTATTTCGTGCGAAGACATGGCTAAGGAAAAGAAGTGAGAAGCCTGGACGAAAGTCAATGATCTCTTCAAGGAGTACCTCAATACATTCTATATCCATTCTTAAAAAGTTTTCAGCTGCTTCCAAATGTCTCTCTTCCTTCTAAGGTGTTTCCATCTAGCTACAATATGGGCTTCTTCAAACTAGCAGTAAACAAATTCCTGCAAGGTCGGCAGCGCACATGCACCCCCCCTGATGTTGCTTGTGTCCTTAGGCGACGGTAGCCACCTACCATCAAGTGGACCGTCAGTTGTCTGCCACCTTTAATAATAATATTTAAAAAAAAGTTCATGAAACGCTCATCAACCAGTCCTTCCTTTTTCGTTTTTGACTTGGTTGAACTGTAGAAAATGCCACCACTTGAAGCAAAATGATCTCTAAGTCAATAAAATGTAAGTTCATTTGAAATGGGCACGAGGCGGGGCGCGGCACCTGTGCGTCTGTCATAGGCGAGTAATTGCGCCCTTTGACATAGATGCCCGGGTGGCTGAGGGCGCAGGCTGAGCCCCGCACCCCGGCGCCGAATAGACTTAAGACGGCACTGGCTATAATTATAGTTATTTAAGCTAAATTTCAGCTTTTTATTCAGGTTAAGACGAGGGCAAAAGCTAGTGCTCTACACCTTTACGAGATAAATTCAGTAAAGGTCCATAATACAATTTCATTGCACAACCAGACAACAAGCAAAAAACGATACATTTTTCCAAAAGTTGTTTGATACAAAAATGTTGTCGCCTTTTTTTATTAATTAGCTAGTTATTATGAAAAGTCATTATTAGTGGCAATTAAGATGTTCGCTAATAGGTACCAACTTTATTAAATTTAGACTACCGCCATCTGTTGATATTAGGCCACACGTCAATGTCAAAGCTCTATTACACACGACGGTTTCGTTTTACAGCTACCTAACTATAGGTACCTACTGATTTTATAGAAAGTTAAAGAAGTGTGAGAGACACTAAACATGACCTAAGAAGTGTCAGAGACACTAAACATGACCTAAAGTTCGCACGACTGGAATAATTGGCGAGAAAACAACATTTTGCAATGCGATGACAGCGTCGCGACTGCGGGACTATATTGCAGGGGCAGAGTCTAAATTACCTAATTATTTTTATATGGTTTATTGACGAGTTGCATTTATTACTTTCGAGATGCCGCCACTTGTTCTTATATAAAGAGTAATTTCATAGAATACCTACCTACTTAGGGTTGCCAGATGTCCGGCTTTAGCCAGACATGTCCGGCTTTTTACAGTCGTGTCCGGCCAAATATATACAAGTCCGGCCCGTCCGGCTTTTTTTAGGATTTGGTCAACCCCGCAACGGCCAGAATCACACGGACATGCATGATTCGCGATCTCACAAATTACTTTAAGAAAACAATATGTGATACATAATAAAGAGTAGAGCAAGTCTTAAAGTAATAAATGCACAAATAAAAAAACTATTTCTTTTAAAAACCCGTGTGTCAGGCTTTTGTGGCAAAATGTCCGGCTAAACCCTATACCTACTACTACTATTGAAATGACTGATAAAATCGAAAAAGAAAACAACACTAAAAAGTTACTTACTTTGATGGTATAAATAATCTAACTCTAAAAGTACTTAGGTGCACAATTTATACTTTATTAAGTGCATAGATACTTTGTAGGCACACTGCGTTTTCGCAGTCATATGGGCAGCCCGTGTGGCGGGAGTAACCACCCCTTTACAGAAGACCACTGTGAAATAACAGCACGCGTGCTGTTGTGTTTCGGTGAGTGAATAAGGGATGCCAGAGCCCACATTTCCCTAACCCTTTCCAATCCCATATCCTTATTCCTATACTGAAGTCTATAGCGCACTTGCAGCAGTTATAGGCGACGGTAGCCACCTACCATCAACTGGACCGTCAGCCTGTCTGCCGATATTAACATAAAATTTTTTTATTTAATAAAAAATTTCAAATGCGAACAGTTTATGCAGACAGTGCAATAAAAAAAGTTATGACAAATGGAAACGGCTCTCGTGAAATTGAAATATGAAAAGTTGATCATTTTAATTCAATAGTACTTAAACAATATTACTATGTATTAGGTAATTAAATTGTGAAGACCTTCATCTTATTATAAATGCAGAGATTGTTCTTTATTGGGAGTTTATTATCTTATTATAATTTGCATCCGTGGTAAGAGGTCGGAGGATTACTATTTATTACATAAAAGTATATATGTATGGTTTACGCTATTGACTTTATTGTTAAAATAGCCATCTGTTGAATATTAGGCCACATGCCCCACATCCCCACATATCAGTATAAAAGCACAAAACTTATTTCAGCAGTTTTCATAGAAAGTGACATCTGTGAAACTATTACGTTACTAAAATCATTTGCGATTTGGTTTGGTTAAGAGTTAAATTTTAGATATTTCTTAGAGATGGCGTCACTCATTCAAAACTTACTTCATAGTAAATAGGTAGTTAGGTAGGTAGGTAAAATTAATTTTAGAATGATGATAAAATGACTGATAAATTTGTAAACCAACACTTTAAGATGTTTAATATAGTTCTCATTTTGATAATGCAATAATACCATAATAACTTTTAAAAGGTTATAACTTATAAATTACTTAGGTACCTACACAATACTATAATATAAAAGGCTCTATTGAAATTAAAAATGTAACTCCTGTTCTATTCGTGTTCGTGTCTCTTAATAATATTACTATTATGAAATTATGAACTTCATAATTTCATTCAGCGTAACTTTTTTCAGCGACACTTATAGAGACACTTGTTATATACTTAAATGTAACATTCGTTCATTTAAATTTATTTTAGCTTTGATAAAAGAGAATACATCACATACTTTATAAAACTGGTTCTTTACAGTGGATATACTTTTTTTAAGGAATAGAGCAGCAGAAAAACCAACGCTTCATGTGATTGCTATCACTTCTCCTAAACAAACAAACCAAATCAAATCCGAATTAACCAAATCCAAATCCTTAATCCGAATTAATTGTTTGATCTGTCGTCCAACTTAATACTAGTAAATAAAAATAAAAACATTAAAAGAAAATGAGTAAAAACATTTTTAGTTTCATGTTTTAATACAGTTTGTGAAAATCTTGTGAAATTCGCAAAATTACTGAAAGAATTTTATAAAAATTTACATTCTTTTATTATGTAAAGGTCGTCAGACAGGCTGACGGTTAACTTGATGGTAGATTGCTACCGCCACTTATAACAGAAACAAAGCCACAAGTCCTGCAAGTGCGCTGCCGACCATAGTAGGATTAAAGATAAAGGATTAGGAAGGAATGGAGAAATGGGCTTTGTTTGGCATCCCTTACTCACCCACCGAAACACAACAGCACATATGCTACCACTTCAAGGTGGTCTACTGTAAGTGGGTGGTTACTGTAGCCAGACGGGCTGTCCAATTTATGACTGCGAAACGCAGAATTAGGCTATGTATAATTCTGATGATATGTAAAGAAACGTTATAAAATCGGGTCAGAGTTAGCTACTAGTTGAGCCCGCAACTTCGTACGCGTGGTATTCAGTATAGCGCGTAACTTTTTTGTTTGTAAACCGATGGTAATGCAACAAACACTAAATGCTACGGGAAGCATGCTACAATACATCAATGAAAACCGCATTCAAATCGGTTAAGCCGTTTCAGAGATTAGCGTGCACAAACGCACAGACAATCAGACAAAAATTCTAAAAACTACTTTTTTGACCTCGGTAACATAAGTACAACATGTACAAATTGTTATTTCGAAAAATCTTTAATGTACAGACATGACTCGTTTACGATTTTATTATCTGTATAGATAACATGAATTAAATATTCGTATTAAGAGAAATTAATTAGAAGTATGGGTTCGTGTTATGAATTGTTGCGAGCCTGGATATCTTGTAATACGAAACTCGAGAATAGAACGAATGCCTTCAAATATCGTTCGTCTCTGTCTGTCTTCGTTAGATTGAAAAGGATAAACAATGCTCAAAAGGCACAAGCTATTCTCGTGCAACATTTCTTAATAACACAATAAATCTAATGTGTCCATAATTTTGAATTAGTGAAGACGATCACTCAAAATATGGCCAAGTACTTACATTATGCAAAGAAAAAGTCCATAATGAAGCTTGATGGAAGAATCCAATTTCAGACGATGGGCTTATGAATATGAGTTCTCCTTATGCACATAACCGTACGTAGAGCAAGTCAAACTGTACATATGCCTCTCTTGAATAGAACTTAAATCATTTTCCACATACATTTTCAACCTTACTTCTACTAGGAATGCGTTTCATCATCATTAAGTCTATGCGGAATATTGCTCAATATTTTTTCGTCGTCAATGAAACCCTACGTGTATTCATTGTTATGATTTTCGTCGCATATACAAACTAAACATAGGTATTTTAAAAGTAACGAAAACAGTATGACGGGTTGCTATAATTGCAAAAGGTTGTGTGATTTCCTACCTGAATGCCATTCTATTGTAGAACCAGAATACCATACTTATCGTAACGTTTGTGGAGATTCTAGAAACGGTTTTGATACTTTTTACCATTTAAAATGTTATTATTTGGTTTAGTCAGTTAGTAGAAAATAAATCATAGCATAATTAAACAGCGGCAAATCTTCTGTAGGTTTACATATGATTCCAATGATAAAAATAAATAGGTTTCTAAATTAGATGTGTGAAATTTAGGAAAATATAAAATAGAATCAAGATCAGTCATTGTGCCTAATATAAAAATTGCATGGAAGTAATATATACTATGTAGATAATTGTTGTTTAATGAGTGTGTATGTGTGGGTGTGTTTCATTACATAAATATATACTGTTTTAGCAGACTTAAAAGTATGCGTATAAACCTGTTTTATACGTATAAATTAGGCCAACATATTATTAAGTCTACTTGTAGAGTCGGGCACGTAACTGGCTAATAATCTCTACTGACGCGTTACTCTCAGATACGTTAGATCATGTCACGTCAATTCTAAAAAGGATTCTGTCCTTTTATTAATAAGTCTATCATTTATTTATTTATGTGAGAAATAAGACATATAGGTAGTATAGGTACACAGTATTTGTTATTAAAATTTATAACAGAGATAAAAGAGAAATAGTTAAAGAAAATTGTTATTTTTTGTTACCCAGACCCATAATAAACCCAGACAATGGTCTGGGTTGTCATACATTTTTGTCAAAAATGCTAAATTGTTTACTTTACTATGTACTGTAAAAAATGCCATGTAGGTGTTTCACATACACGATGTAATTCGATAATTAGATAAAAATACAGAGCCTAATAGACTGTATTTAAAATAATTGAATTGGGCAGATTAATATTAATAATTAAAAAAGCAGTAACTTTCTCGTCACAGTAATAAAAATTTGAGCGACAACTATATAATTTTTCAAGTTTATTAAATAACTTAAGTTCTGTACTAAAGTTATAATCGGCTACTTTAATTTCTTTTCATATATATTTAAGAAAAATCTTCCAATTTTAAATCTGTTCGGTTGTCTCCGAGAAGCTACAAAAATTTGTTGTGCAATATTGCATCTTAACTCATAGGTTTTTAGGTTACGCTCATTTTTATAAAATTTGTGTTCGGTCTAATGTTAGTCCTTGTCTTAAATGGAAAGAGTGATTGAATTTACAAAGAATGTCAATGACATCAATGTATGGTTGAGTAAACGTAACTTCTTATCCAGATTCAAAACATTTTTAAAACTGGAACAAGCATTACGCATTCACAAAATGTTATTAAAATGATTTGGGCGGTTCCGGAGATTAGCGTGAACGAACATCGTGACACGTGATTTTTATTCATTAACATAAGTAAGTACATAATTGATAAAATAAATTTCTTAACTTATTTTGTAAAACATGAAACTTTTTGCTTAGATGAGCATATAGTAAGTCATTTCAATTTTAATCCAGACGCAAGAGGGATATTACAGAGTTTGAATAAGTCGTCGACATGTCTGTAGTGTGCGATGTACTGCGTCTGTCTGGACGGGCGGCGGGCTTCCTTCCACCCTTGATTATTTTGCTCCTCAAATAATGCAAAGGGTTTCATTCTTTTTTTTTTACTTATATTTATTCTAAACTATTTCATACTAGCTTTTGAACGCGACTTCGTCCATGCTCCTTTTTGTTAGGTATTAAAATGTTTATTCGATATTCATTGGTCATTGGTATTCATATATTTTCGTCAGGTGTTTCTTTTTAGATGATCCTCCGGGATCAGTACTTTTTTCTAGATGAAAGGTACTTTATATCCTTTTATGTATCCCTGAATCGGTTTTGTATTTAAAAATCTGGCTATCAGTATATTATCAGTACTTACGTTCGGTTGAAACTTTGTACCATTAGGTAAGAAGAAATTATAGATTTTACTGAGAAAATATCATTTGGTTTAATTAAACTAAATGTTACATTTAGTTTAATTGGCGCTTATTTAAAAATTAAAGTTAAGATATTCATTTATTTAAATCAATAAGTTTTAGAATAATGTATTATAGGAATTTATATTTTTTTAAGTAGAACAGACAAGCAATAGAAGCAAAAAATACACCATGTTATATTAATTTTATTAATTATCCTTGTAAATCAATTTTTTTTTGGAAATTATGGTGTTTATGATTCTAAAATACATTTTTCTAAATATATATGACATATTACTGAATTTGTCAAGATTGTGAAAATATATTAATTATGTTTTTAGACAAGATATATGCTTTTTAAACTATGACAACCTGTAAGCAAAATTTCACGTTGATCGGTTGAGAGGTTTTAGACTCCATCCATAGAGCCCACATATATACCTATATACAGAAGATAAAACAGAAAATATTGTTTCTTATACTTATCTCTAAGAGGTTATCATTCTCAACCTATTTTAATAAGCAAGTTATCACCTGTTTTTTTAAATAGTGGTATCGACACCAAGAAGTGGGATTGTAAGGGCTATATCACCAAGAAATATATGCCATGCAAGCATGGGATTTTAGGGTTATGTCAGCCCTGATGAGATTTGAGTAGGGTAGGACAGAATTGAAAGGATATTCATTTGAGAGTAGCAATAAAAATATAACAGATAGATTGAGGACTTTGTGAAAAAACTTTACCAATTGTGAACCCCACTCTTTTCGAAATGACAAAACTTGGATGCATCAAGTTTTTAAGTGCATTTTACCGAGTTATTTTTTTATTGTCTGACACTCCCCATTAAATCCACCTGTAGCGAAACCTGTGCACGGTCGCTTTATACGTCTGCGAACAATTTATGTTTGTCGAACGAGAATGTAATTTTTTTTTCATAATCTGTTCTATTCATAAAGTGAATGAGTCAGCATTGTTTATAATATGTTATAACTGTAATAAGTAACGTAATTTGTAGAAGTAGTTACACTATTTTCTTTAGGGTAAGGGTGGAAATAAATAAATAAATAAATAAAACAAATAAATAAGTTGATAAATTTTTTTATAAAGACCAACTAAGTTGTTTTTCTCCAAAAGCCAAACATTAAATTATCATAATTTTACATGTCAATTATTGAAAATCCTACATTACCTATTCATCAGTCGTCATGTCAATTATTTTTTTACCAGTAAAATAAAAAAATGTATAACTTAAGAAAAAAATAACACTCAATTACTTGAGTACTTGAGGTAAAAAAAAAATAAATAAATAAAAAATATTGTAAATCTTTTATAATTCAAAATAATAATGTTACGGGCGTGGTGAGTTAAAATGCCGTGTAAGGGCGAAACGAACGATTTATTTTCACAAACCAAGATGACTTCCAAAATCACTAAACTTGTCCGATGAAACCGTGAAATTTGCCAAAAGTAGTCATGATGATTCCCTTAATGTGTCGCCGGTTCCCTGTCGGAGATAACTTCGCAAAAGCTCCGAAGAGTCGCTTTCGTATCGCTGGTTGTCGCATCACTAACTCATACTTGACCGACCGCCTCTTATTTATTCTTGACGCCAAACGTCTCAATGTATTTCGAATTTACTAGAAAATGTAAACAGATTATAAACAAACCATTGAAAGTTCGGGAATGCTATTTCTGTTGAAATGTAAACTCTATGTTGTAAACATAAAAACATAAGGAACAATTTCCTTGGACACTAATCGGAAAGGGGCGTGGCTACCATTGATAGGGTGGGAAGTTCAAGACTTTCGGCCGTCGCGAACGCTTTTCCAGAACGTTCGATAGTTAGTCGTAACAATATTTTAGATACCTACTTACTTAATAAGACAAGAATTGATTGATTTCTCGGAACAGTTATTAACTGCGGCATTTAAAAGTTTATCTCACGAGTAAACTACACCATTGGTTGCTTCACTATAATCTGAGCTTATTTCTTCTGATTTTGGTTGGACATACAACATTAATAAAAAATTTAACAAATTTTATGTTCGTTTGTCCAAAATCGTAATTCTCCGAAAGTACTCATCGATCATTATGAAATTTTGCATATACGTTGTCAGGGTTACAGGGTTTGTTGAAGGGTATATTTCATCCACAAAAAAGTACTGTTCCCGAGGGACCATGCGAAAACAAAAATAAAAAATTGAACACCTGACAAATATGTTCAACGCAGAAGATACCTTTTTCAAGAAGATTTTTATGCCGTCAAATTTTCGAAATAACAAATGAAAGTCAGAATTATTAGTACTTACTCTGTTGACCCAGACAAAATACGCGCTTATTAACCGCAGAGACTTCAGAGGGCTCGCGCTCTAGCGTCTGTGAGCATGAAAGCTCAATAATTTTAATATTAATCCTCAGTATAATCTCTTTTTAATAAATTTAGCAATTTTAATAAAGAAACAAATATTTATTTGTTCTCCCGCCCCCGCCTTCGCTGGGATGCAAAAGTATATTCATTTACGATATTATTAAAAAAGTAGCATACCCTCAGACAAACTAGAAAAGGTACGAAAGCTACGCGTAAGCGCCGTATATTCCATGGCACTTTTGACCTTTTGGTCGCGAGAAAACTAAACCTCAAAAGCAATCGCTACATATTTAAATCGTTTGTGGTGACAGTATAATTTTGTTTCAGTGTTGTAGCCTATTTAGTTATAACTATTATCAAAATGGAGCAAAAGTTGTAACTTAGGATAGCGTATCCACTATAGCTAAGCCTTGGTTAGTATTTATTCTTATGTCTAAGCGAGCTTAGAGAAAGTTCGACAACTGCTATTTGTCGATGACATTTTATTAACTGGAGAAGAATTTGAAGCAAAATATCTTGGAGAAAATAAATTTTTGGGTATGGAAATAACAAGAAATGGTAATATGCTAAGGATAACTCAAACTGAGAAAATAAATAATGCTTTGGAGAAATTTGGAATGACAGACAGTAATGATTGTAATACACCAATAAAAGGATTTCAAGTAAATAAAGAAGACAACATTATAGAAGTACCGTATAGACAACTTGTTGGAAACTGTATCGAGACCTTTTTTTTACGTGGGGAAATCAGCGATCCTGATTCGACTGCCAGCAATGGGGTGCTGGACCATGGACAGAACCACAGCCGGCAGCGAGAGGTCTCCTCCTACAACGGACGTAAAGATGCCCCGTTGTCGGTCCCATGCCGAGCATTCTGCCAGCGTATGCCGAGCGGTATCCTCCGGGCCACCGCAGTGGTGGCAAGAGGGTGTCGCCTCTCATCTGGCAACGTTGCACAGATATCTACCAAAGCAACCATACCCCGACAGAATCTGTGCAAGCCTGAATGTAATCACACCCTTCTTGCGTCTGCACCACCGCTCCAAGGCCGGCCCGATTGCCCGGATGGTGTGAGCGATAGCAGTAGGCTCGGCGAGCCACTCAGCCCACCGCGCCAGTGCGACTGGTTGCGCCGTGCGGCGCATTTCCTCCCGCAGGGGAACTGTATCGAGACCTGATATAACCTATGCAACATCTTATCTTAGTCAGTATTTAGACAAACCAACCCAAGGGACTTTGGAAACAAGCCAAGCGAGTATTACGATATCTCAAAGGTACAAAAATACACGGACATACTTACAAGAAGAACGAAGAAAAAGTGACATTGATAGAGACTTACTCTGATACAGATTGGGGTGTATCAATATCATTATATAATGGATCATTATAAAATGTAGTGTCCTAGGACTCCTAGGGCCTTAGACAAAGTAACATTTTAAAAACGATAACGAAGTTCGCAAGAATAAAATGTATGGATGTATCACGTGATTTAGAGACGGCATTTATGTCAATTCATACATTTTATTGTTTTCGAACTTCGTTATCGTTTTTAAAATGTTACTTTGACTAAGGCCTTGTGTATCGCTTTTGACAGTGGAAGCTGAATATGTAGCTGTTGCTACTAGTGCATGTAATTTAATGAACCTAAAAGGACTGTGTGTGGACTTTAACAGTGTAAAATAATGTGAAGTTAATTATGTGTTATTTATGGACAGTAAAAGTCCATTACAAAAGGTTTTGAAAATAGTAAAAGGGCAAAACATATTGATATTAAAACTCATTTTATTAAGGACTTAGTAGATAACTTAGTAGACTTAGTAGATAAGATTTGTAGAATATGTAAGTTCAAATTATAACCTAGCTGATATATTGACCAAGAGTCTTTCTCATGAAACTTTCAAACATTGAACATCAACTGAATGTTGTTTCTTTTTTTATTATTATTATTAGAAGGAGTAAGTGTATTTAAATAGATTTAATTTAAATATTTGCCATTTTATTGCCATTTTATTAGATGTTTATTCGTTGTATACTGTTTAGCGATTTTCATGTATTTTGTTAGAACTACTTTCAATCGAGAGGGGGTGTTAAGATATTAGTAGTCTGTGGCTAACTACTAAAAATATGCAAGCAACGTCAATGATGAACAATCATGTTGCGTCAACTCATAATGTAAAAATGTGTGTGTGTTAAAAGTTTTAATAAAAGATTTTCTCAGTTTATTATTAATATAATCGTAATAAAACTTTCAATTTAAATATTGCGCACACTAGGTATTGTATCTCAATGGGAGTTAGCGGATATACGGACAGAAAGACAGACGCGGGCAGCGACTTATTTATATTATACTAGCTGGTGCCCGCGGCTTCGCCCGCGTTCAAACATATAAAAAAATAACGCCTGACTAAATATATGAGCAATGTAACGCCTAACATCTTTATTGCAGTTGTAGCTTTGCCAGATGATCCCTCGGAAACATTATTTTTTTCTGGATGAAAGTTACCCTATGTCCTTTTCTGTATCGCTGATAACGTCTATCCAAAATTTCATTGTGATCGATTGAGTAGTTAAGGCCTGAAAAGGTAACAGACAGACAGACAGAGAGAGAGTTACTTTCACATTTATAATATTAGTATGGATAAGGAAAAGAATGTATAAGATACAATCGTATATAGATGTATAAATATAATTGAAAAGGTATGATAGTGTGTTTAAATTTGCCTTCGTAAGTACGGGTTGGAATCACGTTGGATTTAAGAGCTTAGTAATAAAGTGAATATTACTGGGCCACCATCAGACTACTACAGAGTCTGATCAGATTGCTATATTCCCAATTCAACCATAGAGTAACTGGAATTGTATCTACATTTGCGTTAAACGTATGTTACTATGGAATATTTATTAAGGTCGCCTTACCTTTAAACACTAGTCATCGATCATCACCCTTGAGTCACTTCTCTTTATTATTCACTATTTATTAACAATGCAGTACAAACCAATATCTTTATTATACTATATTATCGCTCTGTTTTATTCCCTAATTTATAACCTAAGTTTTAGGTATTATGTAACGCAGGACACACAGCTAAAGTGCTTTATAACATGTGCAAAAGCACATGTGCAGTTATTTCGCGTAGTTCTTCCCTATGAAAGTGGTATCAGCCGCTGGCGAGGTACCCAATTTATGAATGCGGTATGCAGAAGCCATGGCACGAAAGTCTGTACACTTAATAATCACTTTTAAATCTAATTATCAAATATGATATATGTCGCAGTATAATCGGAGAAAACGGATTTTCGCAATAATCCTAGTGTGATTACAAAGGACCAGATAATAGCAAACTAAAATAAATGAGATTGAATTTGTAACTTAATTAAGATACCTATTTTGTAAAAAATAAGATATTGTAACATTTAATAAAAATACATTAAATGAAAATTATTTTATCACTTCGTCACATTTCTATGCTTATGGTCATTTCTGACGAGAGGTCATTATGAAAAGTCATTATGAGAAGTTATTATGAGAAGTCATTATGACCATTTATGAAGAGACATTTCTGACCAACCAGAACAGACAAGCTATAAATCATTGACCAATCAGCGTTTCATTTTCTAATCGTCCTAAATAAATTGGGATATTTGCAACGATCCTGAAAGTATCTCGGATGATTACGAAATTCGTTGTTAGTTTCCTATTATCCGGTTCTTTGCAATCGTACTAGGATTATTGCGAAAATCCGTTTTCTCCGACTATACTGCGACATATACGTTCACCTTCTTGCAACGCACTGCACTGCATCCCGTCAAGTGGACCAAATATTACTTACACTCAAGTAGGCTCAGCCTCCCATCTGTCGTACCTACTACTTATATGTTATAAAATTGTTTATAACATCTAAACCGTTCTACGTGCATCCTTTATTTTAGTTTAGTCACAATTGCTTGTCCCAAATGTATGATCTGACTCGGTTAATTATCAACAATCTTGAGTTAAATGTAAAAAGATCTATAGGTTCACCATAAATCTGTCTTTATCTTCTATATAATATATAAAAATGAATCCCCATTTCCCTTGGTCACGGCATCACGCGTGAACGGGTAGACCGATTTTAATTCGGATTTCACTAATGGAAAGAGGGATAAATGGGGAATGTTTTAGTATATAAAAATTGCACCACAGGCGAAGCCGGGGGCGGGCTTGGTCACGGCATCACGCGTGAACGGGTAGACCGATTTTAATTCGGTTTTCACTGACGGAAAGAGGGATAAACGGGGAATGTTCTTATATATAAAAATTGCTACCCGGGCGAAGCCAGGGGCGGGTCGCTAGTTATAGAATAAAACTAAATTTAGTTTGTGATGTGTGGCGGCGATGTATTTTTAATTTAATTATTTAATAGTGGCAGGACATACTTCTGTCTGCGGTCATGAACAAATCATAACCGTAAGAGTTAATAACTATACCCCCGATTACCGCTATGAAATAAAAACAGCACGCATACCGTTGTGTTTCGACCCAAGAGTAAGGGATGCTAGCAACCTAATTTTGCCCCTTATCCTATATCCTGTCACCCTCCGAGGTGACTATAATTATATATCTGCCACAATTTGTTATTAATTATTATTGAGGCGTGTCGTTGAATTTTTAATTATCTCGATCATAAATTAAAAAACTAATAAAAAAAATTATGAGAGTTAAGTTTCCAGTTATAAGTAACTGTTTCAAAATAAAAAAGTTGGTGTGTCAGCTTTGACTCACGACTGGAGTTTTATACATTTAATTTTATACGTTTAAAGGAGTACTTTAAACGTATAAAATTAAATGTATAAAATTTTCCTCTTGTCAATAGATAACTGTGGACATCTAATTATGTACTGAGTCACATTCACGGAACGAGTCAGCAAGCGGGTGCGGCTGCTAAAGCGGCCGAAAAATTAAAGACAGCCAAATACCGGGGTCTCGGTTCCGGATACACTTTTATGCCGTTCGGAGTCGAGACCCTTGGTCCGTGGGGTCCCAGCGCTCGCCAACTTCTAAAAGAAATTTCCAAAAGGCTCACCGACACCACTGGTGACCGACGAGCTGGCAGCTTCCTCGCGCAACGCATTAGCATTGTAATACAGCGAGGAAATGCTGCCAGTATCCTCGGCACCATGCCGCGGGCGCCCAATTTTTTACATATTTTTTAGGTTTTATTTAGTTTTAGGATTATTTAGTTTTAGATGTAAATTATTTATTTTAATTATGTAATATTATGTACTTACTTTATATTAATTAGTTACGTACATTCTTCATACTCAGATGTCACGTGTTCCAACAAAGGTTATGTTAGTTACGTTCAATAACTACGTCACCACATACAGATATCATTACGTCTTATAAGTTCTAATAGTTATAACGCGCTATCGTTTCGTTCCACAACACGGACTACACTTTTAATAAAAGATTTCGACGTTTGCCTTTATAAGCCCAGAGAATAGAATTAGGGAACATAAATACATGCGTCAGATTTCGCACAAATCTCAAAGTGACAGATAACGTAACGCTTTTTAGTTAACGATTATATTAATTTTACTCACATAAAATTTCCACACCGGCGGCCTTATATGAAAATCGATTCGTATACTCCAAAAAATAATTAAAAACCAAATAAGCAAATGAGTATTGAACTTTATTTGTCTGAAAGATAAAAAGTTATAACTAAACTAAAATGCATCATATAGTAAAACCCAGTTTTGTTTTTAGGAAACCCGCTTTGATATTGTACAATGGTTACATAAACGTTAGTTACTAGCTAGATATTCTTGAACTAGTTCTGTTTCAAAATCGAACAAAACGAGCGAATTCTTTCTCTTTTCAATTTCGAAATTGTACATAATACATTTTTAATATTTCCCATACCAAAAAAAAATGTTCTTATTAAAGACATACTAAAATGCTAAAACTATAAAATAAATAAGGTCAGTAAAAAGACAGCGGATTTTGTGACTTTGTTTATATGCGGAAGGTAATCTCCGGTATCAATGTATATACCCTATTGTTACATTTGAAAAAAATCTATTACTATTGGAAGGTGTACCCTTCTAATAATCACAGATATTAATATGGGTATAATTACCTATACCCGACACCTAAGTTGGCAAGAATGGCGAGATGCGCAGAAGTCGTTTTTAACGCTTTTACAAAGCGACAGCGATGAAGACGCCATATGACAGTATGTTTAATAAATTATTTAATTAAATTTAATGTTTAATAATAATTTAAGTATTTCATTTTATAACAAATTTCTTAATTAAGTTTAACTAATTGTTTTTATACCTCACCCTAAACATTAATTTAATTATTTTTTTTACGAGAAGAGAAATCTTCAAAAGATTCAAATGTTCATAGAATATTATGAAAACCACAGTGACCATTTTTATTGTACGCCAGTGTAGGATGCGCAAATTTGCCCCCACTACGTTCAAATCTTGCCAATCTTGCGTCGGTCACTATACGTTAAAATAAAATTTAGCAATGTGAAATTATTCTATCACCTAAAATAAAGCTGTAAAGGTTTAAAAGAAACTAAAGAATTTAAAAGAGCTTTTTTTTCTTGTACATTAATAGGAAAGATTTAAATCAATGTTTTGCCTTCATCATCCTAAACCGTAATTCGAATTAATATTTTTAATTCATTCTGAATTTATTTATTTTTATGAAAGAACAATGAAGAAATCTAATTAGCTACGGTAACTACCAAATAAATATAGTGTTAACTTAATAGAATTTATACGCTGCGGGAGCTCGTATAAATTCGTATAAACCAAAATAATTATAAACGTATAATTAAGTGTGTTTCGATTACGACTCTAAAAACGGACTTAAATATAAATATAATCAAATATGAAAGTTAAGACAGTTCAATTAATTATTTATGTGACTTATTTAATAATTAAATTTCTATATTAAAGCCAAACTTATCAAATAATGTATTATCTCTACTATAACCGTCGATGAAATATTATATTCCATCGACGACTATAACAAAAAAAATTAATGTATTGCACAAACAAAACTTCCGGAATTATTTATATCATAATCTCGTAATATTGAAGGGCAAAATTTGGTTTTGGTTTTGGTTGTTTTAGTAGTGGCAGGATACACTGCCTTTCGCAGTCATAAAATGGGAAACTCGTCTAGCGTAGTAACCATGAAATAGTGTGCTGTGTGTGTTTCGATGAAAAAGGGATGCTAGCCCATTTCCCTATCCCCTCCCAATCCCTTATCCTTAATCCTACTGTAGTCGGCAGCGCACTTGCAGCACCTGTCGCGTTGTCAACGGTACGGTACAGGCTGACAGTACGGTACCGTCAGCCTGTCTGCCGATCATAACATTTAAAAAAATAATGTCATTTTTTTAATCATAACATAAATGTTCCTTGTTTAACGCTCTTTCCATTAGATGAAACGAATTTAGAAGAAGTTAGCGGAGAAACACAGACAGACGCGGACAACGACTTTAATTTATAATATGTGGAGATATAGATAGTATAGATTCTTTCAGTGGTTTGTCAAATTTTATAATACTCGTTCTTACTGCATAATTGTGAAATGTTAACGGATAAGTCATCCCAATTTTAAATTCAACCAAAACATTGCTTCCCAAGTAAGTCGTTGCATTAAATATTTCTCAAACATAATAACACAAGAAACAAGTGATTGCAACCACCTCTGTTTCCCGTGACTGCAATCCCCACGATCTTTCTAAGGGTAGAAGCCCCTTCACACCATCCATTGTATTTAACATGGGGGCAACTTTTATTGTCAACCATTATAAGTTGGTCTACGGCGTTCCTTTCACGACCTCCGTTATACTTTGCAACTCCAACGATCCGGGGAGGGAGAGATCTCAACACACTCTGGAGGGTTTAAGTATTGAAGCGATACGTGAATTAATGGATTGCGAAGTGAAATTGATTTTGGTACGTGTAGCGATTACTTTGGTTATTGTTGTAAGTAATTAAGTCTGCGTATGTTTCTTATTAGGTTTATTAATGTTTATGAAATTCAGTCATGTGTAAAAACCAACATCTCTCTTTCTCTGTGTTTGTGTGTTATTAAGTTCCACTAAGTTTTATTTAAAAAGTAAGTAAATACTTGAAAAGACTTGCTATTAGCCATTAGGCTTATAATTGCTTGGCCTAAATCTCAGTTTAATCGCGGTACATTTCGAGATTAATTTAAAATGTAATCATGGTGTACTAAAAAGGACTAGTTTTTTATCCGCAAATACATGAGTGCAAAACAGTCCAATTAGGTAGAGCCAACTTCGAGAAGGAAGTCAATTCTCGAATCCAGCTCGGATGGGCAACGTACGGGAATCTGGGAGACATCATCTCGTCCAAAATTCCTCAGTGCCTTAAAACAAAAGTTTTCGACCAATGTGTGTTGCCAGTGATGACATATGGCGCTTGCATGAAACAGGGTCTATAACTATAGGCTTCGTAAGAATGCTCAATGTCGCTCGACGAGTTATTAAGAAGGCTGTGCTTGGGTAACACTGCGAGGTCAAATCAAGAATAAGAAGATCCGTAGACGAACGAAAGTTACCGAAATAATCCGGCGGATCAAAAGTTGAACTGGCAGTGTGTTGAGGCCAGAAGGTTCTCGAGTGAAGGCCACGGACACCAGCAAGCGCAGCGAAGGACGTCCACCTACAAGGTGGACAGACGACCTGAAAAGGGTTGCTGGTCGACGGTGAATCCAGGCTACTTGTGATCGGTCGTATTGAAAAAGCCTATATCCAGTAGTGGAAGTTCTGCGGCTGAAATGACAGGAGTGCATTAGTATCATTCAGCCACAAAATCAAAAAAGTTGTTTATGTGTTTGTTAAAAAGGGTTTCTTACCTGGAAAGGAGAAAGACCCTTATTAGGACCACTTTAGTCAAGACTTTTTCGTCGGGAATGGAGAGGTATCGTCAAAAATACTCCAAATTTTCGAAAACCATACTTAGGATTGACGAGTTATTATATGCCAGAACTCATTTCCCTATCCTTTATTGTCAGGTCTGCAGCGCAATTGCAGCAGCTTTGGCGTAGCTTGTTAATACGCAACGCTAACCACCTACCAGTCCATTTAATGGAATTTACATGAAAAATAAAACGTAGTTTACTTAAGAGGAAACAAGAAATGGACAACTGCTGTAGTAACTGTATGAACAGAAACACATTCATCTTAAGAGTATGTATGTAAGTACCTTTTGGAGTTAAGTATATACAATGGAAGAGCTAATTCTGCTCATCCGAATTAAAAAAAAATTGGAACATTTTTTTTCTCACGGTGGTAGAGGGAAATATGTCATCATTTGTTTTGTGGTAAAAGATTAGGATGAGAATAAAGAAAGAAATCTTTTGAACATAATGAATTCAGTTAACCTTATCTGTTCAACTTAAGCACTATAATATTTCCGTGAATAATAATAATAATCTACATAAATATGTATTGGAATTTATTATATTATGTAATATGTATTATGTAATAAATTATAATAAAATAAAAATAGTAGCCTATATTTTACACCAATCTATTACTATATATCAAAGGTACTTTACCCTACTGAGACTAGATAGGTATATGCGGATCCTATTTTATAAGTTTTATGCATACCTACATAGATTTTGACAAAAAGAAGTCACCATCAATTAGCGGACGGGTTTTTTTATGGGCTCTGTTTCCTACTAGAAGTACTCTGAAAGTGTAGCACTTATGCTCTTTTGCGTGTAGCCCATGTTTACGTACAGAACACGGCAGCAAAGCAAAGTCAGGGCTTTGGATTAAACATTAATAGCCTTTGCCGGCGGGGTTTGCCCTCATTTCTCCCGTACAGCATCATATTTCATGAGAGAGACTGTGAAACTATACGGTGGAATACACAATACAGTACTGTACACTGTACAGTACCGTGTAGACATAATGACGGTATCATTAATAACATTAATCTAGAAGTACTTAAAATTGTTTGTCCTGACTGACTGTCATAGCAAGTCTAGAATGCTGAAATTTGGAATATAAGTAGGTTTATTTTATAACTTAAGCATCCGCTAAGAAATTTCAACTCTAAGAAACTGGGGCTAGTCTTTACATAAATTACAAAACAAAGTCCCCCGCCGCGTCTGCCTGTCTGTTTGTCCGTAAGTATGTTAGTGAATCTCAACAGAGTAATTCCTGAGGAAGCTATTCGTTAATTAAGGTTTTGTGTAATTTGATTGAAATATGACTATGATTGTTGAAGATGTCGGAAAAAATCAAGCCGTATGGGAGCTTTCATCGATAACGCTGCCTAATCCCTTTGAGATATTACAAAACAATGTATGGTGGGATTGTTTCTGTTTCATAGGTCTATAAAAAAAAATATGGACTATGTCTATCTTTTAAGGATAGCTTGTTATACCCATTCTAACTTCTTAAAAAAATTATCACTTTTTTTTTTTTTTTTATGTTAAGGTCGGCAGACAGGCAGACGGTCCACTTGATGGTAGGTGGCTACCGTCGTCTATAACACAAGCAACTCCAAAGCTGCTGCGAGTGCGCTGCCGACTGCAGCAGGATTAAGGATAAGGGATTAGGAGTGGATAGGGAAATGGGCTCTGGCATCCCTTACTCACTCACCGAAACACAACAGCACACGTGCTGTTATTTCACGGTGGTCTTCTGTAAGGGGGTGGTTACTGCCGCCAGACGGGCTGCCCAAATGGCTGCAAAAACGCAGTGTGCCCTGCCACTACTAATTTGTATTTAAAAAGCAATTTAATAAGTATACAGTATTAATCATTATCAAATTAAATACGTTAGTTACTTTGAGCAGTTCATATACATTATAATAGCCCTCTGTACACATACAATTTAAATTAATATCTTAGGAGTAACGCGACACGACGACGCATGAGTTAAATTACTCATATATTTTCCCATTTTTCAATGCTGGCGAAGTCGCAGACAACAGATAGTGTTATATAAATGGGAGATTGGCTCAGTCTTTTCAAGGCTTATACAGGAAATCAAAAAACTGGTTATTTTTTAAGTTTTTAGACGGGCGACTTCGACGGTATAAACTAAAATAATTTGTTTCACAACATATTATATAAATATTCATAACATAATATGTATTAAGATACAACACACATTCTATATTTATATATTTTACCTATAATATAAAGTCGCATTCCCTTCTAAACCACCCAAAGAAATTTGATACAGTTATCACTAATGGAAGTTATAGACGAGGTTTGTGTATATAATTTGCAAGACAATATTGCGCCCGCTCTGTTCTAGGGTTCCCGGGTTCGATTCCCGCCAGGGTCAAAAAATGGACTTTTCAAATTTGACTTTGGTCTGGATCTGAAAAGTAGTGGCAGGGCAAACTGCGTTTCGCAGTCATTTGGGCAGCCCGTCTGGCGGCAGTAACCACCCTCTTAGAGAAGACCGCCGTGAAATAACAGCATGTGTGCTGTTATTTTTCGGTGAGTCAATAAGGGATGCCAGAGCCCATTTACTTATCCCACCTCCTAATCCCTTTTCTTTAGTCCTACTATAGTCGGCAGCGCACTTTCAGCAGTTTTGGCGTTGCTTGTGTTATAGGCGACGGTAGCCACTTACCATCAAGTGGACCGTCAGCCTGTCTGCTGATCATAACATTAAAAAAAACTACAATAAAGATGATAATAATAAAATGCACAATACTTATATGTAAGAATTGTTCAATTTAAATATAATATAATATGTATTAGTATTTAGTACATAATAGCTCACTGATTAATATACATATATTTCTATTGCCTTCGAAAAATAAATATTTAAATGTTTAATCTCTTAAAAATTATGTTAGATGTTTATAAATATAATGTCATTGTTTATAAGTAATACTTTCCTAATAGTTAAACTATTTTGGAAATGAAAATATTTTTCACAAAAATATATTATTATCAAAAATGGACTGTTGAAATCATAATATTGCAGAATAAGTAATTACTGGTGAAAAAAATATATATAAATTTCTTATAAACACCTGTTACCTATAGGTAATATTATATGCAAGCATTTTATTTTATGCACACGTCAGGATTAGCAGACATACCTCAAGTCAGTATTATCACATGCGGTTTATATCTATTAGGTGACAACAAAAATAAGACTTTCTCGCTTTTGTCATACGGTATATATTTCCATGTGGCTATACTAAATGACTGTGCAAGGTCGGACAGTGTCAAGTCTCTTCACTCTTTATTATAATTAGGTTATTATAAATAGGTTATCAATTAAAATTGTAAGCGTTAATAAAATAATCAAAAGAGATTGTTAAAATGTTGACAATCACTTATCTAGTTAAGCTAATTTTAAAAGTTTTTCTGATTAATAGTGGCAGACAAATGTATAGAAATTAATCTGAATTTGTGTGTATATTTAATTTGCATTACCTTTCCCAATTTTTTAGCAATAATTACCATCTAGTAAAGTTAACACTTTTTTTTCTCTTTTCAGTTCATTTGGTAGGGAAGATTTTCAGGGTAAATAATTTTCCACAGACAGCAATGCGTCCCTCTTAGGCTGGTAGTGTCGACTCTGTCGCATCGACAGTCGATTAATAAGTCAACTGTATTTTAAGCAATAAAGTCGATGAAAATACTGTTTTTAGTGCCAATATGAATTTAGTGGGAGCTACTTGTATGACCTTTTTTTATTATAATAGGAGTTTACTCCTTAAGAATCCTTTTCATATAAGGCCTCCGGTATAGAAATTTTATAAGGAGTAAAATTAATATCCACAAGCGTTAACTAAAAAGCTTACATTATCTGTCACTTTGACATTTGTGTAACAGCTGACGTCAAAGCTGGCATAAAAGTAAACGTCAAAATCTTGTATGAAAAGTGCGCGTTATAATCTGTCGGCGCAGCGACATCTGTCGTCGAAAAATGAACTATTAGGGACTTATAAAACATAGTGACATCTGTGTATACCGAACGTAACTAACATAACTTTTGTTGGAATACGTGACAACCGAGTATGCAGAATATAACTAAATAATATAAAGTAATTAGGTATCCAGTTATCTATTGACACGAAGACAATTTTATACATTTAATTAGGAGTAAACTCTTGTCGTGCGTATTTTTTTAGATATTAGTTGTTAAATTGTATAATGCAGAACTTAACTCTTCTAGGGCAGAAATAAATATGTGAATATCTAACTTAATTCCTGCAGTAACTGTTGACAACAAACACTCAAAATAAAGCCAGTCGCATTACATTGGTGAGGCTTTACCATAAGTAATGATTTTTTTTTATAATCATTAGAGTATTGAATTTATTTAATAATTCTAGTCAAGATGTCGTTGACGACCATTTGACAAACCCATTGGTCGAGTTGGTTAAGCTTGTTAAGGTGATTGTTATAGCGCTATTCCCGGCAGGGTCAACAATGGAAATGAACTTTTCAAAGTTGGCACTGATCTGGGTCTTGCAAGTTGTGGTAGGGGAGACTGCGTTTGATGAGCGGCCTCACGTGCGGGGGTCATCCGGGGGATGAAGATGGAAGCGGCCTCCGACTCCGCGGATGGTTGTGCCGAAGAGAAGAGGTAAAGGGTTGATTCGATCACGAATCCCCTCGCTGACTGCTCGCTGCGACAGAGAGTTGAACATGGGCGGCTTCTGCCGCTGCGCTCGGGGGCGGTGGACATGAGAAAGTGCGCCGCCCACCCGGGCAGTGAAGAGTGGTGGCCTGCAGATGTTCCAGCGGGTCACCACAGGAGGAGTTTTTTACACGGTTTTCCGTGTAAAATCAGACGCGGGTCCGCAAGGACATAGCGGTGCGTGGGGCCCGGGGAGAAGGCCTGGCTGTGACTTCGGGTCCCATTATCACTGCCAATAGTGAAACATGGAGGAGTTTTAGTGGGTAGGACCGGCGGGGCGATTCGTTCCGTCGGGGCGTATATGGAATCTATACCTTCACACAACACTGATGACGTAAGAGACCGTGTTGCCGTTGGGTATATTTTCAAATCTAAAAAGCGGAATATCATTTCATTAAAGCGTACCTTTACCTAACAATTGTGACGTCAGTGGCGCGTGTTGACATGGGGTACACTTTTAGATTTACGATCCCCGCTTAGATATTGTAAAAACATACCCGACCTGCAACAAAGCAATCGCTCGGTACTCTTTTTTCACGATACTATTTCAATATTTTTTTTCCTTTTCCCCCGCTAGCTGACGCGCCATTTTGTTTGTTATATCATTTTGTCATTTTGTCACCACGTGCGAGCCAGTACTGTTTAAATTATATGATTTCAAGTGTTTTAATTAGAAAAAATAATAAATAAAATGCATAGTATGGTACGAAGTATACTATAAAGTGACAACTATATTGTTTGTGTTCTCATTAGTGTAAAAAGTGTTTAAAATGTTAGATAAAGCCAGCTTAGAGGGTTTTATAACTGAACATTGTGGACTTATCGAGAATCTGAATTTTGAATCCGGGGAAAAATACTCCATGAAAATTAGACTGAAAGCTGATCAAAATGAAGAACAAGAAAGATACGCTAATTTTATCAACGAATTTGTTCAAAATATTTCTAATTTTACGAAAACTAACTGGATAGTTCGAAAGTCATATCCTTCGTTGAAGCGCTTGTTGTTTCGAAAAACCTATATATGTCAACATTCATCATTCAATAAAAAATCTGTTAAGTCATCTCGCGGAAAAAACTGTACGGCTAAAATGGACTTTGTTATCAAAAAAGTCAACAAAGACACTATTCGAAACGATAAACTGTTATTGAAAGGCTATAATGTGTTAGTGACCATAGTTTTTGAACACTCTCATCGCGTTTACGTTGCCGAAGCTTTAAATTTACTGAAATGCAGCCAGGAAACCGAAGAAACTTTTAAGAAATATTTCAATAGTGGAATGACACCTAGCGCAGCAATAAATTACAATGAATTGAACATACTGGACTCGTTTGAAGGTACTACTGTAAATGGAATAGAAATGCTATCGAATTCTCAAATAAATCCCTCCGAAAATCATGTGTACTACATGTACAATAAATGGCGTGCTGAAAAGTACGGTGACCGTGATGAATGCAATCTCCCCGAAATCATAGAAGGGAAAATTGAGAGTTTAAATAAGAAAGGCCACTTGATACTCTTGAAACAAAATCCCAGGATTATCGTCATTATTACACCTATAATGAAACGGGTCTTTTTGTCTATTACATATGAGAATATGATATTTGTAGACACAACATCATCGTGTGACCAGACAAGTTCTGCGATTACTCTAGTTTTTACATCTCACAAAATTGGTGGTCTTCCATTAGCTTGTGCTATACATACTGAGCAAAATGAGTCCAATTACACGCTGGTTTTTGCCGCTATTAAAGAAGCTGTAGAAAAGAACGAGGTGGGTAAAAAATTTGAGCCTGATATTATTATGACGGACGATTCTACTGCAGAACGAAATGCTTTGAGAACAATTTTTCCAAAAGCTCGATTACTGTTATGCGCATTCCATGTTTGCCAAGCCTTTTGGCGTTGGCTTTGCGTTTCAGATCACAAGGTTGACATAATGAAAAGACAGTCTATCATGATACGATTTCGAAATATTCTTTTTGTAACTGATCCAGAAAAAGCAGTAAAAATGTATGAAGAATTTACAGGTGACGAGTATGTTAAAACGATGCCAGCTCTGTTAAATCATCTGAGTAACTTATGGAAACGGCGGCTTGATTGGTGCATCTCTGATAGGTTGGATTTACTTACGCGAGGAAACAACACCAACAACATAACAGAAGCATCTATACGCATTCTTAAGGATGTGATACTCCAGCGCTGTAAAGCATTTAATGCTTGCGCATTGGTAGATTTTATCACGTCCATTTTTGAAAATTATTTTCAGCGGCGCATTATTTCTTACGCAAATACGCGAAAAACCAAGGATTCCATATATGCAATGTTCATGAAGTTTGCTCGAAATATTAAAAATATTTCTAAAGTCAACGATAACGAGTACAGTGTGGAATCGGAGACTAGTCCAAAAACTTTTTACACTGTCAGAGCTGATTTAGCGGTTTGCGACTGTGATGCCGGAAAATGTGGCAGATTCTGCAAGCACCTATGTAGCATTGAACAAAAGTTTGGCGTTGTATTTCCTAATTCTCCTCAGCTGTCTATTCATGATAGAATGTTACTAGCAAAAATCGCAACGGGAGATGAGATAAATGAAAATTTCTATATGAGTATGCTGAACTTGAATCAAACGCCGAACAATGATTTGGACGCGATAGTATCACAGCGCTCTTCCTCCAATACACAAGAGTCGATACAGGATGCGGCCAATTCTTCGACTTACTCGCAACAGGTTGCTGTAGAATTTCCGCACCAATATAAAAATGCACTTACAGAATTTAAGACTGAAGTACAACGCTTCACACAGTTATTTGAAGCAAACCCCACTGTCCACAATCTAAGAGCACTAGCAAAATTCACAAGCATGATTAAAAAAATAAATACATCAGAGCAAGGACAAAACTTCATTTTACATCAGATAATAACACGGCGTGCACCAAGGAAAATTAAAGTCCAAAGCACAGCCCTGAGTAGACGTAAAGACAGGGGAATAGCAAAGACCAAGTCTAGAATTCAAGCTGGGCGGCCGTCTAACACTGATCGCAGAACTAAACGAAAGCATGACTTAGGACAGAATATTACAATGAATGTTCATAATGCACGCTAAATTATTATTTTAATTTTATTAGTTCATGACAATTCTATGTTTATAGTAAGTTCATTTCTCTTCGTAATAAACATCTTTTTACTTTTCTTCTTCTATAATTTATGTCAATCCTAACATATAAAATTAAACAGCTCTTTGACTGGCATCAAAATTGGAGGACACTGAAACGGGTATATATTATAGTATAGCAAAATGAGGTATTCTACTTGAAAGTATACCCCAGGAAAATGTTGGGGTGGGGTATATTTTGAAATCCTTAACACGGCGGTATATATTTTTATTGTATACCCTAACTCAACACTATAGAGCGTTGTGTTAAGGTATAAATTCCATATACGCTCCGTCGGGGGGTCCACACACCGTCGACGAGGGATAGTCCGTAAATGTGATTTCCCCTCCTAAAAAAAAGGACACTGCGTTTCACATTCACTTAAAGCAGCCCGTCTGGCAGCAGTAACCAATCCCTTAGAGATGACCACTATGAAATAAGACCATGTACATAACACCTTGTCCTTAATCCTATTAAGACCGGCAGGGAATTTGCAGCACATGGCGTTGCTTATGTTTTTAAGGCGACGGTAGCCACCTACCATTAAGTGGACTGTTTGCCTATCTGAAGACCTATTCATAAAAAGGATGTAATAAGCATTATTTAACAATCACCTGTAACTGGCTCCCTGTTAATTTTGTAATTTCATGGCTGTTAGTTTTTATGGAACAATAAATTATGTATATATTTATTAAAACCGACTATTTATTATTTATAAACAATTTATAATACTGCTCCCTCCACTTTGTCGATGTGACATTTTTTGGGCTATAGCCAGCCTTATTGGCTTATATTAAACGAAACATATCCGAGCTGCGTAAAAAAAAGAACTGTGTAGATACGCGCATGATTTAAAGTAGGACTTCTCTTTAAGTATTCATTCATAGTTGCATTTTTAGTATTCCTTTAATTAAGTCCACTTGCAACTACTGATGCTTAAACCCACTACGCCGCCAAGCCTCCGCAATCCTTTTTTAAACCTCGTGGTTATTTAACTAGGTATCGCCTTCAAATAATCTGCTAATTGGTCGTGGGTTTTACGAGTTTTTGCATATTTTTAACGTGCATCCTTTTGATATTTAAATGATTTTTTGTACATCAATTTGATTTTTTAGCTTAATTGCATATCTTACTTAAATCAGTTTTAATTTAAAATGAATAAAGAAAATCATTATAAGAAGACCTAAGAGCTCATATTTCTTTTGAATTCTTTTCTTTTGAATGCGAAAATTTATGAAGGTATTTGGATCTTTTTTTAAGGCTTTTTATTCAATCACCCGGGCCAACCACAAGGAACATAAAGCCAATGAAATCGTGGCAGTTAAACTGTTAAATACACAGAGAAGAAATAAAAAAATTTCTTTTGGGTTTACTTGATGGTTACCATTGAATGTATACACAAGCAAGATCAGATATAAGGGATACAAGTGCGCACTTTATCTGTATCCCCAGTGTAAGTGTAACTCCCCAGACCTTGACACAAAAAAGGATCAGACACAAGAAAGATCACAAGCTTGCGCCTGTGTTCCCACAAGACTAACCCCGGGGTTTTCAAAACCAGGGTGAATGGCTATTTACTAGATAAGCGTGGTCCACCTTCGGCCGCATCTACACCTCACATCAGATGAGATAGTGGTCAAGCGCTCCCTCGATTTAATAAAAATAAAAAAAATTGGATTTATATCCTAACTTTTCCCTAATCCTAACTTTTCCCTAATCCTTTCTTGCGGCTTGCAATTTATGCAAGTGTATGATTGCGGATTGCAATTTGTTCCTCTACTCTACTATAATACGGTATTTTCATGTTGTGAACTGATAATAATAATTAACAAAATCGAATGAACTACAATGTTCATTAAAACTCCTGATGATGAACCCTTGCCTTGACAGAGACCACGTTTATAAAAAAAGAGCATATAGGAATGTATGTCTTTAAGAATTGGATAAAAAATACTTTCTGTATATAGAATTTATTTTTAGGAAACCAAGCGGTATATACTAACTGCATAGATAAGATAAAATCCAATATAACTTCTTGATAATAAAATTATTTAGTTTATAATTTTATTAAGTTAAATTCTATCATGAATGAATTCTGTCTTCAAACGTTTCTCAAATTCATAGCATTTGTAATACAAGATATGCTGAACGAACATTTTGAAGTTAACTGAATCAGAACTTCCATGAAATTCAGGATGGTTAGCCATTTGCAGCACCGTTGCTTGTGTTACAGAAAATAACAATATGAGAAAATTTTACATTTATAAAAATCAACAAGCTGGTGAAAATCAATAATCGAAAGTGTGTTTGTTAGGCTGTCACGCCTTAAAACAACTCAATCGATCATCGTGAAATTTTTATATACGTTGTCAGGGATATAGGGTATAGGGTACCTTTCTGTATATATAAAAATGAATCCCCATTTCCCTTGGTCACGGCATCACGCGTGAACGGGTAGACCGATTTTAATTCGGTTTTCACTAATGGAAAGAGGGATAAACGGGGAATGTTCTTATATATAAAAATTGCATCCCGGGCGAAGCCGGGGGCGGATCGCTAGTGAGCAATAAAGATTGAATAAGTGATTTAGGTAAGACCCAAGAATAAGGGGTTGCAGACGAAGTTGCGGGCTAAAGTTAGCACATATATATAAATCTCGGTAGGCTTTTGCTTACAAATGATAAGCCCCCTAAAAGAAGCCTATTTTCTTCCTGAATTTTAAGCTATACCAACTTGTTTTTTCAAAATCGGTTCAGTAGTTAAACCAACCACCAATTGTATTTTTTGTGCAGAGTGATTTTTTAACATCGTGCAATAGTCATCCCTATTTTCAAATTATTAAAGAACGTTTTGCCGTACTATTGGACAATATAAAATAAACCTATTTGGTGTGCTTTCATTAGAATTTGGACTAAGTACATTGATAATGAACATTCAATTCAACTCACTAAAAGGATTTGACGTTACAGATTTTAATAGCTTGATACCTAAAATTGAAGTTGATATGAAAACTCATGATGGAAATTAAGTCATTTTATTTTAAAAAAATGGCCGAAACTGCATTTACAGACATTTACAAAATGATATACATATTAGCATAAAATAATACCAAAATTTTAGTCGTAATCTATAGGTATGCTAATCTATAGGTATGGCTAGACGTAAAATATGGATACTTTTAGCTAGCAGTATATGTATCCCACAATTGTTCGAGTTCATAATATATGTGACAATAAGAGTAATGCTCTATGTGCCTCAATGGCACTTGCTTTATGAACTCGAACAAAATTATGGGTCGATAATGAATTAATTGTTTTTTTTTTATAGTCACTTCGAAAAGTTTCGCTAACTTTCGCTGACAAACGAAATAGCTTGAAGTATATGTACAACTATGCTAGCGTAAGGACCGGGTCAACGGCGCGGCGAAATGGCACCAAAGTATTGGCCCTAAAATCTTAGTTTAGGGCCAGCTAATGGCAGTCGTCGTCCCTCCTCCGCACAAGATTGTGGTTGAATGGACCTTAGCATATGTTGTTTTGTATTCGTCGTGTATTATTCGTGCCACAAAGTATATGCATATCATCGCCAAAACTCAGCGCTCGGTTACATAAGTATTTTATTTAAAGATACTTAGAATAATAGAATATCATTGTACATTTTTGGACCCTTGGACCCCTCCCATGAGAAAGTTATAGCTACGCCCAAAGTGGCAGTGCTTCCGACAGAGCGCAGTCCTCCCGGGCGGCGCTGCACGGCCGTGGCGCGTCGCGGATGTCATTCCACTATCCATTCTTTATTTGTTATCGTACTATTATGAAATTTACTTCCTTTATAGGGGACGGTAGCCATCAGACAACCATGAGGTGAACCATCACCCCTAAAAACCACATGAAATAACAGTGAGTTCTGTTCAATTTTACGTGTTTATTTAGGGGTGGTTGCTACCGCCACACAGATTTATGTCTTCTGAAAGCACTACTAAATACTGAACACTAGCCTAATGCCGATTGCCAAGATTTCACATATCTTTGATGTAATTATCTTCAGTCTTCTGCCATATAATGCCCTGCAGTATAGTGTAATGTCCTATCTTGTGCTTGGATTGTTTTATGCATATAAATTATTATTTAATGTACAGCAAGGTTATACATTAGCAAAGACATATGTATTCAGCCTACTTGGAACCTTGCTTAAGGGACTCAAGCTCGATATGATATATCATTTGTAAGTAAGCTAGTCTAAAAATAATTTATTAAGCAAACCAATTACATTGATTACACATTTTCACAACATTATGTCACCTACAAATGTGCATACATTAAAATTATTGATTTTTCCACTACATGCCATTTTTGTAATGTACTAGCTTAAACCCGCAACTTCATCCGCGCCCCTTGAAAAATAATAAAATTCACGTCTGACAAAAATCTTAGATGATCCCTCGCGAACAGTACTTTTTCCTGGATGTCCTCTTATGTATCCCTGGCAACGTGTATGTGCCAAATTTCACGATGATCGATTGAGTAGTTAGTGCGTAAAAGTGTAATAAACAAACTCATTTTCGCATATAAAGTTAGGATGTAATATATTTATAATGCTGGGGTCTTTTTTAAAATTAAAATAAAAGAAATGATAATGTTAGTTATTTTATATAAAATACAATGCCGATTTCCTTACTTTACTAGTACGTCGGTAAAATGTTTAAAAATAAGTGAAGTTGTATCGAATAACGACTAAAGGTAAAGATTTTTACTCTTCTCATACATGTAGGTTTTCTCACGAGGTTTTCTTCCTCGTTACAAAAAGTGATCATATCCGACTGAAGAAATTTATAATTCAGGTCCAACCAAGACTCGAACCAGCATCACAGCAGCAGTTCGACCTACTGTGCAATCACGGCTGGTTTGGCTACCATTCTCTTTATTTTTATCTTAATTTTAAATACACGCTTCATTTTCTCAAGATGTAGAGACAAAATTTAACTAGCAGTATAAATGATGAAATATGTAACAGAGAATATCTTTGCAGAGTGTGTGATATTATCGCTTATAAGTTTGAATTGGGTTAGAATGGAGAACAGAGGAGCTATGTAGCTTACGTTTCAACAATTATTAATACAGAAATTATTCGTGGTCAAAGCTAAACTTTGAAAAAATCAAGAGAAACTATTAGTTTATTTTTTTATAAGAAAACTAGCTGACCCAGCAGACGTTGTCCTGCCGGAACCTGCCGTAACCCGATTGTGACGCCACCTATCGGGTTCAATTTTATTTTTAAACCATATGTCAATCAATGACAGTTAAATTATTTGGATATTGTTCAAACAAAAATACTAAAATTGCGATTAAAAAATGGGGGGTTGGGGTAGGAGGATGAAAAATACTTTACGAGATATTCTCATACCTACCAAATATACAACAAAAATTTCATAAAAATCGGTCCAGCCGTTTCGGAGGAGTTTTGTTAAAAACACTGTGATGCGAGAATTTTATATATTAGAGATATAAATTTTTAATACTTGAAATAGAGAAGGTTTAGTTTAGTTTTACGTATATTTCACTAGCGATGCATTTTTTTCTGTAAAATATATACCTACATGAACCTTCCTCGTTTATTCCTCGCTCTCTTTCCATTAGCGTCTTTTTTTTTGTAACCCTGACAACGTGTGTGTGCAAAATTTCATATCGGTTGAATAGTTAAGGCGTAAAAGTGTAATAAACAAACTCACTTTATAATATTAGGATATATCTATCTATACTAATATTATAAAGCTGAAGAGTTTGTTTGTTTGTTTGTTTGAACGCACTAATCTCAGGAACTACTGGTTAGAATTGAAAATTTCTTTTTGTTTTGAATAGTCCATTTATCGAGGAAGGCTATAGGCTATATAGCATCACGTTTTATATATAAGCAGTACCGTGCGCACCATGCGCACGCCGGCCATCGCCGTATGGGCCCGCAGCGAAGCGTGGCCGAGTTCAGCTAGTACTATAATATAAAGCTGAAGAGTTTGTTTGTTTGTTTGAACGCGGTAATCTCAGAAAGTACTGGTTCGAATTGAGAAATTCTTTTTGTATTGAATAGTCCATTTATAGAGGAAGGCTATAGGCTATATAACATTACGCTACGATCAATAGTATTATATAAGCAGCGTCCAGTACTGCGCGCCCCACGCGCACTCCACCGCCGTATGGGCCGCAGCGAAGCGTGGCCGAGTTCAGCTAGTAATGGATCTGGATAAGATACTCGTAAGTAATAGTTAGAATAAGTAATAGATAAGATAAGTACTGGATACTTAGGTGAGATAATTTTAACAAAGCTGCTTGTGCAGTGTTGAACACGTGAACAAGCATCCTTAACAGAAAGAAATTATGAAAGTTCACAGAATTTTTTTAGGTTGTATATTGCAAAAAATAAAGTTGCTGAGTCAGTCAAATGGAACGAAATCGAATTCATTGCTTAAAAATAGTAAAGAATGATTTAACCATATTACAGTTTCACTACAAACGATGAAAGACAAGTGCGAGCGAAGAACAGATAGATGTCGTACACAAACGCTGGCAAATTGCCCGCGGCAATTAATAATAGTTTTAATAGCATTTAAATAGAGTTCAAAACAAATCGCGCTTGAACGGATTTTGTAATTCATGTCTTGTTGGGCTTCATTTTTAATTGAACTAATGATTGACTCCACGTGGTTACAAGAATATTGGAGAATTCCAATCTGAATTAAATTCCCAATAAATTAGTCATGTTTAACGACTATACTACAAAACATGATATTTCTTTACTATTTACTTACATCAACGTCATAATCATCTCAGTCATAGTACATCCACTGCTGAACATAAGCGTGCCCATAATTTTCAGACGTATCCTGAATCTAGCTTTGACCCTCTGCCCTTAAAAGGCCATAGGCCAACCTCGTAGGTGGACCGACCTACGCTTGGCTTGCCGGTGCGTATAACCTTCACACCAGAACCTTCCAGCCCCCGGAGGCGGTTGGCTCTTCGTAATATGTATCCTGCCCACTCTGATCCGCCGGGTTATGTTGATAACTTTCGTTTATCTACGAATTTCTTCATTTCTGATTCGATCTCGCAGTGTAACATAGTTAGATACTACGTTGCAGCGCCATACATATGTCATAACTGGCAAGACACATTGGTCGAAAACTTTTGTTTTGAGGCACTGGGGAATTTTGAACGAAAGAAGTCTCGGAGCTTGCCACAAGCTTTACATATTTTATCAAAAAAATTTATACAAGTACTGAAAACTGCATCCTAATCATATTTTTAGAAGAAGTGAGCGAACAAAAAAATAACCATATTTTGTTTAATAAGTTTGGTCTGCTCTGATAACATATAAATAGAAGCAGGTTCATTCTTATTTCTTAAGGGTGGTTTCTCAGCCTTGACTTCAGAATCTATTTCGCAGTACATATTTCCAGAACTTCCATTGTATTCGAATATTGGAAAATCTTTTAGATATAATATTTAGTCTTTAGATATTGTCCTTAGATGTTTCCAGGCACAGATATTTCAGAGTGAGTATTCTTAATCTATATTTAAAATCTTAAAAGACATAGGTCAGAGAGTTTCGCAAGCTACTGTGTCGATATCAGAACCGAATTCTGTTGTATTATTAAATGCGTCGTCTTCGTTTGAATCTTTCATACACAAGTGTAACCTATAGAGTTTCTTAAAAAAGTCCTAAATATAAAATGGTTTTGTATTACCTATGTCATAATTCAAAAATGTTCATTATCACCTGTTCATTATAACGGTGAGTTGTCATTGTCAACGAACAAGGCATATTGCCGGTTTATGCCTTATTTTTAAATACCACTTTTTGAACAGCTACACTGCATCTATCAGTAAACATAATAATCAAAAACCTGCTTCATAGGACTTCGTTTGACACAATTGAAGAACAAGAAATTTGTTTTATGTAAAGGTTGTCAGACAGGCTGATGACAGTCCACTTGATGGTCGTTAACTATATACCGTCGCCTAGGAACACAAGCAAAGCCATAGGTATTGCAAGTGAGCTGTCGGCCTTAGTGGGATAAAGGATTAGGGATTAGGAAAGGATAGGGAAATAGACTCTGACATCCCTTACTCACTCACCTATACAAAACAGCACACGTGTTATTTCACGGTGGACTTCTATAGGAGGGTGGTTATGGTTACTGCCGCCAATGAAACCAGGTAACCCAAATGAAAATAATGAAAAAAAATATATAAATTTTTCTTACTCTTACTCGGGACAAATTTGAGCAGTTAATTTGTAATTGAATTTAGAATGTATTAAATTGTTGACAAACATTCCAACATCAATTACCGTGATACTGATTAATAATTCAAAGCCTGATCAATATGTTAGAAGTAATGATAACTAAATATGTTGCTAATTTTATTAGGTAGATAAGGACAATAAAAACAGATGCCAGAGTATAGAGAAACCCTTCGATGGATGCTAAGTTGGTACTTATAAGTACACAGATGATTTCGTTGGTAATGCGAACAACACCACATGCAAGCAAACAAACATCCTCTATATAAAACTTACTTTACTTGTTAACTTACTTTGATGTGACGACATAAGTTTATCGTCTTTGTGCTTACGTACTCAGAGAAGCTAACTAGGCACTTGGATCTATGACGTCAAAGCGCACTGAAGCCACAGCGCACAATGTAAAAAAAGACGCATTCCTCAAAGGTACCAAGTTGATTTCTGCAAACACTATGTACATGGTTCATAACCAATTAGTTATGTAAGTAAGAGCCTAAGGATCATGGGACTTTTATTCTCGCTGCTTCATATATCCCGTTTTATCAATAATCTTATATCGTAAACAATCTTTTCATATGTTTTTTTTTTCTAATTATATTTAAACACAAACAAACGATTTCTAAGCCATCAAACGCAAATTGCGTGCGAGTTCCAGTTCCATCTGGAAAACCATAGCCAGAAGGAATGACTTCAATATGATGCGCCACCTTATACAGGGAGTAAGACGTAAGGACATTGTTATTTTTTTATCTTAGGCCGACAGACAGGTTGAAGGTCCACTTGATGGTTACCGTCGTCTATAAAACAAACAACGCCACAGGTGCAGCAACTGCGTTCCCAATCTTAATAGGATTAAGGATGAATGGAAAGGGATAACAACATTGGCTCTGGCATCTCTTACTCACTCACCGAAACACAACAGTACACGTGCTGTTATTTCACGGTGGTCTTCAGTAAGGGAGTGGTTACCGCTGCCAGGCGGGCTATCCAAATGACTGTGAAACACAGTGTACCCTGCCACTGCTTAATATCTGCTATTTTCTTTACTTATCTTAAGTAGGTACTTGAAATTACCTTTTTTACATCTAAAAGGAATTTTTTAATCTTTAATTTATTGTCTGTAACATAACAATGTAATTTAATACATTTAATCTGGGCAGTTTTAGAAGCCTGAAATAAATTTATTTAATATTTTTTAAAACGGCATACAAAATAATATCAAATTGACGTGCCCGTTGGATGAGTGGTTAGGGTGCTTGCCTTAACGCTCTGTTCTAGGGTTCCCGGGTTCGATTCCCGGGTCAACTTTGAAAAAATGAACTTTTCAAATTTCTCCAGCTCTGCTCTGGTCTGGATCTGGAAACTAGTGGGAGGGCACACTGCTTTTGGCATTTGGGCAGCCCGTGTGGCGGCAGTCAGTAACCCACCCCCTTACGGAAGACCACCGTGAAATAACAACACGTGTGCTGTTGTGTTTCGGTGAGCGAGTAAGGGATGCCAGAGCCCATTTTCCTATTCATCCCTTATCCTTGATCCTACTGTAGTCGGCAACGCACTTGCAGCAGCTGTGGCTTTGCTTGTGTTATAAGTGAAAGAGATACTGAAGCATTTCTTCACATTTCTAATAAGCTTTGATTTGATAAGCTTTTCCGTTCCTCAATTTTGCTTATATAAACACAAGCAACTTTGAGTTCGGGTTTGGGTTGAGAAGTTTTGCTTTGTGTTTTTTATTACTCTACTAACTGTGCCCGCGACTTCGTACCCGCTGTAGTTTGTTTTTTGAAAATCCCACAGGAACCTAACATTTTTTCAGAACCTAACAACAAGTTATATTTTAATCCAGGTAATAATTATGCCTAATTTCAACCAAATCCGTTCAGCTGTATTTGCGTGATTGATTACAAAAAGGTATAAACATACAAACTTTGGAATTTATAATAAAACTAGTTGGTCCCCGCGACTTCGTCTGCGTTGAAAATAAAATATATAACACCTGAAAAAATATATAAGTAATATAACGCCTCACATTTTTATCGCTATGATGACAGAGGCGCTCATTTTTTTTATATTTTTAGACGATCTCTCGGGAACCTATCATTTTTCCAGGATAAGAATATCCCCAGGACCTGCGCACATGGTTTGGCCGCTGTGTGCGCGTTCGAAAGGTCCCCTCGTCTGGGATTGTCTCGGTGTCCCGGGCAATCCCCCAATTTGGCGTTAACTTGGCGGCCAACTGGCTGAGCTGCTCAGAGTTCGCCAGAGCCCGGTCCAACTCATACAAGGGCATCCAGGGGCACCGGGAGTTTTAGTGGGTATTGCCAGTTCCTTTAGGACTGGGTCAGTCCCACACACCCCTATCGCCTAGTCAGTGGTAGGATATTGGTAAATGGATTTCTCCTCGAAAAAAAAAAGGATAAGTATATCCAGGTAATAAACTATCCGTTTGCCAAATGTTATCAAAATCCGTTCAGTATTTTTTGGGTGATTGAGTAACAAACATCCAAGCATACAAACCTTGGCATTTATAATGTACTTTTTATAGTATTTAATATTTGAAAAAAATTAAATTATAAGGTAATTAAATAAATTATAAGTATTAGGTAAAAACAAAATTATTTACTCTTATTTTAAAATCACCTCAGCATATCCACTGTTGAGGCAGCTTAACCAGCTTAGACCTGTGGCCCTTAATAGGTCATCAAAACATCTTGTGGGTGGACGTCCTACGCTGCGTTTTTGCCGGTCCGTGGTCCTCATGTCCTCATGCCGGTCTTTGTAACTATTTTCCCTGCTCATTGCCAGTACAAATTCTAATCCGCCGGGCTATGAAGGTGACTTTTCTTTGTCTCCTTATTTCTAATTCGATCTCACAGAGCAACCCCGAGTATAACCCTCTTCATAGTTTGTTCAGCCACGCTGAGCTATCTTACGAGACACATTTTATTTCGTATTGATCTAATCGCAAAATGATAATTATTTATTCACAAACTAGACCCAACATTTATTATATATGAAACTAATTAGTCACGTACTACTCCTAGAAACTATCACATTAAGATAATTTAATAATCATATAAATTACGTTTCTTAGAGATAAGTATACTTAGCAATCCAGAGAGCTAATGCAGCCTGAATGTTGGGGACGTTGCCACTTCGACCCAATTTTAAATGCATTAATAATTTAATTTATAAATAGTAAGTTTCATTTTATTGTATATTATTTACTAGGTATTGTTTAAGTTTTTATATCAATATTGTGATTTAATTATAATAATAATAATAAAAAATAATTATTATTTATTTGTTTTGTGACCATAAGTAATATACATTTGATGAATTTTAAAATTTTTCTTGGCACCATGTATGATTTGCCTGAATGGCGTACAAAACTATATTAATGATAATATGAATATCATTTAACAATTTAAAGCAATTACATTGTAATTATAATAAAATCCAACAATACAAAATTACCAATACAATGTCAGAATAATATTAATTAAATTTAAAATGCATCAGAAACATTATCTTAGAACGTGTCATTTAAAAACTATTCCAAAGCATAATGTGCTTTCCCTACCAAAAGATCCTTTATTTTTTATTAATTAATTTTGAATTTGAAATTCTGGTGATTGTAAAGGGTATCTTATTAAATATTTTAGGAGCCAAACAGAAAACACTCTTATGGAAATATTTTGTTTTGGATTGGGTTAAACCGAATGTATGTGCTCGTCGCTGTGGCACTGTACAACTTTCATAGAGGTGTTTTATTATTTATTACATACATTACAACTTATTGTAGTAGTTTCTTCAATAAAATTAAATTTACAAATTATACAATTAGTTATTAAGATTTAATAAATTAGTTTCATATGAAAATATTTTCGCACGGCGGACCTCCTTACATTGACTTTTTGTTGTAACGTAGAGTGAGAAATTAATAAAAGTACGTAAGAATTAATAAAGGGGCGAAGAACTAGTACCCAAATAGTAATGAAATACTTTTAAATACTGCAGAATTGCAGAATAAAAACATGCTATATTATTTTCTTATAAATTGTATTAAAAGCTGTTTCAGTCTTGTGTATAGCCTTAATCCTGTTAATATTTATAGGTAATTTGGTTTTTATTTATATACCATAAGTAGCGGATATTGTTGTATATTAAATACAAGTATATTAATATTATAAACTTTTTTTATTAATTAATAAGAAATAACTTCCCATTTTTAAAAGTGCATAAGTAACTTGTCTACTGTGTTAGCTGAACCGATTTCCAAAAAAATACTTATGAAGGTGACTTAACTCCTGAAAGAGGACATACACTACTTTTTTAACTATATGCATAGACGAAAAAAGCTAGTGTGTTCGTCGCAGTCATCATTATTGTACTTTATTTCTTTTCATAATTTTTTTTTATAATGGCATTAGGGTTTAAAAAACAACCAAACCATAAGTCATAGACACCAATATTGTTATAATCTTAGGTATTACCTACCTACATGTTGTTTTACTCGTATTAAAGTTATATGATATATTATTACGTATCTCCTGTATTTAATTTAGCAATTATCAGTTAAGGGTTTTCATTAATATAATAATTATTTATTTGCGATGACCATGGGTAACTGATAACCAGAGATGATATTTAGTAGAAAAACCATAGTATTTTTTTTATTTAATGATTATTTTTGGAAGTAATGAGTAAAGAATATTATGTACTTAGTTTTAAGTTCATTGCACAAGTGTGGTCTTTAAAAACCATAGAGCGTTAAAAACAGAAAAGAAATCGCAACTCATACTTGTGACAAGAAGCAAGGAGATGGTTTCGACCTTGGGTCTCAGATTTTCACCCAATTATGTAAGTTTGTATCGTTGAGAATTCCATTAAAAAGGTTCCAATCCAAGGTGTATTTATATTGAAACAAAAAATTAATTACCAATGTGTTTTATTTCACTAAAAATCTCATATATTTCTTACAAATTGAAGACGCGCTCATACATAAAAAAAAATTACAAAATTGATTTAGACAAATAAAACATCTTTAAATACTGCAGTTAATATAATTGTATATTGATTTTAATTACGTACAAACGATTTTTTTTGTTTCTTTTTTATAGGCATATAGGTATGTTTAGAAAACCATTTTTTTAAAGGAAGACAAAATCGCTCAATAAATCTCTTAGAAGAACATTTACAAATATAACCATTTAGGCTAAAACAATAATACAAGAAAAACATTATTACAATTTATTCCTGAATATATATATTTCATTTTATATACAAATCGTATTAATATAATGCAGATATTATGCCACAATTTACACAATAACACCATCGTTGGATCAATAAGAAAACGTATACCTCCTAGTCACTGTATGAGCGCGACTTAAAAAACACATATAAACTACATACAAACATTTGTAATGTACATTTGGTAGTTCCAATTAACAATATTAAATGAAAATTACATTTTACGGAGCACTTACAAGTCATTTAGACTTTGTGAAATTATGTTTTCATCCCTAAAAACAGCGCAACAAACGGGCGTGAAGCAACGCTTGGATTCTATGATCCCTGAGAGGCCGTGTTTATTTGAATCGTAACTCTGTACATAGTTACACAATAACAATGTTAGCTAACAAGCCAAATTTAGATTATGTATTATTAGTAAAAACAAATTGTAAGTTTCTTATTCCTTCAAAGTAGAAAGAATTAAATTTTGCTTTAACTTTTCAAACAGAAGTGTTGCCTCACGCATCCGACTTCATATTATGCAAAAATAATGTAAAACGTTTAATTTTCTTATATGATTCGTGGACAAAGTAAATTCAAAAATCAAATTTATTGTTCATATTTAAATGCTATCGACGTTTACAAATCGTATAAAATTGCCAATAAAAATGGAATCATTTTAATATTATCGTTATGTTGAAGCGGTATCAATTTTTAATACATACAAGGTATAATCAAACAAGTTGGGGAAACTAGCACAAATACGACACACAGCTAGGCTAATATCACAGGAGTGCTGGGAACGGTGCGGCACACGCCCTGCCCCTTCCCCCACATACTTCCTCCCCCCTCTCTCGGCCCGCAGCCTGACACACCCCCTCCCGCACAGCGAGGCGCGTGTCCCCCGCCGGACTCCTACACCCTTATCCACCCCGGTCTCGTCCAGATCCCTATTTACCATTCAAAGGGGGCAAAAAGGGCCACTAACAATATATTTTACGACAATTAAGATTTCAAAAGGTACACAGATAGATGCGCCTAACAGAACAACAAGACCAAATGATTTCTCAATGAACTTATTGCAGCGACACTCGGATAAATTCGATTTCTCTGCGCCATAATATTGCAACATTGAAAAGGTGTGTACCTATCTCCTTAAAATAAAATTGTCGCTTATTGAATAATAAACCAATTAATTATTCATAATGGTAACAAAAAGTTAACACAATCATAGGGTAACATTTTTAAATAATAAAGTTAAATTGTGAAAACTTAAAAAAGCAAATAACAAAAGCTAAAAGATTTAAAAAGCTAGTTCGAAATGCATTATGCGGATGTTGTGTCAAACATTTGAGTATTGGCGCTAAACGCGCCAACCATTTGCCTCAAATAAATTAGTTCAGCTGGTTTACTTGAGAAAACAAAATGTTGACATTTCTAAATTTAATCCCCAGTAGGTAATATATTAGGCAGATCAAAATATATCCGGGAATTAATAAGTTTGTAAAAGGATTTTTTTTTGTGACAAAACAAACAAAAATTAACCAAGTGCCATCGCGCAACCGTTCCCAGTCGTTTTGCACTATCTCATATAAACAATATCATTTCCTTAATTACTTACAACACAATAATATACTTAACATAATAATTATTACTTACAAACTACAAATCGAAATTTAACACATGTAACTCCGACAGTCTCCGCTACTAACGCGACGTCATATATAGCAGACAGCGACACTTTTCAACTTCTCTGTTCAATAATAAAAACGAATAGTCGAACACTAATTGGACCGCGCCCGTCGGCAGCGCCTGAGCAACTTTCACTTAAATAATAAAAAAAACGCACTAACAAAGTAAGTACTTCATTTAACAACAAAGAATTGGCTAAACGTTCCACAGTCTGGGGTAACGTTGACAGTAAACAAGATGTCCTGCGCTCACCTAAATAGAGTCGAGCCTCTCCTGACCTCGGAATGCGTCGCGACAGATTTTTCGAACACTATTTTCTTTCCGAACGTTATGAAACGCGCAATGGTCCGGTAACGCGGTCAGCGACTCGAGCACTTTCGGGGTCACACGAGCATGATTACTCGGAGCGTTCGCCTTCACATCGGCGTGTGAAGGTGTGCGACGCGGCGCGGTCACGAGTCCAAAACCGTCAGCAAACTGGAAGGCAGTAGAGGGATCTCCTGTCGCGGCATCTGTCTAGCGAGTTGAGCGCAACCGAGATTGGCATCGCCTAATTCCGGTATGGCGTCTAACAGAGCGAGGCATTCGTCTTCCACGGCGCGCCTCGCCTTCTTCCCAACCCAGGAATCATCGCACTCTTCTCTCGCGCGGCGTTTCCTCGCCTCCTTCTCTTTGCGGGCTTCTTCGCTGAGTCTACAATACGTGTTGTTTATGCAGACCGACCGACGCAAATCCCTGGCCGGATCCTCTATATTTTCTAGTTTCTGTGAGCAAATTTCTATGACTCTTTTGCGTTCCTCGTTTGCGCGGAGGCGCGCTGAGATCATGGAGAGTTTAGGTCTAGCGGCGGGCTCGGTTCGCGGCGGGCCAAACATGTCGTCCTCAAAAGCGTCAGCAATCTCCGCACCGCGCGCGTTCTCCCGCTCCTCTTGCGGCGTCATTCTGAAACAACAGAAGTCAGGTCGTTAACGTTTTGTGAACGATACGTTAATTACCTTAAAATAATGGTGCTAAACTTAAAGCAACCGGAAATTAACCGCTCATTACCCGCGACGAGTACAATATTGATTTAATTGCGAGGAGTGTGATTCAAGCCGACAAAGCATAATACTTAAATAATAAAAATCGAATTCATAGCGTAATGTAGCTAACAATGAGTAGGTACAATCATATTAATCGCAAAATACTAAAACAATGCACACGAGCCAACGAGTTATACAGGTTCAGACTTGAACTAATTTAAAATTGTTATCTAATCCCATACGGTAGGCGCAAACAAAAGATTTGCGGAAAATCAGATGTAGTAAAAAACGAAACAAATTTGAAAACAAACTTTGAAACAACTTTGAACAAACACCCACCTCGAAGACAAATCAGGGGTCAAGACGAAAAATCCAGACACAAACATTATAAAACACAATAAATTCACACAGACCTAATTTAAATTAACAATGATTGTTACAAAGTCATTTAAACAAAGTTCAAAACATAGCACAATGTGAGCACGCAATTCGTCACTTTGTCCTCGAAGATGAAAATGGAGAGAAAAAAACAGTTGTAGAACGCAAATAAGTCGCAATTCAGAGCTGCGTGTGCGCAGCGCGGCGATCACTTGGCGAATGACAACATACTTGTAGATAAGACATTGAAAAAGCCAATTGCGTCACTTGTGTACTGCTACGTAGGTACGTGTGGAGAGGAAACGGATGACGTACGCTGAACCGTCATTTAGACGTTATTGCTATCGACTACCAGTCATGACTCGTTCGGTTTGCTCACGGCACGAGGACAAGCTCAGAAACCATGTTCATCAGAACATGACGATACTGACAAATAAGGATAATAATGGAATAATCATTTTTGAAGAATTGTAAAGTGACGAAACTAAACCAATTGGACAACGAGTGCTGTGAAAGCCATAGTTTTATAAGCCATAATATTTAATTTAAAGATATTACAATTGTGACTAATAAGGATGATACATTATGAAATAATAATAATGTAATGAGACTAGACTAAGCTAAACAAATGGAAAAACGTGTTTTAAAATCCCGTGTCTTGATGCCCGTATACCCACGACGTGACAGTTCTGATAAATAAGGATAATAATAGAAAAATAATACATTTCTGAAGATGTGATCTTCATAAAATCATTAGTGAAAAATGTAACTCCGGACGATACAGGATACAAGTTTCTTTAATTAAATTTAAAAATCCCTCGTCACCTATTTTTTGACATTTTTCTTATGTTAAGGTCGGCAGACAGGCTGACGGTCCTCTTGATGGTAGGTGGTTACCGTCGCCTACCACACAAGCAACACAACATGTGCTGCAATTGCGCTGCCGACTACATTAGTAGGAGGATGAGGAATTGGGAAGGGTTTGGTAAATGGGCTCTGGCATCCCTTACTCACTCACCGAAACACAACAGCACACGTGCTGTTAAATACAAGGTGATTTTCTGTAAGGGGGTGGTTACTGCCGCCAGACTGCCCAAATGACTGCGAAACGCAGTGTGCCCTGCCATTACTAAAATCATCCAATATTATTTCTACCGAATTTTGTAAACGCAGTATAGAAAATCGACGAACAAACAGAAAAATAACTATCAAAGCCTCGAGGTAGAGCTTCGGTTCGCATAAAAATGAAATCGTTTGACTAGGAGAACAATATTATAATATAGTTCCTATTTTTCGTATAAAGGTAAGTCGAATTTGTGTTAACTTGAACACGTCCGCGTGCTTCAAGATCTTATTATCGAAAAGACGTTTTGCGTCTACGTGTTTTTGTTCTAAAGCGACTATTTCCTTGCAGTACACCGATCCTAAAAATTTATAAATCACAGGGCAAAGTATGGGTATTATAATCCTACAGATACAGTCTAATGTCGTCTTAGTATGTAGGCATTACAAGTAAAAAAAAAATCATTAAAGCAATTGTTAATTCAAATTTCATAACAAAGCCTTAATTTAATGAAATTTTTTAAAAAGATTTACTTTTTAAAACAAGCTTTGAGGAAATAAAAGAACGAGAGGGTCAAGACTAATTTGAAGTAAGTAAAATGTTTCTTCATTCAAATTAGAATACACGAATAAGTAAAGAAATGGAAGCTGCAGCATAAAAGACTGTGACCAGGTTTTTCGAGGCAAATGCTCGTCGACAGTGCACCGGGCTTTGTCGACCCCTCCAGTTACGATCTAATAAATCTTGCTCCGAGAAGCATTGAGGCTACTACCTGCACTTTCTTTTCTCTGTCGCACTAATACGTACGTTATGAAATACTCTGATATCTTTAGTTTTTATATGTATAAACCATCGGAGAAGAAGTATCTTTGTCATAGTTTTTAAAGGGAATCGAATAAAATTTAAGCTCAGTATTAAATTAAATATCATTAATGACAAAAAGCTGATTGCAGTGAAAGATATTTTTATTGATGATATATGTAATTAATATGTTGCTTAAATATGAATAGAACATGTAGAACAAAATTATTGAATCTATTTATTGAGTATTTTGGACAATATCTACAACTTAATTTTATATGTGCCCATAATGTATATAATTTATACGATAATTATTTTTATAAAAATGTTGGTACAACAATATGTACCAACAATTAATTTTCTTTTTCTGCCTATACCAAAACTTCTAAATATTATAGCAAACTAAATACCAATCATTACTCAGTGTATATAAAAAATATATAAATTATAGTCCACATACTAAATAATGCATGGTGTGTTTACAACAAAATATTTTTAATTTCTTTTTTATCTGAAAGGTCGCTAAGTCCGGTTGAACTTCACATAGATCTGGGAACTTGATTAAATAATTATATTTAATGATCATTTAGCTATTCGGCGATATATTTGTACAACAAAATAACTTTCTGATTTTAAGTTTTTTAATCATAAACACTGAGAAGGAAGTGTAAAAATTGTAAAGGATTGTTTTTTTTCTTTTTCTAAAGTAAACAAAGTTGGAGCAACTCGTCTAACGTAACTTTTGTTAATATAGAGCTAAGTAAACACAAGTTGAGAGTTGAAGTACACAGGAAAATCTCCATTTAATAAATATAAATCTGTTTAGAGCCACAAACATAAGTATAAAAGGAAATCTAATAAAATATACAGTCATAAATCTTAGAAAGAAACTTTATATTATTTTTGAATAGATTAAGGCTGATACTTAATTCTACATTAGATAATCCTCAACAAATAGCTACCGTATAATATCCGCTCTGGCCACGTGGTCCGACTGTCTTTGTTCTACCGATCGAACATTAACTTTTTTCCAGTTCTACACCTTAAAAAGTCTACCTATCTATTTCTCTTTCTAAAGACCAAACGTATTTTGACATGGCGATTTTGTGTTATAAATTGCAAAAATAAATTTTGGTAGACAGACTTAGTTATGCATTCGTAATTCCGATGCGCGACTGAGTCCATAACGACATACTCGCATTTGCTTTCTGTACATGTATACAAGTTTTGTCTGACTTTTATGTATATCGAATATTATGTTAGTGCCGTGTCACTCACAAAGATATAGGCATTTAATTTTTAATCCATCCACTTCTGCTGTATTTAAATAATGCAGGTATTTAAATAAACAAACAAATCGTTGCCTTGGTGGTGAAAAGAGCTAACCCACCGTTTTGACTAAATTTACCACGGAGATTCTATAAGATTACCACGGAGATTCTAGTGATGAAGAGATCTAAGAGATAGCTCAAATAGAAGTTTTTTTTTTCCTTCAGACGTGAAAGGAGTTAAATGAAACTAGGAACAAAAAAGAAACAAAAAAAGGGCACTTAAATCGAACTTCTTAATTTCAACACATTAATTATTACCTTCTCACCAAAAATTGTGACAATCTGGATACAAATAGAGAAGATAAAATGAAAATCATTTTTTGTGGGTGCTTATTTATTTCAATTGTCATTATCTTGGAACCAATTTAGTGTGGAATACTTCACCATTAAGGCGACGAAATATTTACATTTTTTAATCAGCAAAAATAAATTTAGATTCCCAAAAAAATTGAAAATTTACTATTTCATAGTTTTTTAAAACAGTAATTTATAATACTTTTTTCTGCTTTTATAGTCTTCATAATTCTTATCATCTCTTGTGTTTTGTTTTTAACAGATTGAATGTTTATTATACACTAACTGAGCCCGCAACTTCGTACGCGTGGATTCGGTATAGCATGTAACTTTTGTGTTTGTAAACCGATTGGAATGAAAAACCAACACTAAATGTTACGGGAAGTTTGCTATAGCAATACATCAGTGAAGACCGCATTAAAAATCAGTTTATCCTTTTCTGAGATTAGCGTGCACAAAGGCACAAACAGACAAAAATAACTATTTTTGACCCCGGTAACATAAGTACAACGTGTACAATTTGTTTTTTTGAAAAAAATATTTAATGTACAGACGGCTTGTTTACGATTTTATTATACTTGTATGTATAGGTGGTTCCTTAGGCCTATTTTTACCTATATTGTACATGTAACTTAGACATAAGAATATAATGGCTGTATGAAATCTAATTAAATAAATAAAAAAATAAACAAATGTTTGTCAAGATGTTTGCGTAAGAACGGTGAAGTAAGAGTATATTTCGGAAATAGTACTTCAAAAGAGTGTCGACTTTCACTTGGCCCTTTGCCCTTAATTTAGCTTAAGCGATCACAAGTACTTGTGACCAAAAATAATAATTCCATTTGTTTGTAAACAATTAACTTTCGTTTTTAATGCAAGAAAGTTTGCCAGCTTGTCTAACTGGTCCCTTCGTTACACTACGTTTCGCAGTCATAAACTAGACAAACAGTCCAATTGGCGGCAGAAACCACTACAAATTTTTTACAGTGGATAATCGCGAAATAAAACACATGGTTTGGTGGTGGTTTGCACGTGAGTAAGGGTCAAACCAAACTGTGACTTTTTACTATGATTGTGGTCTGCGTCGTGGTTTTGTTTCTATGAGCGAGGACAGCGACATACCATCAAGTTGACCGCCAAGTTAAAAAAAAACTTTATTTTTCAAAGCAGCCTTTCACAAATTAGCGGCCCGCCCCCGGCTTCGCCCGTGGTGCAATTTTTATATACATAAACATTCCCCGTTTATCCCTCTTTCCATTAGTCAAAACCGAATTAAAATCGGTCTACCCGTTCGAAAGTTATTCGAAGATCCATTTTTATTTATATAGATAAATATTCGAATATAATAACCCCATTATATTTGTCATGAAATATCTTCTGTCAAATAAAAGATATATGACTTTATTTTCTATGCCAAGGTTAGCAGCATCGATGGTTAGCAGGCAGGTTGACGGTCCAGTTTATTGTAAATGGCTCTGAAGTCTATTAACACAAGCAAAGCCATAGGTTCAGCAAGTGCACTGCGGAACATAATAGGATAAAGGATTAGGAGAAGATAGGAAACATTGATTGATAACAGCACACTTGCTGTTATTTCATGGTGGTCTTCTACATGTATAAGGGGCGAGACAGATTACTGCGCCGTTTTTTTACACTCAGGTTTAAAAAAAATGGTATACCTAAAGCCGATTGTTGCTATCGTAATTAGATAATAGAATTTCCTTAAAAATTTCATTATGCAAGATCCTGAGACAAGCTAGTCTATTATATATACATATTTAGCCAGAAAACCTGTATCTAGGTCAAAACCGCAAATAATTAAGCCGGTCTAGACTTCAGGATACACCGTTTATGGAGGTTAATTCAAGCTCTTGAGCCGCGATAAAATGCAAAATTAATTTTTAATTTGTTGTAATGAATTAGTGAGTTTTAATTTCATCCAAAAATGTGGTACGAAATTGGTATAGTATGTTTACAGATGTAAATGTACAGAAACCTTAAAATTATAATGAAGATAATATTGAGACGATATAATATAAAATAGAATTGAGATTATTATTTTTATGTTCCTGTTCTCCTGTTTCCATATTCCTATTTCTAAGAAACAAATGCTTACGTTAAAAATTACATAATGGTACACAGAATATTTTACTAATAATTCTAATGATATTCAGATAAGGTTCAAAATCGTGCGATTATCCTACTATACGAATTCGTTCATAATAAATAATAATAAAAAATCGAACTAATATTTTTGCAACGTGAATTAAATACTACTTACCTTTAATAAATTGGGTTTATAGAAATATTATTTTATGAAAAATTTCTAGAACAAACAACATGAAATGAAAGTTTACAGTGTCTTAAGAATTCATAATAAAAGAAATAATAATTTAACACACAGTATGTTTCATACAATGTGTAACAATTTGTATATTTTTCAATAAATATCAGGTTCATTTACAAAAAAGGACGTGTTTAAAAAAAGCACTTACATAATATATGAATATATGAGATTGTATAATTTGGGAACTGCATTAATATGTTTTTTGCTATGTTCCCAAAATGTCCCATTAGTGTGTAGCTCATACCAAGTTGATAGAGGACATTTACAGGTAGGTATTTTTGTTCAAAAATATAATCGATACGAGACCGTTGGATGAGTGGTTAGGGTGCTTGCTGTAACGTTCTGTTCTAGGGATCCCGGGTTCGATTTTTTCTTAATGAAAGGTACCCTATGTCCTCTTCTGTGTCCATGACAACGTGTATGCAATAATTTCATGATAATCTGTTGAGTAGTTAAGGCGTGAAAGCATAACAAACATTAACTCACTAGTTAGGATTACAATAACTAATATTTTTTTTATTAACTTAAGAATAACTGTTCCGGTTCATTTGAAGAGCACACACTACAAAATTTATACAAGCCAAGTTATCTTAACGACCACATTAGCATAGTTTTTAAGGAGAAATCGAATTACGTAATGTCGCGTTCACATTCACATGGTCGTCTAGGTACGTAGGATTCACTCGACAACTGCAAATACATATTTCATTTGAAACTCTACTACAATTATTATACTAAAACATTGTGATACCAAAAACCAGAATTAAGAGGGTTTCTAATATTGTATATAAATGTTAGGCGTTCAGATTTTACCTCTCTATTACTCCAATGGCGGATTCCAATATGTGCGAGTAGAAAAGCGATATTAACTTTACGAGACGCGGCCTTTTAACTCTCTAAATTATCTACACTAATATTAAAAAGAGGTAAAGTTTGTTTGTTTGTATGTTTCATATAAACATAAATTGTAGACAATAAGTCATATAAACATATAAATAATTAATATGTACATTGCATACAATTTGCTCCAATTTTTAATTATATCTATGCCTTATTTTTTAATTTTAATAAAATGAGATTAATTAAGTTATCTTTTTCAATATTATTATTAATTTATTATTATTGTTTTGCGTTTTAATTATTTAAAATTATTATTAATGTAGGAATATTCGAAAGGTCATATTAGAAATTGCACCGATCCGATTTAAAAAAATCTTTCACCAAGAGTTAGAATAGAATTTCTGGATGGAAATAGGCTAAATATTCCACGCAGGCGAAGCCGTGGGCACGAGCCATCTAAAAATAAAAATCCAACGCTTGGGCAAAAATATAATGCCAGGCAACAATGTTATGTCAGGTGTTAATATTTTATTTTTCAACACGGACGAAGTCGGACGCTCCTAAACTACCCAATGAATATTGATACGGTTTTCACTAATGGAAAGAATGATAAACAAGTAAGATTTATGTATTTAAATTTTCAAAAATTGCATTATCCGGAGGCGTATCGCTAGTTAAATATAACAAAAAGTTATGATTAATTTAAAATTACATTTGAATGGAAATGGGAAACAATGTCCACTGGATAGTGGACATTGTTCCTTACATTTAAATTCAAAAAAATTTAGAATATTTCTTATTATTTAAGGTATTAAATTTTTATTTATATATTTAAAATTCTATACGCATTATTTAAAGTTTAAGATACGCATTACTTAAGAGTTTAAAAAATGAAAGTTTTCAAGGTGTCATAAATTTACTTCCATGTGTTTACTCCATAACATTAATAACACACCAAAATAGGTTTGTGTAAACACACAAACCTATTTTGGTTTATTTTACACAAATATTTTTATTTTGGAAATATTTCCATGTATGAAACACGACAAGGGCAGCATTTTTTAGTCGTTTTACCGAAAGAATTCAATAGTTGCGTTTTCAATTTGTTTCACATTGATATTTTAAAATGCAAATGAAAGACACGTTAAGGCTGAAATTATTTAAATTTCCAAAGGGAATTTATATTTCCATTGCAGGAAATGCCGGGTCACAGCCCTACCTCATGGATTAACCACACCGTTCAATATCTAATTATCATACGTGCGTAATAAACCTATTCTTTTCCTTATTTTAACGGGAAATTACTAGCGGTGGGCGATTATGAATGATTGGTATAATCGAATTACTTACTAATACTAATGTTGATAATCGATTATGAAATTAGTAACTAATATATTTTCATAATCGAATAACGTTACTAATTAGTACTACTAATCCTGTTATAAAAAGTTGAGCGGCGAGTCACTCTATTAGTATATAAGTGCAAAAGTATCATTATTATTACGTTTGGATGAGAAGTTGTCTTTTACGTTTTGTTGTTTTATAGAAATATTTAATTAACAGTTGATTATTATTCGTAAATATTTCGTTCTTGATCTAAAATTATTTGACATTGATCTCAATGACAGTGATTTATTGTTACTATTTATATAAGTTTTTTTATAATTTTTAAGCATATTTTTACTCTTAAAGGCTGAAAATGTGCTATTGTGTATATTTATATTTTATAAAAAAAAAAAGTAAGTAACAGTTTTATTTTGTTTTGATGAGAAGTCATCTTTTTTTGTTATATTGGTAATTGTTATACGTACTTTAAAAGAAATGCTTTGTTTAACGTTGATTCTTAGTTATAAATATTGTTCTTAATCTAAATTAGATTTATTACTTCTAAGGATGCTGAAACTGTGTCATTGTATTAAAAAAAACTAATTATAGTGGTTAGTATTATATAAATATGATTGATTAATGGTAAATATTTTACATTATAAAGAGAATTTATACTAATTAATTCATTACCTGTATTTATTTGTGTGCCTAAATCCAACATTCACCATGAAAACAATATTCTTAATGTGTTAATAAATAATGAATAATTAAATTAATTAATAGCATTATTCATCTTAATTATCTTAATATTAATTATCTTAGTATCTTAATGAATGATTAATATCATTGTTGCAGTAATATGTGCTGGTAGAAGACTAGTAAGAAATTTAAAAAAGTCTGATACAATATTATTCAGGACGAGCGGCGTAGTACACTGCTGTGACGACATCCGTGCGATCGAGACAGCGCACAGCGCTCGCCTCTCGCCTTGCGTCGACTCGCGATCGCGACTACTAACTAAATTAGTAACTACTATAACCTTTATAATCGAGATATCTCGAGATATCTTCATAATCGAATGATTTCATTAGTATATCTCATAATCGCCCACCTCTAGAAATTACGAACTGAGTTTCCATTCCAAGGCAAGAGGCGAAGTTCGTTGGTGGTTTCAAAAATAATATCAATACAAACGCTATTCTGTATATATTTTACTGTTAGTCGGATAAGTTCTTGGCGCATTTCCATAGTTTTAAGTATAAAATTTCTACTTATATAACTTGATAAAGAGAGAGACAATAAGTACACTTCGTTAGTCTTTATGCGCACTCCATTCTAAAAACTCCAGAGTTATACTTGTAAATGACCGCGAGTTTTATAATGAGCTCTTTACCGTGTGATTACAGTCAATTTTCAGTGATAATTTAACTGTCGCATCTATTATAAAATCGCTATTTTGATACGGTTTTACCGATTGAAAGAGCGATAAACGAGGAATATTTATGTACATACATAATATCCCATTTTTTCTGATGCAATTTCGGATTTCAAAAAATACACAAATGTGTATTTTTGCAGTAAAAGTTACAAGTTACAGTCCTCTAATTAATTATTTCTTTAGACTATTTTTTTCTAATTAATAATTGTTATTAGGTTACTTTTGGAAAAATAACACCAGGTTTGTAAAGTGCCACAGAAAAAAAACTAAACCGAAAGAAAATTGTATTTTTTTTTTCTAATTCAAGGAAAGTATACAATGAGAAATATTTCTATGGTGAATTAGACAAAGAATGAACCCTTTATTATTATACCTTGAAAACAATTTGTCTGCAAATAGGAAGGCATTTATTTTTATTGCCCAAATTAAATGTCCCAAGAACTGTTAAAGACTTGATAAAGCTACATATATTTTTGGATATTAGAATGATTATGATTTACTGTTAAAATATTAACGTTAATTTAGAAGTAACTTTTTAATTTTATTTTATACCATCTATGTATATAGGGTAGCAAAATTAAAACGCCGTGTGCTTTTAAAAGTTATTCGTTATTATAAATAAATAAATCTTTATTTGCACAAACATGTGTATAATAGGTACCAGCAGCTACAGTACAAAGTATGATCTACCCACCCTATAAGGGCGTGTAAATATTTGTAAATTTCTATTATTAATTTTCCTATTTTTCTAATAACTAGGTACTATGCTTTAAATAAATTTAAATGTTTTATTAAAAATTATTTTCTATCAAAGCGTATGAAAATAACCATTCTGTCAATATACTTAAACATTTCAGATTCATCCATTCCTATAATATTATTGAATATAATATTATATTCAATAATATTATATTATATTTAATTGCCACAACGTAGGTGTAAACATTTCTATTAAATATTAATCTACATTTTGATCTTTGCAATGAATTTACTTTGCTCAATTATTTTGGACCCTATTTCGCTATTTAAAAAAATAAATATTTATTACCATAGAATTAAAGACAATTACTACTGAATGTTGTGTTATTCCTACTTCTATGTTTATTATTCTTCACCGAGAACTCGCATAGCCAAGAAATATAGGCAATAAACCAATAAAAAATAAACAAAGGGACCTGGGACTCAAGGTAGTCAAAAATACTTATTTTAAGAATACAATCCTTTTAAGACTTATATATACTTAAAATATGTAATTATAGCAATAAAATATTATGGCTTCTTATCTTAACTAAACAATACAAAGAATTCTTTTAAATTATCCCATTGTAACTTACACATTTTTATTGTTTTGAATTTTACATGTAAAGATTTCGTATTAAATTTTCAAAGAAGATATATTATTAAACAATTATTTTTTTAGTAATAAAAAGAACCTAGCTTGACAATAATAATAAGACTGATTAACATGTGGTGGCTATTCTGAAATCGTTCGACAAGTCGTCGGTGGCATGACATTGTATCGCATGGAAAGAGCCACGCACGACGATGGGGCGGGCGGTACCGCAACATAGATTGAACGAAAGAGACGGCTACACTAAAAGCAGGGTACACGTACGATCAGGTAAAAAATTGTTACTGTATTTGTATCGATGTTGGCTACTTAGAAAATGTGGTGACTAATTTTTAACACGGTGTAATTTATATTACACAAGTTGAATTATTTGTTGGGAAAATGTTGTTAATAAAAACAACTGTGATATAATAATAATAAATAGTTATAATAATTAAATAAAGAGTTGTTTAATATATTTAATTATAAATGCATTTTATAAAGAAATTAAGTATGTACCTAATTATATTTATAAACAGCTTATAATTAGTTAGCTCAGTTTATAAATAGCAGTTAAAAATTAAATTCACAAAATAAAAAAAATTTGGTAATTTATTTTTATTGGTAAGATTAAAATCATTATTGCAATCATTTATTTTATTACTACATCGTTTAACAAAGGAAGCGCTAAAATCAATTAAATTTATTCAATATTAAATAGTAGGTAATAAATATAAGTAAATTTTTAATATTTAATACTTAAAAAAAAGTAAGAACCGTTCTTTATAATCTTACGACATAATTTATATTTAAAAAAGAAATATTCATTTTGAAATACAAAATCATTCAACAATTTAAGTCATATAAACGATAGAACATATAGATTAATAATAAAAAAAAACATACAATATTATATACATATTTTTTAAACAAAAAGTTAAAAGTTACCTTTACACAGCTGCAATCCAAGATCAATTCTCAAGTAAAACAACCCCGTAACAACAAAACAGAACTATTTTAAAAAAATGTTTAAGTTAATTGCACACAATGCGATCTTCGAACGAGCTGTATCACATGAAACGATCAACTTAACACTTGTCCAAATAGGCGAGCGGTACTCCTACATAACTCGGGCGAAAGTCTGAGACACACACGGACGAGTCCGGTTGGGTCGGCGTCGCGCGCCAAACTGTACCTCTCTCTACTCTATTCTGGCTGTGTGTATTCCGTTCCGTTGTCCCATAAGTTCTCGTGATTTATAGATGGCGCGGGCGAGGGGAATGGGGACTTGTGGTGATGCGCCCCTTTGCAAAAGATACCTCATTATCCTTACTGTGATCGGTATGTCTTTTAAACAAGTACTTGTTTAAAATTATTATTCATCTTTGAAATAGAGTTACTAAGTTGCAAATGAATACGTTATACGCTACACCTGCTAAAATAGCAGTTTTTTTATGCGAATGTTTGTAGTAAGCTGTTACCCATCTGGCATGCCTTGCAGACGCTGTTGATTCTTGTAGTGTATTTGATTTTTTTTTAATGCATGTGTAGTGAAAGCCAATTTAATCAAATGTGCTTTTGAAAGAATAATTTTTAATTTAATTAATTAAAAATATTGATAAAATATTATACACGGGTTTACCGTTGCTTAAAAAAATTATATGAAATTGTAGGACAAATCAGTCAAAAATTAATTTTAGTATAAAACGTAGGTATATAACTAAAAAAAAAGTATTAATTCTCCACACAAACGGTAGGGTAACCCGGTTCAATAAAATGTGTTTCAAAGGTACACTGTATTTCTTAAATAAAAGCTTTTTTTTAATTACTTATTAAAAACTTTCAGCTTGACCTAAATCACCTTTAATCTAACCAGTTTATGGGTTATTACACGTTCTTTATTGATTGAAAATAATGTAAAACTTTATAATTTTAATTTTATCTGACTTAATATTTTTTCTTAAAAGTAATTCGTGTGTAGACATCCCCAATTAAATATTCATTAATTTATTGCAGAATTAAAATAAAATATATCTAAAAATCAATGAAAGATAGATAAAAGTTTATAATACATAATATAATAAAGGAATAAAGACATTGTATTATTATTTTAATTATCAAGCAATGTTTGCCACTATTATTTATTTATTTAATTAATTAATTATTTTAATTACTACAAACCTTCAAATGCCGCAATAAAAACAAATTCATCCGAATTCGATTTTTAAAAATGTATTTAAGCAATTTTACGTTACAAGTAAAGATCGTAATGAATAACTTGAAATAAATTTAAATTTGAATGCAAGCCAAACGGAGACACAGCTGCTAGATCGACCCTCGAATAGCCATATCCATTCATGCATGAAGGTGCAATCGGTTTCTTTAAGTAGTAGTTAATAAAAATAATGTTTCCCGACACAGATATATGGATTACAATATAGATACACTTCATATTACATATTGGCGTCGAGTTATTTTGAACCATTGAGATGTATTGTATATTTGGGTCACACGCATTACGCGTTTGATCAGGGTTTAGAACGCGGAAGTCGGGGGTATAGTGCGTATGTGGCATGCCGACTCGATAGGTTTTAGTAACCCAAATGTAGGAGGATGTCAGGTCGAGGTTCAATAATTGCGGGCCGTCAAGACTTTCACCTTCGGCGCGCGGCCGCCGAAGCGCCAAGGCCATCGCCAAGGCACCGTTCACCGTAACTTCCGCCCGTAGCTCGTGCCGCGAACGGTCCGCGCCGCGACACAGCACAACGACATCTATTTTATTTTTTTTGCAAATACACATTTCGGAAAGCGGGACAGTGTGTAGCGGCCTTAAACGAAGCTACTTCAAGTACCAATCCTACTACTATTACAAACATGAAAGTAAGCGTAGTTGAAGTTTGATAAATAATTTATATGTACATACTTATAAAATAATAATTTGTCCTGATTGACTATCACTGCAGATGCAAAACTACCAAGTCTAGAAAGCTGAAATTTGGATCATTGGTTTATTTATAACGTAAGCATTTTTGAAGAAGGATTTTCAAGAAAGTATTTTTGTAATTTCAAATCCGTGCTTAGGCGGGGGCGGGTCGTTAGTCTTTCATATAAAAACAGCAGAAAGGGTTTCAATTTTAAAAATATGTTTAATGGAATAAAGGGCATTTTGAATTTGAGTTGTTATTCCTAAAGAACGTAAGTGACTTCAAATTATATGATTAAATTAGGTATTTAATGAATGGCATGTATGTATTTAAAACACGATTACCTAAATCTATATATATAATAAAATCGTAAACGAGCCGTATCTCTACATTAAATATTTTTCAAAAAAACAATTTACACAAGTTGTACTTATGTTACCGAAGACAAAAAAAAAGTTTTTAGAATTTTTGTCTGTTTGTCTGTGCGTTTGATCGCGCTAATCTCAGAAACGGCTAAACCGATTTGAATGCGGTTTTCACTGACGTATTACAGCAAGCTTCCCGTAACATTTAATGTTTTTTTATTCCAATCAGTTTACAAACAAACAACAAAATATAGAAAATATAAGAGTAACTTCTAAAATGCAAACGTATTTTGATGAAACTCTACAGTAACATAGTTTAAGGAACTGTTTTATGAAGGCGATTCGTGTTGGTACTAGACATAGCTATTGGTATTCGCGGATTTGATATGTTTATCTAGTCACAATTATGACCATTGTGACTCCCGAAAACGAAGACAGACGATAGTACTAATGACACCTTTGATAATGGATCAGAAAAAAACCTATCCCGATGAAAAAAAAAACTTTTTTACAACGTTTTTCCATCATGTTAAAAGATGATTTTTTTTTCACCAAAGGAGTCCATCAAGGTGTCGATAGACACCTGTCTTCGTTTTCGGGAGCGTTTCCGCATATGTTTGAAAAATTATTTGCCCTATTTACCTATTCGATAAATAAAGCAAATACGAAACACATGTCCGCAATAGGCTGTTTTATAAATACACTATCTATATAAATTAATTGTAAACGTTTACAAATAGTCCAAATATACAAAAAGATTAAATATATAGAATTTTAGAGAGGGCATTGGGAAAATTTTCCTACAAAAATATAGATCCTGATCGCCCTATAACCAGGATGGCCATGGCGTAACTAAATAGCCTTGTAAAGTTGGTGATGGACTGAGTGATTTTGTACCACGTGGTTCTAAATGTCACATTACGGATTCTTTCGTCTTGCCCGATCTATACAGTTGAAAATCTTTGCAAATATACAACTTTAGGATCAAAATCTATATATCTATGTACATATGTACTTACTATAAATATTATAAAATAAAAGTTGCTGTCCGCTCAGTAGCTAACTCGCCTAACTTCTAAATCACATAACGGATTTTAATACGGTTTTTACTATTGGAAAGAGCAATAAACGAGGAAGATTTGTGCGAGTAATTTGGAGAAAAAATTTCAACCGTGCCAAGCGAGGGGCGGGTGGTTAGTAACTAATACAATAAAAATAATTTGTTTTTATATTTTCTATAATAACGCTTTCTTCTTAAAACTATACTTTATTAATTCGAATTCGAACCTAAATCAAGTACCTATGTAAATCTGAAATTTAATCTTATCGCGCAGCAGTACACAAAATAAAATGTTTAGTGGCGGCGTCTTTAGAAATAACGTGAAGAAATAACGAAGTTCGATAACGTTACGCAATCATTGAGGTATCTAGAAAATAACCATCCACTAAATAGTCCGACGCAGACAGAACTTTAGATTGTATAAAACTGTTATGTAATCATTTAATGGTGTCATAATCACTTTATTAGTTACTTGTACTTTACATGTAGAATACACAATTCAAGTTCATATCTAACTTTTTATTGAAGAATTTCAAATTTGAAGAAATTCAAAAAAGTGACGTTTCAAATTTGACTTTCTACGTACATACGATTTTTGTTTCTTCTTTTTTTTTTGTTATGTTGGTAGACGCGTTCCCAACATAATAAAGATCCCAACATATTGACAGGATCAGCCACTTTTTATTTTTTTTAGTTTGTTTTTTACAGATATAAAGATTAGTTAGAAGTGTTTTGGGGTGATAATTGTTGGCCTGTATATGCTGGCTACACATATACAAGATTACAATAGATACATAGCAATGGCTAACTACTGACTCCCGAGCCCGACCCATATATGCCGTATAGAACGGAGTGCATCGTCTCATTCCGCTCGTTAAATTGATGCTTTTAATAGAGATGATGGCTCAAGACTATTTTATATTCACGTGTAAATACGTGGTACACACACGTGGCAAATGTTAGCCTGACATTTTGAATATCTTATTTCCCACACTGTTGTTTTTTATCGATAAAATCCCGGCATATTTTTACACAAGCGACAAAATGTCATAGGTCACCCTTCGCGCTAATTCAAGCGAAAGGATATATTATATCCTTGACGAAATTTAAAGGGCTACAGTTTCAACGATACTCATTAGGACGCCTTTTAGAGGGCGTACAACAACGAGAAAGTCGAGCTGGTTTCAGTGAAAATTTTCCATAGACAAACTGAACTGAATCAGTTCGTGTGCAATTATTATTTCGGCAACCTTATTTACGGCACAGGTTACACTATAAAAACATCTTGAAAATACAGTGGCAACGACCGATACTATTCGAGGTCATGAAAACATGTGTAGGCCGGAGTTTTTTTAAGATCAACGCGTTACGTTATGTTTGTAATGCGCTGAATTTGCCTTCAATTTAAAAGTGTGTCCGATAAACAGATAAAACAGATATTCCAAGTTATTCTTAAAATTTTGTTGGAAAATACAACACTTTTTGTGCATAACCTATTATTATTGTATCGCTAATTGTTTACAGTTTGAAAAAATAACATTTGACGTGTTACAGTGACGCATTGCTGTATACGTCTGTCTGTAAAATTGTAAATTTTGTTTGAAGGACATTTTGTATTATTGCAAAAAAAATTAATATTATTTATTTTAATTTTCGGCAATAAAACAAACTACTTTCGGATCTGAAATAAGCAAAGCCATTTCTGAAATAAGTACAGCTTCCATTTTTCTGTAAAAAATAAAGGGAATAATATCCAAATGTAACATTCATAATCATAAGCCATCTTATCATTGCAGATACAATTTATTGTAAAATATATGGGTTTTGTGTATTTCTGTAAAAAATAATGATAAAACCTAACCGCAAAATTAAAATATTGAAAGCAAAATTACTTCTTTGTGCAATAATTGATCTACACTTCTGTTGACCATAGATTAAATTTTAGTCTAATTGTTATTATATTATATTAGGGACCTCATATATCCCTTGGCAGTACCTACCAAAGTGGGTATTTGACCTGGAGACCCTACACATCTCCTAGTCAATTAAATCGCGACAATTAAGTGTGTTCTGATTTTGCTGTGCTAATAATTACTTTGAAATGTTTAAATTGTAACTTGTTCTTGATGACTTTCTGCCAAGTCTCTTGCGGCGGGTGCATTCTTTTTGGCTATGATGGTCCTTCCGAAGCGCTGGTAGACTCAATACATGTAAAAGTCACCCCCGCAGTCTATTTGCAGAATAAATTTTTGAATTTTGAATTTAGATTATCAAAAGTAAGTTTAATAGGGAGCAGTTAAATATTTTTTTTTTTAAACAACAGTCTTGAGATTAAAATACAATTTATTTATTTTTATTAAAACAATTTTAATCAAACCCGCAAGTGTTATATTTTAAGGTATCTTAATGAGTCTTTACTGTTATTATTTCAATTATAAGAAATAACGCTATCTTACAGACTTTTATTAAAACCGAAGTCTAAGGAGTTGCATTTATAAATGCAGAATAAACAAAATTCAAACCAGTTAAGTGTTAGGTAGCTATGATCAATTTGTTTGTAACTAAGAAATATAATAAAGAAAAGGAAATAGCTTTGTAAAATACTGATTAAAAAAGTGTTCTTTTTAAAATTAAAACAAATCGAACAGATTCATGTGTTAATCGAATCGGCGATTACGTACGATCCGATCGTCGAAAGTCGAATGGGAACAAAAAGGCGGCGTCGTGTTACGCAGCCGATAACACCCGATGTGATACGAAACGAAAATAGTCGGAACACTTCGGTTCGTGCCTTCGTGAATCGTGGCACCAATACGGCTACTGACTGACTGCTTGCTGCTATGGCGAACATAGAGACTATACTTTGATTGACGCGCCTGTAATTCGAAAGAAAGGAAAACATATTATGCGAATAATATCAATTATATTTTACAATATCTGCAGAAACATGCGTAGAACAATGAAACTACGAGCAAACTACATTGCAACAGAAGAGATTATAGATTTTTCTGTTTTTTTTTTTTTTTTTTTTTTTTTTTTTAAATTTTATTTATTGTCAATAACTAGCCCATTGGACGAGTGGTTAAAGTTGACTTAGGTTGATAATATATAACTTAAGTTGATTTGGAGGTCCCAAATTCGATTGCCGGCCGGGCCAACTTTGGAAATGAATTCAGGATGTGTTAAGGTTTTGTTATGTCCTTTGCATGGTTATCCAAAATATGGGGTGGTGATAAAATTGGTGTGTTTTTAATATTGGCGATTTATTTTTTATTATTATGTATAACATTTATTCATTTCTTTTCTTAATTCTAATTTTTTTACAATATATATAAAAACAATAAATATTATAAAAAACTTAAAAGTAGTATTACGCAGATAGCGGGGTAAGGCCAAGCTACCGGTGGTTAGGGTTGCAGAGTGAGGAACCTCCTGACAATTCGCGCCGTATCAAGAAGTACCGCCCCTTGATCCAGCCATCTAGCGAGAGCCTCTTGAGATGTTATTATTATTATTATTATTATTAAGAAAATTTCGGCAATCTACTTGATGGTAACGTCTAAGGGCACAAGCTACACGAGAGGAGATGTATGATTGCCAAAGAACTTGCAAGATTTTTTATCGAAGCCTTGAAAGAGTCCGTGTAGAGACTGTTTATTTACTTATTTTATTATGGTATCAATATTAGATATTTCCTTCCTTAAGTCAAAGAAAAATGAGCCATAATGCTTACCAAATAGGAAATAACCGTGATTGAGGTTTATTTAGCTTGAGAGAGTTTTTATGAAAGCATATTTTTAGTAGCTTTGATATTAAATGCACGGTTTGTGTTTTGCAGAGAGAAGTAAAGGTTAACACGGAACGCCTACGCACAAATCCTTATTGTGTACATGAATATACATATATTTAGTTTGTAGACCTTAGTGAATAATACTTACGATCATCGCTCTTTCGAATGAAGCTTTCTCATTTTCCTTATAACTGTTAAATACCTTATTATTTATATATTATATTTTATTCGTTTTATACTACTTATAAAATCGTTTGTCCTGACTGACTATCAACGCACAGAAAAAATTACTAAGTCTAAAAGCCTTATTTTATAAGGTAAGCATCGACTAAGAATGGATTTTTTTAAATAGAGAAACATAACCTCATAATAAGTAATACGATGACAAAATTCTTCGTTGTTATCTAAAATTTTATTGTAAAAAAAATTGTCTGCTCATATTTTTATATTTGCTGGCATTAGAGATAAAATTTGCTAGGGTGTAAGTTATCAATTACATTCCGCATTTTATTATTAGCACCCACGCTCGCTTCCTCACTAGCGCGCTAAAATATTTCTTGCGTATCTATTAACCATTTGTACAGTTTTTATAATTAATTATTGTCTACTAATATTGCTTTCTTTGTTCCATATTTGGAATTTTAATCAATAGATTTTCCATAAACACAAGGAAATATTCTATACGTTTTTATTTTGTACTAGCGACCCGCCCCGGCTTCGCCCGGGGTGCAATTTTTATATATATAAATATTCCCCGTCATCATCACCGATAATCAAAATCGGTCTACCCGTTCACGCGTGATGCCGTGACCAAGGGAAATAGGGATTCATTTTAATATATAGAGATTTGTTTAAGCTATCGTTATAATTGTTTGCAAAGCATTATGAACTGGCTGGCTCCTCTCGGTCAGCCCCATTCTAATAAGTACTTATACTCGTAGTTATAACAGAATGGGAAATTTCACTGAGTGCTGACGGAATTTACTGATCGCCACTCCTAACAACGGCCGATATTTAGGTGATCTATCGTCAGTGTTGCATAAGATACATAGTTTGTGGGTTTTTATTTTCAAGGGCTTTATAAGATCTTCGGCCTTACAAGGCTAGGAATTGGAAATTTTGGTGGCGGAGATTTAGATTTTTCTCAGCAATGACAAAACATATGAAAGTGATATTTGGCACTCTGTTTCTTCATGTTACTGACTTCATTTTGTCAGTTGGATTGCACGATTGGTAAACTTTTATAACAGAGAAAAAATTGTCAAAGAAACCTCTTTTAAAATACAGATTTACATTTTATAGGCAAACGGGACCAATTTATACATCCAAATCTTCTATGTACATCAGTATAAACATACACTTTAATTTTACAGTTGGATTTCTTAATATACATCGCATACGACCTTGCGACATAAGCAAGGGCGCTCTCGTTTTCGTATGCAGTCACAGCCGTATTAATTGTTTAACGCTGCGTCACCTTAAGAATAATACATCCAAATATGTATGTACCTATAGTTAGTTATCAAACGCAAGTTAAGTGAGATACACAGGATCTTCCTGTGCCCACGGTCTGACTTCGTCATTTTATCTGATCAATATCAAGTAGGTACTAACTTCTCAATTCACACACACACCCAGTATACCACCTACAACAGAAAATAAATAAAATCGAACCTGTCTGTTAACAATTTCATATCATTTTGTGTAAGTTCCTTAGCTTTCAGTGAAATAACATGGCATTTTTTTTTATGTATATCTCAACAGACAGGCCGACGACGGTGCACTTGATGGTAGGTGGCTACCGTCGCCTATAACACAAACAACTCTACAGGTGTTCCAAGTGCGTTGCCGATTATAGTAGGATATATAAGAGGATATAAGATCTTACTATAAAATATAAGAGGATAAGGAAATGGACTCTGGCATCCCTTACTCACTCACCGAAACTCAACAGCACACATGCTGCTATTTCACATTGGACTTGTGAAATAATATAAAAGTAGCATTTCGCAGCTACTTTTTTATATTATAGAATTACCACCCGCAACTTCGTAAGCGTGGTATTTGCTATAGCGCGAAACTTTTTTGTTTGTAAACCGATTGGAATGAAACAAACATTAAATGTTATAGGAAGCTTGCTTCAACACATTAGTGTAAACCGCATTCAAATCGGCTAAGCCGTTTTTGGGATTAGCGTGCACAAACGCACAGACAAACAAATTCTAAAAACTATTTTTTTTACCTCAATAACATAAGTACAAATTGTTTTTTGAAAAAATATTTAATATACAGACACGGCTTGTTTACGATTTTATTATAAATAGTTTTATAGAAGATAATATGTGATTTTTCACAAAAAATAAAAAAAATCCTTTTATGGCAGGTCATTGCTTTTTTTTTATTAAACTTTCCATAAAACCATTACTTATTTGTATTCCATATTAATATGTAAAACAGAAACTTACAATAGATTTACTGTATAAATTAAAAATGGGAATCGATCAATGACTCCCATAAGTGTTTCATAGTTAAATGCTAGTTAACATATAATGGCTTTCAAAAGTTCATTTACCTTCAGATTTGTTTAAAAATCGCGATTTTATTCACAGATAAAAATAATTGGCCGCTGCCGTGACGCAACACCTTTGCGGACATAAAAGAAAATTAGTGTCTACATTATTATTAGACGTCAATGTCAAACTAAAGGGAGCCAAAAGTGTCACTGACTCTTTAGTTAAGTGGGCATATAAATAAATCACTGTTGATTTATATAAATTATGATCAAATTACGTAATAAAATTTTAATCGGAATTCAAATTTGGAATTCTCGTCAAATAGTTTTGTTAATCGCTTCAATCATTAGAGGACAACTGAAGTTTTTTATTAATTTTAGAATTTATATTGTATGTAATATTGCGGGGCCGATGTACATAGAGTCAGACGGTGGTGGCTGTCTGGCACGTCTGGAGTTCACTGCACTATTGTATGGACTGTGACCGGACACAAAATTCGAAATTCAAAACTACTTATTTGATACAATATTATATTAAAATAACATTTCACTACGAAATATTGTCATATTTTACTTTTAATAGACGTTTAAAACCCGAGCTCGTAAAGGAGGATGGGCAAACAACGAATGCATTAAACTCGAATTGTTCCTTATTATAAGATAACTAAGATTTAATTTGGCATAAAATCAACAAACATAAACGATAAAGATATTCGCCGGATAGAGAACCTTAAAAAGAGCGGCATTTCAGCAATTTCAACAGCACCTATTATCTTCACTTGAACACCGTAAATTAAACAGCTAGGTACAAAAGAAGAGTCGGACTAAACTGCGGATTGGTGACGTAAAAAAATCGAGTTTGTTACCAAATTATCGGTCGATCGGTCGGTAAATGCGCGTAGCGGATTTCAATATGTTTTCTTTGTCCGGAACGCGGTGCTCTGATTGATCGAGCGACCGATCGGGTGTTTCCTCAGCGTCGAGGTCGTGAGTTTAGTTCGTAGCTGCTAAAGATTCTTGGGACAGATCCGAGGGGCTAGCGGGGTGAGGTGTATGTTTATTTCGCAGTGGGGACCCAATTGAAGATCGGACGTATTAATTCGCCATAATACTGGCACACCGGCATGTTAATCAAACTAAACAATTACGGCATAATTTTATTATTATGTAGTTGTGACTTGTGTTTACAGTTGATAGGTAAACTAAATATATAATATCTTGATTGTTGATTTAAAAGGACTATAGACTTTAAAAATAAGTTAAAATCAATAAAAATAAAATAAAACAATACGAAGTATCAGCATCTTTTTCATTTACTTAGTTATTGAATTTCCGCTCTAACGGCCTGCTCCCGGCTTCGCACGGATGCAATTAGGTCTTATTATATATATAAAACTCGAGTGAAAAATTATCTAACTGATAGTGAAAACCGCATCAAAATCCGTTGCGTGATTTAGGAGGAGTTAGCGCATAGACAGACAGGTAGATAGACACGGGCAACAACTTTGTAAGGATCAATGTATACTATGAAAGACAAGGATAAATAAGGATTAGATAATTATATGAAATACATATTTAGGTTTATTTTGTCTTATACCTCCCATGCATGAACATTTTATAATATTGTGATAATACGATTTGTATGTATAAAATTTTTATTATACCTACACTAGCTGAGCCCGCAAGTTCCTATAAATGGAATTCGAAAAGAGTGTAACTTTTTTGTTTGTAAACCGATTGGAATGAAACAAACACTAAATTTTACGGGAATCTTGCTACAATAAATGAGTGGAAACCGCGTACAAATTGGTTAAGCCGTCTGACACAAACTCATAAACAGACAAAAATCTAAAAACTATTTTTTGACCTCCGTAACATAAGTACGAGTACAACGTGTACCTACAATTTTTTTTTTTTTTTTTGTGGAAAAAATATTTATTGTACAGACCCGGCTCGTTTATGATTTTATTACATGTATGTATAGAAGATAATATACCTCATGGTTGACTATTTTGACATCTAACCCATTTTTTTTTTACTTAAAAATAAGACGAAACAGTCTTCTCGTGAGTTTTACAGTTACTATAAATTAATCTTAATCTCTAGTCTCCTAGTAGACTTAGTCCAATGCACACATGCAAAGTCGAGGAGCATAGCCATGTTAGTATCAAATGCTGATATTTAGTATATTATATTCTGTGGTATTACTGCCAAAAGATTACTGCAATTTATACACTGTCACAATTATACAATTAAGTTTAGATAAATAACGAAGATTTTCAATTGTATAGATCGGGCAAGACGAAAGAATCCGTAATGTGACATTTAGAACCACGTGGTACATAATCGCTCAGTCCACCGCCAACTTTACAAGGCTTATTTAGCTACGCCATGGCGATCCTGATTACGGTGATCAGGATCAATATTTTTGTAGGGAAAATTTCCCAATGCCCTCTCTAAATATATATTCTATATATTTAATCTTTATGGATAACAAGGATTTTGTGCTCATTAATAGTGAGAGAAGCCAGAAAAATATTCCTATTGCTCATTTATTCTATTTTTTAAAAATTTATTCCCATCAGGTAGGTTATACTCTCGGTGTAGAACTCAGTGAGCTATTATGTACTGACGTTATTATGTACCTACGTCAGTACATAAATAGCTTACTGGTAGAACTACCGCAGACTAAAATTAATGTAAAATTATCTTGGGTTACCATACGTCCCGTATATACGGGACTTTCACCGTATTTGACAATCTGTGGCTCTAGCATGAGTTTACGATACTACACTCGCTAGCGAGAGCGTAAAACATTTATATGGAAAATTGATAATTTGACATTGACAGTTCACGATTTTCCATACTAAATTTTTACGTTCTCGCTAGCGAGTGTAGAATTAGTGTAGTATCGTAAACTCATACTAGAGCCTCCCGTCTCGATTACTACATGTCCCGTATTTCGACAAAATAATACGGAAAGAAGTGAGTGGCGCGGGCGCCCGCCTGACCGGCCGGGGCGGCGGCGCGGGCGGAGTGCGGGGGCGGCGGCGCGGGCGGAGTGCGGGGGCGCACGTGAGGGTGCGGCCAGTGGAGCTACGGTGGCTTTTGATAGCCACTACGGTTGAAATCAGAGGGTATCTGTTAGGAAAAAACACATAGTTTGTCTCTCATTATGTACAACATGCAAGCTATGTATGGTGTAGTTGAAAAGCCGCCCGTCAGCGTTGAATGTGTTATGAGTTTTGGGCATCGGAAGAGAAAACGTCCCGTATTGGTTCCTAGAAGTCTAGAAGTTATGGTAACCCTACCTATATCCCTAAATCTCATACCTATATACCTAGTTTATATTTCGTTTGCCCTCAGGTGGATTGGGAGATAGCAGAGTCTGTTACGTCGCAAAGCCTTTTTCGCCCACAACAATGCGGAGGCGAAGGAATAGTTCTAATTTCTTTTTTATGTAATATATATTGTAGTACGTAAAAAAAAACCTACATTCTATACCTACAGGCTACCAAACATTCTGCTTCAAATCTAACAATAAATACATAAGTGAAATGGTATATCAGTAAATATTTCGCCAAATAATACGATTATGACGTGCGACAGGTCAAGGTTTAATAAAATCGTCATCATAGGCAACAAGGTAAACAAATCAGCAAACATTCGAATAGAAACCTTAACACGTTTCACATAAGGAACAGAATTGCATAAATTCATCTGATCAATGATCTAACAATGTTACTATTTATTTCAAAATAAGTGCCCTGTTATGAGGTTAGTCAGGTACTTAGGTATTATTTTACTTTGAAAAAGTAGAAGAATAGGCGGCGCTAATTTTATAAAAGCGAAAATAACTTTCAGTCTGTCGTTTTTGAAAAAGTGGAGCAAGATCGGCATATCAGTAGTTACGACATAGCTAAAAAACTGGGAATTAACCACAAAACAGTTTGGACCTATTTGAAAAAAGCTGGGTACACATAAAAGCTTGGGTGCCACACGAGGTCACTGAAAGAGTAAACGTTATTAATCGTGTACTCATTTGCGATTCTTTATTGAGAAGTAATGAAACCGAACCATTTTTGAAGAGATTGATAAATGGTGATGAAAAGATCACATAAGACAAGAACGTGCGAAAAAGGTCGTGGTCAAAGATAGGTCAGGCTTCAGACTGTGCCAAAACCCGGGTTATGTGAAGCTGTGTGTATGGTGGAATTGGAAGGGCATTGTTCATTGTGAGCTTTTACCGTCGGGAAGAACCATCGATTCGGATCTCTACTGGCAACAACTGATGAGATTAAAGCAAGAAGTTGAGAGAAAAAGGCCTGAATTGATTAATAGAAAGGGTGTGGTCTTTCATCACGACAACGCACCACACACAACTTTAGCCACTCAGCAAAAATTAAGAGAGTTTAGCTGGGAGGTGTTAATGCATCCGCCATATAGCCCTGACCTTGCACCTTCAGATTTCCACCTGTGTTAAAACTTACTTGTCGTTTTTTTTATCAGAACTCTCGAAACAAGATGGCACATACATAATTAAATGTATATACAAACTTTGACAAAAATTAAAGTCTTGAGTTTTCATAAAAGCGAATAAACTTTTCCACAACCTACATATAAAACATGCTTAATATAATAAAATCATAAACGAACCGTGTCTGTACATTAAATATTAAAAAAAAAAAAAATTGTACACGTTGTAGTTACATATATGTCACCGTTGTCTGTGCGTTTGTGCACGCTAACCTCAAAAACGGCTTGACCGATTGAAATGTGGTTTTCACTTTTGTATCGTAGTAAGCTTGTTTGTTTCATTCCAGTCATAAGTAAAGATGATTTCGCTGACATAGCTAAATTTTTATCCAAATTGGTATGATACAATCAATGGACTAGTTCATGAAAGAGGAGTTATTGTATTTTTTTTATGTTAGATCGGCAGACAGGCTCACGGTCCACTTGATAGGTGGCCACCATCGCCTATAACACAAGCGACGCCAAACCTGCTGCAAGTGCGTTGTCGACTACAGTAGGATTAAGGATAAGGGATTAGGAGGGGATAGGGAATTGGGCTCTGGCATCCCTTACTCACTGACCGAAATACAACAGCACACGTGCTGTTATTTCACTGTGGTCTTCTGTAAGGGGGTGGTTACTGCCGCCAGACGGGCTGCCGAAATGACTGCGAAACGCAATTTCCAGATCCAGACCAGAGCCAAATTTGAAAAGTTCATTTTTCAAAGTTGACCCAATCGGGAATCGAACCCGGGAACCCTAGAACAGAACGATAAGGCAAGCACCATAACCACTCATCCAACGGGCTCGTCAACGGTCTTGTATCACACTGCATATCATTAATTTCCTTTTGAGTATTAATATTTTGAGTATTTCACCAAAAAATTGGTGTCCACTAACTAGGGCGCAGCGTTCTATTCAGGCAGATTACGCGAAAGTAGTTCGAATTCCGAACGCTTGGCTGTGTCGTAAGTTTAACAGTCCAGCCGAGGTTGAGCTTCGAAAATTGTCTCACGCGCTCGACTCGACTCGTTTTCCGGAACAACACGGGGGGAGCCCGGGGTCAAGTTAGGCTGGTTATTTAGTAAAGTACCTTTCACGATCTCGAGGCAGCGCGTCACTTTCCCCGCTCTAGTGAGTTTTTTCGAACGTAACATCACAAACGATTACATCAATATCGCATGCGGATCGTTCCGCGTGTAACCGCACCTGTGAATCGGAACATTTCGTGCATCGCGCCATCATCGTCGCATACTGACTTAAAGACATTACAGTATTAAGCCTTGATACTCTTGAGGGCAGTACTGGCTCAATTAAAAAGTTAATGCTCTCACTGATTAAATTAAGAATTATATTATTATTATTTTCTGTGACTTAAACAATATTTGACGCTGGCAATATGATATTATGTACATATTGATAAAAGAATAAATTCAAAAATATTCCTTTTAATTCAACGATTCAACAATTGTGCGAAGGTCAAATGCACAAAGATAATATCAGAGCGTATACAATGCACGTATATATATAAAAATGTATATAGGTATTTGTAAGTATTTTTGTAAGGATTTTTGTATATAAGTATACATATATAAATATTTGAAAAAAAAAATTATACAAATCGACCGGCATTTAACCTTTCACTAATTATTTTTTAATTAAAAAAATCTAGTTATGGACCAAGATAGGTACCAAGCCATAATAATAATAATAATAATAATTTATTTATTTCAGCATAATTTTACACTTAAACAAGCTTAATTACACATTTTATAAGTGGATGCAAGTTTTAACAAAGAATGATAGTTCTCTAACTCCCGAACTAGGTTGGACACCTGTATCTCGGGAGTAAGTGCAATACAACTGTGGTGCTTACAATCACAACTATATGAAAGTATAATCGTTACAAAAGTACTTCTATGAAATAAATAAATATATAAATATGTAATGTATATAAGTAAGTAATATGTATAAATGATATATAAAAATAATAATAATAATAATAATAATAATAATAATAATACATAAATGCATAAAAATAATAATAATAATAATAATAATAATAATAATAATACATAAAAAAAAAAAAAAATACATAGCCGTGTATGTATATCAAGGTGTTATTTCTTTTGTCACAATAAATAATGACTATAGTCTATTTTTGTAGAAATTGTCGATTATGTATACAATCCGCCTTATTGGCTTTGTCAATGGTTGGATTAAAAACTAGTGACTAGGAACTAGGAACGATTAAATACTCTTAAATAAAAAAAAGTGTGTCTGTCAGCTCCGACGCACGAATGGAGTTTATTTCTAATTAAATGTATAAAATTTTATTCGTGTCAATAGATAACTGGATACCTAATTACTTTATATTATTTAGTAACATTCTGCATACTCATATGTCACGTGTTCTAACAAAAGTTATGTTGGTTACGTTCGGTATACACAGATGTCACTGTCACAGATGTGTGTTTTATAAGTTCAAATAGTTCATTTTTCGATGACAGATATCGCTGCGTCGGCAGTTTTTAACGCGCTATAGTTTCGTTCCTATCAACGCAGACTACACTTTTCATGCAAGATTTCGACTGTTTGCTTTTATAAGCCCAAAGAATAGAATTAGGGAACATAAATACATGCGTCAACTTTCGCGCAAATGTCAAAGTGACAGATAACGTAACGCTTTTCAGTTAACGCTTTTATTAATTTTACTCGGAATAAAATTTCCATACCGGGGCCTTATATGATAATCGATTCTTAAGGAATAAACTCCAAAAATAAACGATTAATTTTTTATTTGAAACGTAACTATCAGTGTCTGAAATGTCATCAACATTTATAACAAATGGCTCTGTTTATAAATACAATACAATGGATAACACCAATATTTTTTTACACAATGGATTTTACAATAGACAGCTTGATTTAGTTATTTCTAACTCAAGCTTACTCAAACTCAATGTAACATGTATTAAATTGAGTAAAAACTAGGCGTACCTATGCAAAACACACGAGTGTTACGTGGTGAGACGCAGTTTGTGTCACAATAATGATCGATGTATGAGTATATATATACACGCGTTCATTTTGCAAAGCAAAATGCACCGACGCTTGATAACGGCTTTCGAAACTTCAATTATATCAAAAGCCCTTACCCAACTATACAATATTGTGACAAAACAGCAAAAAGCTAAATTTATATCGTTGTTTCTGGCTAGACCGACGCGCCTTGGCTTCGCTCGGATACAATAGAGATAGCATAATTATTTCTATTTGGAATATTGAAAGAATTATACAAATAGCTGTTGTGGTTCCAGCTATGGCTCCGTAGCAACTGGATAGATTCAAAATTCTCACTAGTTCTCTATATGATTTTGTACAGAAGTAGGTATAGACTAGATAGTCTTAGACACATTTTAGATAATATGTGCAATAATAAATAAATTATTGCTCATATATATTATGTTAGGCGTTATATTTTTTTAATAAACGTGGACGAAGTCGCGGGCAAAATTATTTGTTCATAAAGTTATGTATATTTACATACATTTATGAAATGTATAATATGTGTATAAATGTATAAATACATGTATAAATGTATAATTTCATAAATGTATGTATAATATGTGCGCGAGTGTTCATTACTACCTACTTTGGGTGCGACAGTTGCAATTTGGGTGCGATCGGACAAATTTTCAGAAAGTGTTCCCATTGTTCAATTTATTCCCATAAAAAATACTATTTTATTTATTTATAGCCTTTTAGGTACTCAAAATCATGTTTTAATATTGTTTGTTTGAAAATGCCGCCAAAACGCCACGATAGTTCATCTGAGAGCGCGTAACGTCATTTGTGGTCATATCATAACAAAACAGCTGCATTGGCATAAGACAATGATTGCCCACAAATGACGTCACGCACTGTGATTGGTGTTTCAATATAGATTAAAAATATTGTAAATAATAAAATTTTATTTCTTCATTTAAAAATATTTAAATGAATTATATTAAATTATTATTCGATAAATAATCGTAAAAAATTATATATTTTCTTTCTAAGTACATTTTAGATTTTAATCTGATTACTGTCCGATCCCCTATTGTTTGTGTGATATCTTGTCGTTGTCGCCTAAGGGGTAGGTATATTTTGTAAGCCTTTACTAAATTTCATATTAAAAGAATATTTTTCTAAATTTTAGTTAGAGGTAAATTTATAATAAGGATAAGGATAAATACTGTTATCCTTATCCTTATTATCCGCTACTGTTAAGCCTTAGGATAAGGATGAATACGGAAATTGATCTTAAAGCAGTGTCGTTTAGCTAAGAAGAAACGAAACGCCTTTTGGTTTAGTGCTCGGTGTACCCAACAAATGCCCAACAATAAGATTGAATAGGTTTATAAAGGGAAAATCTTCTGAGCTGTTTTTTGTTGAGTCCAATCATCGATAGTTTAAGAACAACGGAATTAATAGATGTTAATTATGAAGGCTCAGTCATAATTCACATCTAAAATAAATCATCTAAAATAATTTAGATGAATTTAAAAATTATTTATTATCTTTAATCTGTACCTGACCTCATCTATTCTAATCATCGAAATAATCTGTGGTGTAGGTCCGAGACTAGCACTTATGTGTCGGCCATATCTACTAAGTACTTGGAAAAAAAAAACATTGTAGTATTTATAGAACTTTGTTTTCAATGAAGAATGTTATTTAACGAGTTATATTAAAAGCTTATCATTGTTTCAAAAGCAAAGTTTAATTAGGTCAGGGATTTTAAAAATACGTAATGGCATTATTAACATGATCGTTTTTAGTGATATTATAATTTATATCGTCTTATAATATTCTGCAAGTTTTATTTCCTCAAACAATGTACATCTATGTGTACATTGTTTACGTATATATACGTATCTATGTGTGAATAAATAATAGAAGTCATTTACATAAGAAATATTACATGTGTAATTATTATTGAATCCACTGTAAAATACTGTTTTAAATCAATAGATTTAAAGAGTTAAATGAAATCGAGACTTATTTGATACACGTATCAATCTTATAAGAACTAATTTATATGTGAAAAGTACTCCGTTCGTTGAAAAATAAAACAAAACTGGTTCCGAACATAAAATGTACTAAATTTAAAAATCAATTGTCGTATGTCAAAGATTTGATTCACAATACGATAGAGCGCGTAAATCGAGCATTCTATTTGTTTGAATTCGAGTTTCAATGTAGGAGAGCATATCGTACGAATTCCATTCAACCGAGTCGCAGTACATACTCGCAAAGCGTTATTACGCGTATGAATGTTATATGGGAGCGATAATGAACCGTGTTCCCTCGCAATAGGGCGGGTATCTAAGGAGAATTACTCCCACATTATAGGCGTAGTTTATCGCAGCGGCGTACATCGAAAACGCACCAACCCCAGAGCTATTTTTAAAATCGATGCCGTGACCGAAGTGGGGCATGTGTATAGCTTTTTCAATTAGGGAGCAGTATCTGTCGTCTTGACAGTAGCACGTGACCATTTTCGCTTGGCAACAGATGTTATTATTTTTGAATTAGCCAACATCTCTCTTGGATGAACGGTTAGCGCTAACATTACCGTTACAAACTTACTTGTGGAGTTATTCTTGTGAATTATTTATTGTTTTCATTCATTTATTGCTTTATGAAATCAAATAAATAATGTACTTTATTAAGGATATCTGCTTGTCGAAGATACATATGTATGTATATTCATAAGTTTTCATAATACAATCTAAAGTAAAACAATAACATGTTTAGCGCCATCTGTAATGTATTTTTAGAAATATTGTTTCATTTAAGATATCAGACACTCTTAGTCGATTTGTAATAGCAAGTGGCTACTTTATATAATTTGTAGTAGAGCCGAATGAGGAAATGGAAGTACTAAGAACAAAAAACGAGAGGAAGCTGCAATATTTCGGGCACGTAATGAGGGCAAACGTAGCAGAGGCAGGAGAAAGATATCCTGATTGAAGAATTTGAGAAAGTGTCTGATATTCTTCAATCAGAATATCTTTCTCCTGCCTCTTTGATATGAACACTCGTTCCCTCTTTCATGCAGACAGCGAAGGTAGCCGAAGTAGCACTTTAAAAAAAAGTTTTTTTTAATTTTTTTTATTAATTTTTATTAATTTATTGACGAGCCCGTTGGATGAGTGGTTAAGGTGCTTGCTTTAAGGTTCTGTTATGGGGTTCGCGGGTTCGATTCCCGGCTGGGTCAATTTTGAAAAATTAACTTTTCAAATTTGGAAAGCGGTGACAGGCATTTGGGCAGCCCGTCTGGCGGCAGTAACCACCCCCTTACAGAAGACCACTGTGAAATAATAGCACGTATGCTGTTGTGTTTCGGTGAGCGACTAATTGATGCCAGAGATCATTTCCCTATCCCCTCCTAATCCCTTATCCTTAATGCTACTGTAGTCGGCAGCGCACTTGCAGCAGCTTTGGCGTTTCTTGTGTTATAGGCGACGGTAGCCACCTACCAACAAGTGGACCGTCAGCCTGTGTGCCGATGTTAACATAAAAAAGGCAGATTGGAGTATTGGAAAGGCAGACCATCGGCTTCGATGGGTATCCGATCAGAGGGCAGTACACTTATATACATATCTCTTGCTTATGTTAATTTGCATGTGCTTATAGGCGACGGTAGCCACATGACACCCTTTAATATAAAAAATAATAATTTGTGTTAACTCAGGGCATATTTTTTGAGGATTAACCGAAAGAAGTATGCACAAGAACAATGCTAGCTTACCCCCTTAATTCAAGTAATGTATGTCGCTTTCCATGGTAAAAAAATGGCTGTAAGCCAAAGTAATCAGTCGTTGCAAAGTAAAAGCGCCCTTCATGCGTACACAGTGTTAAAGTAACCTGTACAAAGTGTGTTGTTATAGAAGCAGTATGCTTTCTCCACGACACGGTGTGCGTTGAAGCGTGGCTAATCTCCTCACTCGACTACCATTTCTGCGATAACACTATTGTTTTCTTTGTGTTTTTTCTTCGAGACAACGTTAATAGACGAATGTATTGATGATTTAATAGAAGCTCTTCGATTGACCTTTCAATTTTTACTCCGATATCTGCAACGTAATTACTTCCTAGTTCGAGCAACAAGTTTTTATGTAAGCCATAAAAATCAACAAAATATTATATTTTTGTAATTGCAAATAACATATATATAATTTTAACATGTAGGTATTGGAGTTTACTCCTTAAAAAATATAAGATTTTTTTTAATGTTAAGATCGGCAGACAGACTGTCCACTTGATGGTAGGTGGCTACCGTCGCCTATAACACAAGCAATGCCACAGGCGCTGCAAGTGCGCTGTCGACTACAGTAGGATTAAAGATAAGGGACTGAATAGGAAAATGGACTCTGGCATCCCTTACTCACCCACCAAAATAATCAAAATAGAATCTTTCTGTTTAAAACAAAATTTTAATGAGATCCACAATTATATTTTAAGTTTTATTTATTTTACTTATATTATACTAGCTGAACTCGGCCACGCTTCGCTGCGGCCCCTACGGCGGCGGCCGGCGTGCGCATGGGGCGCGGTACTGGACACTGCTTATATATAATACTATTTATCGTAGCGTGATGTTATATAGCCTATAGCCTTCCTCAATAAATGGACTATTCAATACAAAAAGAATTTTTCAATTCGAACCAGTAGTTTCTGAGATTAGTGCGTTCAAACAAACAAACAAACTCTTCAGCTTTATAATATTAGTATAGATTGAAAAATATATACCTTATCTTGATATTTTTTTTTTCAACAAATAATGTATAAAATTATGTGCTATAACGCGGTTCCTAAAAATTGGTAAGACGTAATATATTTTGTGAATTTTAGACTTTTTGAAATTTTATAAATGACTTTCGTTCACATATTTGTTATTGAAATAAAACCTCACCTTACACAAAGCATTGTTTTGAACACATTCAAAACAAGATACATTTTTTAGTCATGCCTGAAACGATTGTCTTGAAAGTGACAAGAGTGACGGCGTCCTATCGTTGGCCAAATGTATATAGAACGCATTTATAAATTTAAATGAAATTTCAAACGTTTCAGAATAACAATGCAATGCCGGATGAAATATTTATACAAATATAAAATGATAAATGTGCATTTTAACTGAAGAACGAAAAAGACTCGTGGATCATGAATCTGTTTTTAGCAAAATCAACTTTGAATTTTAATTCAATTTATTTTATTTTTATACAAAAACTTGACCCTAGCTAAATGTAACAAAATAAATATAAAAAACAATCTAGAACAAAGCAAATATACAACAGGAAAAATGGAACAAATTAAAAGAAGAATAAAATTTCAGTGAATAGCATAGGTATTTTTAATAATGGGAAACAATATTCACTACTTTTTAAAAGGAAAAGCATACTTTCCTTTTCCTAAAAAATGTGGATTTTCTTTATTATTAATTGGTCACATTTAAAACAACATAACTTTTACAATGCTAAATGGTAAATATTTATAGCATTTAAAATTATTATGCCTATTATTGGGAAATTATATCGAAATCCTGTTCTTTTCATATATTATTTTAAGGTGGTGCTGTACGAGAATTGTGGTACGAGCGTGGCAACTAAGTATTTGGAATAATTTGTTGTCTCAACTTACTATAATGCGAATAACCTAACACAGAATGCGACGCAACACATTCGCGCCAATTATTGATGATAAGTTTTTGATTTTGGTCAGTAATTACAAGAATATAAGAATTTAGAAATTAATTATAGGTACTAGATATAAAATTAATTTCAGTTTTTTGTTGTGATGCAAACCTTAAATATTTTGTCCCAGAAATGTCATGTGTTTTTTTTTGTTGTTACGACCTATTAATTTTAACCTTATTATAATTTGCCATGATAGTTATTTATCGGTAATTTTTATAGCCCTTTTCTTTTCAAACATATTTTTTATTTGTTTTATTTATTATTTACTTTCAAAAAACTACATGTTACTATCCAAAATTTTATGGTTTTTTATGGTAGCATTTTTATGGTGGCAGGGCACACTGTATCGTGTAGTCATAAACTGGCAGCCCGTCTAGCGGCAGTAACCATAGCAAATAAATACCTTACAATGGTCACAGTTAATAACACAACATACGTGCTCGTGTTTGGATGCGTGACGAAAGTTTGTCACAGCATATTTAAAGAACCTATTTGTTTTTACTAGTTAGCCACTTGATGGCAAGTTGTTGCCGTCCCCTAATATCACAAGATATGCTATATGGATCTCAGGTGCACTGCCGACCTAGATAGGATAACGATGAGATAGGGTTTTGAATCCCCAGTGGTATCGCATCGTGTTCTACTAAAGTTACCGACGTAAGCGTTCAGCCACTATTTTACCATTAATTAAAAAATATATAAATAAAATGAACATTAAACGATTTTCTTTATTATTTCATAATAAATACATAATAAAGACATCTATAATGTGTTCGCGCCTTGAAAAGAAATATTGCATCAATATTAACAGTTAGCATTATGCGCGAAGTGCCTGCCTCGATGCGTTGGTCGCGGACATCAAAACCAAAGCTTCTATAACTTCACGGGTGAGCCGTTGCCAGTGTTGTATTTCCATTAAAGAGCAAACGAATGAGGCACTCGGCGAGTGCCTCTCATCTCTAAACGTAATACAATTAAGTATATTATCCGCAAGGTCTTCAGATATGCGCAATGCCTTTTTATTCGGTTATAATAGTTTCTTCAGAAAGATTTGCAATTAAGAGGGCACTTTCCAACTCGAATAGCTTACTTATTCCATGCTACGTAATTCCATGATTACTCATTAATTTTAGGTCGTAGCAATACTTAAAAAAACATGGCATTTCTGGGACATAATATGAAGGTTTGCATCGAAACAAAAAACTGAAATTAATTTTATATCTAGTCTAATTAATTTCTAAAATATGCAGAATTTGTGATATTTTCGCGGGTCGATTTCTTGTAATTACTGACTAAAATTCAAAAATGTTTTTCCATGGAAACATCCTACCTATTAATGTACCTACACTTGAAACTGGGATGCCAGTAGCTACCATATATAAAGGTTTTTCTAAAATATTGGAATTGCTGGCGTATGTTTTATTATTTTCGCGAGTTGAATATGAGGCGCGATTGTTTTGCTTCGCATTCTGTCTTCGGTTATTCGCATTACTTACAGTAAGTTGAGACAACAAATTCTCCCAACCTATTACTGAGTTCCCACGCTTGTACAGCGCCACCTTAAGTCCGTTTTATAGTTTTACTAGCCATGCCGCAACTTTGAAACTTCTTTTTTTGAAAATCCCACAGAAACCTAACATTTTTGTAGGATAAAAAGTATCATATATGTTAATCAAAGTAATAAACTATCTCTGTGCCAATATCATCCAAATCCGTTCAGCCGTTTTTGCGTGATTGAGAAACTAACATCCAAAAATAAAAACACTCGCATTTATTAAATTATTAGGATTTAAAAAGTCAGCAGTAGGCCTACTTAAAGTAATGATATTTCTATTATAATTTTTTTTACAAATATAATGATTCAATTTTCGCTGATATCTGACTGGCAGGTATCGATAAATGTATTTGAATATTTGAATTTAGAATATAAGTTTCAATCAATGCGAGTATAAAATATGTAAGAATACGTGTTCACTCAATGTAGTACAACCGTACGATAGTGCGACCGCGTGCTCCGGACTCCGTTATGTGGCCATATCTACCAAGTTTAATGACTCGGTCGGTGCACAAAGCACATGAGAATTTCGCTCGCCGTTTGTCCCTACAAAAAAAACGGACGAATGCGAGTAGACTCGCAAGCTGAGGATATGTCATCCGTCCTGCAAATCAAGTGTCGACCTTTTTTTTCATATTTTCGATTGACCCCAAAATTTACGGATAAAGATATTATACAGATAAGCCGTTGCTTCAACTTCAAATAGACATTGAAGTGCCCATTGGATGAGTGGTTAGGGTGCTTGCCTTAACGCTCTGTTCTAAGTTTCCCGGGTTCGATTCCCGGCTGGGTCAACTTTGAAAAATGAACTATTCTAATTTGTCTCTGGTCTGGATCTGGAAAGTAGTGGTAGAGCACATTGCGTTTCGCAGTCATTTGGGCAGCCCGTCTGGCGGCAGTAAGCACCCCCTTACAGAAGACCACCGTGAAATAACAGCACGTGTGCTTTTGTTTCGATGACCGAAATTAGTAGAATTAAAGGATAAGCAACTAAGAAAGGATAGGGAAATGCGGCATCCGTTATTCATGCTGTTATTTCACTGCGGTCTTCTATTAGGGGATGGTTACTGCTGCTAGACGAGCTGGCGAATTTATTGCTGCAAAATGCGGCGTGGGTGTCTGCTACTGCTAAATAATAATGCAAATTGACGATTTTTGAATTTTTCTTTAAATTATACTGTGCAGCCAAATTTCTTTCTTGCCAAAATTTGACGAATATATATGTCAAGGAAGCTTTAGGTGAAATAAGTTTGGTTTTAAGTTTGCAAGTATGAGAATATGTGACGTATTATTTACATCCGAGAGAAGTATTTATTACTAGCTGAGCCCGCAACTTCGTACGCGTGGTATTCGGTATAGCGCGTAACTTTATTGTTTGTAAACCGATTGGAATGAAACGAACACTAAATGTTACGGGAAGCTTGCTACAATACATCAATGAAAACCGCATTCAAATCGGTGAAGCTGTTTCAGAGATTAGCGTGCACAGACGCACAGACAGACAAAAAATTTAAAAACTATTTTTTTGGCCTAGGTAACATAAGTACAACGTGTACAACTTGTTTTTTTTTTTAATTTTAAATGTACAAACAGGGCTCGTTTACGATTTTATTATATGCATAGATATAGATATTCATTTTTAAGTGAAATACATGTTCTTAAATGTAAATAAGTAATTACTTATTTTCAAAAGTAGGTATCTAGAGTTGTTCTGTATTGTCACTGACAACTAAACTGAAATGTGTAGTTATGCAACCAGTGATGTCACGAATCAAGATATTGCTATTTATCAGTAGATATAGCTGGGTACATTACTCTTGGTTGCTTCATGATTCGCAATAATGTATGTATATGAGTATATATAGTTAGATAAAGCGTTCAGATATTGCGTTATACACTATTATATTATGACAATTGATATTGGATATGAATTTTTACTTCGTTGCTTTCGGTGGTTATAGTTAGGACCTATACCTTAAATCCATAGGGGCCTAAAAGTCTATTTGTTCATGATCATCGTCATCATCAGCTAAACTTGTGGAACAGTCCTACGGTAAGTCCTAAGTGAATGCCTCCGTGAGACATTCAGCGTTATACAGAGTGCGTAGTGCGAGTTTGCCTCAATCAAACGCATCGAACGCTAACGTGAATTTGTATGGAATGAAGCAGTGCCATCTAGTGGCTAACTAGATGGCACTGACTGCTTTATTCCTATACAAAGTCACGTTTACGCTTTCGATGCGTTTGATCGAGGCAAACTCGCACTTCGCGCTCAGGGGCTCTAGTATGAGTTTACGATACTACACCAATACTACACTCGCTAGCGAGAACGTAAAACTTTTGTATGGGAAATCGTGAACTGTCAATGTCAAGTTATCAATTTTCCATATAAATGTTTTACGCTCTCGCTAGCGAGTGTAGTATCGTGAACTCATGCTAGAGCCACTGGTTATACCGAACGCCACGTGTACGAAGTTGCGGGCTCAGCTAGTTGCAAATATGTAGGTATGTGTTTTTTTAATTTTATTTAAATAAGTTCGTATATATATTTTTTACACTTTGATGACTATTGAATTTCAAAACTTTTATAGACTTGAAAAAGTAACTCGACTTATAGACATGTGACATGTACAATAATTGTAGTTATTTATTTCATTATAAGCTAATTAAGCGTTTGTATTCACGTTACATATTTGATTAAATTAATAATTTTACAAAGTACAAGTAATGGTCTGTTAATCGGACACATAGGACAATCGAATAGTTTTTATCAGCAGTTTATTTAATAAGAGGAACGTTGACTCGACATTATCTTATCGGCCGACAGATAACGGACAGAAACATCCACACGACGGCTGTTTCACTACAATATGAATATATTATACGATAATATGATTGTAATACTGCATTGCGCTGATATCAGACAATAGCTGACCTTTTACATTTTTAATATTATACACTTTAACACTTTATATTTTATAACCAATGATCTTTTAGCTTTGTTATTTTATTTCTTTTATCTAGTATGATTTTATAAATTTATTAATCTACAACATAAGAAATCTGGTGACATAAATTTCTTTTGTTAGGCGTATATTTTGAAAAAGATCCTTTTAAGAGTTCATCGTGTTGATTATAGGAAAGGAATCAATAAATGTATTGGAAAAATTGCTAAATAAAATTAATACTGGCATCTTAGATTATTTTTTGTATAAAACTTTTATAATATTAAAAAAACTTTTATTTGTCTACGTACGTATCTATTTTTGTAACACATCAACGTACGTAGTCAAACTCAAAGTATCGGCATTCACACGAAAGTAAATGAAATGTTTTTCAATCCGTTGCAGAATCCATAGCTTCAGTTTTAAAATACTTTTTAGGGGCATGTAACGTCATTTATCAAACACTATTGCAGCTCGTTTATTTTGTAAGGGACATTTTTTTTTTCAATACCTAATTGTTTGATTTAACCATTTGTTTCAAAACTTGAAAACTTTGACTCTTTGAATTGACTAATTGTTATCTATTTTAATTCACAATACACTTTGTGTATCACTCTCTAATTACTACACGATCTATAAATGTCAGCATAATTTAATAAAGCGAACATGAAACGTTATAATTTGATTGTCTACAAGTCATAGCCGCAATCCCTTACATTTGTTTGCTTGAAAACTACCCTTTGGATTATCTGTGCACTCAACTATCCGAATCGTTCCGCACAAATATGGACTTTAACGCGTAGCAACGGAAGGTATATAATTGCTCGAATTGAGGGTGCGGAGGTAACTGTAGGGAGGGATTTTCTCAACGTCCATTGGAAGTTCGCTCGGCGGGGCGCGCTTGGCTTTCCGCGACAGACGCTGCTTCACTAATTACTTCTTTCGCCCCTTTTCGCGAATACAATGCGAAACTCAAATTACAGAATAGGCTTTAAACAATTTTGTTTAGATATTTTAACAAAATATTATTATTAGGTATGTTTCGGCCGATGCGAGGCGCGATTAGACTTTTACTGCTATGATGTATTCTTGTATAACGTAAATAGATAGCTGGATACAAAAAAAATACTGTCTAAATATTCCTGTGAAACTTGGAACCTTATCTATAGTACTTACGTATGTATGATGTACGTATTTTTGTATGTTTATAATGAATAAACTCAAAAACTACTGGACCGATTTTAAAAATTCTTTCACTTATAGAAAGCTATATTATCAGCAAGTAACATTTTCTCAGATCTTACATCGCGGGTCACCAGCTAGTTGTTTATATAAAATTCTTTATATAAGCAGCTATTCAGTTGAAGAGTTTTTAATGATAGAATAATTGGCCTCAATAATTTAATAAAATTTATTTCAACACGTATTGAAAATTGAAATTAGGCTAATATGATTAGAGTATATTTGGACTATTCCCATTTCCTGAGTATGGTACTGAGTAGCGAGCGCGACCGATAAATTAAAATTTCACTCATTTGCCTTTCAACAATGTGGCTATAATTAACAATCGCCTGCTTTCGAGATCCCGTTTAGTTACAATCAACAAAATACAAGAATATCTGTCCACTTTGCATTGAGAGTGTATTAAAAAATTTAATAAAAGAACCATTTTGACCTAATGGTATTAAGATTTCTTTTTATTTGTGCCTTTTATAAGAAACAAAGTAAAATTTTAAATGAACAGTTAAACAAACAATGTCTTAATCAAATTTGAAACAACTAGAGAATGTTATAAACTCCATGAAATATAGCTTCTCTTTATATAAAGAACTAGCTGGTTGCCCGCGATATAACACTGAGAAAATAGTAGCCTATTTAACTCGCTGATTGATTGATTGTAGCTTTCAATAGGTGAAAGAATTTTGAAAATCGGTACAGTAGTTTTTGAGTTTATTCATTACAAACATACAAAAATACATACATATATACATACAAATCTTTCCTTTTATAATATTAGTACAGAAGTATAGATGGGCAGTGACTTAATAAGAACTTAAATTATATAGACGTTTTAAGGTTGGGCGAATTTACATTTAAACGTAAACTTTTAGATAAAATATTATCGTTGCATTGATTGGATTTAAATTTACATTTAATTAGTTTTTAAAGGTTTCATTTATTAGATCATGTTTAATTTGTCTAAGATCCTGGAATTGTTTAGACACGTCATGTAGTCAGAAGCTTGTTAACATTTATTATATCAGTGACAAGTATTAAGATAGTGGTATCAATTTTTCACTTAAATCCTAGAAGAAGTTAATGGAGAAATTTTATAACATGAATAGATATAGGTAGGTATAGATTTTTTATTAAGGCGAGAACTTAGCAGAAAGCCGTTCTTTTCGTAGCCTAATTAAAAATACAGTGCATAATGCAAACTGTATTTAAAAACGTTTGAATTGGGCAGATTTATAAAAAAATTATATTTTCTGAGAAAAAGAAATAGTAAATGACTGTCCAAAAAAAGCTTTCTACTCACAGTAATTAAAAAATTTAGCAACAACTACATTTCTTTTTAAGCCTGTATTGTACTACACTGATGTATTGTAGCAAGCTTCCCGTAACATTAGTGTTTGTTTCATTCCAATCGGTTTACAAACAAAAAAAGTTACACCCTATGCTGAATACCACGCGTACGAAGTTGCGGGTTCAGCTAGTGTTTAATAAAAACCTTCAAATTTTAAGGCCGGGACTCCACCAAAGCGGAAATGTGTGCGATGTGCTGTGTGCTGTGCGAGAAGAGATGTTTTTCAGCTCGGGGGACTCCACCAAAGCGGAGATGTGTGCGGTGTGCTGTGCGAGATGTTTTTCAGCTCGGGTGCGAGGCGTTGAGTGCGAGGGTGACATCGCTCACTGCACGCCGCTCACATCTCCGCTTTCATCGCACCATACAAATATTCCACATCTCCGCACAGCGATCTCCACTGAAGCTGAGCGGAGAGGAGATGCATCAATAACGCAATAGGGGATCGGATAGTAATCAGATTAAAATCTAAAATGTACTTAGAAACAAAATATTTAATTTTTTACGATTATTTATCGAATAATAATTTAATATAATTCATTTAAATATTTTTAAATGAAGAAATAAAATTTTATTATTTACAATATTTTTAATCTATACTGAAACACCAATCAATGCAGCTGTTTTGTTATGATATGACCACAAATGACGTTACGCGCTCTCAGATGAACTATCGTGGCGTTTTGGCGGCATTTTCAAACAAACAATATTAAAATATGATTTTGAGTACCTAAAAGGCTATAAATAAATAAAATAGTATTTTTTATGGGAATAAATATCCATGAAGATTAATTTAAAACACTTTCTGAAAATATGTCCGATCCCCTATTCTATTGGTTCTTCTCGCACAGCACACAGCACACCGCAAACATCTCCGCTTTGGTGGAGTCCCGGCCTAAATCTATTCGGTTATCTCCAAATATTCCGAATCTCCGCAATAAAAATTTGTTCTGCAATTTGCACCTTAATTCATAGGTTATTAGGTTGCGCTCATTTTCGTCTGAGGTTAGTCCTAGTCTTAATATGCAGTGTAAATGTTTTTTCTCCTTCAATAAATAAATAAATAAATAAAGTAGGTCATCGCAGTGGCATACTATTCTGGAGCGCCACTGTGTGTAATATAATTATTTTGACGAAAATTATAATCTATTGAACGAATTTGCATGAAACTTGGCACACAGTTAGACCTTGATCAAAGTATAGAACGTGTTATCATGATAAAATACCTAGTTAAAATTCTGTCCTGGCACTAATTAACAGATAGCTCAACTGAAGTTGCAAGTGGTAGCTTTTAGTATTGTAATTAAATAGATGGCGGTAGTTTATAATCCGCTGTAGTAAAATATTGGGCTTAAAATAAATCGACAACCCCAATGGTATAATTTTGCAATGTATATGTAATATCACCTTATTAAGTTCAAAGACCCACCTGTTACAGTTGGTTGAAAATTCAGCCTGTTCTCATTAAAATGTAAATTAAACGTGGTTTAGACTAAAACCGTTCTACCTTACATTATTGTATGAAATAATCCTTTAAAGCCTCCTTTTAAAAATTAGCGCGACTCCGTATTAGCTTTTTTTATATTTATCGTTTTTAGAGTTCAGAACTTAGAAATAGAACACCGAAATACTTAGTTATCAGCATATCTATTCTTACAATCTAAGGTTCAAAACATTATAGTTTTTGTTCCCTTGGTGCTGTAAAAGCGAGAAGAGAGAAGAAAGAGCGAGAAACTAGGAATAAGCGACTAGGAACTAGGAAGAGCGATAACCGTTTGAAATTCGAACGGTGAAAACCGTATCAAAATCCTTAGAACAGACGCCTTTGTCTGTTCTAAGGATTTTGATACGGTTTTCACCGTATCAAAATCGTATCAACAGCGACTTTATAGACAATTATAATAAAATCGTAAACGAGCCGTGTCTGTACATAAAAGATTTTTTCAAAAAAAACAATTTGTACACTTATGTTACCGAGGCCAAAAAAATAGTTTTTAGAATTTTTGTCGGTTAGTCTGTGCGTTTGTGCAGGCTAATCTCAGAAACAACTTAACCAATTTAAAAGCGGATTTCGCTTATGTATTGTAGCAAATTTTCCGTAACATTTGGTGTTTGTTTCATTCCAATCGGTTTACAAACAAAAAAGTTACGCGTTATACCGAATACTACGCGTACGAAGTTGCGGGTTTAACTATTTTACTAATATGTATAAAAGTAAATGCAAACCTATTTGCACTCATTTTTACACAGTACATAGATGATAGACATACACAAAATTTCAATAGTCGTCGTTCAGTTTGGGAAACAGATAAGCTATACTATAAAGTAGCAAAATCTTCTGACACAAGTGTTTCATACTTAGAAGATTTTAACTTTTTTATTCTTGTAAAACTTTGTAAAATAAAGATTTACTTAATTGAATTTTATTTATAATTATTTCGACATCAACCAACAAGAACCCGATTATTTGCCGTGGACTTATAATCATAAGATTTTCTTACAAACAGCGAAGAAAAAATAGAGATAAAATTAAAAATGTTTATTTTCAATGTGATTTTCAGCTGTGAGATAGATCAATTTAAAAACCTTGTATAGGAAAACTAAAGGTGAACCGGCGAACCGGCGAATATTGAGGAAAAAACCAAATAGATTGCACTTTTAAAATAGTTACCTCCTAAAAATAAAATATTTGTAATTATGACTACGTGTGTAAATTACTTAGTATATTTTCATTTATAATTACATTTTATATAGTACTAGCTGAACTCGGCCACGCTTCGCTGCGGCCCGTACGGCGGCGGCGTGCGCATGGGGCGCGCGGTACTGGACACTGCTTATATATAATACTATTTATCGTAGCGTGATGTTATATAGCCTATAGCCTTCCTCGATAAATGGCCTATTCAAAACCAAAACCGAACCAGTAGTTCCTGAGATTAGCGCGTTCAAACAAACAAACTCTTCAGCTTTATAATATTAGTATAGATTTCTTTCATGTTCTACGTCATACAAATAAAAAAAGTATTTTCTTGGTTCGTATTTAGAAGCACTTGCGGGTGTACTTACTCATTATGGATTTACCCAATATACGAATTGTTTGCCAAAACTGTGGGAAATGCTCGTATTTCGTTCGTACCTGAAACGATAAACAATCATTATTATTATTTGAAAGGTTGTTATTGAATAAATTAAAAGTGTTATTACATTTGGAGAAGAAAACATTTTTTACAAGGCTGCCTACAACAAACAAATGGGTTTATCGCTAAAATTTGTTAGAAAGCATTTAGGACTATAACGAAAGATCTAAATCGTTGGCTGCAAATACCTGTACACATAGTCAACTAATAAGAATGTAATATATATTATTACTTAAATTTATTATCACATATTTGGATGAGAAGTATCAAATCATAATAATATAATTGTCATAACACAATCAACATAAGATTATCATAATACCTACTATATAGGTAATTGGAATTAATTCAGATTAGGCATATTTTATAAAACTAGATGAGCCCGCAACTTCGTACGCGTGGTATTCGGTATAGCGCATAACGTTTTTGTTTGTAAGCCGATTGAAATAAAACAAACGATAAATGTTACGCGAAGCTCGCTGCAATACATTAGTGAAAACAGCATTTAAATCGGTTAAGCCGTTTTTGAGATTAGCGTGCACAAACGTACAAACATACAAAAATTCTCAAAATGATTTTTTTTTTGTGACCTCGCTAACATAAGTACAACGTGTACAAATTATTATTTTTTCAAAAAAATATTTAATATACAGACAGATTCGTTAACGATTTTATTATATGTAGGTATAGATAAGTCATTTTTCAAGAAAACAGTGATTCCTGAAAACGGTAAAATCAGTCACTCGTTGAAAAATGCATAGATTTTAGATTTAATTTTTTTCCCAAAATCTTTAAAAAATACATAAGTATCTGTTTCAAAATTATTTTGACCATGTCAACTCTGTGTTAAATCGTCTGTATAAGAGTTTTATTTTTCTATAATTGTGGCAATGGCCGTTTTGATATCATTAATGCTCGACCTACATTAGGTAAGCAAGCAATTTGTAGGTCGCTTATCGTGGTCATTGTTCCTCGGCACCACTGTTATAAGGTGACTGACTGTATGCATTACCAAAGTCGTACGGTCAAAGTCAACATTAAACGTTCATCTCTCGCCTGTTAGCCCTCTTATTTTTACTGCAACGTAATTAAAACCGCAATGGATTCAGAACAAAAACAATTCACATTTTCTTTTTGTAAGCGAACCACTGCCGCCTCGCGAAACAAGGTCGCAAAGTTAAGAAATATGTCATTAACGTGTACGTTTAATTGCTCTTAAATTCATAAACATTCTTGTTAAGTAGAATGTTAGTTTTACGAATTTGTTGGCTATTAGATAATGCAACTAAATTCAGAACGTTGCAACAAAAATTCGACCTCGTAGAGAATTATTTGTTAACAGACGCGAAATAAGAGGATCGTTCGAAAATGGACTTTATCGTTAACACTTAAATGCGTGGTTTAGAATGGCGTTTGTGTGACGTCAGAATATTGTTAACAGACAATCAATTTTCAAGCAACAATAGCTCATTGCATAAGTAACATATAGGGCAAACTAGTTTGGTTGTTCTCAAGAGCTATAAACTGTTTGTTCTGGTTGTTCTATAAATTCATAAAAAAGGAGGAAAATCATAGAAGAAGAGTACACATAATTTCAAAATAAAGAAGAAAAAAGAAACAGCGTTTAAAATTTGATTGTCGTAAACAGTTTAAAAACAATATCCTTGGACGCTATAGATAGATATACAAGATGGCCGATAACAATTTATTATTTATTATAGGTTAAATAAACATGTGAATATATATATGTGAATATAATAATGTGAAATTCATTTATAACCTAAAGTATTATTTTTTTCTAGTTAAAAAAAACTGCTTTTTGTAAAATGGTTTGGGTAGTGCGTGTGTTCTTTTTGTACATATTTTTTTTCTATTGTAAACTAATATCTTTAATAATTATATAATGTTGTGCATACCTTTAAGTTAAATGCATATTTAGTAACAGAAAATATTTCTTCTATATGTAAATGTATCTGTATGTATTTAGTTGGTAAGCCTCTTTAATAAATAAATAAATGTTTTTGACATTACTAAAATAAATTTTAATTTTCAACTTCACACTTCTACATTTAAGATAATCTAATCCCATTTATTACACTTCTGGCTTTCTGGATTCTTAGCATATAATATAATTTTTGAGAAAAAAAAACTCAGAATATGCACTTCAATATTTCATAAGACGAAAAAAAGTACTAAAATAAATTTTAATTGTCAACTTCACACTTCTACATTTAAGATAATCTAATCCCACTTATTACACGTCTGGCTTTCTGGATTCTGAGCATATGATATAATTTTTGAGAAAAAAATACTCAAAATATGCACTTCAATATTTCATAAAAAGAAAAAAGTACTAAAATAAATTTTAATTGTCAACTATCTACATTTAAGGTAATTTTAATCCCACTTTTTTGTACGTCTGACTTTCTGGATTCTAAACATAACATATAATATATATTTCTGAGAAAAAAACTCAGAATATACACTTCAATATTTGATAAGACGAGAAAAAGGACTGGCTTGCTTCTATTTTATTTTTACGTAGTTTATGTCATGCAACCACGAGATACAAGTTAATTATAATGTTTATTTATCGTTTTCAAAACAACACGTGACCTGTTTGACATCATAACGCATCTAAAGTTTGCGAACTCTATCATGGTTATTCCCCGCATTTCAGTTAATGAAGGCTTGCACAAAGTAATAAATATAATTCGAACTATGTATTTCGAAATTTAAAATAACAATGGCTAGACGCATTTAGTGCGAATTGAAACAATACCTATTCAAAACAATGTGCACACCACCTGCAGTTCTTTAAAGTGAGATAATCAAATATAATTTCTTAAATTACATTCTACCTATTCTACTCTAAACGTCCTGGCTATAGGCGACGTTTCTCGTACATAAATTCCATGTTATCTAGAGAAAGACGGCAATTCTTGGCAAATCTCTGAAGAATTATGGAGAGAACTGTGGTGGTCCTTTGAAGAATCAAAGTTATCAAAATAGCCCAATATGAAGTGAGAATAAGCTGGTTATAATATATTTCTGCAACAAGAAACGAGTCTTGGATTGGGCGACCATGGCAAAAAGCCCTGTCGACCAAATGATACGCTCGCTGAACCGGATGCGGAAGGCATAAGACCGAGTGTGATCGCGCTCAATTAAAAATACCTAACTTTTGGTTGACGCTGATGAGGAAACTGTATTACACAAGAAAATTGTGGGAAATCCTTAAATTAGCATTATTTTTATACAAATTTCATTGTATTTGTTATTAATACCTATCGGGGAAAATGAGATATTTCCACTCACTGGTTTTACTTTAATTAAAGAAGAAAGTTTATGAATGTACATTCATAAGCCAGTTTACAAGAGTTCATATCTGTCACAAAAATAATCCATAATCGCAATAATCAAAATTATTGATTGTCCTCTGACCTCCACGCTAGGATAATCTGTGTTTTGGAGATCAGTGGCGCCTAGGGATGCAAACTATACCTCGATTTTTCAAGCATCGATATATCGTTCCTAAACACCCATGTTGAAACCCGAAACATCGACGATACATTGTTCTTCATGAGCGATGTTTTCTGAAAGACGTCACTCCTATAAAGGGAGATGTGTTGGAGATGTGGGATGAGTTGAAGGGATCTCTGCCTGTCGTGGTAACTTCGGCACCCAGTGAGCGGTTATTCTGAGAAGCTGGGGCTACAATCACCCAGGAGAGAAACCGCTTACTGGGCACCAGATAGTCAAAATTGTTATTTTTAAAAATAAAGAGTGAAAAATAACAAATTATGAAAATTATATAAATATATTATGTTTATTATATTTTGTTTAATTTATGTTGAAAGTTAATATTTATTCAATAAATATTTTTTAATGATGATAAAAATTGATATATCGTTCATAAACTTCGATTTTAACATCGATGTTTCTAATATCGATGTTTTTGCATCCCTAGTAGCGCCACGCTGTGGCAGCAAATATGTATTTATTTGAAGCCGAGAACACATATTTTCTGTAACTACAAAATAATTATATAAGTATTACATGTACTCAAGTCAGTACTCTGTATTGCAGATAATTGTTCATATTATACACAGTACTTGTACCTAATAATCTATATCTACACTAATTTATGCTTCTATATTAATATTATAAAACGAAAAGATTTGTATGTATGTATGTATGTTTGTAATGAATAAACTTAAAAATTAATGAACCTATTTTAAAAATTCTCTCACCTATAGAAAGCTACATTATCAGCGAGTAACATAGTATTTTAAAGTCGCGTGCAGCTAGTATAGTATAAATTGTTTTAAAAAATCTGCTACTAGCAATTGAAGTTAACATATGACGTGTTAGAACAACAAACAGACGAGAACAAAAAAATTAAATATCATTTGTTAAAATTATAAGTCGTTAATTTGTTACAAATCTGTGTTTTTCCATTTCGATCGACGGTGAACTCCGAGGCAATTGTAATCCAACGCCGCTTTAATTGAGTTACTGATAAATGCAAGCAAGGCCGCGTGTGTTTATGTTATGAACGATAACAATGCGTTCGTCTGTCACTTCGGTACGAATCTTTATGCAACTGGTGGACTATAATTTAATAAAACATTATTCAGTATTTAGTGAATGTATTGGGCTGCAAAATGCTATAGATAATATTTACGAGTAAGAAGAGTGGAGAATGTATTCTTTATAGCAAACTGTATATTCTGCATATTCCCCAGCTACACCTTTTAACAGTCAGACGAGGACGTGGCAGAAAAGCGTTATTTTCGTCGCCTAATTTGACTTGTTAGAGTAGAATTATATATTTAAAACTACTTAGATATAAAAAAAATCATTTAAAAGAAAAAAAAAAGTAAATTACTGCCCACGAAAGCTTTCTCATCGCAGTAATAAAAAATTTCAGCGACAACTATATTGTTTTTTAAGCTTATTAAATAATTTAAGTTATGTGCTACTTTTATTTCTTTTTTATATTTTACACAGTTTTTAAGAAAAACCTTCTAATTTTAAATCAGTTTGGTTATCTCCGAGAAGCTACAAAAGTTTGTTGTGCATTGCACCTTAATAGGTATTTAGGTTGCACTCATTTTGGGAAAAAATGTGTTCGGTCTGATGTTAGTCGTTGTAGTATTTACAATTGCAATTTTACAACATAATTCTAGCTAAATAAATACTTACTTTTCTTGTTGTTAAAGAATTTTTGGTTTGTGATGTAATAAAAATTATTAAATTTCATTAATTGTGTTAATGACTCCTAGCTAACTCCTAATCCCTTATTCTTAATCCTACTGCAGTCGACAGCGCACTTGCAGCAGTTTTGGCGTTGCTTGTGTTATAGGCGACGGTAACCACCTACCATCAAGTGGACCGTCAGCCTGTCTGCCGACCTTAACATTAAAAAAAATTGTATTAAATATAACCTACTTAAGTGAAGAATAGATTTATTTATTTAAGAAACTTATTCGAGTGCTTATTTTTAATTTTAAAATTCGAACACGGCACAGAGTTCGTATAATCTTATACCTACTTTCGTCCTATTTATATTGGGGAAGTATGCATTAAACTGTTTATTCCTAATTTGGAAGTACATACATATATACAAGAATAGTTAGTTTTAACGAGATAGGTAACGAGAACTTAATCTATAGTGTTTCAAACGGCAACTATCAGGTTGGTCAAGATTCAGCAACCATTTGTGCGTGTCCAATCGCCCTATGTCGTCATTTATTTTATGCCCGTTATTGTAAAGATACAATAAGATTTCTCTTGACCATTAATTTGTGCTTCAATCTATTTCTCTGTCTACAATCTAACTCTTTTACGGTCTATATAAATAAAAATGAATCGCAAAAGAGAACGGCTGGACTAGTTCTTTAATATACTTTTTTTTATGTAAAGATGGTCAAACAGACTGATTCATTTGATGGTATGTTGCTACCGTCAACATACGTCATTGTGGCCAGAAACGTCACAAGTGCTGCAAATGCGCTGATGACATTAGAAGGATTAAGAATAAGGGATTAGGAAAGTGTAGGTAAAAATAATAGGTGGCGAAAAAGTTTCTTCGCTTTATATGAAAACTCAAGACATTTTTTTTTTTCAAAGTTTATTTGCATAACTTTTTACCATCTTGTAGGTTGACATGATCCCTTTGCTGTAGAAATTTTAGGACTTTTGATCAAAAAAACTCGAGAAGTAGTTTTGATAGCCCTCTCTTAATGTTAACCTGACAATGCCTAAAGAATTCTGAAGATACCGAAACAGGTAGAAATATGAATATGCAAGGCAGGGCTATATGGCGAATACATTAACACCTCCCAGCCAAACTCTTAATTTTTGCTGAATGGCTAAAGATGTGTGTGGTCTAGCGTTATGATGAAAGACCACACCCTTTCTATTGATTAATTCCGGCCGCTTTTTCTCAACTTCTTGCTTTATCACATCAGATGTTGGTAGTAGAGCTCATAATAAACAATATCCTTCCAATCCCACTATACTAATATTATACACTCAGCATCACCTTATTGCGAGTGAATGGCGTCCATTTTATCCATAACAGGATAAACCAGAGCAAGGTGCATCATTTGACATCAAAATTCCCGGATTGAAAACGCTTAAACCAACTTTGTGCTGCTCACTGACATTGCATTAGGTCCATAAACATCACAATTTTTTTTCGGGCCTCCGTTGCATTTTTTCCTTTTTTGTAATAAAATTTTAAAAATTGTAATAAATTTTTCTTTATTAGATACACTCATTTTGACAAACAAATGAAGAAAAACAAATGAAAAATAACAGGAAACCAATATTTTACTAATTTGATCCTTTCTTTGAAATGTAACCTTTTTAATGTTATCAAAACTAGTCAGATACAAATAGTACAGCCAAAGAGATTTTATTAGAAGTTTATTCATACTATATGGAAAAGACTTTTTAATATAACACCAATTCCAATATAAGATAAAATTATCGAGAAGACAAGCAATCTTGAAAAACATAGGATATTCCCAATTTTAGCGTAGACTTAGCGTAGAAGACAAGTCGGAGAAATGTTGTGCCTCTAGATGAGGATGCCACAATGAGGAGAATTTTCTGTCTATTAGACGTAGAACAAAATCTATAAATGTGATACACAGGAAGTATCCATGATTCAATGACGTGTATCTAACAAATATAAATTATATCGCCCGAATCAAAACCGTTGGTTTTGACAGTTTAATTTACCAATTTTGGACGGTCTGATTGCATTTTTTTTGTGATGCAGTTAAGGTGCATTATTCGATTCAATTATCTGATTGAAACTAAATCATATTAGATTAGAAGTACATTACAGTTATCTTTAATACTAAGTACTTATTTATTCATTTCAAGCATATTACCTTAAATATCTTCACTCTTAAAAATTAAAGAAAATTCGATTTAAAAAATTATTTCACCAATAGTTAGATGAGCCTATATATTACACGCGGGCGAAGCCGCGGGCATCAGCTAATCTATATACATATATTATATGTATATATATTATATGTATCGTAAACGACTCGTTAATAACCGTGTAGATTTTTTCAAAAAAAAAAAAAAAAAAAATTGTACCCTTTGTTACCGAGGCCAAAAAAATAGTTTTTAGAATTTTTGTCTGTTCAAATCGGTTATGCCGTCTCTGAAACGGCATAACCGATTTGAATGCGGTTTTCACTAATGTATTGCAGCAAGCTTCCCGTAACATTTAATGTTTGTTTCATTCCAATCGGTTTACAAACAAAAAAGTTACGCGCTAAACAAAAAAGTCACGCGTACGAAGTTGCGGGCTCAGCGAGTTCATAATAAAATTTTATATATTACTAAAAAAAACCAGAAGAGAAACAGATAGTGGCCGAAAGCGACTTTAATTCATAATAATAATATGTATTAGATAGACATAAAAAGTCAGAAATAGAGAATTAATTTAAAAGCCACCCTTATTTTACTCATTTTTTATACTTCATTGCGAATATGTTTTATAAAGTATTACAAGCCTTATGTCTTACAAGTATGTCTTTATAAAGTACTTTAAAATGGTTTTTATTTAACCTTTTACCGGCTTATTTAACTAAATATCCCTCATAGAGAATGATAGAGGCAAATTACCTTGAGCGCAGTAGACGCCAGCTACACAGATAAATTGTGTCAAGGACTATCTAAAAGATAGGTACAACTTGCATTATTTTTTCATTAAACGACCATTGTTCTAATCGGAAATTTGTTTCAAAGGTTTATCAACTTAATGGTTTCAAACTTAACTTTGAACAGATGACCTATTTGAAGTAATATGCAGGTCATACAACAGTAACCGCCCTCTACAGAAGATCACAACGAAAATTTATACCTATACTAATATTATAAAGCTAAAGAGTTTGTTTGTTTGTTTGAAGGCGCTAATCTCAGGAACTATTGGTTCGAATTGAAAAATTCTTTTTGTTTTGAATAGTCCATTTATCGAGGACGTACGCTACGACAAATAGTATTATATATAAGCATTGTCCAGTTCCGCGCGCCCCAAGCGCACGCCGCCGCCTCCGTATGGGCCGCAGCGAAGCGTGGCGTGGCCGAGTTCAGCTAGTTATTGATATTTTATAAAAAATATATCTGTTTCTCCTTCTTTTAAACTACCCAACGGATTTTGATACGGTTTTCACTAATGCAAAGAGCGATAAATGGGGAAGGTTTGTGTATATAATTTGGAGAAAAAAAATTATATCCTTGCGAAACCGGGTTGCTAGTTTATTAATGTACACAATAAATGATTTTTATATACTTTAAATAAGTATATATGCTTAATATCAACAAATTCTTGTATATTAATAGTAAAAAGAAATAAAAATATATCCACACTTTTAATATTATAAATGTGAAAGCAACTCTGTCTGTCTGTCTGTTACCTTTTTACGCCTAAACCGCTGAACCGATCATCATGAAACTTTGCATACACGTTGTCAAGGATGCAGGAAAGGACATAGAATACCTTTCATCCAGAAAAAAAGTACTATTTCCGAGGGATCATCTAACGCCTGGCAAAGCTATAACTGCAATAAAGCTGTTAGACGTTACATTGCTCATATATTTAGTCAGGTGTTATTTTTTATTTATTTTTCAAAGCGGGCGAAGCTGCGGGCACCAGCTAGTTTCAAATACGTGTATGTTAATGTTTGTAAGTGAAGGGTTAATAATAATTAATAATATAGCTTTATTTCCAAATCTATCTAAAGAAACAGTATAATTAAAAGTTAGTGAAGTGTTAGTATTATTATTATATATTTTTATTATTATGATATAGTTGTTAGAATTTTATTAGTTCTTCTTCTTCTTCTAAGTTATGAGATATGGATCCCTTTTTGGGTAAAGGCCTCCTCCATCTTTTTCCACGATTCTCTATCTAATGCTAATGCTGCAGTCATTTCCCAGCGATTTGGATAATATCATCAGACCACCGGCTATGTGGTCTGCCAACATTTCTTTTGCCTAATGGTCCCTTCCATCGAGTGGTGTGAAAGGTTGCAAAAGTTAATTTCTCTCTCCTCATCATGTCCAACCCAAATGATGCCGAATGAAACTGTTCCAATGGGATAGTATTAGCCACAGACTGCCATAAAACTAGACCGTCTGCTGCCTTTTATCATAAAAAGAGATTGCTAAAAATTTATAAAGCAGTTAATTGCACATTAACCTTTTTTATTGGAACCGCACACGTTATAAGGCTTATTTGACTTTCTCCCGCGTAAAACCTAGAAAGTGACTCAACTAGTTATCGCAATACGCCCTCAGCAGTAATAACCGAAAACCGGAGCACTGAGGGCAGAAGCAAATTCATGAATAAACGAGTGGGTTTGTAGTTTGACTGTCGTCAAATTGATGCGGAGTAGGGCTACCGTGACGCGGTGACGCCCGAGAGAGAGCGGAGCAAGGCGGCCTCCAACGCGTGACGTCACTAAGGTCGCCTCCGTGCTTCCTACAACAGCGCCGTCGAAAATAGCTCACAACAAAACGATTACAATTCCAATTTTGAAACTGCAAATTCGGTCAAATGCTTGTCAATGGTCGATTTGGTAATACAGCTGGTGTCCGTTCAACATCTATATCTTTTACGTACATACTCGTCCATACGCTATTATAATGAAGAGAGTGGGCGAATTTTGCATGTTTGTTTGCATGTATTTATATTTATGTTTATATTTGGAACCACTTCAAAAATTTGTTTTTTTTTTTCATTATTTGAAAGATACATTATTCCAGATGGACAGAGGATATAATATATTATAATTATTATGTACTAGCTGAACTCGGCCACGCTTCGCTGCGGCCCATACAGCGGCGGCGGCCGTATGGCCGTACTGGACACTGCTTATATATAATACTATTTATCGTAGCGTGATGTTATATAGCCTATAGCCTTCCTCGATAAATGGACTATTCAAAACAAAAATAATTTTTCAATTCGAAACAGTAGTTCCTGAGATTAGTGCGTTCAAACGAACAAACAAACTCTTCAGCTTTATAACATTAGTATAGTTACCACGTCAGTATAGAGAAAAGATTTGCATGTATGTATGTATTTTTGTATGTTTGTAATGAATAAACTCAAAAACTACTGGACCGATTTTAAAAATTCTTTCACTTATAGGAAGCTACATTATCAGCGAATAATAATTTCTATAAAGATACGCGGATGAAGTCGCGAGCAAAAGCTAGTTATAAAATAAAGTCACTGTCCACCTCTGTCTGTTTCTCCGCTAACTTCTAAACCAGTTGGTTTTCATACGGTTTTCACTAATGGACAGTGCGAAAAACGAGTAAGGTTTGTATAATTTGCAAAAAAAAAGTGCATCCTGGTGCATCCGTTCGAAACCGGACGCTGGCCGTCATCTTCAAATAAATAAATAACCTAGTTTCGTTTTGCTAAAATGTTAATACACTACAGAAGTGGGCGAGTCGGCAAGCTTGTTTGACAGGAAATTCGAAGCTAACGTGGTAGTTAGAAAAATATAAATAAAAATAGCAACAATATGTATGGCAGTAATAGTGGGTTGTATCATTGTATGGGAACTAATTATATTAATAATTAACACCCTTACGTACTACATATTTATTATTATTAAACATATTTATTACCTATTATTATTCTCAGGAGAGCACAACTATTTAATAATTTAAAATTTATTAAAAATTTAGAAAGAAAAATTAAAAGTTTAGTAAAAATATAATATATAAATATTATTAAATATATTTTTGTTTATAATTTTCACTTCTATATAAATAAAAATAAATCGCAAAACTCGAGAACGTCTGAACAATTTGGCTAATTATTGCACTTGCCAGAGAAATCTCTGGCGTTGCTTGTGTTATATATTTTTAATATTATTATTATTATTATTTATCACATATTTATTTATTTTCTTAATTTTAAATTTTTAAAATAATAATAATAATAATAATTATTATTATTATTATTATTTTCAATATTCGTTAAAGTACGAGGAAGATTCTATCAAGAGAAAAAGTGGAAAAATTACACGGAAAGACGTAAAAATCCTTTTTTTTTTTTCAAATAATTTTGACAAAACGATATCTGTCGGGTCAGCTAGTAAATATAAAAACGGGACAATTGTGAGTTGAACTCGCGTGAAGAGGGTTCCGTACGATGTTGAGTGATTTACCATGTTATTTTAATATCATAGACTTCTTATAGGTTTTCCTATAATCTATAAGTAGAAAACTAATTTCTGTATTTTTTCCGTATTTTTTCAAAATATTAGGTTCAGTAGTTTCGGAGAAGGGGGAGGGGGAGAGGGGAATGGTCAATTTTCGTCTATTATCTGAATAACTTGGAAACTATTTATTTTAAAATTACAAAAAAAATACATTTAACATCTTCACGACAAGACCTTCCATTTTATATGTCACACGATACAGTTTTCAACATTTTTTTTTAAATTTTCCACCTTCCCCCAAAAAGGACCTCCCATATAGATTTCATCTATTCACCTCTGCGTTTGGGTGACAGAAATTGATATGTGTACCAAATTTAATTTAATTACTTAAGTCAAATAATTGACTGTGAGCGACGGACAGACGGACACACAAGTGATCCTATAAGGGTTCCGTCTTTTTATTCGGACGTACGGAACCCTAAAAATGATATATTTATGTAAACACTACAAATAAGTTTGAGGTAAAAATTGTATAAACATATGATTCAAAAACGTTAAGTGGGATATTGTGATAACACTGGCCATGAAACACATAGACGCAATTCTCTTTTCTTTTACTTCAAACCTGGTTTTTTTAATTCTTAAATTAGTCTGTGGCTTTGATGAGAATAAAGTAATTCCAAGTAATTGCACATTAGGATCATTTTACCTTGACAACTAGCCTTAGCCTTGACTTAATTTATTTAAAGTAAAGGTCGGTAAGCAGCCTGAACGTTTTATTGTTAGTAGGAGTAGCGTTGCCGATACATTACAAGCGTATATTTTCAGTAGTCTTCTGTAAGAGGACGGTTAGTTTATACGTAGTAGTTGGGAATCACAATGTGCTCTATCACTGCGCACTTTGCAACACCTATATCGCAACCCGTTGACAACCGTTTGACGAGCCCGTTGGATGAGTGGTTAGGATGCTTGCCTTAACGCTCTGTTCTAGGGTACCCGGGTTCGATTCCCGGCAGGGTTAACTTTGAAAAATGAACTTTTCAAATTTGGCTCTGGTTTGGATCTGGAAAATAGTGGCAGGGCACACTGCGTTTCGCAGTCATTTGGGCAGCCCGTCTGGCGGCGCCATATGTCGTCACTAGCAAAACACATTGGTCGAAAGTATACACTTCGATTGGTAACAGTGATTCAATACAATAATATTGAAAGTTCGGATCAGGCAAACGTTGTCAATGAATACACGTTTTAAATAGTGCAATGCATTCGCGATCCATTAAATGATACGGAACGGATGAATATTAATGAGCGATTTCGTTCGTTGAGAGCGAAAGATTCATTATTCCGGAGCTGTTACCTGACGATGTACAAAATGTAAGTCAAGGTAAATATATGTATAATGTATGAGTAACATCGATATCAAGTTAGTTACAATTTAGGGCCTTGTAAAACAATGGCGTAAAAATTGTATACTCGGAAACTATTTAATAAATGTGATGATAAAAGTGTTCTAAAATTAAAGTTTTGCGTAATACATTTGGATCATAATTAAAATGTTTTTATTTAGCAATTAGCAATTACGTTTTTTTTTGTGAAATTATCACAATTTTTCTCTTCATAAGAATTTATCTCAAGACGAATATTTGTAAAAAAAATTAGCCGAATTGGTCCAGCCGTACTCAAGTTTTGCGCTCTGCAACACATTTAGCGATTCATATTTATCCTTACATACTAACATATTATAAAACGAAGTCCCACACCGCGTCTGTCTGTCTGTATCTATGTACGCGATAATCTCATAAAGGATTTTCATGAGGTTTTCATCTATCAACAGAGTGATTCCTGAGAAAAGTATCTTAGACGTATAATTCGTTAAGGTTTTGTGTAAATTGATTGAAATATGACGATAATTGTTGAAGATGTCGGAAAAAATCAAAAAAATGAATGGTGGGATCGTTTCTCTTTCATATGTCTACAAAAAAATTATGGACTACGTCTATCTTTTAAGAATAGCTTGTTATAACCATTTTAACTTCTAAAAAAATGATCACATATAATGTGGTATTCAAAAAGCTATTTAGACGGATACAGTATTAATTATTATCAAATAAAATACGTTTAGTTACCTTAAGCGGCTCATACTCATTATAATAGCCCTATACAATTTAAATGAATATCCTAGGAGTTATCGTAAATTAAAAATTAGGAGAGAGAAAATAAACTCAAGTGTCTCGCACCAACGCGATGCGACGACGACGGGACTCGCTTGATGCAGACGCAGGCGTTATATTACTCACTAGCTAAACTTGGCCACGCTTCGCTGCAGCCGATGCGAACGGGCGGCGGCGTGCGCGTGGGGCACGCGGTATTGGAGTCTGCTTATATATAATGCTATTGATCGTAGCATGATGTTATATAGCCTATAGCGTTCCTCGATAAATGGACTATCGATAACACAAAAAGAATTTTTCAATTCGAACCAGTAGTTCCTGAGATTAGCGTGTTCAACCATACAAACAAACAAACAAAGAAATTCTTTAGCTTTATAATATTAGTATAGATATATTATCTCATAAACAAATGCATATTAGTATAGATAAATGAGATTAACATATAATAGAATTTATTTTAAACACCTTATGAGGTTTGAAACGTTGAAGTAAAATAGTGAAATTGCTACTTTACTTATATTTCTGACATTAACATGTTTATACATACATATATAATTATTTTTGTTGAGAATGATATAATATTTCATCTATACATATATTTCTGATCTATAGAAAAATATTAAAAACAAGAAATGCAATATTGTATACTTGGCCATGTGCTTAGGCACTACAGATATAATAATATGCTGCTTCAGTTAATCATGGCGGGTAAGGGAAGAGACACTCTGGACAAAGGAGGAAGTCGTCGTTGCGAAACATCTAAAAGTGGACTGCAATTGCCTCAGTCGAGCAACTGTTCCAGTTGGTTCTCGACAGAGTGAAGTTCAAAGAGTTGATAGCCAACCTTCAGGATTGAAGAGGCACTGGGAGAAGAAAAGAAGAAAACTATAACTTATTTAACTATATAACTTATATAACTATAACTTTATTTATGAATTACTAGACTGAAACCCTGGCTTCGGGACGGATGGTTAGTGTACATAATAGATACCTTATCTCTATATGGAATAATGTACCTACCTTCCAAATGTTGAAATATATTTTTCAAATATGTATAAACAAAAATACAAAGCTGCATTCTCTCTTTATTATATTAAGTATAGATATACGTAATAATAAAATCAATGTTTCGTTAATATGATAATGTTTAAGAATTCATTTTTTTAAATTATATTGCCATAAATACACTATTAAATACCTAGTTCAAATACAACTCATTATTATCCAATTTGAACGTGTATATCAAGCAACATTGTACATAATAGCCTTCATTCGCTTCACTACAAACCAACTCAACATATAACATTATTATAATATATATCGTTGTCTCTTTCCACTACCTACCGAAGAGTGAATTCGACGATGAGAGTTCTATATATAAACTTCACTAATTACTTCCATGACTGTCCCGATTTTGGATACAGTGTAAAATTATAATGCCACAAATAATTAATCTTGGAGTAACGTTTAAAAAACCTAGTTCTTTTTATAATTATTTTTACAGTCTTCTTTTAAATAATTCCTTAGACAAAGGAAATAATAATTGTTAATTAATCTTGATATAAACGTGAAAGTGAGTTTGTCTGTTTCTTACGCTTTCACATCTTAACTGCTCAAATGATCGTCATAAAATTTTGTGTACACTTGTCCCTGACAAGTGTATCAGAGGATAAGATCTATCATCCAGAAAAAAGTACTGTTCTAAGGACGTGAATTCGCAGACGAAAGCTTCTTAAAATCTTTATATGTAGTTGAATTTCTTATTTAATTCTTTTGAATGTTTAAAAGAATTAACCACATACAAAGCGAAACAGTTTTTTGTTAGTATCTGTGGTCCCGTCATGAAGGTCGTGGAAGTAGGTACACGACGCTAACTCGCTCGGCATTCATTGGTCAATGCAGATGAATGTTTTAAAAATAAATTAAATCGGATAAGTAATAATGCGAAATAAAAAAACAAAATTAAACACAATTATGTCGGATTTTAGGTAGAAAACATATGTGTCAGTAGAAAACAAGTGGTCACTTTACGAACAAATAGAAACTACAACTCTTTGAAAACGTGATTTGTCTTCATATAACGTTATTATAAAACTGTTCTAACAACCTCGTTCAGAGGTAACCGTACTTATTATGGACTTATACGTTATACGGCAACAGTTTTGTTAAAACATTCGCGAATAAATCACAGAATGAGTAGTTTTTTTTTTAAACATTTAAAATGATTTAAATGTTTAAAAGCTAGTTTTAGACATCTAAAACTAGCTTTTACTCGCGATTTTTTAAGAGTAAAATATATCTTATGTCCTATTATGTACCCCTGACAACGTCTGTGCAAAATTTCATGATGATAGTAAGACGTGAAAGCGGAACAAACAAACTCGCTTTTTCATTTGGATTATAGTTAGGATTTAATAATTCTGCAATGAGATTTTGAATGGATTAAATTATACATAATATGTATAATTAAAATTATAATAAATTATAAATTATAACAAATTTAATTATAATAAAGTTATATAGGTACTAATTTACCTATATAACTTTAGACACGATTAATTAAATATAGTAAAAAATATAGAGGATTGAGACAATACAGAATCATCTCTCGTGAACTAAATTGATTTAAAAGAAATCTCAGCCAAAAATTTATCATTTTAAGCACAATCGATTTTAATTTCTTACATGCTATTTAAATAAAAGATTTAAATTTTGGTAAAACGAAAGAGTAAAATTTGCAGCTAAAATTAAAGCACAAGATAAAATTATAATACGCTTTGATAGTGTTCTTTAAAAATAATTAATTGTGTTATATTATTAACTAGAATTAGTGAAAGTAATCAGAATTGCAATTGTAAACAGAACAAGAAAACGGAAAAAAGCTATTAGGATTCACGCTCGGAGGGTTCCGTACAAACTTAATTATTAATTTCACTACAGGGCACTTAACTGCTTAATATGTAGGTACTTTTTTTACTTCGACGCGTATGAAACATCGAGGTAAATAAAACATTACTCCATGAAATCCCATGTACATAGTTATAATAACGTATGAATGCCGAGAAATCTTTAACTAAACTTAATTATCTCGTCGAGGATCGAGTATCTACAAGTTTTGCTCGAATTTCGGATTGACAAACTTCAGTTTGTAGTTGAAAAAAAAAAGATCTCCCTGACTGCCGTCAATAAAATACAATCTCTCTGTAAATGTATTATTAAAGTTTTTCTTTGTGCAATTTGATATGACTACAATTAGTGAATTTTGATAATTGTGTTGTGTGGTGTGTTAAAATACGCCGTGTGCTTTTAGGTTCTAAGTAGGCCAATTGCCAGAAAAAAGTATGTTATAATTTTTTTTATATGACTAGGAAAATTTATATTTTTTTATGAAATTTTATATTTTTTATTAGCTTCAAGTTTTTACTCCTCTAAGAAACTTTAGACCTCTTAGTCTAACTAAGGTAACGTATTGACCAGTTAAGACAGACGGATAGACGGATCGACAATAACGTGGTCACACAGAGACGTGGACGTACCTTTATTTTATTTTATTTTACACAAAGTGATGCGGAACCCTAAAAAACTTTCTATGAGTTAAATAAAATGCAATTAATTTTATTATTTTTTAGTCTTCAAAAAATGTGTACGTACTCACCTCATATATTGCACGCCTCTATTTATTGACAATGTTTAAGAATGTTTAAGAATCCTATTTTTCCAAAAGGACCGATCAGAAGTAGCTTGGATCCACCGTCGACCCGGCCCTTATCATGATTAATTACATGATTGCATGTAAAATAACAATTGATGTGGTTTACACGCATCTAATCTCATTTGCGGCTGATTGATCCAATTCGCTAGGAAATCAATAAAATAAAGCAATCAAAAACAGAAAACGTTGTCTTGTTTGTTTGTCAGGACGAAGCGAGTGGTCGGTCGGTGGGAGGCAAGTGCAAGAATGAGAGCAGGACACGGAGCATATACAAAGAGAAGATGTTGTTATTGAATTTTTCTATAGAGCGGCGCGTGACTATTGCGCGGGGCAAGGAGGAAGTTAGACCCCGCCCAATTATCTTAAATTGCCAATGAAAATTGACTGTAGTCTACAACAAACAAGCGCCGCCACACCGTGACCAGTGCCGACAGCAGACTGACCAAGACCACGCCTACAAAAAATGACGTCAGGACCTAGTTTGAAATCAGTGCACAGTTGTTTAGGCCATCTCCTCTTTGTATATGCTCCGTGGAGCAGGAGCAGTAACTACGGGGACAAAGACAGACGCCGGCAACACATTTAACGCGACACAACGCATTGCGTTCACAGATATTTCTTATAGCAATTTATATCATGCCTATGAATTATGTAGTTGAATATTGTTATAATGCGGTAATATTGTTGTAAAACCAAAAGGTTTTTTTTTTACAAAAACAAATATTTTAAATTTTTAAAAATATTTCAGACCAAAATTTGTGTGACGTTTTTCTGTGACGATCACGTGACGCTTCTTGTAACGTTTCTGTTTGACATCGACCTATGTATTTAATTGTCAAAGTAGTTTCACTTCTGTAGACGCGCATGTTTTTTTGAGTTTACACCTTAAGAAAGAAGAGTTTACACTTTAATATTTGTGCGACGTAAGTATTTATGTTCCCTAATTCTAAGTGGGCTTATAAAAGCAAACGTCGAAATCTTGTATGACAAGTGTAGTCCGCATTGAGGAACGAAACGATAGCGTGTTATAACCAGCTGGCGCGGCGCAACGACATCTCTCGTCGAAAGAATGAACTATTTGAACTTATAAAACGTAGTGACATCTGTATATGCCGTACGTAACTAACGTAACTTTTGTTTGGAACACGTGACATCTGAGTATACAGATACAAAATAATATAAAGTAATTAGGTATACCCAGTTATCTTTTGAAAGATATCTATTGAAGAAACTTTCGTGTATTACAAAACTATCGATTTTAGAACACAACTTAAGTCCTGGCCAATCTTTAGAGACTCGGTATAGTATAAAAGAGATAGATATTTTCCCATCAGTGGGACTTAACATTTTAACTATGTTTCAGATACCTACTAAAAGGCATAAAATATAACATATTTTTCTTAAAAAAATAATGCATTGTTAAGTAATATTTTTATGAAATGTTCCTTATCTAAAGGATTTTTAAAATAATAAAAAACAGAAAAAATAAACTTTAATTAAGAAATAATACATTTTCAGAACATTCAATACAAGGAAGACAAAATTAATAATGACAATAGTTTATCGCCAAGGAAACATGTCATAACTCTCAAAAATAAATCACAAAGGAGTTATTTTTGAGTAAAATAAAAATAAATTCTTATTGCTCTAGAGTCTAGACTCTAGACTAAGTATAGGATTCCCTGAATTTATTATCTTAGGCGCACGGTGACACAAAATAAAACGATACCCCTGTTGTCACACGTTTGCGTCTTATACAGTGTAAATAGGTATACGAAAAAGAATTGGTTTCAAATATTACTCAACACGTTAAAACCGGGCAAATAAGACTGGTATTCCACAATTTTATTCTAGGCAACGACCAACTTTAATGGTAAAGATAAATCAATGTTATGTTCAAGTAGAGAGATAACATTTATTTTGTACTTTGTTTTATCACATACTTAACACAAAAAGAGAGAATGATGTATGTTAAGTTAAATTTAACTTTGCAGTTTGAATATTTTGTTTAAAATAATGTAAAATTTAAATTACTTTCCAGTGCAATATACTTTTATTTTTATTTTGACCACAATTTGAAGGGAACTGGCCACATCGAACTGTGGACGCATAAGTGCTTTGTTCGATGTGGAGTACTATTAGTGCCATGTAATTAGCAAACAATAAAATAATTTATAATCAAACTATGAACGTAGTCTTTAGCTATGGATCTCGTAAGGAACGAGGTATGGAGAGAGCTGTACTCAGGGTTACTCCACGAAATCGAATCAGCAATGAAGAGATAGGTAGACGAACGAAAGTCACCGACAAAACCCGGTGGATTAGTAAGTTGAAGTGGCAATGAACAGGGCTACAATGGACCGGCCAGAGTACCGAAGGACGTCCACCCACAAGATGAACTGACGACCTTTATAGGGCCGCGAGCCGACGTTGAAGAGCCAGGTCGCTTTTTATTGGTCTTATTTGAAAATTATAGGGAAGCCTATTCCTAGCAGTGACGTCTTTATTATTTAAAAAATAAAATTACTACACAAAAAAAATCATTATTTTACTAAAAAATTCAAATTCATATTTTAATTGCGGCTCGAATTACAGCGGCGACAGAACTAGGCATTTTAGTACTTACAAAATTTCTTAGTAATCTTTTTTTTATGTTAAGACAGTCGGTGGTTACCGTCGCCTATAATTCACAGCCACAGCTGCTGCAAATGCGCTGCCGACAAAAGTAGGATTAAGGATAAGGGATTGGATAAAAAATGGGCTCTGGAATCCCTTACTCATTCACCGAAACACAACAGCACACGTGCTGTTATTTCACGATCGTCTTCTGTAAGAGGGTGGTTACTGCCGCCAGACGGGCTGCCCAAATGACTGCGAAACGCATCCTAACCACTCATCCAACGGGCTCGTCAAATATATATTACAATAAAATCGTAAACGAGCCGTGTCTGTACATTAAAGATTTTTTTTTTCAAAAATTTGTACAATTTGTTTTAAATTTTTTTTCTGTTTCTCTGTGCGTTTGTGCACGCTAATCTTTGAAACGACTTAACCGATTTCAACAAAAAAATTATACGCGCTATACCGAATACCACGCGTACGAAGTTGCGAGCTCAGCTAGTGCTATATAATAACAGACGACATACTTCTTAGCTCAAGAATCTCCGCGAATTATATGGCCTAAGAACCAAGTTGCTGTTTCGAGCGACCGCCTTGAGGATTAGAATAACCATGACGATAGTCGACCTCCGATAGGAGATGGCACTAAGAGAAGCGAAGGAGAGAAATAATTTTAAATAGTCAAATTTTTTGTTATGAAATGGCATTAACAACTCCTGGAATACACTTGATAAACTGTGCGTAGCCGATACGTGAATTCAGAGATAAGATCGCAATAATAACCAACAACATTGGTTCTTCATTCCTGATACGATATATAACCGATAAGAAAACCCTGAACCTTTCATTTTTAAAAATCCAGTTAAACGTTGCGAGTTTTTTTTTTGTAAATGTCGAAAATTAAAATAAAACCTCATTTTCTTCCTGTTAATTAAGCTTGTGATTTAGGATAGATCAAAGGATAAAATTTATCGTTAATCTCCCAAAGCAGAAATTGAGTCATCTCCATCCATGATTTATTCAAAAACGTAAATAAACACGTTACATATATATAAAAATAATAAAAAATATGTAAAAAAAAGGAATGACTAAAACAGATAAATGCAAGCGAATGTAACATAGTCGGTAAATGAACAATATCTATAAGAAAATAAAAGTTTCATTCCATAATGAAAATTTCTCACATTACATTTTTCCATTACTCCAATTATCTTTAAAATAGAGTAAAATAGACTGCTGATGGTACACTTGATGGTATGTGGCTATCCTCGCCTAAAGATACAAGCAAGCCGAATGCAAGTGAAAGCATTTGTTTATATCATAAACTAGTGACCCGCCCCGGCTTCGCCCGGGTTGCAATTTTTATATATATAACATTCCCCGTCTATCCCTCTTTCCATTAGTGAAAACCGAATTAAAATCGGTCTACCCGTTCACGCGTGATGCCGTGACGTGACCAAGGGAAATGGGGATTCATTTTTATATGTAGAAAGATAATTTGTAATTGGATGGGGTGGGAACACTCCAGCTCAAAGGTTTGTTGTCTATGTTTTTAATGCCAACATTAAAGTATGTATGTCCAGATGAAATTTCTGCATAGCACGGAGCGCCTCTCTATCTAAGCAATGAATTCCTATCAATTCCACATACATAGCACGCAGTGCAGTTAGCGGTGTACCTACATCTTGGTTATGAGATGGCTTCTGGTGTAAAGTCAACCCAGATATGAGATTTGTGTATTACTAAAGATGCAAGTGAAAAGCAAATGTCCGGCTTGAATCTGCAGAGCACTTCATGAACTTCACTTTTTTTTTTCAGGCAACTCCTAAATTCAAGTAATCTTCATCTGAGATAATAACTCCATTAATATGTTGTTATTTCGTATTCCTATTATATTCTTAACACTAGCGACCGGTCCTCGATTTGCATGGATTTTTCTGAAAGTTATACTCACAGACTTACCTCGTTTATCGCTTTTCCATTTGTGAAAACCGTGTCAAAATTCATTGGGTGGTTTAGAAAAAGTTAGCGGAGAAACAGACAGCGACTTTATTTTGTAATTATGTACAGATATAGGATATATGTATATACAGGGTGACCCGGAAATTGCTCGTATTCCTCTCGGGAGACAAAACTATGACTATATTGAAGTAATTTAACCCCAGTCATATAAGGGTCGAAATTTAACCATTTTCATCTGGATTTTTGGTATTATAAGACTATAAAAAAATGACAAGTAAAGATTTAACCAGAAAATTTGTACAATTTAAAGGCTTGGGCAAATGACATTTACATTAGAACTCGCTGGCGGCGGAGACAATTCAACAGGCACAGAAATTGTGTTTTTTTGTTTTTACCATTAGAACAATACACACAAAAAAGTTATGCAATTTTTTAAACTGACATTAACTTATTAAAAGGTACAGGATTCATATGCGCTCAATAAGCCGTTATCGAGAGAATTTTCAATAAAAGTCAAATTCTTCTTGTGTTCTAACTTTTTTTGTCGATTTTGTATTACTTTAACGAAAATTCTAATTAATACAATCTAATTAATACATGTATTAATTAGAATTGTATTAATTAGGAGTATTTTTTTTTCAAAGCAATTGTGTTGTCTATTTCTTGTAACATCTTCATTAAACAATGGATATTTTTAGTATTTAACATTTGTCTCCACCTTAACCAGGAATTTTGTACAATTTAATAGCTAACTAAGTAAGTAACATCGTCATCATCATCTCCAGACGTAGGACATCCACTGCTGGACAAAAGCCTCCCACTAACATAAATAACATAATAAAATTAAAATTAAAAAATAAAATTTAGGTTTCATATTTTTCGATGCAAATATCACATAAATTACTAAATATTATTATTATCTTCATACAAATGAAAGCAAAACTACAACAATTGGCACGATAATGTATAAAAAAGCGGAGCGTTTCCGAGAAATGTGTTAGCTAAATTATTAAATACGTCGAATTCTACAAGATTTATGAAATAATACAATAATACAAAACGTGAACGTAACATACATTACTTTACGTCCTTTAATGCCCTGAATGGCTTCTACAGATTCCTCGATTCTTTTTCTTGCAGAAAGAACCGTTAAATACTGCAACGATTGCTTTTAAATGAAGAAAGCATATTTCAGATCAATAATAAAAACTAAACTTGGACTTAATCGGGAAACGAAGAACATTGAACAAGTTTGTTGACTAATCTAATATGGTTTTTGCTTTCATTCCGCAATTTCCTGGTGGAAGCAGTTATGTTACAAGTACAAGCTGTTGTTATTTCACCATAACTATAAAGGGTATTGAAAAAAAAACGGAGAAAACTCGCGGTTACACAAACGTTGGATTTTCTTTCTAAAATTCGAACGTTTAAATGAGCTTAGAACTAACACTGTAAGGTGCCCCCTGGGTGCCCCACTTTTAATTGAAGGCCACCGACAAAACCAAACCATTGAAAACTTATAGATCTTAATGTTAATAAATTTAGCAATCATTGTGCTGCTTATGGATTTGCATAAAGACAACTAACATCCAAAATAAACAAATTTTTTTGCAAATTAAATTATCCCAATTATGTTACTTATTATTCACCTTAATGATAGAAGATGTGCTAAGGTATAGTATAACTTAAGAGTTCAAATCTACGACAGCATAAAATATGTTGAAGACATATGATACTACATCTATAAATTGCTATCTAGATTTAGATATAAGAAGATAACAATGTAAATGAGATCCTGATAAAACTTAAAGCCTAAAAGGTCACACTCCCTCTCAAAATCAATAGTCTGACCTTTTGCGATTACATTACATTAATACTACCCACAGATTATAATAACAATTTCTTTTTAAATTAATAAATTCAGTAATTTACATAAAGGACGAAATTGTATCAGGAGTACGCATTTCCTGATGATTGAATTTCGAAGTGGCAATGGAGCATGAATTGAAATGGACGTCCGAGTATCTTTGTAAATCATAGCCTACGTTACATTCTGATTTTCACGAGAATCCGTTCAGTAGTTTTTGCCTGAAAGAGTAACAAACAAACATCCTCGCAAATTATTGCATTCTTAACATTAGTAGGATTGTATTCCTTCATCTGGCTATGTTATTTATTATGATTCCAAAAATTTCCTATGTTCCCTTAGAAACGAATTTTATGATTTTATCTATTGGTTGTGCCCACAAAGTTAACTTATGGACTAATGACAAATGTACACATGTCATTTTATTTCAAGTTCCATTATAAACAAAATAACAAATAATGATTGTTATAACAACAAATACTATAATTGACAAATTGTTATTTTAGATATTCGAAAAGTGTGCAGGCAAGATCCGTGTTACTGACAGCTACTGTATCAAAATTCGTGTTAGCTAAACTTTTGTAAAATAAATATTGTTTTATATAACTTTGTATATTTTTAAAAATTATCTTTTTATATACATATCTAATTATATATTATGAAATCCTCCATTTATCAACTCCATAATTTATCGATGTTAAATTTGTTATTCTGCTAAAACAGTTTGATGTGGAAATATAAACAATTAATATTATAAACGCCTTTTCATTACATAGGAAATAATATGACGAAATTCGTTTCGTCATATTATTTCATCGCCTTTTTAAACTTTCATATATGGACATCATACATCTCCTTTGCATCTTCATATGCAAAATTGTACGATTACTTATATTTTCTAATAACATACTTGACCTCTGTGCGTTTTACAAAAAACTTATCTTACAAATTTATTCTAAGAACTTAATACAATTCCTACACTTGCTCAACCTTCGATATGAAGCATACGAGTATTATCCGTTGCATAATACCTACCTACGTTATCATGCAAACAGTACGTGTTTCTGGGATGAAAGAATTTTTTAATTTCAAACAAATACATGTATATTCAATTCACTCTGCTATTAATGTTATTTCCTGATGTTTTTTGTAATATTTTATACATATTTATGCAGCAGAAACTATACCGCCTGCCCATTGCCCTTACTAACTTGTTTTAGATATGCTCTGAGCTTGAATTAAACCATTGACCTTGTGAAGTTTCAAAACATTCGTCGGTGCTATCGAATATCTATTGAGACAGCTACCCAATATTGTAAAATTCACACACTACTAATATTATAGACCAGCGTTCCGCCCCCGGCTTCGCCCGGGATGCAATTTTTATATATAAGAACAATCCCCGTTTATCCCTCTTTCCATTAGTGAAAACCGAATTAAAATCGGTCTACCCGTTCACGCGTGATGCTGTGACCAAGGGAAATAGGGTTTCATTTTTATATATTAAAAAAAGATAAATGGGAAAGTTTGTGAATATAATAGGTATGTTGTTACTCTTTCACGCAAGAAATATTTGATGGATTTCTGATGAACATCAGATTTGCGGACAAAGTCAAAGGATACCTGTACGTAAGGATCCCTATCCCTCCCTAATCGCTTTGTTCTTAATCCTACTATGGTCGGCAGGTACTTGCAGCAGCTGTGGCGTTGCTTGTATTATAGGCGACGGTAGCCACCTACCATCTAGTGGACCCATAGAAGTAGGAATAATATAATAGACAATTATTCCTATTTCTATGAGTGGACCGACAGCCCGTGTGACGACCTTAACATAGAAAAAAAGTCGAAGATAAAGGCTAGATAATAAATAATGTAACTCGGCAGCGCACATGTACCCCCCCTGGTGTTGCTTGTGTTTTTAGGCGACGCTAATCACCTACCACAAGTGGACCGTCAGCCTGCCTGCCACCCTTAATATAAAAAAAAAAAAAACTCAACATAGCTCATTGAAGTTCATCTTTATGTTGTTGAAATTCGTTAACTAGTTAGTTATTTAATCCTATTAAGCTCGTTGTGTAGTTCTTTTTTTGCTTAAATATAATTTTTATAAAAGTTATAGCAAAGTAGATGATTTCGTAGAGCAAAAAATTATTGGATTTTTTTAACTTATGTTAAAATGACAGGAAGTTACTTTGTGATACAGGATACAGGCCAACTTAATGCGTAGTTAAAAATGGTGGTCATCGTTCAACTAGGTATTCCTACTATCCAAGAAAATCTAAACCAACCCAGGCCAGTTAAATAGTGTATCTTATACCTATTAACTAAACTATAGTTTGTTTTATGTTTTAAGGAAGTTACGCATCATGTAAAAACGACCGCTACAAGTGGGCTCCAGTTCGGTTACCGTGCATTGAATTCACGTAATCAGTCACCTCATTATTAAAGCACAGACTATAAAATAGCTAGAAGCAAAGGATTTATGTGACACTAATTTCTTTGTCCGTACGTCGCATACCAATTGGTAACGTCATGGGCGTCACTAAGATCCCTCCCCCGCTTCTCCTTCCGCCCCTCTGCCCTCTTTATCAATGACTTTGAGCGTTTATTAACAAGCTACTTTCGATGAAACCTATTTGTCAAAGGCAGATTTATTGAATACAAAACATTGCGAAATGTCCTTAAAACATTATACCCACTAGTTTTTTTAACAGCTCCTTAGTTATTAATTTAAATAAGATACCTATTTTTGAAAAACTATACAAGAATAAATAATGACCTTGTCATTCAAAGGAATGTACAAATTATGTAGGACATGCACTCACAAGGTCGAACAGACAAATCATTAATACCTATCATTTAAACAGGTAGGTGTTGTACCTATATACTATATACCTATCTGTCCATCCACCTGTCTGGATTGATCAATCATTGCAGATTAATTTTAACGAGTACTGCCTCGGTTGGCCAAATCTATTTTAATTTATACGGTTTAATCACACATTTATAATCCTTTTATTAAAACTTCATTTGATGGCATTAAATCAATTAAGCGCGTACCAGATGCCTTTCTACGGCGTAACCTGTTTCGGCTCTTTTAATCGTCGAGTTTTGAGCGTATTAACCTTTGTTTCTATTCTATACGGATACGCAGTGAGTCCGGTTTGTTGTGTTTGTCGTTAAAAAGCAATGCTGACAGTTCCAAACTGTAACGAATTAACGTGTATACAAACAAACAAAAGTTACATAAAATTCAATTACCTATGAAATAAAGTAGAAGTTCAATTTTAGTTGAGTATGTCCGATTGTTTTCTAAGGGGCAGGATAGGAAAAAAAAAGTTTAGAGAAGCATTTGCCTACCTGCTAATTAGACAAAGAGCTCGCGATCGCCGCGTCAGTGTCGAAACAGAACGCACACACGCAACATAGACACACACATCTGAGGACACGGCGCGCGGTGGCGGGCAAAAGTGAGAAGCGAGTGAAAAGGCGTATGGCGGGTGGGGAGGGCTGACGACGCGTCTATCCGCGAGCGGCTATCGACAAGCACTGGTGGTGGGTTCAGTCAGTGCCTGCATTGCACGCGGCATTCAACGGGCACGAGCGAACCGAACAGCTGATGGGCCGGCTGGCTGCGCACACACCTGTGTGGTATAACGCATTCCCACTCTCTCTTTCTCGCCCGGTACGTCGTCCGTCGCAAGCGCAACGTCTTGCCCTAAAATCGCTGTGACGTATTGTAGAATGAGCCCCGTGCGAACGTAGTGATGTGGCAGATATTTGTAACTGTAGCATTAATGTACTTGCTGGCTACTGTTGCATAGCTCACGCTTGCTGCTTTAAAATCGATAACATCTTATAGGTAACTGTTTATTTATTTATACATTCACTCAAAATCCACAGCTCTCAATATACAATTAACAAACAAAAATTAAGCATGTCTAACAGCCAATTAAGGATTTTACATTTGTATAAAAGGAAAATAAGAAAAAAAAAGCAAAATACATAAATAAGTCATACACCATCACATATTATTAAATACATACAAATACACGCGTATTACATACAATATTAGTGTATTAGGGTTCGCTGATATATGTACATATGTATATCATCGGATATATTGTCGTGAATATATACATAATCAATCGATGTTTACTAATGTGAACACTTGGCAAAAAACTACAATTTTTTTTTTCGAAAGAAATGGTCTGGTAATCTAGTTGTCGTCAGTATCGATATTCTCAAAAAAAAACTCCATTTTGTATTACTTCTTCATAATATAAATAAATTGTTCATATACATATATCTTAGAGTATTTGTATTATGATTTTGAATTAAAATTCTCTGCTAAGTCCTGCGAAGCCTGTGTTTTTCTTTATCGGGAAGAATTAATTGTTGAAATTGTGAAATAATATACTGATTTTGTGCGGCTTTTGTAACGGTCTACTGTATGGAGTTTTGTATCCGTGTCGCGAGAAAAAGAAACAGTTATTTTAGTTTCGAATTATGTGGAAATTTCAATGGCGGCAGTTTTGGTTTTTTGGGACTAGCACTAAAGACCTTTTGAAGACGGTACACGAAGAAATTATGGTGAGTCGTTTGTTTTAGTAGCAAAATCTATTCATAAAATAATGGTTGATTTGGTCTAACAAATCCGATAGCAGAGTTATGTGTTTTTTTTATTTTGGGCTCTACGAATCGTAGACATTTGTATTTATTCCGACAGAAGCGGACGCAAACAAGTATAGATTAAAATATAATAAATATTTTATTTAATTTTAATATAAACTTGATGTTTTAAATTAGATTTAGTTTTAATTTAATTTTGATTAATTTAAGGTATAACAATTTAATGAAAGCTGTTATTGCATAATCTGTGATTTCCCTGTATGAACTTTTATGGCCTTAAATAAAAAAAATACACTATCCTTACATAGTATAAATTGAAGTCGCTACCCACGTTTGTCTGTCCGTTTATCCGCTAACTCCTCCGAAACCACGGAACGCATTTTGATGCAGAAAAAAATTGCACCCATGGGAAGCCCCGTTATATTATAATTATTAAAAATGAGGTATTCAGAATACATTTTTGTTAACGGTAACCACTAATATCATATCGCATTGTACTCTGCAGTATTCGTAATCTTAGCACGAACAAACCAATGACGGTATTATATATATTTTATTTATACTCTACAAGCTTTGTGCCCGCAACTTCGACCTGGTATTTTTATAAATTATTGCAGCAGCTTTGGCGTTGCTTGTGCTATAGGCGACGGTAGCCACCTACCATCAAGTGTACCTTCAGCCTGTCTGCTGACCTTAACATTAAAAAAAATTATATCTGATGTAGATAATATTTTTTTAAAGTCTCTTCAAATCCGTTTAACAGTTACGTGAAAGAGTAATAAAAAGCCATACATCCATCCTCACCAACTTTGGCAGTTATTAAGTATGACATTATAGGTTTTTAATATTATAATACATAATATTTAACATTAATTTTACAAATAAATTCAAAATAATAATATAATAAATCCCGGCCTGTCTCCGCTTGTTGGTAGTGAGAGATAGCGATTGCGTGCAATGTCACTTTCACAAAAGTTGACAATCTCGATTTGACATACGTTTCTTCGTGGCAATCGGTTGCGGTATACCTGCCTAGGTTCAATTTGGAAGTGAGTAAAAATTAAGTAGCGCTAAACGATGTAACGTTATGATTTCGAAAATAAGGAATTTAAATCAGTAAATTAGGAATTTAATGTACAGTTGTACATCCCTGTTTCTTTATATATTTACTACCTAACGAGACCTCGTCGACCAGGCTAAAATATATTAAAGGGAACTGGGACACAGGTTATGATCTGTGAATTTTAGCGGGAGCAATAATGTAAAATCTGTAATATCTAATCTATACATAAAAACAAAATCATAATCGAGCCGGTGTCTGTGCATTTTGTTCATTTAAAAAAAAAAAAAATCAAAAAACTATACAAAATTATTATAAATGTGACAATTTCTAAGGATGATAATGATCTCTGTTACTTTTTCAAGCAAAAAATACTGAACGAATTTTGATGAAATTTTACAGTAATATAGTTTACACATTAGGATAAGACATAAGCTATAATTTACATATACGCGGATGAAGTTGCGAGCTAGCGTATTTATATAATATGAAGTACTTCAAAACCTGGTTATATGATACCTATTTTATATGTGTGAATATGCAGTTACTTATTGTAAATTTTTATATTGTAATCTTTGATGAATATAAAACACGTATTTTTTATTAGTATTTTTTTTTTCGAACAAAGTCATTTAAGCCATCGACGAGCCCATTGGTCGATTGGTGCTTGCCTTAGCGCTATGTCTTAGAGGTCTTGGGTTCGATTCCCGGCTGGGTCAACTTTTAAAACGAACTTTTCATAGTTTTCATGGCTCGGTCTAAATCTAGCAAGTAGTGGCAGAGCACACTGCGTTTCGCAGTCATTTGGACAGCACGTGTGGCAGCAGTACACAAGCTGTAAAGCGGTGGCCCCTTACAAGTTGTGTGTTGTTGTGTTTGAGTGAGTCAGTTAGGGATGCCAGAGCCCATTGTCATATCCCTTTCTAATCCCTTTTCCTTATAATCCTACTATTGTCGGCAGCGAACTGGCAGCAACTGTAGTTGCTTGTGTTATAGGCGACGGTAGCCACCTACCATCTAGTGGACCGTCAGCCTATCTGGCGACTTTAATACGAGTATATAAAACAACACACACCATTTTATCGCGATTCGTCTGAAGTCTTACTGGAACTAGAAGACTTGTTTTTTTTTTTAACGCTTTAGCTCTTTCGAAAGTATATTTAAGCCAAGTAAATTTGATTCTAAAGGCAGAGCTTAAGACATCTCGTCAACCACATTGCTGTAGAAATTGCGCAGTAATCGGATTTACGGTTTGGGGTTTTCATATGTACATCGTTTTGCAAGACTACACAGACCGTTTTGATTTAAATTGTAAAATAAATAATTTAATAATAATGTTACCTATGTATAAGCCCCTGTTTGATATAGTTTCATCAATTCATACTTTTCCACACTAATATTATAGAGAAAAGTTTGATTTTTTTGTATGTTTATTTGCGATAGATAAACTCAAAAACTACTGAACCAATTAAAAAAAAGCTACATTACAAAGCTACAAAGTGAGTTTGTTTGTTGTTATTCTTTAATGGCTTAACTTCAAAATCGATCATCATGAAATTTTGCATACAAGTTTGTCAGGAGTTTACCTTTCATCCAGAAAAATAGCCCGAGGAATTCGGACGAAGTCGCAGGCAAAAGCTAGAGTATTATAGTAAATGCGAAAGTAACCTTCTGTGTCTGCTTATTACTTAATTACTTATTCACGCCTAAATAAGGGGAACACATGCGACATTTTTTTTAAATTTCAACCCATAAAGTAACTATAAGGTTAAGGAATGAAAGTATTTATAAGGTTAGTGTACGCGACGAAATATAGAATTGTAAATAATAATAATAAAAAGACGAAGACAACAGGTTAGAGCGAGACGGCAACAGGGGGACCCTAAACTTTACCTTTGCCGTCTCGCTACACGTCCTTAGAACGGATATTTCTTGTAAATAAATTGTAAATATGTAGAATAAGATAGGGGAAATATCCTGTAGAAATTTCATTAGGATAAGATAAAAAATTAAACGCACAGATGTAAATAATGAATAAAGACACAGAGCGGGCTTAGGAAGAGTGGGGATAATTCCGCGAATTAAGAGAATCTTGGTGGGGATACACTCTATATAAACGCGCCGACTTCCTAGCCAAAATCACTTCCACTTCGACTTCCACTTCGACTTCCACTTCCACGATCGCAAAGGAGTCACCGACCTGGCCGTATGAAGAGGCCCGAAGAATAGCCGCGAAAAGGCTGAAGAAAAGGTGTGTGTGAATTCCTGGCCGTATGAAGAGGCCTGAACAACGCGGTCGTATGAAGAGACCGGGAAGAATAGTGTAGTGCGCGTAGTAGGCAACCAGTCGGGGTATAGGACGCGAAGTGGCACGAACAGACCGCTCCCGCTGACACTCTGAGCCTAAGCCCGCTCTGAATACATTGATCTAGTTACGTGGTGTTTTCCTCCAATCCCAGCAAACGGTGCCGGTAACGTGTCCGGTACATTTGGTCCTTCGAGCCGGATAGAGAAAATGCCCATGACTAGGTCAAAGAGCGGTCACTCTCAGAAGGAGAACGTAACGTCGGAGAGTGCGACGGGCACTCAGACATCTACCACCGGCGTTACAAACACCGCTACTTCATCGTCGCTTCTAACCACCGACACGCCTTCGTCTTCCGACTCCGTCGGGACGACTGCCGCTGCGACGCATACACCGAACGCGCCAACTGAGCCCACGATGGAAGTGCCAGGGAACAAGGGTCCTCCTGTGCCTAAGGAGACCCCGACTAGAGCCAGAAGCAGGGCATCAACCAAGAAGTCCGCCAAGTCACGCCGACTGGCCACAGCGAAGGAAGAATTGCTCCTGCTTCAGATCGAGCTTGTGAAGAACCGTATCGCCGCCATAGAGTCCGAGTCTGACTCAGAGGACGATACGGTGATGGACCAAGAAGCTCAAGAACGGGTCCACACATGGATCCGTCGAAGTGAAGAGCATCTCGCCACGGACGAGCGAGAACCCCCTCTGAGCCGGGAAAATGTCGAGCGACGATTGCTGCCACTACAACAACCGCCGCCAACCCAGAGGGAGGATGCCGAGCGACAGCTACCGCCGCCATTGCCGCCGCAGCACACACAGCTGCCGCCATCAGAGCTGCTGCCGCCGTTGCCGCCGCAACGGGCACAGCTACCACCACCGCAGCACACACAGCTGCCGCCATCAGAGCTGCTGCCGCCGTTGCCGCCGCAACGGGCACAGCTACCACCATCGCAGCACACACAGCTGCCGCCACCAGTGCAAAACGACATCGTGACACCGGCGGGAGAACGACACTGTACAACCATCGCCGAGAAGACGTCGAATCAAGTGGACATCTCCGAGCTCGCCGCCGCCATCGCCTACGCCGCACGAAGCTCACAGCCGCCGCGGATGTCCTACGAGCTGCCAGTCTTCTCCGGCGCGCATCAAGAATGGTTGTCCTTCCGCGCCGCCTACTACGAGTCTGCACTGTCCCTGAACAAAACGGAGAACACAGCGAGGCTGAGAAAATGTCTACGGGGCGCCGCCAAAGAAGCCGTCGAGAATCTACTGATGTACAACGTCGAGCCAGAGGACGTAATGAAGATACTCGAGACTCGCTTCGGTCGTGCTGACGTCATCGCACGATACGAAGTAGACAGACTGCGCGCCCTACCTCGCCTATCAGACTCGCCGACGGACATATGCGTGTTCTCAACGAAAGTAACAAACATCGTGGCAGCTCTACGGGCGTTGAACAAAAGTCGCTATCTTCACAATCCGGACGCAGTGAAGATCGTCGTCGACAAGTTCACGCCAATTATGAAGTATCGCTGGTATGACTTCATGACCGAGAGCACGAGCGAGGATCCAGACTTACTAATGCTTTCACACTTCCTGAATAAAGAAGCTGACAAGTGTGGGAGCTACGCAGCGCCGGACGCGTTGCCGCCTTCTGCATCCGAGCTCAGACCAAGGGCTCTCCGACCACAACGAGCACACTTTGCCAGCGATGCCCGGAGTCCTGACACGAAGAAGGACTCATCCTGTACAGTGTGTGGGAAACGAACCCACACCACCGACAACTGTACCGACTTCCTCAAAGCCTCCACACAAGACAGGTGGGACTTAGCCAAGAAGCACCACCTCTGCTTCAGGTGTTTGCATCGCCGCACCAAGGGACATCACTGCCGCTACAACCAATGCGGAATCGATGACTGCAAATACCCACATCATAAGCTCCTTCATCACGTCAAGGAACCAGAGCCAGTGCGAAGAACTGAGACAGTCTCCAACACCTGCAAGACGAAGAGTAGCCACACCTACCTGAAGATTGTGCCTATACAAGTGTCGGGACCGGCGGGAGTTGAAGACACGTTCGCGCTACTGGACGACGGGTCAACGGTTACCTTAATCGATGAAGAGTTAGCACAAAGGGTAGGGGCAACCGGCGACATCGAACCCCTTACCCTAGAAGGGATTAAGAAGACAATGGTGGAGTACCCGCAGTCACGACGCGTCACCGTGAACCTGCGACGAGGCAACACAACAGAGGACATCCGAGCGTGCACAGTCCAAGACTTACACCTGGCAAAACAGGAGGTACGCCGAGAAGATTTGAGGAAGTGCACACACCTACACGACATCATCGAGGACCTCGTGTACGACAACGCCGAACCTAGGATACTCATCGGCCAAGACAATTGGCATCTACTACTCGCCTCGAAGACGAAGACCGGACGAAGAAACGAACCGATCGCGTCGCTGACGAAACTCGGCTGGGTGGTCCATGGTGCACACGCTTCTTCAAGGAAGACTGTGCAATACGTCAACAATTTGAGGACAATAGAGGAAGAGAGCATGGACGAACAGCTGCGTCAGTACTTCGCAGCAGACTCTCTCCTCATCACACCACAGCGACCGCGCAACGATCCGGAGAAGCGAGCCATGAAAATCCTAGAAGACAGTACAAAGAAGATAGAAAATGAAGACCAATATGAAGCCTCTTTATTGTGGAAAGAAGACAAAGTTGACATGCCGAACAACTACGACAACGCACTAAAGAGATTGGTCAACATTGAGAAGAAATTGGACAAAGATCCGGAGTTGAAGTCCAAATACGCCGCTCAAATAGACGCCATGTTCCAGAAGGGCTACGCAGAGCCAACGCCTTCATCGACTACCGAAGGGAAGACGTGGTACCTTCCCCACTTTGCCGTGTTCAACCCGATGAAGCCGAACAAGATCAGAGTGGTACACGACGCCGCCGCAAAGACAAAAGGGGTGTCCCTCAATGACCACCTTCTCACCGGGCCCGACCTACTGCAGTCACTACCTGGGGTGCTGATGCGCTTCCGCCAGCATGAAGTCGCAGTCACTGCGGACATTGCAGAGATGTTCATGCAAGTCAAGGTGCGCAGTGAAGACAGAGACGCGCTCAGGTTCCTGTGGAGAGGTGACAGAAGAGAAGGCCCTCCGAATGAGTACAGGATGACGTCACTCATCTTCGGCGCCGCGTGTTCACCATCAGTGGCGATATACGTGAAGGACTTCAACGCCGAGAAGTTCAAGAACGAGTTCCCGCAAGCCAGTTCAGCCATAGTGAACAACCACTACGTCGACGACTACCTGCACAGCTTCAAGACTATCGAAGACGCGATCAAAGTATCCAACGAAGTTCGTAACATACATCGAAAAGCACATTTCGAGTTGAGACAATGGGTTACGAACTCTCCCGAAGTCCTACGAAGCCTCGATCAACATGCAGAGAACACGAGTCACCGCGAACTATCCGACGGAACGAAGGCTGAACGAATACTGGGACTCATATGGAATCCAAACACAGACGAGATGGCATTCAATCTCGCTCGACCTAGCCCGCCTACCTCCTGACATATTTGAAAACCGCACGCCGACGAAGAGGGAAGCCCTGCAAGTCGTCATGTCGCTGTACGACCCTCTCGGTTTCGCATCACCGGTGACTACGCGTGCGAAACAGATCCTGCAGGAAACATGGCGCCAGGGCATAGGCTGGGACGAGAAGTTAGACGAAGAACTCGCCACTCAATGGAGAGCGTGGGTCGAACGCCTACTCGACCTACGCAACGTAAGGATTCCACGGTGCTACAGACACTACGACGAAGCGACTTCACTACAGCTGCATGTCTTCGTCGACGCTAGTGAAGCCGCCTACTCTGCAGCACTCTATTGGCGCGCACAAACTCCGGACGGAAACGTGCACCTGTCATTGATCGTCGCTAAAGCACGGGTCGCGCCATTGAAACTAACATCGATCCCGCGACTTGAACTACAAGCCGCCGTCATGGGAAGTCGCATGGCAGCTGTCGTCCTCGAAGAACATGATGTCAAGCCCGAATCGAAGACATACTGGACGGACAGCAAAACGGTCCTCACGTGGCTCAGAACCGGGTCGCGATCATACAAAGCCTTCGTAGCCCACCGCATCGCCGCCATTGAAGAAAACAGCGCTGTCAGCGAATGGAGATGGGTGCCTACGAAGCAGAACGTCGCCGATGACGCCACCCGGGAAGTTCCTACGGACTTCAGTCAAGAGCACCGATGGTTCACCGGACCCGACTTCCTACTGAACGAGCCTGAGTCGTGGCCTCAGGAAACAATGAAGAACTCACCGCTGGTAACGAACGAGGAGAAGAGTGTCGTCCGAGTCGAGTTGTGCAACACAGTGTCCGCGTCTAGATGGACTGACTGTCTACCAGACGACACTCGCTTCTCCAAATGGGAAAGGTTGCTGAGAACTACGGCAAGAGTGTTGCAGTTCATCCAACTCTGTCGTCGCAATCGCCAGCGAGTGAATTATAAACGAACAAAGAAGATCGTCAAGAAAGTGTTCCCGGGACCCGATGACATCGTGCGAGTAGCTGACGTCCAGACCAAGGGAGGAGTCCTGCGCCGGCCGACGAAGAAACTTGTGATCCTGCCTACAGACGTCGCGTCTACAAATTATGTTTCGTAAAAGAGACGAAACACGGCGGGAGAATGTACGCGACGAAATATAGAATTGTAAATAATAATAATAAAAAGACGAAGACAACAGGTTAGAGCGAGACGGCAACAGGGGGACCCTAAACTTTACCTTTGCCGTCTCGCTACACGTCCTTAGAACGGATATTTCTTGTAAATAAATTGTAAATATGTAGAATAAGATAGGGGAAATATCCTGTAGAAATTTCATTAGGATAAGATAAAAAATTAAACGCACAGATGTAAATAATGAATAAAGACACAGAGCGGGCTTAGGAAGAGTGGGGATAATTCCGCGAATTAAGAGAATCTTGGTGGGGATACACTCTATATAAACGCGCCGACTTCCTAGCCAAAATCACTTCCACTTCGACTTCCACTTCGACTTCCACTTCCACGATCGCAAAGGAGTCACCGACCTGGCCGTATGAAGAGGCCCGAAGAATAGCCGCGAAAAGGCTGAAGAAAAGGTGTGTGTGAATTCCTGGCCGTATGAAGAGGCCTGAACAACGCGGTCGTATGAAGAGACCGGGAAGAATAGTGTAGTGCGCGTAGTAGGCAACCAGTCGGGGTATAGGACGCGAAGTGGCACGAACAGACCGCTCCCGCTGACACTCTGAGCCTAAGCCCGCTCTGAATACATTGATCTAGTTACGTGGTGTTTTCCTCCAATCCCAGCAAACGGTGCCGGTAACGTGTCCGGTATAGTTAGGAAAATAGAAAAACATAAGGTTAAGTTTAGACCCTTGAGTTAAAATAATAAAAAGAAAATTACGAGTAAATATATTTGAGGTAGGTAATTGGTTCAAACTTAAAGTTTGAAAGTTTCTAGGATATAAGTAAACTTCGAATATAATTATACTTCCGATTTAATAAATTCTTTCAAATACTTATCTTTAGGAAGAACTTTCATGGTGTTCATAGAATACATTTGTAACTTTTTAAGCAAATAATTGTGTAAGATATAATTACAGCCAGCTTCAAATATTCTACGTACACAATTAATTAGTTGTAAAATTAGTACCTGTTGGCTACGACTTCGTCCGCCTATAGCCTGTTTGCTATTCTGGATAGACCGTAAAGTTGCATCAATCAAGTAATATAATTAGTTTTTCAGTAGTTTTGCGTGAAAGAATAACAAATATCCATATATTCATTCTCTTAAACTTAGGCGTTAATATTTAAGGTTCCCTGGCTGGGGTAAATTCCGACCCGTAATGGCTACTAGACATAGAATCCAATTTGTCTCCTTGTGGGCAAATTGAACTATGAAGATAGCCACATAATAAATGGTATCTAGTAATGGTAATCAGATACATATTTTTTTTTTTTTTTTAATTATAGATGGGTTTGCTCTTGACCAGCATCTATCCATGTAGGAAGGATCAGGCCGAAGATGGAGCGAGCTCACCCAGAAAATGCCTATTCACTCGAACCTTGAAAAGATTTGGTTTATATGGGTTAAATGGTAATTAGACATATTATATTTTTCCACTTAAAATACTCAAACGATTTTATATAAACTTGGAGTCTCGATTGCTTGAACCTGTTAAATGAATTTAAATATCTATGCATCTAACATACAAACACATTTTTGCGAAAATTATGCATCACGAAATATTTAATTGATCAATAAAATATGCAAATGCATTAGGAAATACAGACTATGACAGCACCTTAGTTGAATAGAAGTTACAAAAAATATATATATTACGTGATAAACGTAATAATTAAACTTTACGCTTTTAAAATATAAATTTATTTAATAATAGCTGAGCCCGCAACTTCGTACGCGTAGTATACGGTATAGCGCGTAACTTTTTTGTTTGTAATCCGATTGGAATGGAACAAACACTAAATGTTACGGGAAGCTTACTACAATACATCGTGAAAATCTCATTCAAATTGGTTAGGCCTTTTCTGAGATTAGCGTACACAAACGCACACACAAACAGACAGAAATTCTAAAAACTACTTTTTCGACCTCGGCAGTACGTATGGTACAACGTGTACATATGGTATTTTTTATTTTAATGTACAGATGCGATTCATTTACGATTATATTCTATGTATAGAAGATAAAAACAATTTTCTTAATTTCACAGATCTAATAGATAGCTATTAGATTATTTATCAATTTAGCTACAGACTAATTCCTTTCTATACCTAAAAGTCGCAAGTTCACCAATCGTTTGAATCGCGACTGGTTCTCGCCCGAAATTCGAATGAAGAGGTATAACTAGACTACTTGAAATCGGTACTTCAGTGTATTGTGTTGCTTTAAGCAATACTGAAATGCAGTTGCTGAAGAGCCGTAGGTTCATTTGCACCTTTGACCCGCACCATTAATGGTGCAAATGAAACTGATATGTATCGTTTCCACCATTAAAAAAATGCAAGTGCTTTCCCCCTATTCCAATTGTGCCTGAAATATTACATACGTTTATGAATTGTTTAAATTACCAACTGAATTTTGTGGTAGTTAAACAAACTAAAAATAAACTCATGTGCAGTTTCACTAGTAAACGGATTTGAATTAATGTTACTAATTAAATAATTTATTGACTTACATTACATAGTGAATTACATTAATTGTACTCTCATCACACCATTCATTTCATCACCTTCTCAATCAGTTTTCACCTATCAAGCAAGGATACTTGAATCTACTTAATGTGTGTAGTGTTTAAATATACATGATGATTTAAGATAAAAAAATCACTGTCAGAATTTTTCTTTTAGAAAATGTATGCACGGAACGCCCGCTTTAGTAGAATGGGCTCACGAACCGCCTGACAGATATTACTTACAGGGTGTGGGGTCTGGTACTAAATGTATGTATGGAACGCCTTCCGGCGGGCGTTAGGAATTTTCTTACAGAAAAATGCTGACCGTGTGCGACCAGGCTTAATGTGATTCAGCTCGCCTACCAGAGAGTTATGATTCACTTACGTTCACTCCTCATAAATACACGCACCTAAAAAGTTTTCATTTCAAAAATTTAATTAAAACTATGAATAGTTTTTGTTAGAAACTTTGACAGTGAAATTACAACTGTATGCGCTGTCTATGAAGTAGTCGTGTTTTAGAGGACTCGATGCGTCGAGAAGTACAACGCGGAGCGGGGGGTATACGGCGCGCCATGACGACACGGTCGCCCGCAAGGTTGGCGCGAACTCGCTGAGCCGAGGTCATTGTACACCGAAACTCGGTGTCCTAAATAGTCAAAAAATTAGGAGTCTAGAATAACGTTTCGCTCGATGACCAATTATACATCTATAAACTTAACTGTTACGGGTAAACAGAGACTTGAGGTTACATAGATTATTTCAAGGTAATAATTTGTTTATTTACTAGCGATCCGCTCCAGGCTTTTATTTCTGCATATTATATACACAAACTTCATCATTTACCGCTCTTTAAATTAGTGAAAACCGTATTAAAATCTGTTGGCTGGTTTACCTATACTTACCTACTGTCGGAGCCATATTATTGTAAACGATTTGTAACTGAAAGTTGATAAACACTAACTATTTATAAACTCTTGTTTTTTTTTAATTTAAGATCAGCAGACAGGCTGACAGTCCACTTGATGGTAGGTGGCTACCGTCGCCTATAACACATGCAACGCCAAAGATGCTGCAAATGCGCTGCCAACTACAGTAGGATTAAGGATAAGGGATTGGGAAATGGGCTCTGGCATCCCTTATGTCATGGTAGTCTTCTGTGTGGGGGTGGATACTGCTGGCTCATTTATGACTACGGACTGCAGTGTGCCCCGCTACTTATTATCCTATGCATTCTATGAATAGCACACATACTGCAGTAGGTACTTGCGCCATCATTCAATATTGGTTATATCATAGATAAAATACTATTAAGTAGTATTTTATCTATGGTTATATGTATCTGTTGGTGCATGTACTCAACTTTTTATGTCCTTTAGTGTTTAAAAATGAATGTATGTACGTCACGTACATATACATATTAAAAAATTAAGTCACTCTCCGCCTCTGTCTGTTTCTCCGCTAACATCTTCTAAACCACCCACCGAATTTCGAAACGGTTTCCACTAATAGAAAACCGATATGTGAGTAAATTATATAAATTTAAAGGAAAAAAATTGCATCAGTGCGAAACCGGGAGCGGGTCGCTAGTTATTAATGAAATTAAAAGAGTGCTTTTAATACGTAAAAGAAATATACACAAATGTTCGTACTTCAAATGTTATTATAGTCATAAAAATTATTCTATGGAATATGAGTCATATAAATATTCACATAATTACTTATATTCAAAGAAATAAATTGATATGAAGAAAGGATGACTTCATGTTTTAACTGGAATCATATTCGCATGCTCCCTACAGGCACACACAACACACACACACACAACACACACACACACATACACATGCCTATAGTGAATGTGTCGTAGAGCATTACGCTGCGTAGCGCTACGACGTAGTCATTAGTTCTACGCGTGAACCAGCCATGACCGCGTATTGCTCTACGCTTTGCGCACTTTGCGTAAATCGGATACGACACTAGCATACCTTCATACTAATTTCAAATTCTCAAGAAATATTATGCCCAGAACAGTCTGAAGAAAATTCCCAAGGCGGCTACTGATGTGACGCAATTTGTAGTATTATATATTCGTATCAATATTTATATATCTACGTAGTATTCACTTATAATATTGGTACTAACAGTACAATAGGTTGATAATCCACCTCTTCTTCTCTTTCCTTTGTTATTGATCTTTGAGTTTTTCATTAACATTTTCTCTGACCTTGTTTGTGTCATAATTCTTTAAAAATTGACCCTTCTATGCTTTCGTAGGAAAGCTTATTCCTATAAGATGTTATTGTATTAGTTACAGGATTAGTACTTATTATATATTCAACTACTGATATATTAGTACTACAAATTTGCAGGGTTCCTTTTTCTTAAGAATCTATGATTTATCATTGCATTTATTTTAAAGATACAGTACACCAAATCCAATGAAAAAACACATCGACCCTGACACTTTGCACCGTTTTACTTAAAATGAGCAAGATGGCGCTGAACAAATTATTTCGTTACTATTAAATTTATAAAGCGGTGGCGTCGGTGGCGCAGTGAGATGTCATGTCGAGAGGTCCGAGTTCGATCCCCATGCGTGCCATGTACCAATGATTTTTTCTAAAACTCAAGTGCGTTTACTGACTGCTCTCAAACGGTGAAGGAATGATCGCGAGGAAACCTGCATACGCCAAAGAAAAAATTCTAAGGCGTATCTGAAGTCCACCAAACCGCACTGAGCCAGCGTAATGAACCATATAGCCCATAGGCCCTTGTTGAGAGGGTAAGCCTGTGCCCCTTCAGTGGGGATATATAAAATAGGCTGAAATAGGAGTCACACGTAAAATCATTGTCTATTTATTATGTTTAAGTATAAAATGTGCTATCATATAGGTATGTATTGTAATTTCTCACACAAGCTTCCTTCAAGATCAATACACTTTATATCATTAGTTAGACCTTGGTACCTTGAAATCCTTATATTGAAGAAGAGCACAGGAAGAGATTTTATGAATGAAATTTTTAATTGTTAATTTACGACCCAATAAGAGAACAATACTATAAGTCACAGTTATCAATCTGAAGCAGATTTATTTGTATTATTACTCGAGTAAAAGCTTTTTTTATATTTTGTACTAGCATATACTAGACCGCGACTTCTCCGTGCCCCTTGTTATAAAACGTTGAATAGTTTTTTAGATGGTCCCTCAGAAATAGTATTCTTTTTTACATGAAAGGTACCCTATGTCTTTTACTGTACCCCTGAAAAGGCGTATGCAGAATTGCATAATTATCGGTTGAAAAGTTAAGGCGTGAAACTTAATTAAATAAATTAAATTCTCCTCAAACTTCTTCTAAACCACCCAACGGATTATGATACGATTTTCACTAATAAAAAGAGCAGTAAACAAGGAAGGTTTGTGTATATAATTTGCACATAAAAAAAATTCATTCGTGGGAAGCCGGGGCGAGTTGCTAGTGTGTCTTATAAGAAGTAATTTCGAAGTCATCTTTTAAAATTTCTTTGCATTTTTTGCTGCACGCTGCACTGCTTTGTTCGCCTTATAGCAGTAAGTGAATAGTCTGGTCTTCTCTGACAGAAAGGCGTTTCATTGTACCAATCATTAGCCCCGTACGTATTAAACTACCAGGCGTAAGGACATTTTTAAAATTGCATTTATAACAAAGACAGGCTCCAAATTTAAATGAACCTAATGCGTCTTTTTCTAATGTATTAGTATTTGTGGGCCGACTTAATGTATTTATAAAACATTGCATAAAAATAGAAAGAAAACTGTTCAATCTAATATTCTTATTTTATAATAAGAACTGAAGAGGTAATGATGTTATAATAATCTGGAAGGCTACCTTCTGGCTCTTTATACCGATCGCATGAAGCGATGTCATTTGGCCGCATTGCGACTCTAGACATCGGCTACATGTATCTACAGAGATTGTCGATATAATGCATTTTTATATTTTACACAAAAATGTAAAAGAATGTAAAGAATGTGGACAAATACTTCAACGTAATTTATACCTAATATATATGTATATATACCTAATATATACACATACCTAATATATATGTGTATATATATACACATGGCTTGTGGACCAGTAGACGCTGCTCCGGAGGGTCTACCACTAGGTAGTCTGATGATAAAGTACGATGAAACATTCGATGCGGGCTGCGGCTCAAGCATTTTAGTGTATAAGAGAAGCCTGGTCGCAGTTGAAGCTTATGTGAAGGAGCAGATGTCTATCGTCTATTAATAATGATAATGATGATGACGATTCTCCGATCAAACTCCTACCGTAAGCCACTTACAGTCAAGTATCACACTGTCTGTCTCCACTTGTCATTAAAAAAAATCGTTCTTCAATTAAAGCTCTAAATAATACATTTAATAAGTAAACCGAGTATTTAGGAACCGAGTATTTAATGAGTAATGAGACAATCCCAAAATTACAATTTTATTTATACGTAATCCATCCAATGTAGATTAGATAATGAGATAAAATATTCAGAGTACGGTTACAATTCATTTGTTTTCCCTTTTTGTACGTCTTTTTATGCCTTTGTTTGCTAATGATTTCGGCTCAGATGGATGTACTCGATTCCACTATGTAGAGATGAAATAAGTGGGAGTACTACAGCTCAAAAGATATTAAAAACATTCCTAAATATTGCCTCTACTCGCTCTTTGAGATATCAAATTTACTCAGTCAAGGAGAATAATATAAAGTTGAAACGAAGATTATAACTAAATAAAGCCTAAATTAAGTTTGAGACTACATTTATTTTATATCTTTAGTATCAGTTAGAAAATTACGCGAGATTAGTATTAGTTAAAATATAGCTAATTTGTCTTCTACAAACTAAAAATGCATATCCGCCATTATAAGTTATGGGAAGTGATGAATATTAAATTAATTATGACAGTGTTAATAAAATCTATACTAATACCTATATAAAGCTGAAGAGTTTGTTTGTTTGTTTGAACGCGCTAATCTCAGGAACTACTGGTTCGAATTGAAAAAATTATTTTTGTGTTGAATAGTCCATTTATCAAGGAAGGCTATAGGCTATATAACATTACAATTACGCTACGATCAATAGTATTATATATAAGCAGTATCCAGTACCGCGCGCCCCACGCGCCCTCCACCGCCGCCCTTATGGGCCGAAGCGAAGCGTGGCCGAGTTCAGCTAGTAACATATATTTATTATTTATTTATTTATTTATTTATTATACATGAAATAATTAGAAAAATATTTACAATGTCCCATAAAATTACTAGTTGGTGCATACGACTTTATCCACGCCCTTTTTTCTTAAGTGTTAAAAACATTTATTCTTAACTATAAATCATAGTAAATATACAGATTTATATATACATATAAGACATGTTTATCCGTTGTTAGGAAACTCTTTTATCGGCATATAGCTGTAACTACGGTATTGCGCAACATCACATGTAGTTTTTATATTTTTAGATGATCCCTCGGGAGCAACACTTTTTTCTGGTTGAAAGATACCCTATATCTTCTTCTGTATCCCAGAAAATGTGTATGAAAAATTTCATGGTGATCGATTGACTTAGTTAAGGCATGAAAGAGTGACAAACAAACTTACTTTTGCATTTACATCATAATATTAGTTGGGATTTTGCAAATTAATTAAAATGTAAAAAAAAACCTTAAGTTGTCGTCATGGCTTAGTTAGGAGAAGTTTGCTTCAAGTCAACGAAATCGCATTAAAACCTGGTTAATTTTACCGTGGTTAATTTGGTGGTTAAGCTTACCGATGTTAGAGTAATTTAAAAATATGTATTTATCATGGCTTTAACGGCGAATAAAAATATCACAAGAAATCGCAAGTCAGACTAGCCCACTTAATGGTAAGTGATTATCGTTACCTATTAACAGTACCAAACAACCACACAAACATCACCAAGTGGACTTTCAACCTTGTACTATTAAGGATAATAAGGAAATGGATTCTGGCATCCCTCAATCCGAAACACAAACAGCCCGCGTATGACTGCGAAACGTATTGTGCCCCCCTTTTTTAACGTTGGGAAATTCATCATGGTTACCCTGCAGCGAAGGGGACGCTGCGGGGTTATACCAGATTCCTACCGGCTAAAACCCAACCACTTTCTAGCGCGGCTATAGCTGTAGCTGGGCGGAGTCGCGGGATCGTTGTTACACAACATCAGCAACTCGCCACGGCTGTCCAGCGCGGGGAGAACTACGCTCCCTGTCGGAACCTCGGCTTATCCGAAAGTGGAGGTACGCCGACCATATCGGGGGACCTCACGACGGGCGGTAGTCTCCTCTTAGACAGCCCTAAGTCCTGGTCAAGGGGGAAGGTGGCGGACATAGCGGACGTCCGATCCTCTTCCGGCGGATCGACTGGGAGAGGGGATCCTCTTCCCGCTGCTTCGCGCGAACGCGAGCATCTTTTCACGACTGTCGGCAGCGAGAGATTGGCGTCAACGAAACGCAGCGTACATTGCCACTTTCACAATTCACGCGTCAACGAAACGCAACGAAACACCACAAAAGAATATATTGTAAGGAAATTGTTGGAGAAAAGTTAACAATTATCTCAGAAAGTGATGTATGACGTATTTAGTTACAGTATGATTAAGATATTGTAAACCTTAACAGTATTTTGCAATGAATTTATATGCATTGATAAAGTAACAAAAACAAAGGGCAGGATAAGCAAATTGGTTCCCGTGAAAGTGTTAGGCCCCCGTGTCTTGATTCCGAGAAGTTAGCGCAATTCTCAGCAGGCGCACACCAATTAATTAATCTACCTGCTCCGTTCAGTCTACCAACGATAAGATTGTCACGAAAGGCTTTTCATTGGACTAAGATATTATTCTCGAGATAGTAAGACATTGGATAAGTCTTGAAGCTGTTAATGCGGTTTTTCCTACAAAAATTTTTCTTATGATTCTGTGTATTTTTAACTCCCGACGCAAAAGTTGGGTGTTAAAGATTGTGTTAAGTGTGTCGGTGTATCTGGGTGTCTTCTACCTTAGCTCCCAAACAGACGGACCGATTTTTATCCGGCTTTTTTTTGTTTGGAAGCTGACGTGACCGAGATGGAAGGAACTGAATATGACTGAGGATATGAAGGACTGTTCAGGCGTTTGAAATTTATCAGCTCATTTCCTAGTTGATGAAGGTATCTCACTTCCATAGTTCGTTTGATTTGAAATTTGGTGTACCGTTATTTCGATGGTATCTCCATGGCATGGTAACCTTGACCTGGTGCTGCAGCATCAAATACCTTGTCTGCGCGATACCCAACTCCCGAGAAACCCAAACCAGATAAATATATAGCCTGTTTGGGCTCATATAATGTCCGGCGTTAGTTTATAATTTTTAATTATAGTTTGTTTACTATAAGGTCGAAAGGCCGAAGTGATCCACTTGACGATATAAAACTATTAACAAAGGTAATTTCATACATGCTGCAGGTAATTGACGACCTTGCTAGGGTAAGGGATTCGGAGAGGATATGAAATAGACTCTGGCACCACAATGCTTCTAACGGGTCTTCTAACGGGTTGCTTAATTTATGACTGCGATACACAAGTCATAAATTGACGCTACATTATCAAAATTGTTGTGCCATTTATATGATAAACGTCAAAAATTACTTCACTCTGCAACTCAAAAAGCATGCGAATTAAAAAATCCTAGACCATACTGTGGCCTGCTATACGTATACTATCAGTTACTATCAGATTATATTATGCATACTATCAGACCAGGCATACTCAACAGAATATTAAAACACGAGCCCGTTGGATGAGTGGTTAGGGTGCTTGCCTTAACGCTCTGTTCTAGGGTTCCCGGGTTCGATGGATTCCAGAGCCCATTTCCCTATCCACTCCAAATCCCCTTAATCCTACTGCAATCGGCAGCGCACTTGCAACAGCTTTGGCGTTGCTTGTGTTATAGGCGACGGTAGCCACCTACCATCAAGTGGACCGTCAGCCTGTCTACCGAACTTAACATAAAAAAAACACTGCAATAAATCAAACTTGGGAACATTGAGTCAAAAAGTAAAACACCTTACCTTGTAGTAAGGAGACATTGTATTGTATGAAAATAAAAAGAATTTAATCTCATTTCTTTAATTCGTACATTGCAGTGCTTGCGAAGTAATATTAATATGAAATCGGCCTTCATTATCGGCAAAGAAAATAATATTATATCTACTAATAAAGGTTGGTCAAATATCATGGAAAGAGTGAGTTCAAAATCCCGTCCAGCGCCTTCGGCAAGTATCGGCAGGCCGTCAATTACGAGTGCGAATACATGCAACCATGAGTCTCGAATTCATGGTTTCTCGATTTTTCTGGGAACATTTAATTCCCTTTTTTTATTTCCATGATTTCATTTGTTACATTTTACACTTTAATATATTTCTTGAAGATTTGCAGCAGCGATATTCGAATATTTACTAAAGGGACGTAAAATGATGAGAGGGCGAACAAAAAGTCTATATTCCATTTTAAACATTTATGACTTTTTTTACACTTCCAACACTAAATTACATCAAATACTATTCTTGATTCTATTCTAAACTTAATATTTCCCATTGAAAAAAATATTTGAAGTGTTTATTTCCTACAAAAAGTCACATTTCCAAAGTTCTTTTTTTCGTTTGCCATAAAAACTTATAAAGAAATTGAAATGTCATGTGATCGAGACTCCATCTTTTCATATAAAGTGCATTTTTCTTTTGTAAAGACTCATAACTTTTTTTTCTTGTAAATGTAACATTCACCCTTATCAAGTTCTTTACGCTTCCTGCGATGCATTTCTGGCTTGCATATCACGGTGGAGTCACTTTTTTGTAATGCCAACATTTTAAATTTAATTGCTCAGATTGCACTTGGAGTATTGCACGACATCTTTGAAACCACTTGCTGTTCGTGAAATGAACTCTTTACTGTTTTATCCGATTATAAAATGTCTGTGTACAAAAGTCGAAAGTTTTTTTATTATATAAAGGTCGACAGGCAGGCAGAAAGTCCACATGAAGCTAAATGGCAACCGTCTTAACGCAAGCAAAGCCGAAGATGTAGCAAGTGCGCTGTCGGCGAAACTAGGTTAAAGAAAAAGAGCGGATAGGGAAACGGGTTTGGCATCCCTTACTCACTCGCTGAAACATAACAGCACACATGCTACTAATTTTGCGGTGGTCTAGGGGAGGATTACTGCCGCCACACTGACTGACCAAATTATGACTGTAACGCAGTGTGCCCTGCGAATCCTGCGATAAATAACAAAGCAGTGTATTTAAGTTTTCACATTATATCTATACATATAATACGTATAAAATAGTTGTTTTCCTGTTATGCCTTTGTGCACGCTAATCTCAGAAACTGCTTAACCGATTTTCATGTGGTTTCCACTCATGTATTGTAGCAAGCTTCCGGTAATATTAGTATATATTTCATTCCCATCTGTTTACAAGCAAAAAAAGTTACGCGTTATTCCGAATACTTGTGTTGAAATAATTATAATTCCTGAATTAAAATTAAACTAGAAGTTGTTTCCGTTTTTATAAGAGTCACATGTTTATACATTTATGTCTTAATTCTATATACATATATATGTATACATATTATAAAGTCGCTGTTCTCTTCTGTTTGTTTATCCGCTAACTTCTTTCAAATCACCCAATATATTTTGTTACGGTTTTCACTATGGATTGTTTCACACTATATAATTTTCAAAAAATAGCAGCCGTGCGATGTTAGTAATTATTATTTTTCTACTTGTCCAAGATAGAATGCGAGTGTAAGTTCCAATAGGTCGATTCAAACTTATATATAATTCAGCCTCAATCTCGAGCTAAGAATAGTTTTACGCAGCTAAAATACGAATATTTATATTTGTATATCACGTGCCATAGATATCCTAAATTTTATTTACGATACATTGAGGACATATCTTAATGTTCTAAATTTTGAATTTAGATTTAATTTTTGATTTTGTTAAATTCATAAAATATTTTTAATCATTAAAGAGATTTTTATCGTTCATCAACAGTATACTTTTGTACTGTCGACCCCAAAGACCCTAATAAAACAGGGTAACGTAAAATTAAAATAATTTGGGTACAACAAATAATCTTAATGTTTGTTAAATATGGACTCTATTGTGGATAGTTATTGAAGTGTTTTCCATGCCTACTGTTCGTTAGGAATTTATTATGAGTCTATTGAAAAAGTGAGTTGGTGCAATCCACTAATACGGAATGATATCTTTGCGGGAGTAGCTATGTGTATATGTCGGTAGTAGTGATGCACGCCACAATCCTCGTTTCGTCGACGGCTCGGCCCCGTTTCCTCGCTCCTCGGCACAGTAAAATTTATTGCGGTAAGTATTCTAATTTGATTTTATTTCTTGAACAATATTATTAACAATTTCCGATACGTAAATCGTTAATGATTAAATGAAAGTAAAGAAATATTTACATTAGACAAAAATAACGGGATGTTTTTACCAAATTTTGAGACATTTTAGTATGGATATTGTAGGTAGTGTGATAAACTTGATAATTTGGTAAGAACTTCGTATTTTTTTTTTAATTTATAACATATAATTTAAAATGAATCGTTAAACTCGAAAGCGGCTGGACCAATTAGAGTTTTTTTTTTCTTATGAATCCGAGGAAGGTTCTTATAAGGAGAAAAATTGGAAAATATGCACTGAAAATTGAATTCGTGCGACGCCAGGGGCAGTACGCTAGTATTATGATAAAAATAACAAATAATTGTCGTTTGGCAATAACATATTATTGAGACTTTTTGTTTTACAACTCGTCACATTATAATAAAGGACTATTTAATAAAAATAATGAGCCTTAATAAAATAAATATAACTTTAAATGTAGTTTTATTTTATTCATTAATCGAATTTACCCTGTAGCTTATGCCTGTAGCTACCGTTAATTTTTTGTATTGTGTTCAGTGTAAAGGCGCGGGGTCGGGGGAAGCGGGTGTATGGCTGAGGGGAGGGTGCGCGGTGCGGGAGGGGCAGCCCCGCTAAACGGGATGCGCGCCTCCAATTTACATTTATGAAGTCCCGTAACAGATTCCGGGATGTTTACTTTCGATAATTAAAAACGTCTCAGGTGTTACGCCATTACTTTTATTGATGGTCATTCAAATTTATTATTGTATTTCAATTAACTAATTGTATTAATTTGTTTTAATATAATTTTTTGCTCAAAACAAAAGATTCTCTTTTGACTTGCCTCTTGCCACTTCTGTCTGTACGTTGTAATAACAACCAATTATAATTAAGTACTTTTAAAGTTTAAAGAGAACAGGTTATAGCAATTACAAAATATTATTATTGAAATGTTTTGATTTTAGGAAAATGATATCACATTTTTTTTGTATTTTTCTACCGACTCAACTGTTTACTTAGTAACGAAAATATATTTTGACCAATCCAACAATCTAATATTTCCTACAAAAATTGCTATTTTCACTGTAATCATTATTACGTACATAAATCGCACACTCAAGCGAAATTGAACTTAATAACCGCGTGCTACATTACATTTCTCGTTGACACTGCTAGACTAGGGTTGTCGATTAATGACATGAGGAAGAAATATTTAGAAAGCAAATGCCATACTCATCTTGTCCTTAACTCTTTATTAACCTGCCTGGATATGCAATGCACTTTTATATTCAATGATGAAGTGGAATATGAAAGTCATTCCAATAGCCTCTTTAATAAAAAAAAATATCACGCAATTTTTATTGCGATAGTTTTTATAAGAAGTACCAGGGCAACGTCAATTGCCTCCAGCAACAAAAAAGTCAAGAAGTGTGTGAAGCCATATAGCGTGCCATTGAATTCTTTGATAGCATAAAGAATAAAGAACATGTGATCTGGAACCCTTTACTCACTCACATAATCACAACAGCACAACTGCTCTTGTTATTTCACGGTGAAGGGGTAGTTACTGTCGCCTGAGATGCTACCAAGTTGAAGACTAAATAATGAATAAAATAAATAATTTCCAAAGAATATTCCAAACAATATTTGATCACAATGGTTAAGTATCTACGACGGCGGTTGTAACGCCTTGGTTTTTAGCTATTGAACTATCCATGGTAGGTCTGTATGGACGGTAGAGGTAGGTATGTCTTATTATATAATTTAATAATTATAACAATAGAAGTACGTGTGTTCATATTTCATAATTGTATTATATAATTAAGGCTGGTAATTAAACCAAACTTAAGCATATTTTAAAATAATATTCGTCTTTTTCTACATTAAGTTAGTAATAGTGCGCTTAGTAACTACAGGGCGTTTTTAACTTTGTAGTTGGAATTCATTGAGTATTCAGTCCTACTTGGGGCAGAAACCACCGCCTACATAAGACCATCAATATGAAATAACTGCTATTTTGTCTGTACTAGTCTGTACTAATATTATAAAAAGGTAAAGTTTGCACATAGGCCGCACTGAAAGTTTTTAGAACTGTCCGGAAAGCAAACACAAAAATGAAAAATAAATATAAATTTCGCATGAAAGAACTCTTTAGGAAGCTGTCGATATAATTTCATTCAGTTGACATTTGTTTTTAAAAATTTGTGTTCATTTAGAAAATGTGTGAAATTAATTTGACGAGAGAAAATTTTCGCTCTATGATTTATTATGACTTTCGTTGCGGTCTTAATCAACAACCCCATCCAAGCACTGACCGCGCCCGATCTTCCAATACTCCAATACCACGTTGAATTATACGTTCGAAACCATTTCTTCTGAACGAAGCATCTATGCTTGGGATTTTAACTATGTTTAGGCCTTAAAATACACACATTAGGTATCCTATTTTTCGATGCTCATGCTATATTCACTTAGAAACCTAAGGGTAGAACCCTAAGCGGTTAAAAATGTACCTATTTTCTAATTCATCTACCTTAATTTAATTTAATTGACTACATTGGGGAGTAATCTGATAAATCGTATAGTTGCTTATCCCTAATTTTTACTATAGTAATAGTATAATAATTAGTATAGTCTGTTGTGTTTTCTGTTTGTTCCAAAGGTTGATTGGTAAAGAATGCTCTTAGCATTAAGTCCGCCCTTTGTACTAGAATGTACATAAAGTTTTTAATAAATAAATAAATATAGTGAGCGCCATAAATGCAGAGTTCAACTTTATTCCTTAGATCCTAAAATCATTGCTCTCGAATGGAAAGGTAGGGAATTCCGCGAACGCCCATAAAGAGAATATTTCATTGCTCTGCAACATAATGTCTCTTCAAGGCCTCTTTTCGTGCTTGCGTCCTGCCTTCAAGTAGACTCGCCTGTCTGCTTCATTTTACTGTAGAAAAAAAGTGTTATTTGCAAATAACTATAAATTTGTCCCTTGATGAGCAATAGGAAACTGAAGAACTCTTTATAGTAGTAATATCCATGTAATAATGCCTACTCGCCTTCGCATCTCCCCTCTAATAGCATTTCATCAATCCCCACAGGAATGTGTCGAAGGCATCTTACTATTTTATCATCAAACTAACAATATCTAACATATTTATCTTTAACATGTTAGTTAAAGTAAAGTTTTTATTATTATTATTATTTATAAATAATATCAATTAAGTAAATTTAATCTATAAATTGACTGGGATGTAAATACACCAATTTTATCCAAGTAATATTTTGGACACAATCTTAAATATTGAGTGAATATGGCTCACAAATATTCATCGATTTTGAGCTTTTTGATTGAGCTCCTGATTCGTATTATATTAGACTTACACTATCTTATATAAATATTTTTCTACTTTATTCTTATACCTATTCTCATTACAAGGAGTACAAAGTCATAAGCACACATCAACGCAAGCACGCAGGCAAACAAATAAGTAATGCAAATTGTCATATATATACGTTTTTTTACCATTTAAAGCTAGCCATTACTAGTTAGCCTGTATAATTTATATAGTACTGGCTACAATTAGTGAAATATTAAAAACCATAAAAGCTAGAAAACTTGAGTACTAGGATCTGCTGTAGTTGATCATGCAGGGAAAAATACTTCCTAGCTAAAAAATCTCCGTGAAAGGTATGGCCGCGAAGTACAACATCGTTATTTCGAGCCACCGCCGGTTCCGATAGCAATGAGATTTACTAACCCATTTTAATTCTTCTAGATCAATTTATTTCTTAAGTCACGAAGGAGGGCTCTCCTGTTCATATTATACCTTATACTACCTTACCATATTATACCTTACCCCGGCTTCATTACTTACCTTACCACTGTGAATTAAACCTTATAGAGTTAATATGGACTCAAATTAAAGGGTATGTGGAAAAAAAGGATAACCTTTTAAGGTGTAAGAAATTAAATTATTGTTTAAGGAGGCTTTACAAAATATAGCAGAAAAGTGTTGGCAAAGGAAGACCATGTCACAAAGGAAGAGGAAAGAAAGATTGTCAAGAATTGATAAAATGATGGATAATCTCGTCGATAATTTTATTATAACTCTCGGAAAGTTGTACGGAAACTTATTTTGAATAAACTGTTTCTTACGTATATCGCATTTTTATTAATTTTTTCATATTACATAGGCAAAGACGTTTGAGAGTGCTAGTGATAGATCAAAATGTTTGAGAGCCAGTTTACATAAAACATCTTCCTCAAGTGAATAGGGTATAAAAAATTATGAAGATGTTCAGTAGTCCCTACGACTGAGGTGATAATAATGAAATTAAAAAAATAAAGTATTTTCTTTTGTTGTGGCCAGTAGTATTTATTTATTTAAAAACAAACGGTTACATTACAATTTAACGGTGATATAAAAAATATGAGTTATTTTCTGCAAATATCTACGAAGACTATGTTATAGATAATATATGTATTTTATAATTAGTTTGACTATAAATAATGTACAAAATTTTAATACCTTAATACCTAATACGCTAGCCATCTCTTTCTCGTAGAAGTTAGGGTCGGTAGGCAATAAAGTTAAATTTCGCACTTATTAGATAATCCATACTATTAAACTATATATTATAAAGAGAAAATAGTTGTATGTATGTTTGTAATGAATAAACTCAAAAACTACTAGACCGATTTTAAAAATTATTTCACCTATAGAAAGCGAAATTATCAGCAAGTAACATAGGCCACTCACCTCCCATCTCCTCTCCTTCATCCCCCCCTCCATACAAATGTATATTTGTAATGAATAAACCCAAAGACTACTAGACCGATTTTAAAAATTGTTTCACCTATAGAAGATGAAATTATCAGCGAGTAATATAGGCTACTCACCTCCCATCTCCTCCTCTTTATCCCCCCTCCATACAAATGTATATTTGTAATGGATAAACTCAAAGACTACTAGACCGATTTTAAAAATTCTTTCACCAATAGAAGATGAAATTATCAGCGAGTAATATAGGCTACTCACCTCCCATCTCCTCCTCTTTATCCCCCCTCCATACAAATGTATATTTGTAATGGACAAACTCAAAGACTACTAGACCGATTTTAAAAATTCTTTCACCTGTAGAAGATGAAATTATCAGCGAGTAATATAGGCTACTCACCTCCCATCTCCTCCTCTTTATCCCCCCTCCATACAAATGTATATTTGTAATGAATAAACTCAAAGACCTACTAGACCGATTTTAAAAATTCTTTCACCTATAGAAGATGAAATTATCAGCGAGTAATATAGGCTACTCACCTCCCATCTCCTCCTCTTTATCCCCCCTCCATACAAATGTATATTTGTAATGAATAAACTCAAAGACTACTAGACCGATTTTAAAAATTCTTTCACCTATAGAAGATGAAATTATCAGCGAGTAATATAGGCTACTCACCTCCCATCTCCTCCTCTTTATCCCCCCTCCATACAAATGTATATTTGTAATGAATAAACTCAAAGACTACTAGACCGATTTTAAAAATTCTTTCACCTATAGAAGATGAAATTATCAGCGAGTAATATAGGCTACTCACCTCCCATCTCCTCCTCTTTATCCCCCCTCCATACAAATGTATATTTGTAATGAATAAACTCAAAGACTACTAGACCGATTTTAAAAATTCTTTCACCAATAGAAGATGAAATTGTCAGCGAGTAATATAGGCTACTCACCTCCCATCTCCTCCTCTTTATCCCCCCTCCATACAAATGTATATTTGTAATGAATAAACTCAAAGACTACTAGAACGATTTTAAAAATTCTTTCACCTATAGAAGATGAAATTATCAGCGAGTAATATAGGCTACTCACCTCCCATCTCCTCCTCTTTATCCCCCCTCCATACAAATGTATATTTGTAATGAATAAACTCAAAGACTACTAGACCGATTTTAAAAATTCTTTCACCTATAGAAGATGAAATTATCAGCGAGTAATATAGGCTACTCACCTCCCATCTCCTCCTCTTTATCCCCCCTCCATACAAATGTATATTTGTAATGAATAAACTCAAAGACTACTAGACCGATTTTAAAAATTCTTTCACCAATAGAAGATGAAATTGTCAGCGAGTAATATAGGCTACTCACCTCCCATCTCCTCCTCTTTATCCCCCCTCCATACAAATGTATATTTGTAATGAATAAACTCAAAGACCGATTTTAAAAATTCTTTCACCTGTAGAAGATGAAATTATCAGCGAGTAATATAGGCTACTCACCTCCCATCTCCTCCTCTTTATCCCCCCTCCATACAAATGTATATTTGTAATGAATAAACTCAAAGACTACTGGACCGATTTTCAAAATTATTTCACCTATAGAAAGCTACATTATCAGCGAGTAATATTTTATAAAGAGACGCGGACGAAGACGCGTGCAACAGATAGTATACAATATAACAAATCAAGCGCCGCAAACAATAGTGCCAAAGTGTCTGTTGTTTTTATGAGAACAAATAAAAAAAATATGTAACGGTGAGTAATGTCACGGTATATTGATAATTTTGATATATTATTATATGAATTAGTATATTAATTTTCAATATGAAAATTAATATACTGTGGTAATGTCTTCAATATGTAATAGGGTTAACAATGAGTTATAGTATATATGTATGTCAGCTATTATATAGGTAGTTATAAACATATAATATAATACATATAACGTAGGTAGATACCTACGTAATGGAACATAAACTTTTGATTTGTATGTCCAATCGACGCTTTTGCTTTTGGGTTATCTTACTATAATTGAATTGAAATAAGTGGTCAAGAATTCAAAATGGTGACATTCGGGCTCTGGGACCGGTATCAGTTATAAGTTAAATTCCCTCGGTTCAACTACGTATCACAGATATTTAGTTAATTACCTGCTGGGCCGTCCTTTTGTCGGCCGACTCGAACAGAGTTCATTGATTCTGTTTTTGCACCCACCCGGCCTTGTGAAAAGCGTCCACTTTAAAAGAGCCCCACAAATTTTCACTTTTACCGCAACGTGGCTTAACTTTTTGTTGGCGGGGAAAGGCGAGGGAGGTCAAGAAGAATGGACGCACGATAGCGTTGTGAGAGCTGTGTAATGAACGCTTAAACATGTGTTAGTGGCAATGGCCTTTTGCATCCTTGTTCAAATATCAACTTAGTTCTCAGACCAATAAAATCTTTATTCCAATAACGGTTCAGTGGTTTTTCGTTACAATAAAGTGCGCGGCGCGTCTTATTCCAAATTATACCTTATTTCGTAATGCCAAAAGGGGTAAAATTGTATTTATTAGACAACTGTAACTTTAATCATCCCCAAATTTTGTTGGAGCATTAATGATTAATGACATATTAATTTGTAAATGTTCGTCATTTTGCTCGTGTTTCGCTTTGATTTTATTGTAAATAAATAATAGAAAATGGTGTAAATATAATAATGGTTAAAATATAATGAAAATAAGTCAATTATGTGGTAAGTAGGTACTTTGTTTTTTAAATATAAATATAACTAGTCTAGCCATAAATACTGTTACATAAAAACTTTTTCTTTTTTCAACTCTATGTAAAAAACTTCTTTTAATTTCTTTTGATTTTTACATATTTTTTTCGTGTTTATTATCAAATTACAATATGAAATGAATGTTAAAGAAAATAGGATTACAGTGATTGCCTTACACAGAGTGGGTATGGAGCCGTCGTCAGTCATTTTCAAGACACTTGGTATTAGCCGTATGTTCGTATGTCGTACTATCGACAGATATGTATACCAATACTTCCTCTGTCGATGACAATAAAAGATCGGGCCGCGTGCTGTTAGAACTACTTACAAAGGCTGTTAATGCTGTTAAAGCCAGAGTTCGCCGAAACCCTATAAGGAAGCAAGAAATCTTTCGCGAGAAATGAAGATTCCAGCTAGGACTCTATAGCGTATATTAAAACATGACCTGAAGCTCGGTGCTTATTATTTTTTATTCTTTGCAGAGTTCAATAAATATGTATATCATAAAAAAATTAATGCATTTTCATGGGTGGACTATGGCTATGACTATGGACTATGACTTATGGCTGGACTAAGTATATATATTTTTTGGTTCATGTTATTATTTTAAATTTTACAAAGTTATTCCAAGTTTCGTAACTTTTCTAGTTATGGACCAGTAGGTGACTGTTTACGCCTGGCACTGTACAAAAATTTAGAATCAATTTCCTGCTCAAGAAAGCTGTAAATAATTTCTTACAGATATGTACTTATTACATCTCTAATAGTCACCTCCATCAGGTAGACTGTAAGTATGTCTGCTACGCTTTACTATAAAAAGCATAATACGGCTTACTTTCTACCAACAAACTGAAAATATGTATCTTAACGTAGGTAACAATAATTTTCTAAATTTTCTAAAATTTAATTTCTTATTTTATTATATAAATTTATGCTGTAGATATTAGCTTAGCCCGCGACTTAGTACGCGTCCCTAGGGAACAATACTTTTTTTCTGGTTGAAAGGTTTTCTGCCTCACAACGTGCATACAAAATTTCATCATGATCGGTTGAGTAAAGGCAAACAAATAAACTCATTGCATTTATAATATTAGTTAGGTTAATGTTATAAGAATTAAAGCCAGTATTGCAGTATTATCTATTTATTTGTAACATGTGTTGAAGTAAACACACTTATTGAGCCCCTTTTTCATTGAAAAAAAGGAAAAAAAAGAAATCTAAGAATTGATTGTGACATAATAATGAATAAATAAATTACTTTATTATCCAATTCATTTTGCTTACACTTGATTACCCCTAACCCTTGCACTACTAGGATACCCTGTGTTATAGGGGTCAATTATGCAATGTGTGATTGTCTGTGTGCGTGTGTAATGTCTTATTAGAATAAGGGTATACAACGCTGTCTAGCTGAATGTTCTGTCCATAATTTATTCTATGTTCGCTCCATACCAATATATTTTTTAAATTTTTCGTTGCACATAAGTAGAAAACTCCCTGTTAATACTGGAAAATCCGAAAAAATCGAAACGAAACCAAGAAACTATTAAAAAGAAGCCACATCAAATTTGATATGCTAATACAAATGACTGCTAGTTATTTATTTATTTTATGATAAAAAGCAACAGACAATTTGAATAAGGACTTATTTATATACATTTTTTAGATTTTAATAAATGTCAATATAATTTCAGATCTTTTTTATGTTAAGATCCGCAGACTGGCTAACGGTCCACTTGATGGTAAGTAGCTACCGTCGCCTATCACTCAAGCAACGCCACAGCTGCTGCAAGTGCGCTGCTGACTACATTAGAGTTAAGGATAAGGGATTAGATAGGAAAATGGGCCCTAGCATCCCTTATTCATTCACCGAAACATAACAGCACACGTGCTGTTATGTCACAGTGGTCTTCTGTAAGGGGTGGCTACTGCCGCCAGACGGCACTACTTTGAAATCCAGACCAGAGCGAAATTTGAAAAGTTCAGACTAAACGGATTATGACATATCAAATCGTCTATAAGCATTACACTAGTAATCCATATTCAAGGCAACATTTCCTGTGACAATATTAAATTAGAGCACGTCTACTGTAATATGTCAAAGCAGCCAAGCCTTTTGAGGTAACGTCATATTAAGCCATAAACTGTTTCGCATACACTTTTTCGACGCTGTTTTTTACTTTAAAACTCATATTAAAGTGCCGCACTGAAATAAATATGAGTAATTGACTATCAAATATTCATCAAATAGCAAATATCACTCATAGGAAAATTGAACGCGGTAGGAAGTATCATAACTTTTGCTTGACAAATAATTTTCACTTTCTAAAAAGAAGTGTCAAAAATATGACTGTATTTTTGTAAATTCGTATCGAAGAGTTATAACAATATAATATTTATTAAATTGAAATGAAGCACGGTAAAATAAAAAGTAAAGTAAGTTAAAGGAAAAGATTGTGTATTAAAATATCTTCTACGCTTTCCTTTTTTTCTGCTAACCAAACATTCGCATAGGTACATCTTTTGCTAGCCTTTTAAATTATTATTCAATTTTATCTTTTAAAATACATAAATCGCAAAAAATGTTGCTTAGCACTTTTTTCGGCTTTTTTTTAAATATTCCTTGAAGCCCGAGAAAGGTTCTTATGAAGAGAAAAATTTTAAAAAAGTGCCCGGAAAACGTAAATGCGATCAGGATCAATATTTTTGTAGGAAAAATTTCCCAATGCCCTCTCTATATATTTTATATATTTAATCTTTTTGGTATAGAGTAATAAACGAGGTAGGTTTGGGTATGTACCTTGCAGAAATAAATTGCAACCGAGCGAAGCCAGGGGCGGATCGCTAGTATATGCATATGTTATTTTTGTCGCTCATTCCCCATGGACACTTGATACATAAATGCAGAAAGTTTATTCTCGATTTGTTTATAATGCACGTTCGTATGAGTTGCAAATTGCAATGAGTAGGTCTACGATTACAATTACCATTGGGGCTGGCGAAGTTCACTGGTATTAAACTTTTTATAGCATTTTTAGAGTTTACTCCCCCGCTATGGAAAATTTATGAGGAGTAAAATTAATACAAGCGTAACTAAAAAGCGTTGCGTTATCTGTCACTTTGACATTTTTGCGACAGCTAACGCATCTATTAATGTTCCCTAATTTAAATTCTCTCGGCTTATAAAAGCAAACGTCGAAATCTTGTATGAAAAGTGCGCGTTATAATCTTTCGGCGCAGCGACATCTGTCGTAAATTAATCATTTGAACTTATGAAACGTAGTGACATCTGTGTATACCGAACATAACTAGCATGCAGAATATATTCAAATTCAAATTCAAATTAATTTATTTGCTGAATATGGTATAAAAGTTGTAAATTTTTATACATATATGTCCACATATTCTACCGACAAGCGGTATGCAAATCAAGACAAATTTATCTAATAAAAAAGAAAAATCTAAGACATGATTTAAAGACATAGTTTGCATCGTTTGCACTATAGAGTTTTATCACTCAAAAATTCTTTGAGGGAATAATATGCTTATTCCACCAGAAAATTACTAATTGTTTCTTGAACACCGACAGTTTTCCAATATTTCTTATATTTATTGGAATTTTATTGTATAAGTGTGGTGCCACACAAAAGACACTTATTTTTTTCATTCTAGTTTTGGCAGGGACCATACAAAGCTTATCTAAATAATATAAAGTAATTACGTATCCAGTTATCTATTGAGGCGAGGAAATGTTTATACATTTTTTCATTATACTACGAGTACGTTTAAAGGAGCAAACTCTTTCGTGCAGTTAATAAAAGTCTTTCTTTCTTTCTTATTACTCCAGTCGTGCGTCCTTGTTCGACGTCCTTACCTATTTTCATGTTCGACTTTTTTCTATTTGACAAAAACTTTGACTTTTTTTACAAAGTTTTGTTATTTGTTAAATAATAAAGTATTTCAAAAAATCATTCCTGTTTAATTTAAACTTCCGACTCGGCACGCTGCAAGTCGTTAAGTAACAGTTTATTTTTAAATTATTAATTATTTGCATTCTAATTAACATAAGCATGTGTACTTGTCTCCATTGTTTTTGTGCAAATAAAAGATACATTATCAAAAGGAATAAACGAATGAATTATTCAACCCATTGTTAAGTGCAACCGTACTGGCAAAGTTATGTAGTGTTGCCGTTATAGGTGACTCAAAGTGTGTTCGCAAAAGTTCCCAAAGTATTTTTTACTATATTTCACTGTGACGCATTTCATTATTTATCAAAAAATAAGGATTAACTGAGTAAAATTTTGACATAAAATAGGTATTTTCCCAGTTGAAGTTACATTGGTGTAAAGTGTAACAATTTTATTTCCATTAAGTATTTAGAAAATTCTGTTTAATCTAACTATAGTATACGCATTATCAACTGAGTCGTCGGGTAATAAACCTTTTTATCTGTCTATCTAACTCGCACTTACAGGTCTTATGGAGTGGTATAGTGACGTGCGTAAAGGAGGTTTCTTTGACGTTTATTGATCAACGACCCAGATGATATAATGCATCTGGTATAAAGGGATTTTTTCGGCCCAGTAGTTGCACTGGACCTGCATTGGACATAATAATTTTCAGACCATAAAAGCATCTAACAGCAAAAAAAATCAAAAGAATCGCAGGTAAATTAATTATTTGGGGAATCCCATTTACAAAAAGTAGTAGGAGCACTGGCTGCCAAGAGGTTTTTAATATAAATTGCACGCAAAATCAACAAATACAAATGCATAATTGTAAAAAAATATCCAATACTAAGTAAGTCAATAAGCAAATATTCTTTTGATTTTAAACCGTTGACTTCCGTCTTCTAATTAAAAACTTAAAATTAAATTAGTACGTTTAGACTTTCGGAATAAATTCTCGAAATAATGGTAAAAGTCGTATTAGAATCTGTTGTAGTTTAGATCAGAGCGGATACTCTGCAGGCAGATACGTAGGTAATTCATTTATTACGAATTATTATTAACGAGATCTTGAAGCATATCCTTTCGTCAGAACACATTATTTCTTTCTGTATAAATATAATAAAAATATTCATCAAGAAAGAATGAGAAAGACACTCTTTGGTCCACATTTCTGTTATATTCTTAACAAAATACACCACCTTTATTGAACCTTATTTCTCGTTAAATTCGTAATCGCAGCCAGCCCGTGCCAGACGATCGACAAGCCGAAGTGCCCGATTTGTCTTTCAATTGACCTTCATCGACGGGCGTGCGCTGCCGACCGCGGTCGGGGAACGCCGTCGACAATCATGTAGCCAGTTGTTTCCATCCAATCAACCCAGGGGTAATTGCGTCAGTTGCACTGCGACACCCGGAGAGTGCGCACGTTAGGAGTCAACAATAGTCTGTGGAACGCACGCACATATGCTCGCTCTCTGCCAAAATGGTTGGGCACAAAAGAGAGCGCGATGTTTTATCAGAATTAATAGTTCTCTATAGAGACCTCCCATGTCTTTGGGATTTGTCTTCAAATAGCTATAAAGATAAATCGCAAAAGAAAAGTGCATGGGAGATATTGGTACAAAAGTATAAGGAAATTGACCCCAACGCCAACGAAGCGACAGTAAAAAAGAAAATGGATAATTTAAGAACGACATATCAGCGAGAAGCAAAAAAGGTATGTACCTACCCACTTATGTCATTTGTTCATTATAATTGATGGCTGATGTGTGTTAAATATGTCACTTATTCCCATATACCTAACTGAAATTTTTATAAAATTACGTGTACAATGAAATCAAATTGTCAATTATCACAAATAGGGTAAGAGTACGCACTTTCGCGATTTGATGTTATGAAGATGTTTGATTTTATTTTATTTTCCAAAAAAAAAACTATTAAAAAATTAACTGACAATAGTCTGTAGAGAAATAAATAAATAAAATTGCAAGGCATTAATTTGCGCACTCTTTTACTATGTAGTGGGCATAATGGAACTCTTCAGAGCAGCCTGGACACAATATGCTTTTTGGTTATTCCTCAGTCAACTCTCGTTGCTTCTTCGTTTCAATTTCTTCAAGTTGCCTTTTATGTGGAGAACTGCTTAATATTTCAGATCTTTTGCCTCTTTTTCTGTATAGACGTTGCACAGCAGATTTAGAAAGCGGCCACACACGGCCCTAATATCGGTGGCAATATTGGCGAAGTGGTGGGGAGCGTCCTAGATCACTCCATTGATCGGCTCATGTGTAGACAAATCGTAATCAGTATTTTATTATTATTCCTCCTACCTCTGAAATCGAGTCGGGCGAACCCACGATTTAGAGGCGATTATCGTCTAGGGAGCGTTGTCGCATCGTGTGTAGCGAAATCGGTGACGATTTCACCGCAGTGTGCCTGCGAGTGCAGCGGCAACAAGACATATTTTTATGTTTTTCATTTGTATTTCGTGCGGAGACATGGCGAAGGAAAAGGAGGGAGAAGCCTGGACGAAGTCATTGATCTCTTCAAGGAGCTTCTCAACACATTCTATGTCCATTCTTAAAAAGTTTTCAGCTGCTTCCAAATGTCTCATCACGTTCATTAACCATTTCTTAACCCAGGTCTTCCTTTTTCGTCTTTGACTTGGTCGCACCGTAGAAAGTTCCAGAGTGACAAACTCTGATGTTTTGAGAGTGTCGGCGACATCTTGATAAGACGAGCGCTTTGTTGCACGGTCGGTTTCACACTTACTGGCAGGGACGTGGGTAGAGTAGCGGCCGATTTCATCCCCACTACCACTCTCCCGATATTGCCACCGATATTAGGACTGTGTGTAGCCGCCTTTACAATCAGCGCCGGCCCTGGGGGTAGAGCAAGAAGAGCGTTCGCTCTAGGCGCCAGGTGGCAAGGGGCGCCAAAAAGCCAAATTCCAGTGCAAAATAAAATTTTGATACTTCCTATATAATTTAATTATATATCGGTAAGAACTTTATTAATGTTAAAAAAAGCAGAAGTATAATACATAAGTAGACCTAGCTTATTTAAGTTATACTCTTAAACGCTGATGTTCGCAATAAATGTTATTTTTGAAAAAGTTAGGTATGATTATTTATTTAACATAAAATCGAAATGCAATATTCACGTGAAATGAAAGCTTCGACCCAAAGGCGCTGAAAAACAATTTTATTATGAAAAGTAGAGGTTGACGGAACTGGATGTTAGGAATTTTGAGCTAAGTACTAAGAAGCCTGACATATTGAAAAAGAAAAAAAAATTAAATTCACAAAATCAATATAGTTATTATGATGATAAAACACTGTGCAAGGGTCAACGCGCATTCTTGTTCGCATCGGTACTGCGCAGTGTAGGTACTCTTGCACGCCTCCGAATAATTACTTTTCTATGATTACTCATGCCATCTATGAGCAGCCTCGGGCAAATGGGTAAGCTGGCAAATATTTCGAAGACTAAATAAATGACATGAAAAATAAGCCTTCACAATTTTTTTCGCAATCGTGGTTTGTTAAATAAATGTTTCAAAATTCAATAAAAAACTAAATGTTTTGGTAGGCACACACGCAACTTGTCAGAGATCAGTTGAAAACCTATGATTCTTATACACACTCTTGTACGCCGCGCCTACACACCCCCACCTTTTTAAGGTGTATTAAAATTATTATTTATTATTATTATGTATTATTATTTATTATTATTATTATTATTATTATTATTATTATTATTATTATTATATTATTTATTATTATTATGTATTATTATTTATTTTCGATATATTAGGTATATCGATCCTGTTTTTATCGTACACAATTTACCACTGATTTGAGCATTGGGACATCTTATTACCTACTGTAAATACGTACTTCAATTGATAATAAAATTCATTCGTTAATTAATTAATCTATTTTGATCACATAAAATATTGTTTCCTTTTATTTATTAAACTCTGAACAAACAACCTAAGTTGTTCTTGACTGGCTTATATTATGAATTATCAGCAAATAATTTGTTATCTCCCTAGATAGCTTTTTCATGAAAACGACATTATATTAGGTTAAAAATAGAATGTAAATATAAAGCGAAGGCATACTTAATTTTTTTTGGTACAAGTGATTCATAGTATGAAAATGTCCACATCACCATATTATGGTCCATAGTGTCATATTGTACTGTACATTGTTGCATATATAAAGTTAAGGCGTAACCAATAATATCGATAGTCTATCGATATTATCACCATGTGTCAATATTGTCGATACTACTGATAGTAATACAAAATTCACTAGTTTTAACCAAGTCTTTCAAATTCATTTTTCGGCCGGTCCATTTTTTGTACATTCTCGTATGCTATTGTATATTTACAGTGACGTTGCCATATAGATAACTAGCTAGTGAAAGCCTTCAATAGTTTTTAAGAAAATTTACAATAATTTCAGCCATGGATTCTAATCGTGTTATGAATTGTCCCGCGTAAATGTTTTTTTGTTTTCTTTTTCTTTGAAATTCTGGTCCCTGGCAGAATATCAGTGTTGTGGTCCGCACCACAACTGTATACTGACTCAGGGTTCCTTTTCCTCTTCTTACTTGTTTATATATTTGTTTGTTTGTAATTATTATTTGTTCATATATGTATATTGTGTTTATTAGAGGAATAAAATATGCTATCTTTCTTTCTTTCTTCAAAATTCAAATTCAAATTTTTTCAAATTCAAATTAATTTATTTGCTGAATATGGTATACAAGTTGTAAATTTTTATACATATATGTCCACATATTCTACCGACAAGCGGTATGCAAATCAAGACAAATTTATCTAATAAAATAAAAAACTAAAGGACATGATTTAAAGACATACGTGTTGATGTATTTGAACATAAATACTGGCAATATATATTTATATAGGTTTGAGTTTAAAATAAGAATGTTTTAAAAATATATGTAAGATGTCATTGTGAGAAAAATAAGTGAGAATGTGTTGAAGTTTAGAAACGATATGTAAAGGATAGAATTTTATAGTGTTATTTATTTTAGGTATATAAGAAATGGATTAATATATGTGCATGTATATAATAAAATAAATGAGTTTAATTTGAAGAAAGAAGACTGGATCCCACAACAAAAAGAAATAGAGTGTAGGCACGCAAAAGTGTTTAAACAAACCAAAAATTTTAACAGGTCATGGACCCAGGAACGCTTCCACTGCGTATTTTGAAAGATTTGATGGAGATAAAAATTATTTACGAAAGGATTCAGGAAATTTAGTTTGATGACTGATGGCTGTATTGAAGGAGACTATTAGAAAGCAATATCGAGAGTTGGTGAGAAGAGAGAAATATAGAAAGGATTATAGATTCGAGGGGGAAAATGTTAAAATAAGAGATGGCTTGAAGTTTAAAGATAGAGGAGTTTTATATAGTGAAGAATTGAAGGTGAAGATGTTTTATACGATAAAGATAGAGGAGTTTTATATAGTGAAGTAATTGAAGGTGGAGATGTTGTTGATGATGATCTTCATATAAGATGAAGATGAAGTTCGAGGAGAACATAAGTGTTTTATATGATGAGTTAGTGTTTTTATATTTGAAGCTGATGTTTTTATATTTAGGGGGTTAGTATGTTGTAGGAATTAGTGTTGTGTTTGGGTTAATGTATTTGAAGATAGGTATGGAGTAATGTATGTGATGGATAGATATTATAGGTGAATAGATAGTACAGTCAGTCAGCTTAAGTTGGTGTAGTATAGTGAGCCAGTATTTAAGATTCAGAGGGGATGTTGATGTATTTGAACATAAATACTGGCAATATATATTTATATAGGTTTGAGTTTAAAATAAGAATGTTTTAAAAATATATGTAAGATGTCATTGTGAGAAAAATGAGTGAGAATGTGTTGAAGTTTAGAAACGATATGTAAAGGATAGAATTTTATAGTGTTATTTATTTTAGGTATATAAGAAATGGATTAATATATGTGCATGTATATAATAAAATAAATGAGTTTAATTTGAAGAAAGAAGACTGGATCCCACAACAAAAAGAAATAGAGTGTAGGCACGCAAAAGTGTTTAAACAAACCAAAAATATTAACAATACGCTCTTATTCATAAAAAGTTATAAGAGGCTTATAAGCTTGTCATAAGAAATTTACCAAAAAACATTATTCATAAACGTTCAATAGCAGTAAAACGCTCCAATAACGGCTTCATAAGTTATAGAAGCATGAACCCTACTATAAACCTCTAATAACAGTTCAAGATGGCCGACTTAAGACAACAGCTGATTTCTGATTGACGTTTGATGTATAGAGAACGGAGTAAGTCATATCTAAGGTATTTATTTATACAAATAACAGTTTAAATTAAGTAAGAAAAAGTTTCGTCATGCAAGCTTTACACGAGCTATAGCCGCCATTGAACTTGTATACCAAGAGAGATATGATCCATTTTCTTCGCCCGAAGTGGAGTTCAAAAGGAGATATCGTTTTAGTAAACATAAGGCTGCCTTTATAAAATATTATGGACAAAACAAAATAGTTTCTTCTTATTATTGTGGTATGGCTCCATAAGATCTTCTCCGACGATTTTGCTAGTGTCAGTTGTAAAAACACCAAAATAAAAAACTCTAAATTCAAATTAAAATCAAAGGTAGCAGATCCCGAAACTAGTCAGTCAAGTCAGGTACAAATTTTTTCTTTAAATTTTTCAAAATTTAAAGAAAAAAAATTGTATTGTATTTAATTTTGTATGTCCGTCAAGTCCAGCAGTCAAGTCAAATCAAAAATAGTTTGAAACAAACGTTTTGTTTTGACAATAAATGTCAAAATGTCGTGGATTAGGGCGTGGATAGTGAGCTTTTAGATTTTTTGTCTATGAATTCATCAGAAAGGCAACATAACAATCCTAAATTAACCTATAGCAAATATTTAGTTATGACACCCTTATTGAACGTTTATGAATAGGATTTTTATAATAAGCTTATTAAGACCTTATGAGCGTTTTAACTAATGAACGTTATAAACCTATTATAAGGGATTTTTATGAATAAGAGCGATAGTTTGCATCGTTTGTACTATATAGTTTTATCACTCAAAAATTCGTTGAGGAAATAATACGTAATTTCCACCAGAAAATTACGTAATTGTTTCTTGAATACTATCAGTTTTCCAATATTTCTTATATTTATTGGAATTTTATTGTATAAGTGTGGTGCCATACAAAAGACACTTATTTTTTTCATTCTAGTTTTGGCAGGAACCATACAAAGGTTATCATTATATGTCGTGGACGCTCCATGAACGTTTCTCGGTACTATCGATAGTTTTTGAATGGATTTAGCAATAAAATCGATGCTTTCGAATGCATTACTATCGATAGGGTCGATAGTATCGCTGTTATCAATAGTGGTGCTCATGGAATGCTATCGATACTAACAATAAAATAAAAATAATTCAAATAATTTATTAAACACCATAACACATTACACTTTCTAGAATAAACGCCGGTCCCCACACTAGGCAAGCCTGTATCGTGGGGTCCCGTACTATAGAATTACAATTTTAAAACAAAGGACTTGCGATCCAAGTAACAGTTCTTATAAGTACAATTGCTCGATTGTGTGTTAGGGTGAGTGCGTAGTTGGTGCTTGCAAAACAATGAATCAGTGTACGTTGGTTAGGAGTTCCTCAGTGGATTCATAAGAGACGATATCCTGAATAGTTAAGCCGAAACTGTGAAAAACTTGTTTCTTTTTCAGGATTCCGATCCCTAGAGATCCAGACCCTGTTACAAAGACTACGTTCGTTCGTCTGTCCGTCCGTCAACCTAAACCTAAATGGCCTATTTCTTATACAATTACAAATATCTTTTTAGGTGAAGGAATCCAAAAATCACACCGGTTTGGCCACCGGTGACATTTATAGACCAAATCTTTGGTACTTTAAATTGATGACCTTTTTAGACAAGAAGAATGAAGCAAACAGAACTGGAGTCGATAGTCTCATGGGTGAAGACGAAGATGTAAGTTTGCATAATTTGCGTTTGGAAAATTACAGGTTTATTCACAAAAGCTCTCCAATGGTGGTTCAATTGGTAAAATTCAAACTCAAATTAATTTAGAAAAATATTATTATTGTATTATTAATTCAGTTACAGTGAATACAGGTAGCCCAAGTCAAATTTAATTGGAAACTAAAATATTCGTTATTCTGTTTTGAAATGTAAGTATTCGGTCAAAATATTTCTAATTTGCTTTCCGTCAAAAGGGCTGTGAGTGTTCCTTTGAAGAGGTGTAATTGATCTGTTGCTTACCGCCAAGTACCGTTGATGAATTGAATGTGAAATTCGCTTCATGATCCACACATGTTGAAGCCAGATAAATCCTTAGACATATCCTTAGAAAATTATGTTATGCACAACACGCTAAAACAGCTGCATTCACATTTTGACGTGAGACACGTCAGTCAAGAATGCCAAATGTACTTTCTACAATTTTTCTGGTTCTACGCAATCTCTAATTAAAGATATATTTTTTTTCATTTGTAATTTTTCTTTCTGGGAATGGCTTCATAAAAAAACATAAGGGACTTTATATATCTATATCTGGTAGCAAACATGTTTTTTTCATAAAATGATGTAAGTTTTATTATACCCTCATCGGACATGCTGCCATTTGATCCAGTATGAATGTACAATGAATTGATAGTTTGCATAACCTACGGCAAATAAAACCACGCTAAACGTTCCTTTATATAGGTACTCGTCATTATATGATTACCGTTTTGACAAGTGTCATTCTCCATACATTTTCTATATCGTTTAATCGAAAATGAATTTTATGCAATGGACATAAAGAAATGTCAAAAACGCATTCATAGAATAACCGTATTATAGTTAAAATATAGAGATCCACTTTCAGGAGGTTTTTGTAATTATTGAATTGCCATTGTGTTTCAAATAAATGCGCAGACATTTTCCATTTTTCTTCCGTTGAAGAAAAATGTAAACAAAGAGAATTGAAGCATTCGATAATTAAATTTTAATAAATTTTATATCTGTAAAGAGGTAATTTAAAATGTATTAAAATTAATTAATTTTAATTAATAAATTAAAATTAATTAATTTTAATTAATAAATTAAAATTAATTAAGATTTTAATTAATTTTAATTTATTAATACAATTTTAATTAATTGAAAAAAATATATATTATCCTTATATATATTTTTCAGGAATCTCAAATTGGCGGGATCAAAAGAAAAAAATTGACAAGAGAACGAAACCTAGAACTAAAAAAAGAAAAATTAATAGATGCAGCGCAGGAATTATTAAAGACCGACACCAACAAGGAATCGAATCCATTCGGAGTATATGTGGGAAAGAAAATGGAAGAAATACCTCCCGGTCAGCAGCGAGATCTCGCTGAGAAACTTATTTCCGAGATCATATTTCTCGCGAAGACTAATAATTTGACCTTCGATACAAAAATAGAAATTCCACCAAGAACACGTCACTGCTCATCACAAAACTCTGTTCAACACAATCCTCACTCTTCATCTAATATTTCTTCAGATAATCAATCCTATCAGTATATGTCCGTTCAATCACCCCCTCATACACAAGATGATCCTCTCTCATCATCGCCACGTCTATTACATTCACCCACTATTAAGATAGAAGAAGATTAAATATCTTACGTACTTACACATAACATTCAAATCACAACGCGCTGGAACCTGACTTATCTTGGTAAAAGCAGAATCTTTTATTTGTACTTTGACGCGGCGCGAGCGTGATACAGCTGTGTGTGTTGTCTCGGCGAGAATGTGTGCCTTGTACACACTTCTACCACTTTGTTTATTCTTCTACCTGTTATATAAAAGTGTTTATTTTACATTACTCTTTTTGTAGCAAGCTTACCAGTGCAATTTGATATGTAGTAAGCCATGTAAACCGTTCAATAGAGAGATATACAACTCAATAAATGACGAACAATTTGGCGGCCAGCTGTCACGTTGATAATAATGTTTCATTTTCCTGCCATCGCGAACGCGATCGTGTGCCCGTTTATACGTCACTGCAAAGGTTGGCCCAACCACAGGCCCAACCATATATAACATTTAGTATAACCCAACAACTTTTAAATGTATCTGTTTTCGTAACAATTTGTTCAGTTTATGTGAGCGCTTCTAATTCGTCGCTGTTAAGAGCATCGCCTGATAATAGGTTAACATCGGTGGATTTGTGGGTTGGCACATGCCTGCTCTTCCGCCTGCAGGTAGTGTCCCTTGAATATTTTTTTTATGTGATCCATTGTTTTTTTTTTGTCTTTTTATGTTTTAAATCAATACGTTTCAACCTATATCAACGGTAAGAATTGTTGTAGAACGTGTTCCTCGATTGACTACTGATGCTATTAGTAAATGCGAACATGAGGTTTACTAAATTAAATTTACTTTAATTTAGTATAAATAAATATAATATATAAATTTACTAATATTATGTACATTAAGTATATTTTATACATTTTTGTGTTACTTATATAATTTACGTGACTTAATAATAATTAAAAACAAGGGAATTACTATTATGTGACAAATAATGTAATTATTTTGAAGTTGTCTTAAGCAATATTAAGGAGAGGCGGCTTATATACATAATGTAACGTAGGTAGGTACTAACTCAATATGACGAAATACAAAGCTAACAGGATGATGATATGCGTAATTATAACGTGTAAAAGCGAGATAGAAAATACTTTTTAAGGATTTCAGTGATTAAATTATTTTATTTTTTGTTTTACAACTTGGTATGTAAATAATTCATTTAAACTAAAGAAAACGAACGGAAATATGCAGAGAAGACGCAAAAGAATTTATATTCGGCTCGAAGGATCAAAACATGCTGTGGCACACCAAAATATCATCGAACATTTAGCTGTCAAAATTATGACAGTCTCATTTTAATGAATCGTCTGATAAAATTTGCAACATAAACTGAGATAACAGGAGTGTTAAAATAGAAGACTGACTAGGTTAGAAGTTCAGGCTTCTCATCTCAGATCAGACAAACAAGGTTGTCTGATCTTGTTGTGGTCTGATCTGAGCTTCTCATATTGAGTCAGTGATACAAGCTATAAATTTTTCACGGTAGCAAATGCTTCAAGAGGGGAGTGCCAAGTTTATTGCAGCCGTCCCATACAAGCCTGGGCCATTATATAATGAAGATTGCATTAACCAAGCTTTAAACCAATCTTCGCGATTATCAGCAATGGCCATTGTAAAAAAATCATAAAATAACGTACATTTTTACATAAGGCCCTTTTATACAAAATATATATCACTTACACGAGGAATACCTATTTCAATTAATTGATTTGCATTGAGGTATATTACATTTGGGTTGTACAGCCATAGCCCAAAAACGGGGTTCTCTTTTACTCTAATTTCGTCAGAGGAGTAGAAAACTCGACAAACGTTATGAATGTGAGAGTTTATATCATCATAAAAATTGAACCACTACCTACATCTGACAATATTACATTTTCATCAAGAGCATTCAAAGGGTGAGCGAAATATTTATATCTTCATATAAAGATTGGCAGGTATGCTGGCTGTCCACTTAATGACAAGTGGATACCCTGACCTATTAATACAAGCAATGGATTGCGCCCAAGCTTGATAGGATAAAATATAGGTATAAGTGGAATGAACTCTGGCATCCTCTTTCACCGAACTACTAACCTAAATACAACAGGAGATTTTATTTAAAGGTCTCTTTAAAGGAATGATTACTACTACCACACCAGTTTACCAATAAAATAACACTCATAAAATATTGAAATAATATAAAAATTATATAAATGAACATATCGTCCACTTCTCTACTTCGTAATACAGACACAACCATATGAGTTGATTAGTTTCAAAGGCGAAGATCTGACTTTGAGATTTTTTTTTTTAATTTTGAGTTTTTTAATAAATTTTTAACACCTAAGAAGTAAGACGTAGATGAAGTCGCTAGTGTACAAAAAAAAGTTTATTTGTTTTATTAAATTTATTGTCTTGCCAAAACATAAAATGCCTTTGAAAATAATCAACTTCATATATGAGCAAGGCATTCAATTCAACTAATTCATTTTTTATACGGTTTGTTCTTAGTTTAAACTCTTCGATTTTATCATTTAAAATGACAACAAAAACTTGTAAGCGAATGTTCTCATAACCCGTTGTGACCCCAGGTTTATATTTTTAACAATAAACGGTTTAAAACGTAATGTCTGGAAGGGCGAAGGATCTCGTCACCTCGTCCATTATAAATATTCAAGAGAGGTTAACTAGCGGCCCGAGGTGTATAACACCCTTCATATATGAACAAATAGACTGTGAAACCATAACTAATATCTGGAATTGCTTTGAAGGTTTCTATTGTAAAGATTTGTTGCCTCTATTGCTGGCCGCCAGTATAACTTTGAGCAGGATTGACATGCCAAATTGCTATATTATTGTTACTACTAACTATGGAACGTTCTGGAAAAAGCGTTCGCGCCAGCCGAAAGTCTCGAACGTCCCACCCTATCGATGGTAGCAATACCCTTCCCGACTAGTGTCAAAGGAAATTGGTCATTATGTTTACAACGTAGAGTTTATATTTCAACAGAAATAGCATTCCCGAACTTTCAATGGCTTGTTTACGATCTGTTTAGATTTTCTGGAAAACTCGAAATACATCGAGGCGTTTGGCGCCAAGTATAAATGAGAGAGCTGGCGGGCGAGAAGGTTAGTGGTGTGACAACCAGCGATACGAAAGCGACTCTTCGGAGCTTTTGCGAAGTTAAGGGAATCATTGACGACTTTTGGCAAGTTTAAGGTTTCATCGGAGAAGTTTAGTGAAAATAAATCGTTCGTTTCGCCCTTACACGGCATCTTAACTCACCCTGCACGTAACATTATAAAGAATAAGATGCATGATGACCAAATTGGAGCATTCGCCTGTAATGTAACGTTACAGATTCCAGCGTTACATCACTTAGGGAGGAGAACCGAGCATTACATCCTGTAATGACACAATCTGTAACATTTTGATACAACTTGTAACAACAACATCACCACTTGTAATTGACCATGTTCGGACGCCTATGTTTTGCTTTTGTATTCGGTTTTGAAATACCTAATTCAAGACGCCAATATCGTTTTCTCTGTTTTTTTTTTGCGTATATAACAATGTCGAATTAATATTGCCGCGCTCAGCACAACGACCCCTTTCTCTGAGATTGTGGAATCAACTAAACTCAATGTTCAAAGCCCAAAATAGAATCTGAAATGTTACAAATACAGGTGAATTCCGTCAACTTAATTCAAATCTCATTTCTCTATCCCTTCCTATTCCCTTATATTTAATCCAGGATCGCACTTGTATCACTTGTTGTGTTGTTTGTGTTATAAGCAACCTACCATCAAGTAGACCGTCAGCCTGTCTGACGATCATAAATCATAATATAAAAAGAAATCAAAGTGGGATGGCATCAAAGTTGTACAATTCATTGCAAGTAGATACATTCTTCAGATTCGCTTTTGCATGCGGCTATACTTGTGAAAAAATAAAACATTTCTCTAATATCCTTAAAGTCCATTATAAATTTTGGTGAAAATTATAGAAGGTGAAATATAGATCGAAGCGTAATAATAAATACATTCCTGACGTACAATCTATAAAATTAATAAAATTGTAAACGAGCCGTGTTTGTACAAAAAAAACAATGTGTACACTTTGCACTTATGTTACAGAGGTCCAAAAAATAGTTTTTAGAATTATTGTCTGTTTGTCTGTGCGTTTGTGCACGTAAATCTCAGAACTAATTTGAATGCGGTGATGTATTTAGCAAGTTTCCCGTAACATTTAGTGTTTGTTTCATTCCAATCGGTTTACAAACAAAAAAAGTTACGCGCTATACCGAATACCACGCGTACGAAGTTGCGAACTCAGCTAATAAAATATAAATTTATGTGACTCTCGTTTACGAATTCAACTCTATTAAAATATCAGAGATTTATCAAAGAGTAAGTATGTTTGAATAAGAAGCCAATATAACGCAGCTTTTCACACACTGGTTGTTGAGTGTAATTTTCTAGAATTTAATTCAAAACTGACCACCACAATTTGATCCGCGCCGTCTTTTAAGGCACTCTCGCCGCAAGTCCAAATGTTTACCTATACAACTTACATACATATATATTATAGTATAGGACGGTACCTTTTACTGCGAACCTTGGTTTGACTGATTCACCTCGGTTGTGGGAGTTCGAGGTTATTATTTGTGAGCAAGCATTACATCAATAACGTATATACAGTGGCTCTAGCATGAGTTTACGATACTACACTCGCTAGCGAGAGCGTAAAACATTTATATGGAAAATTGATAATTTGACATTGACAGTTCACGATTTCCCATACAAAAGTTTTACGTTCTCGCTAGCGAGTGTAGAATTGGTGTAGTATCGTAAACTCATACTAGAGCCTCAGTATAAAACTATGATTCGTCTAACGCGTTGGAAGCTTGTTTGTAAAGGGACTAAGGTTCCTTGAAAAACTTTTAAATATTGTAATTTTGTTTGGGACATCCTTTCACACTACCTAGACCAACTGTCTTACAGTATTAAGGTAAAATCAACTTTTTATAATCTTGTAATCGGTTCTGGAATATAAAAGAAAAACATTTCTCTCAGAATATTTGTCATCTAACGCAAAATAGATGAATGCTGAGATATTTTAGTTTATTCCTTCTAATAAACCAATTTTAAACCTTCCTTATTATTATTTCTATAAATCATGAATTAAGAATTAATAAGTTAACGTGTAATTCAAACTTAATTATGACGTGTTCGTAGCCACGTTAACAGATTAAGAAAAATCTGCCAAGCAACTGCATCTTTGCAAGGAGTTCAAGATCCACTTTAGCGTGAAGACACATCTGTGTTTACTCCATCTGCGATAGAAATTAAAATCAGTGCAAATTGCATGTTGTAAATGCAAATCTATTCTAAATATATAATAAAATCGTAAACGAGTCATGGCTTTACCTATGTACAATAAATCGGTTTGACTGTTTATTTGTGCGTTTGTGCACGCTAATTTCTGAAACGGCTTAACCGATTTGAATGTAGTTTTCACTGATGTATTGTAGCAAGCTTCCCATAACATTTAGTGTTTGTTTCATTCGAATCAGTTTACAAACAAAAAGTTACGCGCTACACCGAATACCACGCGTACGAAGTTGCGGGCTCAACTAGTGAAAAATATAACGCCTGACCTCTTTATTGCTGTTGACAGACTGTTGGAATTTTATTTTTAGACCATTCTTCGGGAACAGTACTTTCTTCTGGATGAAGGTACCCTAATATGTCCTTTTCTGCATCCCTGCCAATGTGTACGCAAAAAGTTCACTATGATCGGTTGAGTAGTTAAGGCGTGAAATGTAGCAGACAGACAGAGATACTTTCACATTTATGATATCAGTATGTATATGTTGCAGGGTTATTGTAAAAGTTGTAATTTTACTAAAATAATTTATTTTAATAATATTTAATTTAATTTTACTAAAATAATATAATTTTTTTATATTTTAATTTTACTAGACCCACAGAGTTATATTTTTGGCAATTTTACTAATTGGGAGATGGTCTCTGAAAGGTCCGTTTTCTTTACGAATGTTTACAATATTTGTTTCGCAAATGGCGGATGATAAGGTCGACCAATCAAAGCGGACCGAGACTTTCCACCATATTCATTAAACTAGAGTAATTACAATGGCACTGATCGCACCCAGGAAGATTATAAACTAAGATGAAGACGTTGGATAAAAGTCGGTACAGTTACAATATCACCAGTGAAATTATAATATCGCGGTTTTTATAATAATTCTGCGACAAATACATAGATCAGGTCAAATACTTCTTTTTTAAGTTTTGGAATAATTTTAATAAATAAATAATTTTGGAGAACAGTATTGAGTGTGAAATTCCACATTGTATTTATTTGTTATAAAAGATTTAAACTTTAGGATAAAGTAATTTTTATTATTTTTCAATGTGCTTTTAGGTAACATTTATTAAAAATTTGTATTTTCATCGGTTTTTTTAAATTATTTTAGTATTGAATATAGCAAATGTTGCTTGAACCTTTTGTCGCTAATCTAACCAGTAAGTTTCGTAAGCAGTCGGATAGGACCCAAGAGAAAGCAAAGGATTGATTGACTTTTTTCAAACAAAAATATGAAATACAATACGAGAACTGAGGTATGATTTGATAATGCAACAGCACATGTGCTAATTATTTCATTCAATATGTATTAGTAATCCTTTCGGTCCGGAGACTTTTAAGACAGAGTAAAGCACTCAGCCATTACAAATAAAATTTTAGTAATATAGCTAACATACTATTAATTTTCCTAATTTCTACTCACGAGAATCTAGGACTAAAAGGGTTACTTTAGTAGGAAAAATCAGCACTCAGTCACGATGTTAGTCAATTACGACACATAAATTATTTGTACTTTAGACATAGCAGTGTGACTCTTTATTATTCGATGCTCAAAATAACAATATAACAACCAATTATTCAGTTTACATTTATAAGCTATTACTATATAAGCTATTACTAATTACAACTAAAGCATAATTAACATTATACCTATAAACTCCCAATCATCATTTTACAGATCATAATATATATTTAGTTAATTAAAGTTTCAGCCAATTGAACTGAAGAGTTATTTTATTGCATTTTTATCAAAAAATGTTGGACGTGATTCTTTAAATTTACATAACTTTTTGTTTGTAAACCGATTGGAATTAAACAAACACTATATGTTACGGGAAGCTTGCTATAATACACTTTCAATGATAAAAATTCGTAATAAACGTTTTCAAATCGGTTAAGCCGTTTCTAAGATTAGCATGCACAAACGCACTGACATACAGATAAAAAATTTAAAAACTATTTTCTGACTTCGGTAACATATGAATACAATGTGTAAAAATTGTTTTTTTTTTTGAAAAATATTTAATGTAAAGACACGGCTAGTTTGCGATTTTATTATATGTATAGATATAGATTAGTCATGTCAAAGTACCGGTAATAAATTGATAAATAATATATTATATAAACAAATAAACGATGAAATAAATAAATAGATTAAAATAAACGATAAAGAAACACAGATTAATGAATGAATACAAAATACGTTCATTATAAATAAATTTTACGTTCGAGATTTACAGTTCCCATCACCAAGACGTTTAAACAAGATTCAAGGCTTCTAACAAGGTGCCGACGCCTTTCACGACGAATGAAATCATCTCCGCAGTTACGAATAACATCAAAAATACGCAGACATTTATTACAAATTCTCAATTAAGTATTCAATGCAAATAATAATATTATTTTGACTTAGATAATTACACTTGGTATTAATATTATGTTTATGAATTATTTATAATATAACTAGCGAACCGCCCCCTGTTTCGCCTAATGCAATTTTTCATGCCAATTAAATACACAAAATCTCCTCGTTTATCACTCTTTTTTATGTAAGTGAAACCGTTTGGTGGTTTATAGAAAATTAACAGATTAACAAACATCGACATTTAATATTTATTGATTTTACATAGATCATACGTCTATGATCTGCAAGATGGATAAATAGGTATCAACCCCATTTTATGATGTTGGTTACGAACATTTCACTCACTGCCACAAGTACAATAGAGACAGACAGACAAACACTAACAACACTTTTGTAAAGTTTTTTTTTAATATCATAATTTTGATATTAGGTACCAATTAATTAAATCTACCAAATTAACTCATTGCAGAACTATGACATCCTAACTATAATTGTATAAAGTGAGCTTGTTTGTTTTACTTTCACGCCTTAACTACTGAACCGATCATCACAAAATTTTGGGTACATGTTGTCAAAGATTGATCAATAAAAAAAACTGGACAAGAGAGAAATGAACTCGCGTGAAGAGGGTTCCGTACGATGTTACCTATCCGCACAATATTGAGTGATTTACCATGTTATTTTAATATCATGGACTTCTTATAGGTTTTACTATAATCTATAAGTAGAAAACTAATTTCTGTATTTTTTTTTTCAAAATTTTAGGTTCAGTAGTTTTGGAGACAAAGGAGGGGGGGGGGGGGGGGATTGGTCGGACAGACGGACACACGAGTGATCCTATAAGGGTTCCGTTTTTTATTCGGACGTACGGAACCCTAAAAAGAAACATAAGGTACCTTTCATCCATACAAAATTACTGTTCCCAAGGGACGTCGGCAAGGTCACGGGCAAAAGCTAGTTCTTATTACATGGTAGGGTGGATATTCCTTCTTTATTGGAGAAATTGCAGAAGATAACAAGGTATTTCACTCTATTAGAATAAACCTTGGTTTATTATTGATGACCGAATTTTTTGGTGAGTTCAAGACAAACTTTTATATGTAAAGGTAGTCAGACAGGCTGACGATCCAATTGATGGTAGCCTATAACACAAGTAACGCCACCGGTGCTTCAAGTGCCCTGCCGGCCATAGTAGGATTAAGGATAAGGGTGCCATTGTTTGCTTTGTGTTCATGCGACAAAATTTCTTGAAGTTTAAAATTTTGATTTCTTTCTTAAATTTTTTGATTTTTTTCTTAAATTATAATGACCTTTATAAAGGTTGGAAGGTATCTCATTTTTTTTACCTTATTCTAACTATATATTTTTATGGGCTATGCTTGCATTTAGTTTTAATTGTGATTATTGTGAATTCCCATAATCGGCCCCCATATATACCAGATCTCTGGTATATTTTAGAGACTCTGAAAGTCTCTAAAATAAAATTTAAAAAAACCATCGAAAATATTTAGTCTTTTTATGTTCTTCACGATACTTTCCAATCCTACTTGAGCATGTCGTAAGAGCAGCTTAGCTATCATTGACTCGTCATTTAATTTGTTTAATTATATTTATCAATTTAGCTATTTAATATAAAAAGTAAACCTCCATAAACCATTCTAACACAACGCTATAAAATTATTCTATGATTTTACTTTGTGCTCGGTTTAAAATGTATACAACTTTCTCCTTGCAAAAAAAGGTCGCAGTAATACGAAATCATAGGTATAAAAAAACTATTTACATCTTGTAGAACGCTCTAGTAACCATTGCTTTACCAGGGGCCTTAGACAAAGTAGCATTCGCTCCGTAGCGATGCGATATCGAAGTTCGCTATCGTCTCAGAGACAAAGGAATCGACACTGTAACACGTGATAAACACGTGATACCTTGTCATGATTTCTTTGTCTCTGAGACGATAACGAACTTCGATATCGCATCGCTACGGAGCGAATGCTACTTTGTCTAAGGCCCCTGTACTCCTATTTTGTGAAAAGAAAATTTATGAGAAAAATGCTTCTATAAATATAGCTTCTATAAATATAGTAGGTATACTAGCGACCCGGTCGCGGTTTCGCCCGGAGTGCAATTATTATATATTTGAACATTCCTCGTTTATCCCTCTTTCCATTAGTGAAAACCGAATTAAAATCGGTCTACCCGCTCACGCGTGATGCCGTGACCAAAGGAAATGGGGATTCATTTTTATATATAGAGATTTATATACGTATATCATAAAAATATGTTTAAGACTCTTGTACGTTAAAACTTTCTGTAGGAGGTGCTTACGTGATTACAAAGTAGTCCTACGTTTTTAGGCGAAGGTTAAAAAATCCGGAATAATTTCATATTATGCTAGTACCGTTCTAAAACTATTTTTACAATAACTTATTCTCGAGAAATATGTGCAAAATATAATGGTGATAATCGTCGCTGCTTATTTATTTTTTATTTTTTTGGTAGGAGGGCACTCCGTAAATGAGGTACAAGATAAAAATACACAGATTGTTCTAGTCTAAGAGCTAAGAAAAATGCTCCTCTCTCGGATGGTAGAAAATTTGCATGTCTCTTATACTGTCACGACAAGAAATAACAAAGTTATGTTTGAATTTAGAATCTATTCTAATAAATGAATACTCAACGTATTTACTCATTTTTTATGTCATATTATAACATTAAAATTGAGTTATATTAAGCCAATCGAGATAATTAACTTCGGATATTAAAAGCTGTTATAAATATTAACTAGAGACCCCGTTTATCGCTTTCTCCATTAGTGAAAACCCTATCAAAATCTGTTGCGTGGTTTAGAAGAAGTAAGCAGAGAAACCGACAAAGGCGGACAAAAGACTTCATTTTATATCATAGTACCACTGGAAATCACTATGTAAGTTTTGAAATTTAGCAACCAGCGTTGCGCCCCGTGGATTCATCTACCTTGATATCTGACCACATAAGGACAGTTTCAATGAAAAATGTGCCTATGGTGCCAGAGTTTATCGATATCTAGTAAGTATATTTAATAGGTATGTACTTAGTAGTGGGAGGGCCCACTGCATTACGCAGTCATAAATTGCGCACCCTGTCTGGCGGCATTAACCAACTCCTTGTAGAAGACCAGCGCAAAATAACAGCATTTGTATCGGATATTGAGTAAAGGATACTCTAGAGCTCATTTCCCTGTTCCTTCCTAATACCTTAAACTAAACTCTATTGAGGTAAGCAGCGCACTTGCAGCACTTGGGATGTTATTTAACAGACGACGATACCCACCTATCATCAATTGGATCGTCGGCCTGTCTGAAGACCATTTCCAAAAAAAAATTAAGGAAAAATTAGTTCCAGTCCATCGTGGACTGTTATGGATATATATTAAGTATTTTAATGTGTGTAGATATTAATATTAAATTTATTTTGATGTATTATATGTAACTCGTTATAAAATTACAAAATTGCAGACCCAGATATACATATAAACACTAAAATATAATACCAAACCAATATGAGTTCATGGTTTAGTAGTGGTTTCGCACAATTTCACGACCCATTGACGATCCCGTTGGATGCGTGGTTAGGGTACTTGCCTTAATGCTCTGTTCTCTAGAAAGTAGTGGCAGGGCACACTGCGTTTCGCAGTCATTTGGACAGCCCGTCTGGCGGCAGTAACCACTCCCTTACAGGAGACCACCATGAAATAACAGCACGTGTACTGTTGTATTTCGGTGAGTGAGTAAGGGATACCAGAGCCCATCCTACTGTAGTCGGCAACGCATTTGCAGCACCTTTTTTTTTTTTGTTTTTGTTTTTTTTTTTTGCGTGGGAAAATCTGCGAGCTAGATTCCCACCGACCATGGGGACATCGGTGGGGTATGTGGGACTTCTACCCACTAAAAACCCACGGTGCTTCCTCGCGCCGTCTACCCCGCCAGACGAGGCCCGCGCACTTGCGGGCTCCACCTCAATTAGGCGCGGAGTTTGATCTCCGCGCCGTGAAGAAACGTGCCGGAAACACACAGCACGTCTTCCCTCGTTGCCCGGTGTTGTGATGACGGCGGACAACCCCATGTCCACCGCCCCCGGACGAAGCGGCACGAGCCGCCCATTCTCACCTCTCGCAGCGGGCAGTCAGCGAGGGGCTTCACCTCTGAAGCACCCCATTACCTCTTCTCTGCGGCACAACCTATCACAGAGTCGGAGGCCGCTTCCACCTGAAACTCTCGGATAACCCCTGCTCATGTGGCCGCTCATCTCTACGGCATTAAGGGTGGGCGGCCCAAAGGGGGTTTCCACCTGACATTTCCACAGCAATCGCAGCAGCCCGAGAGACGGACTCCACCTAGTGTTGTCATCGCGGAAGAGTTACTAGGCCGGGTGACGAGGCCGGGTGTTCACTCTTCCGGACGACTGCGAAGGGCGGTTACTAGGCCGGTGGCCTTAACCGGGTCTTCACCACAAGGCCACGATTGCGGTACTCTGCCAGACGGTCCTTCCCTGCCGTAAAGCTCCGTCTTCGCGTGCGTTGCCCGACTACCACTGAGCGACAGAGCCATCCGAGAGAATCCGCCCGCTGCGACCCGCACCGGTCCTCATGCGCAAAACCGAAGCCCATACCTCGGTCCGACGAACAAGGACCGCGGGTGCCGTCTCTCACCGGCCCACACCTGCATGAGCCGAGTACGGATCCTCGGCCCAGCGAGCGGTGACCGGCGAAGCTCCAACTGACCGTTGAAGCCTCCCAGCAAACGCTCCGCCACGAGCTCCGATGTTCGGAGCTCGCTCGGAGTCCTCACGGGTGTGCTTTCTTAGTTCCCCAGCGACAATCCGGTCAGCCAAGCGAAGGCCGGTGACCCCACCGACCCCTGCAACCGCCCGGATTGGCGAGGGTTAAGCCCCCCCACCACGACAAGGTCTAAGCACACCTAGGGGAGGGGGGGGGGCATTTGCAGCACCTAGGGCATTGCTTGTGTTATAGGCAACCTTAGCAACCTACCATCAAGTGGACCGTCAGCTTGTCTGCCGATCTTAATATAAAAAAAGATTTCTAAAGTTTTTTTATTCAGAGACTTCAAATATTGTCATTTCTAACCATAAAGCATCGCGGTCATCACGTATAGTCATGTGACGACTGCGATGTTTTTGGAAGCTGACGTGTTAGAGATGGTTCTTAGCTTATAGCTATAATTTATGAACAGCTGTTCAGACGTTTGAAGATCATCGACTCATTTACTAGTCGACGAAGGGATCTCACTAACTTCCACATGTTCGATTGATTTGAAATTCGGTATACTGTTATTGCGGTGGTATTTTCATGACATGGTAACCTTGATCTGATGCTGCAGCATCGAGTAGTCTGCGGGATACCCAACTTCTGCAGATATAGCGTGTTTGGGCTGATTTGAATTGTCTCAATATTATGTCGAGGGTTAGTTTAATTTTTAATTATAGCTTGCTTGGAAAGGGTTACGTATAACTTGTCTTTAGTAACAGCGACTGTGTCGTATTTAAAGCAATTTCTATTTTAAACAAAAACCGAGGAATTCAAAGTTAACTAAAAATAAACGTTTTGTTCACGTCACAGGCAGAAGTCCTTGTACTAACGGCAGGTTTAGCCAATTACATCCCCGTGACGTCACAGATTAAAATAACATTTTATGCGTACGATCTAATCCTATTTATTTTTAGCGCGTACTTACTATACCTAGTTACACGACGTAATGATCAATTTAGAGTCTTTGTTAAAGAAACTTTACAAATATGTACTTAGCTCTGCAAAGGCCGATTCCAATTATCTTTTGTAGAGACCCTTTGAAATTAAGAAGCTCTTTTGGGCCAAAATCGATAATGATAGAAATAACTAAGCTCAAATTTTACAACACTGTAAAATGTTAATGAATTTGATCTTAAAATACTGGCTGTATTTAAATAGGTTTGATTTTCAAACATGGAAAAAGGAAAATAAAAAGTGAGTTGATTTTTAATTGTCATAAGATGAAAAAATATAATGAAGTTTTGAGACCGAAAAAGAAAATTATGTTTCATAGTTTTTAATATAGAAAATGTTATTGTTATATATATTACTTATTGTAGATTTGTAATATAAAGAATAGGTATGTGTGCACATAGATGATAAAAACATTACAGTGTTTTATTGATATAGAATAAACAGATCCCAGAGATATGAAGAAATAGAGGTAGATATGCAAAAATTCCTATAATATAAAATAATAGCACATGTGCTTTTTTGTTCTTGTGTTTAAGTAAAGAATACCAAAGCCAATGACCATATTGTCTCTCATCCTTTTACGAGTGTAAAGATGCATTGTGAGAACTTGTACATGTATAAGCCTATAGTAGGTATGTAGAATTTACATAAAACATCATTTCTAATATTCTGTCTGTTTATCAGTAACAGATTATTAAATTAAATATAATTTACAATAGACCCAAATAGCTCGCAGAACAGGTTGAGCTATTTCTTTCATGGTTGCACTGTCATATTATGCTACCACCACAGAAATAGTTTTAAAAAGCCGTTTTGAATAGTTCCATCAATCAATCAGTTTTGTATCAGAGGCTCTAGTATGAGTTTACGATACTACACCAATACTACAATCGTGAACAGTCAATGTGAAATTATCAATTTTCCATATAAATGTTTTACACTCTCGCTAGCGAGTGTAGTATCGTAAACTCATGCTAGAGCCACTGGTAAAAAGAAATTATAGATTTTTCTGGGAAAATATCGTGTAATTTGGTAATGGGGTTTCATAGATATTTAAGTTTGAAAGTACGTATAATAAAAAATTCTGTTTGAACTGCGCACTGACTGACTCGAACAACGTATGGAGTACGTGCTTCGCGCGCAATATGTTAATTTTCGAATGCTATTCACAGGAATATTCACAGGAAATTACTGAAATTATGAATTTTGGTATTTTATTACCAAAATCTCCATAGTGTAAGTTAACAAAATATCGATTGGTTTTGAATTATGTCCTTTCAATGTGTTATATTGTAAAGATGACAAAACATTTTTAAAGAAAACTGACTTCGTTTTTCTGTTTCACTAGTTTAGTATATACTACTAAACTAGTGAAATAGAAAAAGTTAGTATTTTCTTTTCTATGTCAAGCTAGGTCAGATCCCGTTATAGTGTGATTGTGCAAATATCCCTAATGGGATACCCACCTATAAACAGATAATAATACAATTAAGAATCAAATAAGTAAATACAAAAGGTCCAAACTCATCACTGTGGATCACACACTCAAAACGGGTGTGAATACTTAGCACATGTGCTGTTTTATTATTGATTAAATACTGGGACAAATATAACAACCCATTTATATTTTTCTGAAAATTGATTTGAAAATTGACACGTAAATAAGACTTTTAATTACCAGAGACTTAAATATAAAATAGGTATTTTAACGAGATTTTTATATAGTTAAGTATCATTCATAACTCTGCAAGTAAGTACTTCATTTTAGTATTCTTAATAATTATAGGAATAAAAGTTATTGATTGCGTAGTCGACTTCGTCGGAGTATACATAATTATATGTAATATGAGTAAATAAACCTCTGACATCTTTAAAATAAGTGCAACACACGAACTGCTCCCAACTTTAATTAAAAAAATTTGTATTTTGTTAAAACGCTCGAAAGGCAACCAACGTCATTGTTTACTAAAATATGTCGACGCACGAACGGCTACCAACCCATCGCTGTGACGACGGTGGCGCCGATTTTTTTATATTTGTAGGCGATCCCTCAGGAACCTATAGGTATCCTATAGGTATGTTAATCCTGATAATAAACTATCTGTGTGCCAAATTTCATCGAAATTCGTTCAGCCGTTTTGGCGTGATTGAGTAACAAACGTTCAAACATTCAAACTTTCGCATTTATAATTTATTTTATTTATACAAAGAAGGTTGATGAAAGTCGTTTTATTTATTTGTTGAACGAAGCCTAACTTTCCGAAGCAACGATGAATTCGTGAGCATACACTCACTTGACGGACATTGTTAAAATATGGCGTCGTGTGCACGTGCGCGGCGGCAGAAGCCGAATGTCGCCGATTACGAGCGAACATGTAAACATCGCAACACAAAACGTTACATGTACAGAAAGAACACATGGAAATATACACGTTCTCAGTAATGTTTAAAGTTGAAATTCCTACATCGACGACAAATTGCCTTATAACTATTTGAAAAGAGATCAAAGCGTGCCCTCGAAGCAGCCGAAGCGCATGCGGGTTGAAGACGAATCATTCGAACAATTTCATTCCATCGCCTCTAAAGTGATTCCAGTACAAGTTAATTGCTTTGAAAAACCGTCAATGGAAGCTTAACTCAACTTAAAGTATAGTTTTATTATCGTAACTAGTCGCAGTAGTTGTATGTAGGTCGTTACAACTCGCTTTGCGTTATATCGTGTTGATTTTCAAACCACTTTGTTCGCGATATGTTTTTTGCATGAGAGATAGTCGGAATTTCATTAATGAAGGCCGTTTTAATACGATATTGTTATCAATGACTTCTGGGAAGAACGTTAAACAGCTGCATGCCTTGTTTCTATGTAAATCTCCCTAATTTAGGCACTCTATGCATTTTATATTAAATAATTCATTTTTGGTAAGACGTTCACAGCATTGCATTGCTTTATAGAAACTATAACAAAAAAAAGGTATTAATTTATGTAGTTTTTTAACCTTTACTTAAAAAAGTCGGCACTCAAAATGGCGGGGTTTATGTGCTAGAATACCACGCAGTAGGTATATCCGTACGTGACTATAGTACTTACTTAAAATACTTGAAAAATTAATTATGACCACATTATGAAAGTATAATACGAATTATTGTACATATTGTTTAATATCTTACAATAGTTTATAAAAATAAAATCAATTTTTAAACTGAGGAAGAAAAAAACGAGAAGAAAATTTTAAGTAAAAGCGATCGTTGACATAAGTTAAGTACTTAATAAAAATACCTACCTAAGTAATACTAGGTACTTACCTACCTAGTAAATGAAAAAAGTTACTGTGACTTCAAATTCAGATAGAACTAATTAATTTACATTTATTTCAAGCAGTAGGTACCTACTTGTGATATTGGAAAACCAATTTCCTTATTATCCGGGGACAAAGATTTTCAACTATATGTGGGTATAGATCGGGCAAGACGAAAGAATCCGTAATGTGAAATTTAGAACCACGTGGTATAAAATCGCGCAGTCTATCAGCAAAGTTACAAGTCCATGGCGATCCATTACGGCGATCAGGATCAATATAGGTATTTGTAGGAAAATTTTCCCAATGCTCTATATATTCTATATATGTTCATATTTAATCTTTTTGTCCGGGGATTAAGTCGAAATGAAACTTTTTTCTACAAATTTTAAGTTAAATATGGCAAATTAAATATATTTAATTTTACAAAGTTTTTCACCTCCATAATAAGTTTTTTTTTTGCAATAATTTCTCATGCATAAAGTTTTAACTATTTGACAATTTCAGTCTACAATACTAAATACTCCGGCCAAAATAAATATTATTGTAATTAGGAGCATGAAATAACAAGGGCTCATATTACTAAGTTTAGTTGACATAAACTGGGTATTCTTCAGGAGCCGTTACAGACCACTGTGAAGTAACAAATGTTCTTTTGTGTTAAGAGTCCATTCCCCCATCCCCACCAATTTGATGATCGGCAACTGCCGTCGTGTAGCTTGTAATTGTATTTATAGACGACACCAGTCACCAACCTTCGAGTGGACCATCAGCCTGAATGCATCCTTTTTTAATGTTAAGATCGGCAGACAGGCTGACGATCCACTTGCTACCACAGGTGGCTACCGTCGCCTATAACACAATAAGCAACACCAAAACTGCTGCAAGTGCGCTGCCGACTACAGTAGGATTAAGGATAGGATTTACTACAGTAGGATTTACTCACTCACCGAAACACAGCAGCACACGTGCTGTTATTTCAGGGTGATCTTCTGTAAGGGGGTGGTTACGGCCGCCAGACGGGCTGCCCAAATGATTGCGAAACGCAGTGTGCCCTGTCACTGCTTTCCAGATTCAGACCAGAGCCAAATTGAAATGTTATCGTTAAAAAAAATCCTTTCTTACCGGATGCTTACTTTATAAATTAAGTTTACGTTCCAAATTTCAGCTTTCTAGGCTTAGTTTTGGCTGTGCGTTGATAGTCATTCAGGACAAATGATTTTATAAGTATAGATAAATGACCCAGAATTGTTCTGGTTACATCATTATCAATAATTATCATATCAATAATTTCAACAAAGTACAATTGATTTAAATAAGACTGACATAAAATTTGCCCATATGGCCTGGCCTGCATATCATGTGATGTGGTCTGGTTAAACTACATTTATGTCCTCAAAAGTAACAATGCTATAACTAACAATTAATATACACAACTCACTCATACGGTTAAGAGCTAGCTCTTGTCAATCGTCCTTAGAACGTAAGGGCAGCTACACACTGGAGCGGAACAGGACCGGAAATCGAACTGGGGACCGCAGGGTCGCGTGGCGAACATCCGACCGAGTTCACTCACCCCGGTCGAGATGGAATGAACACGCCATGTGCAATGGCGGGAGCACTATTACTTCACGGCATGAGAGGGTAAGTATTTTTATGCTTTTTTTACTCAAGAGGGAGAAATGCAGGCTTATGTTGTTGCATTACATACCTTTCACAGCGGAATCGATCAGATCCTTACACTAATAGCTTTCATGAGAAACTATTTTGAAAATAATATTAGACTTTCATTAGCCAAAGGCTTTATATTTTATCATTCATATTTCGAATGTCCGGCCACGAGAAAATAATTCGCAGCGTCATAATGAAATTTCCAAGTACAAATTACAAACGAAATGAAGTGAATTGAAAATTAAAGAATAATAGTAGTTGTAATATTATTATTCTGCTTTAGAATTCCTATCAATTCTTGTGAATATTATGTCTATTGACAAATTAATGTCTATGTAAAGGAGATACATCAGTTTTGTATGGGGCTCTGGCCATCAGTGTATGGTATTTTCGTTTTAAAGGTTGAAATTTGTACCATTAGGTAAGAAGAAATTATAGATTTTTTCTGGGAAAATATCGTGTATATTGGTAATGGTGTTTCATAGATATTTAAGTTTGAAACTATTAAAAAATCAAATTGTCCCAATAAAGTAATAATTTTTTGTATATTAGTCCCATTTACAAAAGTATTCACAGGTAATTACTGAAATTAAGAAATCCTTTTTTTGCCAAAATCTCCCAAGTGTAAAAAATAGCCTGTTTTTGAACGATGTCGTTTCTATTGTCTCTGTTTTTTTTAATACTTAATATTTCCTAAGGGAAATTTTTTGTAACGCCCGACCTCAACCCATCTATAGAACATAGCATAAATCACAGAAACGGTAAACGCTCTCATTTCATAGTATTAACTAAGTACTTATTAGCTTCTATGACAGCATAGGAAAATCCAAAACCATAGAAAATACTTGCAAAAATTTTATCCTCATCATCAACCTATGTATAAATGTTTTGCTTTGATACAGGATTTATTCTTATTAAAATTTTGACCAATAGCAACAGTTGGATAGTTTTTAAAAAGGCTTTATAGCACTACCTAACTTGCAAATGGGAGCTGCATTAAGGTTAGGTTAGGTCAAATTAAACCAAAATGTGTATAGGTTATTATATTATTACATTGAAAAGGTGATAATTAAGTGTATCTAATTAATTCATGGATTGTGTTATTACTATCATTATTATGAGTTATATTTTACTTATCTGTCTTTATGAGCTTACACCGTCAATTATATATTACTGTATGGAATTTCCATATAGCAATAAAATCGCCATTCAGGAAATTCGTGAATGCTCCAAGAGAGAACTATGAGGCTTTGTTTCGATTTCAGTACAGAGTTAAACACGTTGCGCCACCTATCGGCGAGAATATACAATTTCTAGGACGCCTAATTTCAAACAGAAATTATTTCAGACTGAAGGCTCTCGAGTGGAGACATATTTAACACTGATGACATAATAACAGAGTTGTATGAGAAGTACATATCTCAAAAGATTATAAAAGGTTGTGTATAGTAGGTATAGATACTAATAGTTACATACATGTCCGCTCTGCACAAAGTAAAACTTTATTTACTTCAGTGTAAAGAATCTTTTCCCGTTAAGATAAAAAAAAAATCATTTTTTAATATTATTATAATTGTATAATATTATAAAGAGTTACAAGATATGTATAATAAGATATAAGAGTTATAATATATATGAGTTATAAGATATATATATTATAAGAGTTTGTACCTATGTATGTAAGAGATATTCTTCGAAACTATTCATTCAATAAAAAAAATAGAATTTCAGGATGACAATATTATACGCGGGCGAAGCCGCGGGCACCAGCTAGTAAAATAATAATTCTTAAAAACTGTCTCGTAATATTTTAGTTCCTTTCGTTTTCTCAAGGAAAAATATATCATACTTGGATATAAATTAATGTGAAAAACATTTGAGGCGCGCCGCTCGTGAAGTTTATTCAAGGAGAGATAGCCCAGCTTTGTACCTAATAATATTCAATAGGATTAAAGTTAGAACTTCATGACTATGTTAATATCAAACTATATATAACGACAGAGCAATTGGCAACTTTATACACCAATTTCTGGTTTCTTGGTGTCTTTGTTAACATATTAATTAACTTTTGTTAATCTACACTCAATAAAATAGAGGAGATTTTTGTTTATTTGTTTGTAATGGATAAGATAAACTCAAAAACTACTCAACTGATTTTAAAAATTCTTTTACCCATAGAAAGTTAACATTATCAGCAAGTAACGTGGGCTGTACTTTATAATAAAAAAAAAAAAAAAATGGCGTTGCTTGTGTTATAGGCGACGGTAGCCACTTGCAGCAATTCTTGCTTGCCCCTTTTTTATCTCTGGAAAACGAGTGATACTCAGTACTATTGTGTTTTCGTAACTAATCGTAGATTTTGTGTTTTTTTTTTAAATACCTCTTACATACATAGGTACAAACTCTTATAATATATATATCTTATCTCTTATAACTCTTATATCTTATAGTATCAGTCAACCTGACAAACTAATCTAGTCAGCCTTCATGGTACATGGGCAATGTACCATGAAGGCTGTAATGGTAGTGTTATGTACCATCAGCCTATTACACGATGCCGTTTGATAGGATAAAGAGAGAAGGAACAAGTGGAAGACATTTCTTCAGTCTCTTACTTAAGCTTCGAAACGCAAAAGCACACGTGCAATTATTTCACTGTGGTTTTGTAAGGGGGGCGTTTACTGGGCCATTCAAGGTTTTGTACGGTAAAGTAAAATATAAATGTGACATTCTTATTTGCTTTTAAATTAAATTTACTTATAATAAGTTTTTAAATGAATTGTGTAAGAAATGTACTTTAAAACAGGCTCGTCGTATTTTTCATCACTCCCCACATGCCACCCTTATACACCAGATGGGACAATAACGTCCCCACAAATACAAAGGTTCGGACAGGTGCGTTATAATAATGCGACATTCACAGAAGATTTGGTCTTATTTGAACTTGAGCCTTGAACAAAATAATTCAATCTTAGTTACTTATTTCAATAATGTAGTCTTTATGAAGAAATAACTTGACACATTTTCGTGAAAGGTTCAGTAATTCGTCCTAAATTTAGCCGCGTTTTATTTTTCTAGCTATAGGCACATATTAAAACGAGAAAAAAGTGTATAGTCAATCAAAAAGTAATGCTATAATCAACTGTGATCTAAGGAAATTATCTAGATTCATAGAATATTTAAAATATCGCAAAAAAATCAACAAAAAAAATGTTACCATCTCTCAAAACCGCTACCATATTTTGAACGACAAATATATATTTATTATTTATGTATTAAACTTTTACAAGTATACGTATTTATAAATAGAATTAACATAAATGCATACTATTTAATTTCTCTTTCGTTCACGCCAATCTCTGAAACCGCCCAACCGATTTCAACAAATTTTTGTGAATATGGTTGGTTCCAGCTTCAAAGACCTCGCAACTAATATTATAATAATTGAGATGAACCCATAAATCTAAGGAACTAAAATCTGATTTGAAAAATTGTTTTAGAAGGATCGCGGAAACGAAGGGGGGCGGGTTGTATGTTTTTTAAATATTAGTTTATGCCAAATGCGCACACATAACACGCTTGCATGAAAACCCAAATCTGCTAAAGGTTTTATATTGGAGTGGCCCATAAAGTTAATTTTCGTTAAATCTTACGGCCGGCTTATTTACAACCAGCTTATTTAGAACTTTCACCTTTCATTACAGCTCGTTGTGTGTGTCCTACATTATAAAATGAACAGGAGGCGGCGCAGGTCCTGTTACGTTGGCGAGATAGCATGGAGCCCGGGCGCGCCCAGCGAACTAGTCCGTCGACTGGTCCGCCCATAAATTGAGCATTTTACGCCGAGAGTAATCCCAAGTCTTTCGCACGAAATAAAATATGTTACCACCACTGGCTTTATAATACGTCTTCCCTGGAAACGTTTTTATGTATCATTGATTGTGTTATATATTTCACGTTAGGTACACTTTACTTTGGCTAAACACTTTCAATTCGAATCAATTTTCAACGATAATTTCTTGATGAGGTCTAGTCTCTTCTGAATTTTACGCATCTAAAAATACCTTGGAAAAATGCTTTGATTCTTTCTTGATTTTTACAGCTTTTGTGTAATAACTGTTAATGAATTTGAACTTAAATACTGGCTGCAACTAAATAGGTTTGATTTTCAAAAATATCGAATTGGAAAAAAAATAGAGTGGTTTTTTATTTGACGTAAAAAATAAAAAGAAAAATGAAGTTTTTGAGACTGTAAAAGATAATTATGTTTGATAGTTTTATTTTGATATAGAAAATGATATTGTAATAAATATTAGTTATTGTGGATTTCTAATGTACAGTACAGAATATATGTGCACATACATGATGGAACCATTTATTGATAAAGAATAAACAGATCCCAGAGATAATTATGAAGAAATAGAGGTAGATATGCAAATTTACCTATAAGCTAAAAAAGTCCAGCATATTATATTTGACTTATAAATTACTATCAACAAATCCCCGGCTTCGTACTGGTGAAGTTATTTCTGCAAATTATATAGCTACACCTACACATACCTTAGTAAAAACTGTATCAAAACCCGCGTTGGGTGGTTTAGAAAAAGAAAAACAGAGGCGGACAGCAATTTCTACATCTAATTATTTTTTAATATGTTCAGCTTTTTAATAGAAGTTATAGATTACCAGTCTGATTTAAAAAGTCCTATAAGACGCTTTCGTGGTGGTCTATTGGCTATACAAAAAATATATGGAAACAATACAAAAATGGTGCGATAAAAAAAAGGTGTGTGTATTGTTGACAAGGGGCGACATTTCTGTCAAAGCGTGCGATACCGATACAAAATGACAAAACAAGCTCTCTTGCACGTTTGCACAACTCTGAGGAAACAATATTTTTCAATTAATTTATTAGACCATTCTATCATTATTCATTCCAATTTTAACGGTCTTTTTATTTTACAAATAGCTTTTGAAAGTCGAATTTTTACTCATGAACATAAAAAAAAATAAAAGCTTTTTCAAACTATTCACCAGATGATTAACATGATGGCGAGAAATTTTGAACGCGAAGCGCGTGTTTCTTTATCGGGAAGAATTTAATTGTTTATACGGATTTTGTGCATCTTTTGTAACGGTCTACTGGATGTACTTTGGATCCGTGTCGCGAGATACCAGGGATTTTAGATTCGATTTATGTGGATCGGCCCGACGGAAACATCAAATGGCGGCCGTTTGAGTTTTTTGGGACAGTATTAGCACTAAAGACCTTTTGAATCGTTTGAGAGGCGAACGGACAGTGGCGTGTAATACTTATTCTCTTGCAGCTACCTCTTTCAGATACCAACGAGGGCCCTCAGGGTTAGAAATGTAGCAGAAGACGGTACGCGAAGACATTTTGGTGAGTCTTTTGTTTTAGTATTCATATTTAATGGTTGATTTGGCCTAACAAATCTGGTAGCAGAATTGTGTGTTTGTTTATTTTGGGCTCTACAAATGGTAGACATTTGCATTTATTCCGACAAGACTACATATATGCAAACAGTCTGACGGTCCACATGGTGTTAGGTTGCTACCATCGCCTATAACATAAGCAACGTCACAGGTGCTGCAAGTGCACTGCCGACTACAGTAGGATTAATGATAACGGATTGAGAAGGGTTAGGGAAATGGGCTCTGGCATCCCTTACTCACTCACCGAAACACAACAGCACACGTGCTATTATTTCACGGTGGTCTTCTGTAAGGGGGTGGTTACTGCCACCAGACGGGCTGCCCAGATGACTGGGAAACGTAGTGTGCCTTGCCACATTTTTCCATATCCAAACCAGAAACAAATTTGAAAAGTTCATTACTAAAGTTGACCCTGCCGGGAATCAAACCCAGAAATTCTAGAACAGAGATTTAAGGCAAGCATCCTAACCACTCATCCAACAGGCTTGCCCATTGGATGTTTATATCCATTAATAGGTACTTAATAATTGTTTCCTTTCATACTACCAATGTAAAAATATAATATAGTCTGTAGTTAAACACCTAATAATATATAGTGACAACATATAATATAGTCTATGGCACAAAGTAGAGCTTGTTGGCCAAAGTATTTTAAAATGTTATCATATGATTACTCGTATACTGACAGATTGAGGCTGAATGTGTGTTCCGTCAAATTTGAACCAGTGGCGACTACTTTTATGTCTAAATAGTATAAAAGCGGATGTCCTGGTCTGGTAATTAAGTCAACTAATTATTATTCTAAACTACACATTATATTTAGATGCGAAATTCTCTACAATTAATTAAAATAAATTAATTTTTTAAATTACATTTTTTTAACACAACGTAATTTTATATCATACAAATATAATTTGTGAGAATCATTCTAGTGAACTCTTTTTATCTGTACTAATATTTGATTATTTGTTTGTGTGTTTGTATGTAATGTTTTTTTTTTATGTTAAAATCGGCAGACAGGCTGACGGTCCACTTGATGGTAGGTGGCTACCGTCGCCTATAACACAAGCAACGCCAAAGCTGCTGCAAGTGCGCTGCCGACTACAGTAGGATTAAGGATAAGGAATTGTTGAAGAGGTTAGGGAAATGGGCTAAGGTAGTCGTCGAAACTACTCAACCGATTACTCAACCGATTTAAAAAAAATCTTTCATAAATAGAACAGAATTTCAGAATGGATATTCCACCCGGGCACCAGCTGTCTAAAAATAAAGATTCAATGCCTGGCAAATGTCAGGCGTTATATCTTTTTTTTTTAACGCGGACGAAGTCGCGGGCACCAGCTAGTATGATATAAATACTTATTATGTCGTCTTAAAAGCTTAAAAGATATCTAAAGTTTCTTTAGTATCACAACAAAGACCTTGGATCAGCACTCTCTTAAACGCCTGTTAGAGTGTAATAAATGTGACATTATGGTTTTAAAAAAATTCGTTCTTCGTCCGGTTTCATTAAAATATAACTTTCAAAAACACACAAAGCTACCTTTTCCAAGTTACTTTCCCGAAATGCTATTGTGTGTTTCAGAAAAATAAAAATGTAAAAAGTTATTGTTTTATCAAAATTAATGTTTACAAATTAGAAATATGTAAATAATATTGAACTGTACGTTTTTAATGTCAAAAACTGCTTTTTACTACATTAAAAATAGTTATTTTCAAATTTTACACGGTACTTACATTATATCAAAAAACCTATTTTTAAAATTTGTTTTTGTCCATCTGTTTGTTCCGGATAATCTCCGAAACGGCTAGACCGATTTTGACGGTACTTTCACTGGCAGATAAGTGATGTTATAAGGAGTAAGCATATAAGCAGTGTTCAGTGCCGCGCGCGTCCTATGTACATGCCGCAGTGAAACGTGGTCCGGGAACTCGTTATACATCCCACTGAACATTTTGCTTAACTTAACCTTACCTTAATTTTTAGTTGTTCTACTTAATCTACAATTTAGACATTGAAAAAATTTTTTTTTTTTTAATGTGTTTCAGAGATTTCATTCTACTTTTCAATAAGCATCCAACTATTCAGTCGTAAACTCTTTACGAAGGGCACAGGATCTGCTTGTTACTACCTCATCAAGGCAGCATTTACCTCTCAAAGTGCGACGGATTGAGCGGAAAATAGAAAGAGGAAGACATCTACTCCCCTAGGGCGTCCGCTGTTGGCCCATCTATATACCTGAGTCTCTCCTTTTCTACGTTATCTTCTGTTCGCATCTCCCAGGTTCTCTCAGATCACTCGTGGACCTCTTCTGCCTCAAGTGAAACCAATTTAACCACATCACAAGCGTCCCCTCTCGAGAGTTAGTAACTCCTAACTAATGTTATAAATGCCAAAGTGAGTTTGTTTGTTAGTTTGTTACGATTTCACGCCTCAATCAAAGACATATGTAGGGGAACCTTTCATCCAGAAAAGAAGTACTGTTTCCTGGGGATCTTCAAAAAAAGTCCAACGCCTGACAGAAATATGTATATCTTCTTATATGTAAAAATGAATCCCCATTTCTCCTGGTCACGGCATCACGCGTGAACGGGTAGACCGATTTTAATTCGGTTTTCGCTAATGGAAAGAGGGATAAACGGAGAATGTTTTAGGGTATATAAAAATTGCACGCCGGGCGAAGCCGGGGGCGGGTCGCTAGTCTATAATATAAAAATGAATCCCCATTTCCCTTGGTCACAGCATCACGCGTGAACGAGTAGACCGATTTTATTTCGGTTTTGACTAATGGAAAGAGGCATAAACGGGGAATGTTTTAGTATATTAAAAATTGCACCACGGGCAAAGCCGGGGGCGGGCCGCTAGTCTATATATATAAAAATGAATCCCCATTTCCCTTCGTCACGGCATCACGCGTGAACGGGTAGACCGATTTTAATTCGGTTTTCAATAATGGAAAGAGGGATAAACGGGGAATGTTCATATATATAAAAATTGCACCCCGGGCGAAGCCGGTGGCGGATCGATAGTGAACAATAAAGTCAATGCTCGTCTCATATATTTTTGTAGAACGTTAATTATTTTTTTATTTTTCAACGGTCAAGAAAAAGGGGCTCACACGAACAAATAAGTAGTTAACAAATAAGTAACTCTATAAGTTTTTGATTGTAAGAGCTAAATTATTCAAGCACAAAAGTGGCGATATCGCTTTTAACGCTAATCACATCTGCGCTATTAAATTAGGTCGATAAGAGATATTCATTTGCAATATAAACAAATGCTGCTTTTCAGTGAAGAAATATAGTGGCTAACAGGTGAATAGTTATGTCTTGACACGCGATCACTGACTCGTACTGTTCGATCAATAAGATAGATAATTAATAGAGATGGGCCAGTATGCCATAATTAACTGTTAACTGTTGACACATAATTCAGAACGTTGTTATTTTTCTACACTTTTTTAGGAGGTGGTTTCACCTTCTATATATAAGTACAACCCCAGGAGGGTTGCAGTGGCGCCGTCTACCTCTCAAATAAGATCTGAGGAGGAAATTGGATTAAGGATATGAGGCGACATGAGAATAGGGAATTAGATCTAGTATCCCTTTCTCGTGCACCCCAGTGCAACATCACATGTGCTATTATTTCAACGAGTTGTTTAGACGGTTGTAACTGCCGTCAGAAGATCTCTGCTTATTACTGCTGAAGGCAGAGTGGTTATATCCTTGTACACCAACATATAATTTTGCTGTTGTAATACAGTGTAATTTTTAATTTGACTATTTTATTAGGTTTTTTTAGTTATAGGTCTCAGGTATTGTATGATCCTTATCTATTGTCTATGTCTTATTCACTTCTTAGTGTATAAGACAAAGGGCTCTGGCATTCCTCACACAGCACTAAACGAGCTGATATTTAAAGATGATCTTCTGTAAAGTGTTGGTAATAGCCACCAGTCGTGCTGCCCAAATTATGAACGCGGAACTACGGAATGCAGTGTGGCCTTTTTTTTACGTTGGGAAGTCCATCATGGATACCCAGCAGCGAAAGGAGGACGCTGTGGGTTATGCCGGACTCCTACCGGCTAAAACCCAATGACTTTCTAGCGCGGCCGTAGATGGGCGGGGTCGCAGGAACGTTGTTGCACAACTTCGGAGGTACGCCGCCATCTCGAGGACCTCACAACAGGCGGTAATCTCCCCTTAGACTACCGCCCAGGTCAACGCAGTGTGGCCTGCCAAAAAACATATTTCTATCCTATATAATTATCCTAAATCCTAATTCCGGTTTCAAAGAGTAAACATCTGTGATTGTCATTCGTTATAAAATACTCAAGAAAAATCATCGCTTGAGAAGGTTAGAAAACGAAGTTATTTTCACTTTGATTCCAGTGGTGGGTAGGTGCCGAACAATAATTGATAAAACCACAGACTAGAGAAACATATCGACAACGAGATGGAAAAGACCAGAAGGGAAATGGAGTGTTGGACGTCCAAAGGAAACGGTAGTCAGATGACATTATTAAAATAGCAAGGAAAGTTTGGTTAAACTAGTGATAGGAAAAAATGGGAGACTTTTTTGGCTTTTTCACAAATAAGGGATCCACAAGCCCACAGCTAGCTAATTTATTTTCCATAATAGATCTTATTGTTATGTTAATTGTTTGTGGAAATAAATAAAGTTTTATTATTATTATTATTATAACCAATATGATTTTAGTTTAACCAACAAATTTTAGTTAAGTATATGTTGGTTAAGTATATGTTTTAGTTTATGTAAAGGTCAGACAGGCTAAGTCCACTTTATGGTGGATGGCTACCTTCGCTTTTTAATACATGCAACGTCAAAAGTACTGCAAGTGTGCTTTTGACAGCACTAATGCATAAGGAGTTGAAGGGAAATGGAAAAATGAGCTCTGGCATCAGAAAAACTAATTTTTTTAGGATTGCTAGTCTTTTAGGTTTTACACTTTATATATACCTACCTACACACTTTATGATCTATATCTTTTCCTATACCTACTGGTGAACATTGACTAAGCTTATCCAACTCTAATAAATTAAACAGAATATTTGATGTTAACTCGTTCCAGTTTGGTAATTGAACCGCATTCTAATTTAGCTGTTTATAATAATTTCTCAATTATAGAGTTACAGATTTACCTGCGAATTCGTCCGAAACTCCGAGTGCTGTCTTTATAAATTATAGTTCATGTGTTATTCTAATGTACTCGTACGTGTATAAACTATGTAACTAAAATCCGTTTGTTAGTTTTTAAGTGAAAGAGTCATCCCATTGATAATATTACCTAACCTTTCCCAGTGATAATATTAACTTTTTATTTTAAAGTATATTAAGTAATATTTATTACAGTCCAAAGTACATATTTCATTTTCCTGGAGATTGGGAAGAGTGCTGGTGTGGGATGCTACTTGTGTAGACACACTAGCCCCTTCGCATCTCCATGGAACATCCACTAAGGCAGCAGCCGCAGCAGAGGCGGCGGAAAAAAATAAAATCTCTAAATATAGTGGCCTCGGCGCCGAATATGGTTTTGTACCATTCGGAGTCGAGACACTCGGTCCGTGGGGCCCTGCAGCAATGAGCCTCTTCAAAGACATCTCGAAGAGGCTTATTGATGCGACGGGAGACCGAACAGCTGGCACTTTCCTCGGCCAACGTATTAGTTTAGCCATTCAACGAGGAAATGCTGCCAGCGTACTTGGTACAATGCCGCAGGGTCCATTTTTATATTATTAGTTTTTAATCAATTTAATATTAATTTATTTTTAGATTAGATAATTTTAGTTTTTAGTAAATAATTGTTACATCTGTACTAATATCTAACCATATTTCAGAGAGATTATAATGTCTACCTGTCTTCCATATTATTTATTTACCATAAAACTATGGAATGGAAATTTCATTTATGCAAATAATGCCTACTACACCTGGATTCTTTCTCGAGATTATAATGTCTTGGATTTTTAGAATCAAATTAAAAATCCAACTTATACTGTTCTTCTGACATATAATTCATTTTACAATTATTCATTGTCAATTACTATGTCTATATGTTATTCTGACATATAAACTATATTAATGTAGAGTTTCATCAAAAGCCATTCGGCAGTTTTTGTAAGAGAGTAACGTCCATACATCCATCCTCGTAAACTTAAGCATTTAAGACTAAAACTTAGTATCTATACGATTTAAGATTCAAACAGATAAAAAAAAAGAAGAAATGCATTGAAATTTTAAAAGAATATAAAATATAAAAAAGATAACACTTAAGGTACTTTGCGACCCTTAGATTTTTTAGATTTACTATAAAGAAGTCTCTAATAGTAGAAGGATGAAAAAACTACAGCAGGGAGTTTGTTAGTGCTTCCACGGAATAAAATTTGTATCTATTTGGCCCCGGAACTCTGACGCCCAGAGAGCGGAAGGCAATAAGTAGAACAACTCTTTAGAACACTATACATAGTTCGTTCGTATAGTCAGTAGTACAGAAAAAGACTGGCAATTTTTTTCTACTACATTAGATATAAAACAAGCTAAAATAAACTTAAAAGTAATTACCTCAAAACTAAACCTAAGTTGAAAGGATTGTTAAACAAATAGCATAGTATACATAATTAAAATATAATCGTTTAGAAAAAGTTTCTTTAATTTTATAATTCAATAGAAATCTTTTTTTGCAATCTTTCTTTGTCCTTCTGTCATATCCAAATATTATTTTTTGTTGTGAATATTTAATTTAAATTGTTATATTTATTTATTAAATAAGTTTTATATTTTCGTCTGTCATATAAATACTATAGAAATCCATTTTAATATTAAAAATATGAAAGAACGTATGTAACTCTGTCTGTCTGTCTGTTATCTTTTTACGCCTAAACCGCTGAACCGATCATCATTAAATTTTGCATACACATTGTATGGGATGCAGGAAAGGACATAGGGTACCTTTGATCCAGAAAAAAGTACTGTTCCCGAGCTATAACTGCTATAATGGTTTGGCCTTACATTGCTCATATATTTAGTCAGGCGTTATTATTTTATTTTTCAACGCGGGCGAAGCCGCGGGCACCAGGTAGTATTTTTATAATTGACGTATTTTTTTAAATGATTACCTATGGTATAGTAATTTAAAAACTTCAATTCAGACAAGGAAACCCTGAAGTATGTATGTTTGTGAATTTAATCTTAGTTTAATATAATAAGTACTAGACCGAGCAGCGCATTGTGAGATTTTAGTTGGTACCTATATAATATAATTTATAAGAACATAAAGAAAAATATGTTATATAATACATATTTTTTTTATGTGTTCAAACATTGCTTTAATCTTTATCGACCATATTTCTTGTCAGCCATTGAATTTTTTTTTTTAAATTACTCCTCGGAAACAATGAAAGGTTTCCCGTATCTTCTTCTTTATCCCTATATGCGACATTTCATGATAAAGTGTAACAAACAAACAAACTCACTTTTGCATTTATAATATTAGTTAGGATGTCCATCTGAAATAATGTACACTTCAAATAGTAAGAGTTTTCCAAATAAATGAATTACCTAACTCACGAAACTCTTCATACAATATTGTATAGTTTAATATATCTTTGTGAATAGTTTATTTTTGCTAAGTTAAATCACAGATGATTAGAAGTAAGTTTGAAAATAAGTGTTAATGGCTATACTTGGAGTTAGGTGGAGGGTAGATGTCGGTGTGCGGAGTGAGGTGGCGGGGGAGGCGATAGCGGGAAAGCTGGGAGGGGGGAAGCACGCAGGAGGAATAATCGATACCCCCATAGAACCATAAGTAGGGTGGACATACGAAGCGGATTATGTTTACCTTTTTGTGGTTATTGGTGTTATTTCATTACAATAATTCTCTTTTAGAGATTCTATTGTAACAATATTTACTATTTAAAAATTACTTAGATTTTTTTGTTTCTGAGCACAATTTTATTTTAAAATGTGAGTGGTTTCGAGTTATCGATTCAGTCGAATATATTAACAACTATATCACTTTAAATACTATGGCAAGTCAACTAACTCCGTTCCAATCAATTTTTTAGAAGACGCTTATTAAAACGATATTTTTATTTAAGTGACACTTATGAATAAAACCTAAAATCACGTTGGTAGATAGTCATTCTCGATAATATACAATTTTATATCAAATCTATATTATAGATAGGCCGTTTAAATGAGTCCTCGCCCGAGCGGTACAGGGGCGCGGGGGTATGACGACAAAGGGGACATTTTTCATTGAAGCACCGTTCCTATTGATCGTAGTGTGATGTTATATAGCCTATAGCTATCCTCGATAAATGGACTATCCAACACAAAAATAATTTTTCAATTCGAACCAGTAGTTCCTGAGATTAGCGCGTTCAACCAACCAAACAAACAAACAAACTCTTCAGCTTTATAATATTAACTAGTTTTCGCCCGCGACTTCGTCCGCGGAGTGTCGCGGTGTGGTAACCCCCGGTGACCCTCTATGACATTTCGCAAACCGGGTCTCTCTCGGGTTCATAGTTTCCGAGATCCCGTCGCCGACTTTTTACCAGGTCGAGGTAGCGAGGTCTTTGAATTAATTTCTCGACAACTTTATTCGTACTCCACGACCGGCTAGAGAGGCAAACCCCCCCACGGCTCCTTCCCGGTTAGAAATGTCACTAGATCAGTGAGTCAGTGAGTGGTATTTCGGCTGTATAATTTTGTATTAATATAGATATGAATCGATAGAATAGATATATAATAACACATTATGGTAATTTGTGTGAAAGAGAAAGACTATCAATCATTAGTGAGACAGAATTATTTTGTTACAAAAGTATGACTTACTCATTCATTATTCCGACGAGTTCTTGAACTTTTGTAAGTAGATCTACTTACAAAAATACAAGGGGAATTGAAGAGCTAACATGATTTTTATATAAACTTAGATTAGAAGGAGTTGTCTTGATATCATTTCTATACAAATTTAATGAATTTATTAAATTGATTTAATATAGACCTAGTCCGAAGACAAACAATTAAATTAGGTACAATATAATAAATTGTTTTCCCATTTAAATGCAAATTCTACCAAGTATCTACACATTAATTCAATAATAGTTAAATTGAGCAATAAAGAACCAGAATTTTATGGGGCATTCTGTAATTATAACAAACTCCTTGTCACCCTAAGTGCTTGAAGTAAAATTGTTCTAACAGTGGAGCGATATGGTGTCCTTGCATCCGATCTGATGCACATCGACACATGGCGAGTTGAATAACCTTTATCCCCGAAAATACTTTGTTTTGGGGACCGCACGAATCCCATTCTATTTATCCATTAAGAAAATTTTATGTGTAAAAAATGAATATATTTACAGAAGAAATGTAGAATATTTTGTAAGAAATGTGCTTTTCTATTAAAATTGTTATATAAACATGGCCACTATGTAATTAGGTCATCGCCAGTTTAACATTACAATTGTTTCACCGTAATTGGTAATAGATGGCGTTAAGTAAATTAAAATGTTTATTTTGGGCATTGTTTAACAACATTTTATGATTGTCTTCAGAAGTATATGAATAATTTAATAAATATAAAATTTTTGTATATAAATAAAAATCAAAATTTATTTGCATAAACTTGACGTACAAAAAGATGACAAGTAAAATATAAGAAAAAAAAATATCTGGCAATAACTAAAACAAAAGCATACAGCGCTGATAATGGACACCACCTTTCACAATTTACCTTTACCTTACCTTACCTTAAGAATTTACCTTGTCAGGGATCAACTTTAGAGTCATGGCTACTTTTTGGATTCAATACGAGTTGACATCTTCTTATTAATTAAGTTTTTAAAGGTTATTATACCTACTAAATTATTTTAATATTTTTACAATAACATTACCCAGCGTTTTATCAAACTAATTTTAGTCAATGCATCACGCATGAATGGCTTGACCGATTTTAATTCGGTTGTCGCTAATGGAAAGAGGGATAAACGGAGAATGTTAATAACCTATATATATGAAAAATATATATAAGAAAATTACACCCCGGGCGAAGCCGGGTGCGGGTCGCTAGTTACTTATAGTTATCGCAGGGCTGCATTCCGTAACATAACTGGGCTGCCCAACTAACTGCAGTAACCGCCCTGCACCTTACTGAAGAACATCGCAAAATATCATCACTTGTGCACAGGGCCGCCTTTAATCTATTGCAGATCTTGGGCACTTTAAAATAATGGGGCCCCCATGACTATGACAAAGCATTATTTTATTAAAATAGGCAAAATGTATACAAAGTCAAATTTTACATTTTTCAACCTTTATTTCTTTATATTTTCTTTAAATGAATAGGTATAATTATAATATAATCCAGAATAGTAACTCTTTCAGCATGTGAATGCTGAAAGAGTTACTATTCTGTATATATATGCAGGCTAGTGCTTAAAAATTTATGTTGATTCTAGCTTTAAGATGCGCAAACTTATTCAAAGTATAGAGACTTTGAAGAAGTGATTTGAGTACACATTGATGTACTCACACATAGGTGTTACTACATCATATTCTATGCACACCAGCGACAAACTGGTCAATCTTTCTTGAAGCTTTGTCTCTTAATTATTCAATTTGGAGAAGGAGCGTTCCTCAGTGAAATTAGGCGGGAACTAGGGGACCCCATCGATGACGGGGCTGTGGGCACTTGCCCAGAGTGTTAAATGAAAAAGAGTCGCCTGCTAGTGCAGCCTATTCAAACAAAAGCAGTTGTTGTGTGAATAAAAGATCCCGGACTCCATTTCCTTAACCTCAGGCAGCCCTGGATTTGTCAATAGGCCGTATAGGCCGCGGCCTATGGGCGGCAGCGGCCTAGGGGCGGCGGATTTTAGATGGTTTTCGCACGCTTTCGGAAGCCATCAAATTCTTGTGCGATAATAAATATGCAATAATAATAATAATTACCCAATAAAGGGCTAGATATACCACCTAGGCCACGAGGAAGAGGCGGCACAAAGTGAAGGGGCCTATACTCAAGAAAAGTATAAATCCGGCACTGTTAACCTCACCTTGATCCTACTAGAGTCTACAGCGCGCTTGTATCATCCCCCTGCTTTGCTTGTGTTAAAAGGCGTCCGCGTCAAGTGAATATCAGCGTGCTTACTTAATTTTACTTAAAAATCCTACTTAAATTCTCATCTAAAATTCTCATCTTAAGCTAGCTAGTTTTTATTATACACTAGCTGAACTCGGCCACGCTTCGCTGCGACCCATACGGTGGCGGCGGCGTGCGCGTGGACCGCACTGGACACTGCTTATATATATAAAATACTATTGATCGTAGCGTGATGTTATGTAGCCTATAGCCTTCCTCGATAAATGGACTATTCAATACAAAAAGAATTTTTCAATTCGAACCAGTACTTTTTGAAATTAGCGGGTTCAAACAAACAAACAAACAAACTCTTCAGCTTTATAATATTAGTATAGATATGTATAGATTATACAAGTAAATTATATTCAAAGGAAATATATTTAGTTACGATAATTTACTTTTATACGTTTCCTCATTCTTTGCGAATCCCACTACCACTACTCTCAATATACTTATGTAGTATTAGATTACCACAATGTATGATAGAAACGAAAACTATATGTCCAAAATTTGAGATTCCGTAAGGAACCAATAATGTATTTACTAAATATGTATTTTAATTATTCAAATAGTAGCATGACACTCTTAATTTTTCTTAAGGCGTCTCTAATGTTTAAGCTCTTTTAATATTAAAAAGCGTTAGAAATATTTAAAGAAAAGAAAACTTTCAATTATAATAACAAAAAACTTAAAAAACCAAATAGCTTTTTTCTTATGTACAACAAGTTTTGCAATATACAATTATTTAATATTTTATGTTAAAGTGCATCGGACAGACGGCCTTTTAGCTGGTATGTCGCTTGTTACCCCATTGCATGCATTGAGGGATCACTTTATTGCGGTTTCTAAGTAGTTCTGAATAAGAATGGAGGCCTACTTGCCACACTAAAATCCGAAACAAAATTTTTAAATGTAAGTAGTTCTCATAATTCATTTAAAAACCACAATCTCAACAATACGGCACCGCTTGTTATACGGAATGTAGACTTCTATACAAACACCGGTTGATAGTTTTAACCTATTCGCCTTATGCTACAAATCTTTACTCCTTTATGCCATTGCAATAAAGTGCAATTTTGAGTACAATCTTTATTAAATTGAATTTCACAACCGCATAAGTATTTTTGCTTCCACCGGAGCATAACCCATCTTAACTTGACACGTTATATTGCTGGTTTATTTAGAACCTATAGGTCAGTGGTTATTGGCGATCCACAACTTCGTGGTGGCCAATGATAGAATGAATCACATCACTATCGGCGTGCATTCTTCACCCAACTGTATCCGTTTTGATGCTTTTTTTTGTTTGTCTTCGATGCAAGTTTGAACTTCTGTATTCTTGAATTAAAGATCAATATAACTTGGCAAGTAATTTTGAAGATAGCTCTTTTAGATACAACTTAGTATGACAGTAAAACAAGTTAATAATTGTAACACTTTGTTTAAGTTATGGAAGCTAATATTTAAGTTTCCAAAGATGTCCCATGTAAGCAAATGTTAACAGGCCTCGCTTTCAGAATTACTTTTTGACAAACAGCCCGACGGTAGAACTGATGTTTTTAGGTGGTTACCGTCACCTAAAAGTCACGATCACCTTATGAGTTTGTTTGTTTGTTCATTTGTTACGCTTTCACGCCTTTACTACTCAACCACTCATCATGAAATGCATGTTGTCAAGGATACAGGAAAAACATAGGGTAACTTTTATCCAGAAAAAAGGTAATCTCATCATCTGTACCTTATCTGTACAATAAAATTAACGCCTAACAAAAATATATGACTATATATGACTAAAAATATATGTGACTATAAATATATGAAAAAAATACTTATGCGATGAGTGGATGAGTAGGGTGCTTGCTTTAACGCTCTGTTCTAGGGTTCCCAGGTTCGATTCACGGCAGGTTTAACTTTGAAAATTAAACTTTTCACATTTGGCTCTGGTCTACTCTGGATCTGGAAAGTAGTGGCAGGGCACACTGCGTTTCGCAGTCATCTGGACAGCTAGTCTGGCGGCAGTAACCAGCACATGTGCTGTTGTGTTTCGGTGAGTGAGTAAAGGATGCCAGAGCCCATTGCCTAACCCTTCCCAATCCCTTATCCTGAATCCTACGTAGTCGACAGTGTACTTGCAGCAGTTGCAGCACCTGTGACGTTGCTTGTGTTATAGGCGACAGTGGATACTTACCATCAAGTGGACCGTCAGCCTGTCTGCCGATCTTAAAATATGAGCAATAAAGATTGTTTTAAATGTTTTAAAAGGGGCGCGTTTGCCAAAGTTTGTAAGTATAAGCATAATTACAGGAGTACAAAAACGAATGCTGACCCTTTAGGTTAAATGATATGTTTATGCTTCAATGGACCTTTTTAAGCATTGTCATTGATCTGTTGTTACTTAGCTTATAAGGTAAAAGCTAAAAGTGCCAAAAATTAAAAAGATAAAAAAATAGCTTTGGGTTGGGATAAAGGAACAGATTTTTGGGTTCTGATATCCCTTGGGCTCTTGGAACACACGCGTGGTAATCTCACTGTGGTCCTCAGTATGGAAGTTGTTACTGCGATATTATATGACGGGTATCTATAGACAATTTTAATATATTTAATCTATATATAGTAAAATAATTGTAAAAGAACCGTGTCTGTACATTAAATATTTTTTCAAAAAAACAATTTGTACACGTTATATTTGACACGAGGTCGAAAAAAAAAATTTTTAGAATTTTAGTCTGTTTATCTGTGCGTGCACCCTAATTTCAGGAATGGCTTAACCGATTTAATGCGGTTTTCACTGATGTATTGTAGTAAGCTTCCCGTAACATTTAGTGTTTGTTTTATTCCAATCAGTTTACAAACAAAAAAGTTACGCGCTATACCGAATACCACGCATACGAAGTTACTATGTTTCTTTTTTACCATACTATCTGTTCTAAAATTACTATAATGATACGAATTTTACTACCAGTTACTTGGACCAATGAATCTATATTGCCATTTTGTAATAACTGGTTCTATAAAAACTTTTACAAAAATATTCGGAAAGAACTATATTAGGTAAAATTTTAGTATTTACTTAGTGTTTTTGACTATAATAACAATGTCATAATATGTCCGGCAGCAAGTGCGGAGTCAACTCGATTGAAGGTAATCGCCAAGTCGCCGAGCCAAGTATAATATATTTTATTATTGTATTATTATAACTATCAAATATAGGTTTGTACCTACGTTATGTTTTGGAAACTCTCAACGTCAGTTGGATTTGATTGTAAAGTCAAAGCAGTTTAGTAGGTAATGATTTATTAAAGCCACAATATTAAAAAGTGGAACAAAAAAATTTCAAGACATTTTACAAAATAAATGTTTTATTGAATACCTGAATACACGTCAAACTGATTAATTGCTATTGTTTCATTTAAAAACACTCTATTACTTATCTCAATTCAACTTATTAACTTAAACATGAATCGCAAAGTTGAAACGACCGTATAGCCTTAGCATTAAGTCTAAATTTGACTGTAAAATTATACCCTTACCAGAAGCCCTATTGTTGCTTCGGGAAGATGTAATCTCTTATTTTATTATTACCTGAGATGTGAGCGTCACACAGAATGTTAGTCAACAAGCAAAGAGCGAACTTATCACGTCAGCACAGAATACAATTTCATTCGAAACGTAGCCAACTTACGCTTGCTTTTTCATCCAATACTTCCCTCCAAGAGTGTTTGTTATGGTCCATAGAATATGACGAATAAGTAAGTTAGTGCGTTGCCTTTGTAATGTCGCAAAATGTGTGATTTTGAATTTAAGTTTAAGAAAGAGAAATTGTTTTTGAATTAATATTATATTTGTGGCCTTCATTGACAAAAAATATCGATTCCATAACTCCCATTACTACTTCACTAAAAATTAAGTACCTAACCAAAAAAGTTCATTTATTTTCTTCTTTAGCGCTTAAGGTGACAAAAATTCATTTTGCTAAAACACTCAGTACAAAAAGAACCAAACGAGACATATTTTGTTGGTTTGTTCGCATAAGGACAGATTTTTACCCATTTTTTTTTTTTTTTTTTTTTTTTTTATGAAATCGAGGTAGCGCTTGACCACTATCTCACCTGATGTGAGGTGCAGATGTGGCCGAAGGTGGACCACGCTTACCTAGTAAATGCCCATTTACCCTAGTTTTGAAGACCCCGAGGTTGTAGTTCTGTGGGAACACAGACGCAGGCAATGAGTTCCACTCCTTAGCAGTTCGAACAAGGAAGGTGGAACTGAAACGCTTTGTTCGTGATCGAGGTACATCGACCACGAAGGGATGAAACCCCTGCCCACGTCTAGTGGTCCGCAAGTGGAACGGTTCCGGTTGGATTAAATCGTACAACATAGATGCACATTTACTAATTAATATTAAAAGTAAAATAATTAATCAAAACAAGAAAATTATATTAATAAAAATTCATCACATACAAACAAATTATAAATTCCATTCATTTGTTTGAATATGTACTGTACCACAAATGTTGTTTGTACAATAATAATTGTTGGCATAACTCCTAGCGCCACCTACACGAAACTTTAAGCAACTTTCAAAATTTAGTTCAACTTTTAGAGGATAGAATAAAATGACAGAAATTAGATGTTAAATTATTTAAAATGCATTATCTCTTTTCAATTCGCAATTTATGTATAGTTTTACATGCATATTTTATTTTTACATTAAAAATTTAATTTATTTATAACCAGATATGTCTAAACATAATTATGTCTTTATCGTTAATAAGAACACCTTTCATTTTATTATAAAAGTATTTTATCTTAGACTAGTCACCACCCCGTTACAAAATCAATTCCCATTTATCTTTTTTTCCCTATTTATAAGGGACTTCGTCCGCGTCTCTTTATAAAATATTATTCGTGGAAAACGGCAATTTTATAAGGGGGCGGAGGCGGTGAGTAGCTTATGTTACTCGCTGATAATGTAGCTTTCTATAGGTGGAAGAATTCTTAAAATCGGTCCAGTAGTTTTTGAGTTTATTCATTACAAACATACAAATCTATTCTCTTTATAATTCACCGTGAAATAACAGCACATGTGCTGTTGCGTTTCGGTGAGTGAGTAAGGGATGCCAGAGCCCATTTCCCTATCCCCTCATAACCCTTATCCTTAATCCTATTGTAGTCGGCAGCGCACTTGCAGCAGCCACCTAACATCAAGTGGACCGTCAACCTGTATGCCGATCTTAACATAAAAAAAATATTATAGTAGGTATATAGTATAATAGTATAGTGTAGAAGTATAAATATAGGGTCCGCAGCGCACTTACAACCTCCTATGGCGTTGTTTCTGTTAATGGGGAGCTGCTTGCCGAGCTTATTTATAAAAAAATAACAATTAGCAATAAAAAAGTAAAATATATGTGACTAGTTACATATATAGTAAAATATATGTAACTAGTTTGTTATGCTAGCAAAACTAGCATAACAAACTAGTTACCAACCCCCGGTTTTGCACGGAGTTGAAATTTTCAAGAATCCTTTCTTACCGAATGCTTACGTCATAAAGTTCTAAATTTCAGCTATCTAGACTTAATAGTGTGCGTTGATAGTCAGTTATAAGTATAGATTATGTATTATAAGTATGATAAATTATAATTAATACAAGATTGCCATAACAAAAAACACATTTATGTGACAAATATGACTTAATTTATGTAATAATTTTCAACTCAAATGAACCTTCCACTCGTCGCCGATTTAATAAATTTCTGTGTTAATGTTATCTTGCTTAATAACTGATTACAAATTAATCGAACCGACGATGTAACAAACCAAACAAAGCACGATCGATATGCATAATGAAAAAAAAAGCTTTCTACTCTTAAAATAAAATTAGTAATTCGCAGTCAAACACCTTTTACGTTCATGACATAGTACAGGCAAAGATTAATCAAGTAAATTGAGAATCTAAAACCAGCGGGCGCTTCTTTCCGGAAAACCTTGCAGTCGTCGGACCAGTCGCGTGATACGTTTACAAAACAGTTGATTAACCATACGAACTACCATTACTAACGTGAAATGACATCGTTCTAGGCACGCAGTGAACTCGCCTTAGTTTCTGTGACACAGATAAACACCGGTATGTATCTTTTGAAAAGTGTACGCAATTAACTCGTAATTTTTTTTTTTATTCTAGTCAATTACTACACTCGAATATGTTTCAACTCAAAAAATATATATTTGTATGCATGAAAATGTTTGTTTGTCTTGTATTTTATACGTACAAATTTTATTTATTACCTATTTTATTAAAGTTATTTTTAAAAGTCACTTTATTTTATTTTATTGTCACAGAAGTATTTAATAAATTAAAAATTTCAATCCTTCTGCAGCTAAAATAGCTTTAAGAAATTCCTTGAATATTTCTTCTCCCTTGCGCTAATCAAAAATTATTAATTATTATAAAAATATTCAATTAATTTAGTAGTGGCAGGGCACACTGCGTTTCGCAGTCATTTGGGTAGCTCGTCTGGCGGCAGTAACACACCCCATTATAAAAGACCGCCGTGAAATAGCAGCATATGTGCTGTTGTGTTTCGGTGAGTGAGTAAGGAATGCCAGAGGCCATTTCCGCACCCATTCCGTGGTCGGCAGCGCACTTGCAGCACCTATGGCGTTGATTCTGTCATAGGCGACGTTTACCGCCTACCATCAAGTGGACCGTCAGCCTGACTGTCCACTTTTCTTTTTTGTCGAAAAAAAAAAGAAAAAAGTTCAAAGACTTGATTCTCTCATTACAAACTCAGTTATACCATTGAAATCTTATGTGCAAATACATGTAGAAACACGATTAGAGTCCCCGGCATCATCGGTCCCGAAAGGACACGACCAGGATTCTTCGTATCATTGGTCTCCACACTTGATCACAGATAGGCGCGAATATTTGATCCATATTTGATCACGTTAGGTCACGCGCTGCAATTCCAAACAAAACGCCACAATCGGCACAAAATAAGTCCTCGATCGCATTGTCCACCAGCCAATCACACCAAATCAGATAACACTCCACCAAACACGTAGCACCAGTCCCTTGATGTCAACCGATTGCCCTCCCGTGAGGTACTCCCCGGCTGACGTGCCTCTGCGCTAGCGCTCGGTGTTGTGTCAGAGTCAACGACAATGACATTCCGATCCCGCTGTCCAGTTGACAAATGACAGTTGTCAGTGCTGTTCACTCCCGCAAATCAAAAGCGCCGACATACATATAATTTGGACATATTCATTTATCAATGAAACAAACGCTCAAAAGCCAATATATTGGTACAACAATAATCACTTAGTTTAGTAACAATAATCATATTTATCATAAATTCATAACAATACATTACGAATAAAAAAAATTCAAAATAAAAAAAAACTTAAAATACAAGTCTATAGATTACACAAACTTGTATTATGTTTTCTATGCTTACGTTAATATATTGCAATGGTCATACTTACCATATAAATGTTTAATAAGGAGTTATGAAAGTGAAAAATTCATAAAAACATAATACGTATAGTTATCGCGCATCGTATTTCATGTAACCTCATACAACATGATATACGCAATCTATACACACCCTCAGTTTGTAGCGTATAGTTGCCGGGGTCACCGGGACCCTCTTCTACCCTGACTGGATTAATTTTTGATCAAGAATCAGGGGATTAAGGCGTAAACTTTCTGAATTACGACACCAATTCTTTTTTAGAGCATCATTGTTTCTCGGGTTTTTATAAACGATAAAGGTTTTTTACGGGATAGATAATCATTTTAGATTTTCTTATGTAAGTATAATTTAAGTATACTTTTTTAAATAAAGCTTATTTTCAACGTCAAAATATTTTGTGTAACAGATAGAAATTACATCACAAAAATTATGAAAAAAATAACAGTGTCTGAAAATGGTATTGTTATTAATTATATGGTACACAGCACTTTTTTAAAAAGAATTTAAAAATTATATAAAAAATGATCAAACTTAGTTAATGGAATTAGGTACTATAGTGATGCCAGTGGGTAAGTAAAAGTCTTGATAATGAGAAGCACTATATTGATAGGTAAAAAATGTTATGTACAATGTTTTTATATTAACACTAGCTGAACTCGGCCACTGGGTACTGGGGCGCGCGGCACTGGACACTGCTTATATATAATACTATTTATCGTAGCGTGATATTATATAGCCTATAGCCTTCCTCGATAAATGGACTATTCAAAACAAAAAGAATTTTTCAATTCGAACAAGTAGTTCAAACAAACAAACAAACTCTTCAGCTTTATAATATTAGTATAGATAATAAAAAGTCAATAAGTACACGGTGTCAGAGGTACAGAAAAGGACATCGTTTCTGTTTCACCTAAAAAAGTACTGTTCACGAGATAATGTGTATCAGCTCCGACGCACGCCTGATACTCCTTTAAACGTATAAAATTAAATGTATAAAATTTTCCTCGTGTCAATAGATAACTGATGGACACCTAATTACTTTACATTATTTAGTTACATTCTGCATACTCAGACGTCACGTGTTCCAACAAAAGTTATATTAGTTAAGTTCAGTATCTATATACAGATGTCACCACGTTTTATAAGTTCGACGACGACGTTTTATAATTGCGATGAAACAAAGTTCTAATATTACTTTGAAATTCATTAAAGGCCTTCGGACCTTAGGCAGATACAGTTCTAAATTTAAATGTTAGGGACATGATTTCGTGCCACCTACGTGTACATAACAGATAAATAGGTAAAGGTAATAACATTATTCATCGCTAGCCTTATACGTGATCCGAACACAAAACAGTGCGCTCTGTGTTGAAACAGCGAACGCTTTGGGATTTTTTTATCGATACCTACCTAGTTAAAGTGGAATCTCATCTCGATATTGCCGAAAGTTCGTAGCATTTTAGGTAATATCGAGATCGATAATATAGAGAAATGGAATTGATGTAGTCAAGAAAACATGATATTAATTACGCAGTTAATTAATACAATGCAATAATTAAATATTGGGAGAACCGAAGTGGAAGATATAGCTACATTAAGGGTTTTCACACTTGATATGATGTTTTTAATGTGTACAAGAAAATATAATTATAATTCTAATAAAAACATGTCGACTTTAAACATAATTTAAAATTGTTTCATTGTCGCTGACAATATGAGCACATAAATAATTATATTCAAACTCGCTTCAATTTGAAATAGAAGGAAATAAACAATATCATTTGGCAGAATAGACGAATTCTTTAATAAAATTTCTTTAATGACGAATTCTTTAGTAAATATCTCTCAAAGACGTAAAAGTATTAGAACTCACTTTTTTGTGTCGACAGACACACTGACGGACCACTTAATGGTAGGTGGCTATACCGTCGCCTATAACACAAACAAACAATGCCACAGTTGCCGCAAGTGAGCTGCCTACCGTAATAGGATTAAGGATAAACGATTAGGAAGGGGATAGGGTAATCACCAAAACACAAAAGCGCACATCCTGTTATTTCTCGGTGGTCTTCTGCAAGAATGTGATAGGTATACTACCGCCAGACGGACTGCCCAAATGATTGCGAAACACATTATGCCCTACCATTACTTTCCAAATCCAAACCAGAGCCAAATTTGAAAAGTTAACCCTGCCGGGAATCGAACCCAAGACCTCTGAGTGTTAAAGTAAACACCCTAACCACTCATTCAATGGGCTCATCAAAAGCCTTTTGATAGGATTAGGTACAGATTTTGGGCTGTATTCTAGATACAGTGGCTGTAGGCGTCCAGTTGGGTATTCCTGACCGGCGGCGTTGCTGGGTCGATAGCTCACTCACTATTCAAAGTTTAACGCAACATATAAAAAACGAAATTATATAATGTAGTATATCTATACATATAATAAAATCGTAAACGAGCCGTGTGTGTACATTAAAGATTAAAAATAAATGTAAAAGTTTTTTTTGTACTTTTACCGAGATCAAAAAAATAGTTTTTAGAATTTATGTTTGTCTGTGTGTTTCTGCACGTTAATCTCTGAAACGGCTTAACCGATTTGAATGCGATTTTCACTGATGTATTGTAGGAAACATCCCGTAACATTCAATGTTTGTTTCATTCAAAACGGTTTACAAACGCCTATACCGAATACCACTCGTACGAAGTTGGGGGCTCAGCTACTAAAAATCTTATCCGCACAACTCCTAAGAATATATTATATATATTGTTATATTATATTGTAACATTTTAAAAGTAAGTGAAACAACGGACTGCTATAGGTAAACAAACAAAAGGTTGGGTGATTTGATCATAGTATTCAATAACGTATGTGGAGAATTTAGAAAAAGTTTTGAAACTTCTTACCATTTAAATATATTGGAATATTTGGTTTAGGCAGTTTGGAAGAAAATAAAAATGAGTCAAAGGAACCTCAAAATCCAAAATGTAAAAGTAACTGCGTCTGTTACATTTTCACGTCTAAACCGCTGAATCGATTGTCATGAAATTTTTCAAACACGTTGCCAGGGTTGCTGGAAAAGACCTTTCATCCAGAAAAAAGAACTGTTCCCGAGGGATCATCTAACGCCTGGCAAAGCTATAACTGCAACAAAGACTTTAGGCGCTACATTGCTCAGAAATTTATTTCAGGCGTTATGTTTTTATTTTTCAACGCGGGCGAAGCCGCGGGCACCGGCTAGTAATATTCATAATTAAAACAGCGGAGTATTTTCTTTTTTAAGATGCTGTTTCCAATGATGAAAACGAATCAGTTTTTGTGAAAATGTGTGAAATCTACGGGAATATTAAAATGAATCAGTATTCTTTTTAGTGGCTATGATAAAGGTTTACATTGAATTGCATTGTTATATTTCTGTTACTTATAAAAATTTACAAACCATACTGAATTATGTGATCTTAAATGGAAAAGCAATAAATATATCTTCAATACATTGAAATAAAAACGAAAAATAAAATCATATTGTTTTAATATTAAAGAAAGAAAATTAAAAACAGTGCATATTAATCGATAATAACTCTCATTTTTGTTTTATATAGGTACCTACTTATTTTCAAATCCATTTAGACTTTCATTTTGAACCGTGATCACTTGCGACGTTTACAGGGAACAACACTCCAGCCGCCCCCTGGACAACCACCCTACTCACCCCAGTTCATCCCCTGCAACCAAATCAAGGTATTTCAAACCACAGCTTTATCAATAACTTTTATATTTGACTATTAGGAAATGATTTTATCAAAATGTTTACTATTTTCCTCACCTCAACGTCGTACCTATACATATTTCTATTCCGTTGTAAATTCTCGGTCCATCCATTTATTTTACTTTTGACATTAACTATAATTATCATACTTCATTGCGACTTGACTGCTTTAGTAATTGTTCCTAGTCCTAGGACTTGACGGACTGTTTTGGAAAATTGAAAGAAAAAATTTGTACTTGACTTGACTGACTAGTTTCGGGATCTGCTACTTTTGATTTTAATTTGAATTTCGAGTTTTTTATATTGCTATTTTTAAATTGACACTGACAAAATCATCGGAGAAGATCTGATGGAGCCAAAACCGAAAGAAGAAGATCTTGATTGTTGCGGGCGACGTAATATCTCTCTGTGCTTTCAAAAACTCTAACGCACAGACTAAAAGTTATCCATACAAGAATATATATGGAAAAAAATATCAAATAAAATAACTGAAATACTTTATATTTATTTTAACATTAATTAAGAGTGGGCACAAAGCTTTTTGATATGGAACAATTTTCTACACAGTCGATACACAACATAGTACTTTTACTAATATTATATTCACAAACAAATACTCCTACGTCCAAATATTCCTATAGTACGAGCGCATAAAAACATAGTCTTCTGATCTCCGTGGAGCGATTGCAACTGATTTGATGATCACACTGTTGAAATACGCATGACATAAGACGGAAGATAAAAATGTTATAGATAAGTGCCAAAAGTATTAAATATTAATTGCTCGTAAACTTCAATCTCTATTAAAAATTCCTCAATATCAGCCGATAATGTATGGAGTATTGTCCGTATTGATAAAATTTTAGTTTTATAATGTGCCATTTTGAATAAAAAAAAATTCAAAAATCAATAAAAATTGAGCTAACTTTGTGATTTTTCACTATAGAGAAAATATAATTTTATTGTGTTTCTAGCCAATGTCAGCACTTTTAATTATAATGTACTAGCGACCCGCCCCCGGCTTCACCCGGGGTGCTATTTTTATCTTTCCATTAGTGAAAACCGAATTAAAATCGGTCTACCCGTTCACGCGTGATGCCGTGACCAAGGGAAATGGGGATTCATTTTTATATATAGAGATTTATCTATATAAACATATGATATTATTTGGACATTCTTTACTTAGATATAAAATTCAAATCTAGTTATGTCGCTTTATACGCGCTCCTAAATAATGAGTCTTCGAATTCTTCACCATATGAATTGGAATCATTACTTGAATCCTCAAAAACTTATTAATTAATAGTATAAAAAGTATAAATAAGTGTGATCGCCTAAACTTTTTATAGCAGTACTACAGCTTATCTTCAATAATCTACACTGGCTGTCGTATGGAATCAGTGTATCTAAATGGAAAGCCACTTACCTACACATCTGAGATTCGTCGATGACAATGTCCTCTTCGCTGAAACAAGCGAAAATCTCGAAAAATGATAAACTCTTTAGGAATGGAAAGTGAAAAAATCGGACTCAAAATGAACCATGACAAAATGAAGGTAATGACAAACAGTAATACTTATTAATAAAATTAGTTTGTTTGGCAAACCGTTGAAGTACGCTAAACAGTTTCATATATCTCGGCAAATCACTATCATTTAGAGACAAAAACGAAGAAGAAGAAGTCGAACGCCGTGAGCTTAAAAGAAATTCTAAAAAGGTCTTTCCCTTTTCACCTGAAAAAATTGTTATGGACACCTGCATCTTACCGACTCTCACATACGGCTACCAAACATGGACATACAACACCAAAATAAAAAGAAAATTTGCGAACTGTCAGAAAGCAATGGAAAGGAGTGGGTATAAACCTAATAAAACATCTTTGGTATAAAGATGTTGTATTAGGTCAATAAGTCGAGTTGTCAAAAGTAAAATAAATGGCTGGAAGAAGTATATATATACACTACTTACTTACCTACTTCTTGTAATTGTAATAATTGATGACTCAGAAGTAATATTTAATCAATTTAATTCAGAAAATGCGAGCAGATATCGTGACGTGATCAAACTGAAATAATCCCATATTTTTAACCAAAGATACAAAGTCGCTTAGAAAGTGTCGCAACCAATACAGAAAAGCTTACGGAAGAGAACTTCACACCCAACAACCGATATGTTTATTACTAGGAGTATAAAACAGCGTTTTTGATTTAACCATATAAGCGCATAATGTAAATAAATGTTGAAAAGACACTCAGAAAAAGAACAAGATTTTAGTCGCCAAACCAATGAGAAACGTTTTGGTCTATGGTAAACGTCTTACTTTGGAAATTTGCAAATCTTAAGCACGCGTGCCTAAACAATTTAGGCATCAAATCGATCTGACGTATTACATATATAGGTACGTATACGTCAGATTTACCTACAAAATTTTTCCAGTAAACTAGCTGACCCAGCAGACGTTGTCCTGCCAGAACCCGAAAATAATTCCGTAACCCGATTGTGGCGCCACCTATCGGGTCAAATTTTATTTTCAAACCATATTTTAAAGTGACGCCTCACTTCACGTCAATGAACAACGGTTAAATTATTTGAATATTCTTCATACTAAAATCGCGATTAAAAAATGAGGAGTGGGGGTAGGAGGGTGAAAAATACTTTACGAGCTATTCTCATACCTACCAAATATTAAAAAAAATTATAAAAATCGGTCTAGCCGTTTCATAGGAGTTTTATTACAAACAATGTAACTCGAGAATTTTATATTATAGAAGAGAATATAGAGTTGGTCAATACAAGAAAAAAGTTCTAAATTCATAGTAAATTTGACGAGAATGACTACTTGTCTACTTAGGTAGCAATAATTCCGGTCGGTGACGAGCAATGCAACTGATCGCTCAATTAATCAACAAACCAGTTGAACGCTATTCAGAACACGTTAGTAAATTGGAAACGAATAGATAGATGATAGCTCTACAATCTAACAATATTGAAAAAATAACTTACGCAGATATTCAGTCATACTTACTTTTCGTCATACGTCATACAAAACTTACCTGTATTAATGTCTAGGTAAAGTAAAAAGAGGTCGATTAAAAAAATGCTTTCAACGGTGACAAAGGTTTAAAACCTGGGCAGTTTAAAAATACCGTTTACACCAAAGATAATTGTATTAGTGTATAGATGGAACAATAAAAATTGAAGATTCCTTCGATACTCGATACCCGTCTTTCTAATGGCTACATGTCGTATGTTAAAAAGAGATAACAATAGCCGAATATGACGTCTTAAAACGCTGCGCGCCATAAAAGAGGCAACGTCATAATTGTTTATATCATGCTGGTTAACAAGCGCGTTTATCTTTATGTGATTTAAAATACTTAAAAATCTGAAAGCGTGATTTCATAAATCTGTTGCTTGCCAAGAATGGCTTGTACTGTTCCCGTTTGTCCAAGTAGAGTGGGTGTTTTGAAGGAGAATAATGGAAACATATCATTTCACCAGTAAGTCGCACAGCTCGCACTCATTAATTTTGGTGTTTTGTAAACAAATTTTTATAATTATTTACTAAAAATGAATCATTGTACATGCACACACAGCTCTAAGGTTGATTTATTTAAAGAAAAGCTGGTGTTTATAACTAAAATTTACAAAAACCAAAGTTAATCGGAATATTTGACATTTGTCTTGCTTTATAGTGCTGTAGTCTGATCTTGATAAGTTTATCGATATCGATAACTAATTTATTTTTAGTAGAGTGTTGACAATTTCTAGCATTCACTGCAGGTTGAAAGTAATTTTTATCAATTTATAACAGATTTCCCACCGACATCGATTTAAAAAAAACGTGGACAAAAAATGTAAGAAAAGCCGACGATTGGAGAGCTTCGCAATATACAAGAATATGCTCGATGAACTTTGAAGATTCTTGCTTTCGCCAAGGATATCAGCGTAAAATTCTACACTCGTATGCAGTGCCGACAATATTCCCAAAATTACCACCATCGTGTAAACCAGTAAGTAATATCTATAAGTTATAAAGAAGTTATGCTTCAATCTATGAAAATTATGAAAATCTTTTGAATCATTAATAACCAAAAACTATTTCTTTTCAGAAATTACCCAGAAAAAGAAAACTTACTAATAAATACGTGGATACCCAAGCGTCAACATTAACTGCAAGTCTTTAAATTAAAATGTTGACGAATCACAGATGAACGATATCACAGATTAAAATGAAAAAAATAAAAATGAAAAAAAAATTCTAAAAATAAAACTTTAAGATTATCGAGTTTTTTTTTCTCTCGTAATCAAAACCTACTCCCGTTCTACCCCTTAAGGATGGATTCTAAATATTTCTACTCAAAAAATAACTATTCTTTTGAAATATTTTGGTGAAATAAATGCGAGAGGTTGCATACAATCTCATACAACCGATTAGCAATGCGGCGAGTACCTACCAGTAAGCACCCACATTTTATTTATATTGAATAACCAAACAGTACACTGAAACGCATTTAGCCATACTTTTTATCCGTCATATATTTAAAATCTATATCAACGATATCTAGTTATCAATAAAAATGCACAGCACTATTATACGCTATAACTTTAGCTTGCATTGTCAAAATGAATCAAGTCAAAATGGAGACATTCACTCAACTTCGACTCGACAGATTATATATGTATGTCTCTTTCAATTTTATGACAATTTGAAGGTGTTAGAAAGAATAAAATATTGCTGCATTTTGTGATCCATCTATAGGTACAGACTAATACAACATCTTTGGTTTACACTAGTGCCTTAAATACCGTAGTGCAAGTCGGCGGTGTCAAGGGTCCGAAAAGAATTGATCGATATCGGCCAATATTTCTCGAGATCGACTTAAAACGCTCCTCGATCGACTGTTTTAGCACACCTGCGTGTAAAGTATGTACATACTATATCTGATTTAAGAAGTTAATTATTTTAAATCTAATATACTCGCCTACTTTAGATGAGTAAAAACCAATCAGCATCTTTTTAACATTTAATTTTTCGTTATTTCTTTCGAATCTGTTTTTACATATTATATCTAAAACATATACCCACCTATTCATATTATTATTACTCCGATTTATATTTTGCAGAGTTAATATGTAAGGAATTAAATATTTTTATTTCTCAAGGTAATTTGAAATAATTTTGTTACCTACCTTAAAAATGCTATTTACTCAATTCACCGCTTCGATAAGTTTTCATTATTAGTCCAATTTACATGTAAAATAACAAAAAGTTTCCTGTTACACTTAAATCTGGGTAATTGAATTTGACAGCCATTTCGTTAGCGAATCAACCAGCAACCCGGCAGCTCAACCCAGCAGAATCCTTCTGTCTTTGTTAAAGTTTTTTTTTTGCCTAACTGGATCGTTTGTCCTAAACAGACATAACATCCTGTACAATTTCAAGAGTCACTCCCTCAACCGTAACAGGTCCTGAGAAAACATGCTCGTTAAAGATGACGTTTGTCTTGTCCAAATTCATCCCAAGACCTACGCGCCGAGATCCCGCTGAATGACTATAATCGTCAGCAAAACGGAGGTGAGAGATATTCCCCGTTGACATTAACTCCTTGTGTTTCCCAGTCTAGCGTCTTGAATACATCTTCAAACGCGTTGGCAAACAATTTCGGGGATGTCACATCCCCCTGTCGAACTACTCTTCGCTGTTGGATCGGTTTCGTGGCCCTGTACTTTCACGGTCATCGTGGCGGCTTTGTAATTTAAGTCCGTAATTTATGTAATTACATTTTGTAATTATGTAATACATAATAAATTTATGTAATACTACTGTCTATTTGCTACCGATGCAAGGATATCAGAAAGGCCCAGGTTTCGACTGAATCGAAGGTTTTCTCGTAGTCCACAAAGGTTTGATACAGAGACTGGTTATCGTGATTTCTCTGTAAAATCTGTCTCTGCGTCTTATGTGTTTCACGGTGCTAAAGAGGACAGACAGACGCCCTGTGGCTAGGTGGACAGACGACTTGAAAGGCATCACAGGAAGCGGAGACGGCCATGCGTGATGGTGAGCCTTATGAGAGGCTATATACAACATTGAAGAGATAGAAACTGATGATGATACCAAATCTCATTATTATACAATTTTCGTTGTAAATACATTCACCACAAAATCCAGCAATCAATATTTAACCTTCTAAAGCAGGACTTCCCAAACAAGGGGGCGTAGAGAAATGTCAGGGGGGCGTAATAGGTACGTAATAAATAAATAAATATATTGTATCTGTATTGTACCTACTTGAAATTCAAATAAAATATAGAAAAATATGTTTCTTATTTTTGTGGAACACTTAAGGGGGGGCCATGAAAATATTTTTGGTTATGGGAGGCTCGGCGAAATAAAGGTTGGGAAATCTGTTCTAAAGCAAGGCCATGGAGACAACGAAAAGAATGTAAACAAAACTTTCAGAGATTCATAACTTTTTTTAATAAAACTAATAGTTAACACGTATTTTATACAGTAGCGCAACCATTCATAAGTGACCAAGTACTGTAAAGATCGCTTTTCTGTACATGAAACAGATAGCGAGCGACGGCCGCTTCCGACAATGTTTTTATATGCGAGGGAAAAGGACAGAGATAAATCACTAGATGTTGTAAAACTCAGTAAGTATGGGTTGTATTTGTTTACACTGTTTGCGTTGTCTCCATGGCTTTATTTTATTTAGAAACAATCTATGACTTATATCCTCATATACAGCAACAGATGGAGCTAAACATATTATAGCGTTAAGTAGCTAATTAGTTAATGTAGTCTGTGTAAATAAAACATGCATATCAATAATAATAATAATATTTAATATTCCGCTTCGCAAACTTTTATTTACATGATCGTTTACTTAAAATAAATGATTATAATCAAACAACAATTCAAAAAACCATAAATACTTTAACACGTGTACTATTTGAATTCGGTTAAAGCATTTTATAAAAGCTTCATTTCATTTCTAAATAAGGTAAATGATATAACAAAATGGTGGAATGCTTACAAACATACACTGATCTCTAAGCATCAACTTGATTAGTTTAATTTATAGAACTTTCACTGCATCCTTATATTTATTCATTTCAGTATAGCCATAAAGCCAGATAACACAACGTGCGAGGCGGTTTTAACAACTTCAAACAAGAAAATTGTTGTCTATGTCCGCATACACACATTTCGATATATCAATTCAATATAATAATTATATATAATAAGCAACTACGATACTTTCAAAGAACAATAAAACTTTCATAATAATCCCGTTAATGGTTAATAATGTCACGTTTTCCGGTAATGATAATCCCCTTAATAAGTAACTACCGTTGCCTATAAACACAAGCAAGACCAGAAGCTTTGCAACAAATTTATTTATATTGAATCTTTTAGTTTTGAAGGTGGCGAATTTAAACGCCTCGCATGCTGTGTACCACTTTATGAACCTTATACGTACGGAATAAAAGCGCATAGTGAAATTTTAACAGCAACAACGATATTATTTACAACGCTTGAATATTGAACACCGTAAACTTGTGCAGTCAAATTGGAAAAAGACCTAAAGACACATTCACATAGTCAAAAGAAAAAAAATATGGAATATAGATATCAAGTAACGACGTGTTAAACGCCAGCGTTCAATATGTCACTTTTTAAATTGTTAAATATTTTAATGTCATTCTATAATACTCCAAAAAATTGTCTATGGTTTTGTGGCATGTTTGTTCAATTGTTGGTTCAAAATATTGTGCGCCCATTTGACTGCACATCTACACATTACATTTTACATATACATCTTTGTATATTATCTACGCGAAGAAGGGACGAATGTTCTAGAAGAGAAGATCTTCATCACCCTCGTCCAAGAGGTTGACGATGTCGCCTACGTCTTTTCCGGCGGCGAGTAAATGAGCTTTTTTCTGAAATTAAATTTTAATAAATAAAATCATAATGCATATTTTTTGCCCAGCAGAGGCGACGAAATAGTAGAAAGTCTCGAAATGACAATATTTATTTTACTAGATCTAGATCGTGCCCTTGCTTCGCTCGTGCAATTGGGAACCTTACTACATAATATATAGCATATGTCCGTGGCGAAAACTCCTCTCAAATAGTAAAGGACTTTTTTCAAATAGGTGCAGTGGTTTAGGAGATTACCCTCCACAGGGCCGTCTTTAACCTGTTGGTAGTCCTCGGCACTTCTTAAAACATTGTACTTTTTAATTCATTTTTTATTCTTAATTTGGAGAAGGAGCGTTCCTCAGAGCAGTTAGGCGGAAACTGGGGGACCCCATCGATGACAGGGGCCTGGGCACTTGCCCAGAGTGCCCAGTGGAAAGAGGGGCCTGACCCTCCAGATATAAACAAACTTACAAAATCCGTTCTCTCTTTATAATATCAGTATAGATGTTTATATTGTCATTTTATTTCATGAAAACGCAAGATTCAATTCTCGGAAACAATGTAAGAATTCGTTAGATCACTTAAAAGGACTGCTTTTACCCGATTATACGTGAAACACCTTGTATTTTCGTGAAAACACAATTTACAGGATTCTACTCAGATATAATATGTATTTAGAAGTTCACACAAGTCACTTACAGCCTCAGCTTTATCCTTGATGATCTTCTTCTTGTCTTGGATCTTCTTCAGCCGGTAGAACTCCTCACGCTCCAGCTCGTCCAGTTCAGAAATGATGTACGCTAGAGTGCGCTCCAATCGTGGAATAATCACTGAAATTAAAAATGTTATTCTTATCAAAAGAATAATTTCAAAAGAAGCATAAAAAGATGGGAACAACGGAATCACTGTAATGGCTGCGTCGTATGTATTCGCGGATGGACTGAAAAATACTCTGCCTATCCAAGAAGTAGACATATTAAATAAATTCTATTTTTATTTTTCTACATAATCACCATCAAGTCAATTCACGTCTGCCACCTCCCCTTCTAAACATTTAGACCATTGAAAAAAAAAATCGAAAATTTGTGACCTCTCAAGTGTTTCATTTAATTACGTTCATGGGGAATGAACACGGGCTTATCTTGATGAAACAAGACTTTTCATTTTAGCATTCCTTGACGTTTTTCTTTTATTTCCTCACGTAAATGACGTAGTAAGGTGCAGTCTTCGATTGAGACAATATTATTTGAAGTCTCAAATTGGAATTGCTCGAATTTTGTACAATTCAACCCCCTGTAAGACACAAGTTTGAGCTTTCACCGCAAAAAAGACCCCATTTGTAGCGACACCTAAATTTCAGCTCTCCCCTAAAAATATCAAAGAGCATTGGTATCCTGGGTGTGGACATAAGCAGTGGCAGGACACACTGCATTTCCGGCGTGGCGTAAGTCTGGCGGCAGTAACCACCCCCTTACAGAAGACCACCGTGAAATAACAGCACATTTGCTGTTGTGTTTCGGTGAGTGAGTAAGGGATGTCAAAGCCCATTTCCCTATCCTCTCCAAATCCCTTATCCTTAATCTTACTGAAGTTGGCAGCGCACTTGCAGCAGCTTTGACGTTGCCTGTCTGCCGATCTTAACATTTAAAAAATGGATCTGTGTCAAACTTTTCAATCCACCCAGTTATTATATAAATAAACAAGTATTTTCTTCGATCTTTTGTAAAAAACGATAAATTAGCAGTATTACCATAGGTATATGCGTGGACGGGTTCATACATACTAATATCCATCCAAATGGGTCAGATACGAACTAATTATAATGTTGTTCTTGTTGGAACAAATTAAGATCAACTGCATTCAAACTTATTTTTAAATTACGCTCATAGGCAACCAGGAATTGAACGTCAAATCTCTGTATTAAAAAATCACAAATATTTTTACCACTACAGTTGATAGTGTGGATAATAATTGTGGATTTTGCTATGGAAACTTGTGTAAATAATAAACAGAAATGTCTATAATAAAGTAAATAATTGGCAAAATGTTAACAGGCTGTATAAACATCTGTTGGTTAGTTTGAGTGAGACAATCATGTAACGATGACAATATGCACCCAATCTTTTTCCATAATAATCTCATGATAAATGATAATAATGTCTATGATAATCTCTACTATAAATTTAAATATAAATGTTTATGACTATGTTTTTTTTTACATACTTAAACCAGTGAATGAAACTATACACACAGATAAAAGCCACATTCTGGCTCAATACAAAGAGTGCTTTTTATCCTGGTAATTTATCTCAGAGGTAAAACGTTAGTCCTTATAGAACGGGATGATGGAGTTACACGTATTTTAAAATGCCTATAATTAATTAGTGGGATTCTTTCTAGGTCCAAACATCCCTGTAATCACCAAATAAAAAAGTACTCTAAGACCCTATCTGAGGTTATCATGTTATCATAACTGAGACTTAACAACAACTTACATTAACAAGTAAGCAAATGCTCAAGGCTTTGTAGCTGACTATATACAACACTACCATTAGATATTCTATTTAGCGTACAATAGTACACAACACTGGGTGGTAAAGTTGCTGCGCTAGTGAAATCTTGGAAACATTTTAAAATTGCACACATTTAAGGCGAGGACTTAGCAAAAAAGGGTTTATTTTCAATTCAACTGAGAATCTTTGGCTACCGAGTGTCACCTGACCACCTAATGGCCACATGTACACATAAATCCTAGAACACAGTATAACTTACCATGTTCAATAGCGTTGACACGTCTATTGGTAATCTTGATGACCTCATCGAGTGTCACAAATGATGTTTGCAGTGATGCCAATTCAACCAATAGTTTGACAGCACTCTGGAAATTCTTTTTGAGCTTGGACAACTGTTGACCACCCCTGGCTAGACCCGCCAGTTCATAAGTATCTGAGCCATCTTGGTAAGACTCGAAAATTGGTAAAGTGACACCTGTAAAGATGTTTTTTTTAATACACATATTAATGTTGGAATATTAATGAATTATTGTTTGGAGAAAGTAGGCAGTTATGAACAATGGTGAGTCGCATTCTAAACTCATTAAAAAGAAATTAACACCTGTAGAAAATAGGGTCTACAGTGGTTTACTTCAATGCTTTTATCTGCATTTCCTTATTTATAACACAGATTCAAAAATGGAAAAGTAATGTGAAGTCAAATAAATTTATTTCTGAATTTATTTTTAGTTTATCATAAGCATTTTTTCTTATTATTATTTATTTATTTATTTAATCATGATCTGGAAAGTAGTTGCAGGACATTATGTGTCGCAGTCATTTGGGTAGCCCATCTGGTGGCGTAACCACCCCTCTTACAGAGGACCACTGTGAAAAGACGGCTGTTGTGTGTCGGTGCTGAGTGAATAAGGAATGCCAGAACTTATTGCCTTATCCCTTCATAAACCCTTATCCTTAATCCTACTATGGTTGGCAGTGCATTTGTATCCTGTGGGTATGCTTGTGTTATAGGCAATGGTAACCAACTACTTTTGATTTGATTTATATAATATTGATAGAGCTATATTTCTCTATGCATATTTGTAACATAAATTAAACAAATACAACTATATAAAATAATACCAGCAACATTGTCCTTTTTGGAGCGAATTTTGATTTGAGCTTTAGTGACATTCTGCAATACAACTTGGTTGAAATCTCCTGAAGTAAACTTGGCCTCAGCTAGAGAGAAGGCTGCCTCTTTCATTACTTCACCCATAAGAGTTTTGGTCTGAAAATGAGAATTTTTTGCACATAGTAAAGATTTAAAATAATATCTAGTGATATAGGTATATTATAACTATTTCAAGACAAGCCGGTAAAAAATTGGCAAAAGATGGGTTTTTGGTCTGAAAATGAGAATTTTTTGCACATAGTAAAGATTTAAAATAATATCTAGTGATATAGGTATATTATAACTATTTCAAGACAAGCCGGTAAAAAATTGGCAAAAGATGGGTAGACCACACAGGTACAACAATTACACATAGGTATTATAGGTTGTTTATTTATTTAGGTATTAACTAACTTCATAATATTACTTTGAGAGAAGCCTCTGTGCGCGCTTTTTGTTTTGATCGCATTTTTTTTTGTGTCGACCGACGACTGTCGAGTGTGAACTTTCTTCTGGATATTAAGTATTGTAGTTAGTACCTAGATAATTCAGTTTTTTAGATTTGATTAGGTAGTTTACAGGTCAGAGCCAGGGTGGGGCAAGCGCCCCACCTTGCCCCACCGTGGCTACGCTCATGGTAGACAATGGCATTTTATAATAAATAAGTAAGTATATTGTTATGTATCAGACATGCAATATGTTTATTTCTTAGGACAGTATAGCAGCTTGCTCTGGTCTGTCTGTCTACATTTGCTTTTGAGATCCTAAGTTTGTCTTAGTTTGAATTGTTTTTGAACTAGTTCAAATTTTTCACTGAAATCACATTTCTTGGCAGCTTGTTCCATGACAAAACTACTCTTGTTAGACAGAAAGTGAGAAATATGTGACATAATCATGAAATTGGATAATTTATTCCAATTTTGAAGTGTTTCTAATAACTAATTAATTTAGTTCTTAACAAAACTAATGAGTAAAATATTTAAAGATATTAATTGGCATATTAATGCTGCTTTATTATAATAGAATTGCCTAAATTTATAAGTTACTAATCGATTTTCTAATAACTATTTTATTTAGTTCTTTAATAAAATTAATGAGTAAAATATTGAAGGATATTAATGTGAGCAGTGAGCACATACAAATGCCGAGATTTATACGTTTTAATCGATCACGTACTACAGGAGCTAAGTTACTGGGTTAAAAGTTACTTAAGTGGGTTTAGTGGACTTACCTCAATAATTTTGCTGAGGATCATTCGAAACCGTACTTGTAAAGCATCAGCTTTCTTTTTAAGCAAGCCATGGCCTTTCTGTGCACCAGCCAAACGGGCTTTCATTAACATCTGAGCACTGAAATAAGAAATTTTAAAAGCATATTGTAATAGAAAAAAAAATTAGTATGTAACCATTTTGCGAAATTTAGAACCTTAAAATTTGCCATTAACTTACCCCCGAGAAGGGAAAATAGCTAATTTATCCTTTCCAGACATTTTATTTCAGTTAAAATATTATATATTAGCGAATTATCCCCCAAATCAGGAGTTTTGGCTAAAAATCACCTGATGACAGCGGACAAATTGCTGATAAAAATATTGTCTATGAAAGGTCTTGTGATCTTTCCACAGACTTTAAAAAAGGTTAAAAAATTAATCGTATGCTAGTTATTTGACGTATGATTTTCTCACCGACCCTAATATAATGTAAATAAATACTAAAGTATTATTGTATCAATTACTTTGGACACCAATAGAATAAACAGGTGTATTAATTTACTTGAAAACATTAGGTACCCTCTCCTTCTGAGGCAGTCTATTATAATAAAACACCTATATACATTTTCTAGATTCATATTAATGTTATCGTTTTGCTGCTGTGAGAACCCTACGCGCCCTATTATTGGACGTGTAAGGCGACCCAGGGGTTTCGCGGGGAGAGACGCCCTGTAGGTGATTATTTTGTCGGCTTTTGCACAACATGAAAAGAGATTCCCTTCTAGTTAGTTTTTAGTTTTCTATGCTATTGGTATATGTAAAACTAGGAACACGGACTAATTAGGCAAAATTTTATATTCACTTGTTTATCAAAAACATGTCTTTTGGAAAATAATTTAAAGTCTAAAGATGAAAAGGTCTTCAAATGCTACTGAATCGTTGTTTCTCGACTGTCAAGTCTTGCTTTCATTGTCAAATATTTTTGACACCAATACAGACTTTTTTGTCATTGTTTTTTTAGTGTTTTGTTCTTCCTTTAGTGTGCAAACAAAACAAATTAATTTTAAAATTACTAATAGACTTTTAAAGAAAGTTATAGATTTAAGTTCACATATAGACAATTTTGAATTGTTCTATTTATTTACATTTAAATTCCTAAGGTAAAAAGCAAAGGCAAACTGGCTGGATACTCACGGTAACAATGACGAGAGTTAACCAAGCTCAAATGTGTAAATTATTGGATTTGTTAAGTGAAGAAGGAGTCTTAGATGATGGCAGAGTTATCTACAACGATACAAACAGACAAGCTTTCTGGAAACGCATTGCAATGCAACTAAACGCTATTGAAGGTGGCGTTCAGAAAAATGCATGGAAATGGTGTAAAGTAAGTACTTTAAGTTTGACTGAAGATTTTTGTATAATATCTCTTCTTAAAATCTCCACACCGAATCTGTGCATTTATATTACACTAGCGACCCGCCAGCTTCGCACAGAGTTAAAATTTTCAAATATCCTTTCTTAGTGGATTCTTACGTTAGATTAACATATAATCTAAATTTCAGCATTTTAGACCTAGTAGTTTTGGCTATGCGTTGATAGTAAAGTAAGGACAACCTATTTTACAAGTAATCAAAGTATTAGCACACCAATTAAAAGTCCCTTGTTTTATACCTACTAGAGTCAACCATACAAACCTAACTCTTACTTGGGGGCCATAGAATTAGGGTAAGTGGAGGGCCATAACAAATTTTATAGTAGTACTGAAAAATTAATATTTTATAATAATACTGAAGCTTAATGCCGACTGCATTTATTTAATACATTATTTAAATATGATATAAATACTTGTGTTTGTATTTTCAATTTTCTTTCTACTAATGTACATAACTGAGGTAATTTTCATTGTTATTTATTTACATATTTTGGACTTATTTACTTTTTTAAAATATGAAAGTGTCAATAAGCTGATGGCCATTTGATTTAAATATGTGGGGTGGCTGTGGTGCTATCTCTGCACCTCAAAAGTTGTCTATAGAGATGAAAATAGTAAGGGATAAGTTGAGAATAGGGATTCACATGCTTATATTAAGATGCTACAGTGCATGTCTACATAATTATTATAAATTGAAGTAGCTGTCCATGTCTGTGTTTCTCCGCTAACTTCTTCTAAACTACCCAACGGATTTTGATATGGTTTTCACTAATGGAAAGTGCCATAAACGAGCAAGATTTGTGTACAGTTTTCGGAAAAGAATTGCAACCGTTTGAAGCCAGGAGCCTGTCACTTGTTGTCTTATATTATCTAAATGTTGACAATTTAATTGAAGATGTGGGCAGATTGGAAGACAAACGCAAAGAAGAAAGCTAATATAATACTTAGAAGAAAAAAATATAAGAATTACTTTCCACCGCAACTTCCAGTTGTGTCAGAATTGGAACTAAGACTCTTAAGGGTGATAAACTATCCTATCGACAACAATATGGACGCACTTCGATTTCCAACTGTAAGTAGTACAGCTTATACACTTTTTTATTGCGTGATGTGTCAAAATTGATTAAAATTAATTTTTTCTGTAATTGAAAAAATTGTCCTTGATTTCATTTTCATAAAAAAACCCAAATAGATTATTGTTTTATTTGTACATACACATTGTAATTACGTTACCGAGGTTGAAAAAATAGTTTTTTTAACTATACCCAATACCATGCGTTTGAAGTTCAGCTAGTAGTAGTATATAAAAATGTTGTATAGAGAGTCCAATTTCGAAAAGTCGTGGTAGTAGATATATTTGTTATTGTGCCCTCTGAGTAAATTTACAAAATGTTTGTATGTATGTAGGAGGTAATCTTTGAAACTACTCATCCAATTTAAAAAAATCTGTTACCAGTAATTAGAATAAAATTTCAGGATGAAGATGGGCTATATATTACGCGCGGGAGGAGCCGCGGGCTGATATCTTATAATCCATTAATAAATTATAAATAATGATATGAAAAAAAATTTTTTCTGAACTTTGAATTTTGGGAAAATTTGTTATAGTCTATATTTTGAACGACTTTTATTGTAATTGTATTTATACATATAATGATATTTTGATAGATGAAAATTAATTTCAGGTACAAAAAATGGAAGTCCCTGATGAGGGTGATGTGAATCTTGTATATTTCACAGAAGATTACTCAGAATTACAGACAAACAATGCGAAAACATCAGACGAAGAAGACAATACTAATTTAGAGGAGTTTGCCAAAAAGAACAATTTCAGTGACGAAGATGATATTTTGAATGGTAATTAAATTATTTTGACAAATTAAAAAAGTTATTAGATTTCTATAATGAGATGAATTTCATGTAGCCCTTGTTTATACTAATCATAAATTTTTACAGGTAATATTATTTCGTTAAATGGAAATGAAACAATATTAGGTATAGATTTTAAATATAGATATAGAATTCTATTTGCAATAAATACACGATGTAATGAATAAACATACGCAATATAAGCAATTCAAGTAGTGGCTAGGACAAATAGGGTTTCGCAGACCTTTAGGCAGCCCATCTGGCGGTAGTAACCATCCCCTTATAGAAGACCACTGTGAAATAACAGCATGTGTGCTGTTGTGTTTTAGCGAGTGAGTGAAGGATAACAGGAGTCAATTGACCTGTCCCTTCTTAATATCGTAATCCTACTATGGCTGACCGCGTCTGTGCTGTGGCGTTGCTTGTGACGTACGTACGTTAAGTACGATTGTCTTTGATTATGCAATAGGAAAAGAGGGTAAATTATACTACACGCGGCATCAATTATACTACAATAGAATGAGGTGAAGCGACGACATCTGTTGGATTTGGGTAGAACTGCTTGGTGAACTCCGAAAATTTAACACTATTGATGGCGCCATCTGTGCTAGAACTGCTTAAAAGAACATAACGCGTTTTAGTTAACGCTTGTATTAATTTTAAAAAATTCCATATTGGGGCCCTTATATGATAATTTATTCTTAAGGAGTAAACTCCAATAATAATAATAATAAAAGGTATTGCTAAAAGTGTTGTGTGAATTGTTTAAGTCTTAAACTAATTCTTTTAATACACTTACAGCTAACAAATCTGATGCTAATGCGAACTCTTCGGACACAGAAAGGAAATCAAAAAGAAAAGGTAGAATAAAATTTTAATAGATCAAAAACAAAGTGTCACAATGCCTTCTATTTCAATTGTGTAATAATATGTAATTCAATAAGATATTTGTATTTTTCTTAAGGTAAATCATACAAAAAGAAAAAAACTTTAAAAAATGATTACAAAAAGGACACAACATTGGAGTTGCAAAAAGAGAGATCCCACCAGAGAAGCGAAGAGTTAAGACTGAAAGCAATAGAGTTGAAGTTAAAAGGAGATGAATTGAGACTAAAAGAGACAGAAATGAATAAAATAAACTATTTGACTAACATTGAGGAGGAGAAATTGAAGTGCTTCAGGGATATCTCTGCTTCCTTAAAAGAGTAAGTTTGTAATTTTTAATTATACAAGTACCAATATATAAACTGTGTCAAAACATGATGATACCGACCAACGTATTTGCGAAAATTGACTTTTATTATATTTTGGCGTTGTCAAACCAAAATCTGTTATGTGCCTATGTGCACTTTTTTGAGATTCCAACATTTTGACCCTAGTGAATAGTTCACAGCCTTATCTATCGTATGAAAAAATGAGCAGTATTTGTGGAATTACGACCTTTTAATGAAATATGCTATGTGCAGCAGCTAGAATCTCATATATTCAAAATTTACTCTTATTATCAAAATAATAAACTATTAAATTCAATAAGTTTACATTTAATTTCAAATAAAGTATGTACTATTTCATTAAATTTACTTCTTAATTTTAAATAATTTTACTTCATGTAAAATTTTTCATGAGCATACTTTTAACACATAGCATAGGTTTTGGTTCGAAAACGATGATTTATTTCATGAGCCCATTGGTCAAGTGGTTAAGGTGCTTGTCTTAACGCTCTGACTTAGGGGTCCCGAGGGTTCGATTCCCGCCAACTTCGCAAATGAACTTTTCAAAGTTGGCTCTGGTTTGGGTGTGCGGGGTTTCACTCCCTGTCCGTTATATGGTCATCCCATAACACAAGCCTAAATAGTGCTTACTTTATTCTATTGGTCTATATAGTGGCTAATATCTATTGGTTGAAATGAAATAATGAATACATTTTCTATTTTTTCAGGTTACTAGAACGGACTAAAAATGGAAATAACAGATTTCAAAACATATTGTGAAGTTATGTAATATTTCTGTGTTGTAATATAGATATCACGATGATTTGCGAGGCAAGGGGGTGTATTATGACTTATGATCTTATAACTCCCAGCCATGAATTATTTCATATGAAATTTTATAATTTATCATTTACTTTATGACCAAGTAGTATATTCTGCAAAATATACTACTTGGTCAAGTAAACTCGGCACCTCGGCTTAATCGGGATTAAGAGATGGCGATCTAATACACTCCCACACCCCAGCCAAAATTTTTCCTATATATAAAACCAAAAACTCAATATACCAATTCAAAGTTTGATGGCGTGTTGCAAATTTAGACAAATAATTACCTACGCCAAATATCAAAAGCGTATGATGCTAAAAACGCGAAACACCAACTTATGCGAAATTAAAATTACGAGCAGAACTAAACACTTGTAAATGAACAATACAAAAACCAATAGTGTTTTGCCTATTTTTAAATAATTAAGTTAATTATTGATCTTTATTTTTTATTTTTTTTGCTTTGCATAAATAATAACCGGATAACAATAAAACAAAAGTCCCATTTAAAACACCCATACGTTGTCACGCGGTTTGTATGACGTCATATTACTCAAACAAAAGAAAGCATTTAGTTAATTTTAATATTAAATTTATGGTAATTATTAAGAGAAACATAAAAAATGATCTTCACAAAAGTACATTGTTGTATTTGGTAAAGGTTTTTTTTCTATCTCTAGTTAGAGTTGTCAGTCCTCGTTTGAGTAATATGGCGTCATATAGACCACGTGACGACATATGGGTGTTGTACCGTTACATTTTAAATTTGTTTTTTAAAGGAATAGATCAAACCAATTTATTATTGTTTATGTAGGTACGAACAAAATCTAAAGATCGATAAAATTATAATATTATTTAAAAGTGGAAATATCGGTGTTACTACCACGTACACACTTTATTTTGTATTTTAATGAAACTTTGATGACAATGCCATCTGTTGCCCATTGTGCAAATTCACTTAATTGTATTCGACCGCAGCGACCTTTGACTGGCGGATTTTTGGAAACGTTAAAACAGTTCACAATGCGTCATCTACGAGTAGATGTTAAAAGCAAAATTTGTAGCTTTAAAATGTGGTACAGATTCAATGTACGTGAGCAGACGTCTGCATGTGCTGCGTTAAGTAATATTTTATCGATGCTAGGCGGTCTTGTACAAGTTACACCTTTTATAAGCGATTGATTCAGAGAAAAAAAATGCAAATATTCACTTCATAGTTTAAAAGAGAAAAATGGAAAGTGCTATAGTTGGTATTCTGGTCTTCGTTTTTGGTTTGAGGTAGTTGGATTTGGTATTTTGCTTAAATTGATTGTTGCATTGCGTTAAGCTTGCGTTTGGCCAAGATTTATTATGCCGTTTTGGTGTTTCGCGTATGTACTGTTGGTGTTATGAGTTTTTGGTTTCATACGTGAAGCCTCCCGGCATTTAATATTGTTTAAAAAAAAATACAAATTGGATAGATTGAAGGTATTGTTATTTATTTGAAATTACTATATAAAATTTAAATCAACAGTAATCAACAGTAACCAACGCGTTTTTTTATTGACAACTTTTATAATAAACATAAGTTAACATCATTATTTAGAAAAAAAAAAAACAATTGCACATCATAACATTTTTAGTAACCTTACTTAGTATAAATTGAAGTCGCTGCCCTCTTTCTATATATCAGCTAAGTTAAATTTTAAATTAAATTGTTTATAACATAAAAATATTGCTTCCAGAAAGATCTTGCTTTAGCAAATATCCTACTTTTGAACATAAAATCTACAGGAACTTGTTTATTGAGATCAGTGGCGTAGTTTGCCCTAAATGGGCTCTGTATCAAATGACTGTGGCCAAGAGCAAATGGGGGGTAAAGATTTTTTACAAAACAAAAAAGCAAGCACGTCTGGTCAGCTTTTAAGGTGTAATGGATCTAAACTCTTAAAACAATAAAAAAAAAATAAGTGAGATTGAGGGTAACATTTTACGAATTTTCCTTGCATATTGGCCCCTGAAGCCCGGTGGTCCATATATAATTGATACAGCCGATACGACGGCAGCTACGCCCCTGATCGAGATCTAATTACTAGAGTTAAGAATTACATATGTTTTATAAACAAGATAAACTAGTCGAAACTTAAAGATTATTCCAAACGTAATAATGTTTATAAGCCATTTAATTTTAAGCTTTGTTTTTTTTTTTTTTTTCATTTTATTTTAACAGTAGTAACCACTTTCAGTTTCATTTACAATCATTTACTCGTTTCCTATTAAAATGGGTTTGCTCTTGACCAGCAACTATCCATGTAGAAAAGATGAGGCCGACGATGGAGCGAGCTCACCCAGAAGATACCTATTCACTTGAACCTTGAAAAGATTTGGATTGTATGAGCTCGGAAATACAGACGCTGGCAGGGAGTTCCAATCCTTAGCAGTACGCAATATAAAAGATGTTTTAAAGCCATCAGTTCGAGGATGGTAACCAGCCGTACCTCTGCATTTCTGATAGAAGAAAGGGCAAGGCGGTATGATCCCATGCAGCTCCAGAAATGCAGAATACACACAGACAATTTTGCGTCTATGTGTAATTGTCAAGAAGACAGAAAAGGACATTTTAATTTTCATCTAGAGAGAATTAAAAAAACTGTTCTCGAGCGATTAACTAAAAATAAAAATCCAACGCCTGGCAATACTGTAACGGCACTAAAGATGTCAGACTTTATATTGCAAAATTAAAAACGTTGCGTACGATGACGCGAGCACCGGCTAGTTAAACCATAATGATTTAGTTAAAATATATTTCATATAATTTTAACATTCAATTAAAACGGCTGAAAGAGACAAAATATTAGTTGCTCCCATGAACATTATTATATCAGATTCTAATACAACTATTAAAATAGTCTAAGGGTCAGTTTACACCGAAAACGCGACGCGAAAATAAAGTTGCGCTAATTCGCAATTGTCTGAATTCGCCGACAACAATTTCGCATACTCACTGGAATGCATACCTTTTCGTGGAGTAAATAAGTTATGTTTATATTGTATTGTTCGATCGTGTTTTGGTATGAACTGACGCTTAACCTCAAGCTTATTTATAATTAGTATAAAAATGTATTTACAATTTCAACAATTTTAAATAGTTTGGTTTTATTTTACTTAACATTTCAGTAGTCAACTCTGAAACTTTATGTATTCGAAGGTGACTTTTCATATTGCACCGTTGAGCAAAACCCCGTCCACAAACGAGACATTTGAACGGAGCTTCTCCTGTATGAAGTCTCATGTGTTGCGTTAAGTAGTCTGTGTGATAGAAGCTGGCATCGCAAACCGTGCAGATTGCTGGCCGCTGACCTGTTCAGAAAATTAAAACAAGGCTTATTTAAATAGAAAGCTTCAAAGTTGTCTTTGGCTAATAAGATACTTATATATGTGCATAATAAAACCGACTTGGAGATACGGTATACAACTCTGGGGCACCTCTCTGCTAACTCAAACTTGGAAATTCTACAGAGATTCCAATCGAAATTGCTTAGAATTATAGTTGACGCTCCCTGGTATATAACCAACGAGAGGATACACCGAGATCTTAAGATCCCTACAGTAAAAGATGAAATTGGAGTTAGAATACCGAAATACAAGGATCGCATAGCCAACCACATAAATCAGCTTGCTGTGAACCTAATTGAACAGAAATTCACTTTCTCTAGGCTAAAGAGGAAAACCCCACATGAATAAAAGGGCCAACTTAGTATTTAACGTGGCCAAGCCACTGGGCTTGGACCACAAAACGCTCATAATTTATTTTTACAATTATTGCTGAATGTCCTAATTGCAATATGATAAAAAAAAATAGAAATCGACTTTATCCCTATTTTTCTTATGCGTTGAAAAATAAAAAGGTTCAATATTTAAGGGGGGTTATTAAAAACATATCATTGATTTAAGGCCTCAAAGCGTAACAAACAAACAAATAAAAATCCTACTAACCTAACTTATAGTCACGCAAAAAAATGCCTACATCAATATTAGTGTTTTATTATATTCTGGCTGACTAATGATAAGACTGTTTTTTTTTTTTTCATTCTAGCTGCTAACCCCCGTATTGTCACTGCTACTGTTACTCTACCTAATTAAATTTCTTACTTCATTATGAAGACAACACTGAAAAGCAAAAAAAAAACAAGCCCTCTACAAAAACAGGGTATTTAAAAGGTTGGCAGACAGGCTGACGGTCCACTTGATGATGGTAGGTGGCTACCGTCGCCTATAACACAAGCAACGCCAAAGCTGCTGCAAGTGCGCTGCCGACTACAGTAGGATTAAGGATAAGAGATTAGGAGAGGTTAGGGAAATGGGCTCTGGCATCCCTTACTCACTCACGAAACATAACAGCACATGTGCTGTTATTTCACGGCGGCCTTCTGTAAGGGGGTGGTTACTACCGCCCCCTTACGGGCTGCCCAAATGACTTCGAAACGCAGTGTGCCCTGCCACTACTAAATTGCCAGTGTGTCCAATATTATTGGTTACTATGGAATACTAATTTTGATAGGTACCTACATTTCATAGTTTATTTATACTTAAATTTTAATTTTTTATCTAGTCTTTTCAACAAAATAATTATATAGTGCTTCCGGTTCATTAATTTGACATTGAATATTATGATTTCGACTATGATGAGTAAATTGTATACTTCCTACTAATATTATAAATGCGAAAGTTTGTGAGGATGGATGCATGTTTGTTACTCTTTCACGTAAAAAACTACTAAGTAAACGGATTTGGATGAAATTTGGCACACAGATAGTTCATTACCTGGATTAACATATAGGATACTTTTTATCCTGGGAAAAAGATAGGTTCCCGAGGGAACGTCTAATTTTGAATTTTGACGTATAGTTTCAGTCTCATATTTAAATTGTACAAATTATAGTTTGTCACCATTTCACAATCTTATCTACAGAAAAAACCTTAGATTTGGCAGGGACTGAATTGTTGTACTGAGGCGGTTATTTAAATTTTGCTATAAGTGACTTACCAGTATGCACTGACCGTTCGTGTATTAGCACCGATTTTGCACATTTGTAAGTTTTATCACACAATTTACACACATATATTTTGTTTCTCTTAATGTGATCGTGGACGACTTTTATATGACTCTTTAATTCTCCCCTATACGCAAACGCCAACCCGCATTTCGGACATGCGAACTTTTTGTCCTTGCTGTGTTTCCTCATTACATGTCTTCCTAAATAATATTCGGACGAATATGTTTTCTTGCATTGATCACATTCCACTGTAGTTTTAAAATGCACTTTTTTGTGTTGCAACAGTTTAATTTGCGTCTCCAATATCTCGCCACAAATGTCACAAAGTCTTTCGGGTGGTTCTTTTGGTTGCTTGGGTTTTTTGTGTACTGTTTTATTTTCCTTCCTAATTTTATCGTTATTTTCCTTTTTTATTGTTGATTTTAGACTGTAAAGTATAATCACACTTTATATTCTAATCTGCACTTTGTTTTAGTTCCCAGATACCAATGTGTGGTACACTTGAGGACAATGTTAACACTCAGTTAACAGTGATTTATACTAACTTATTTTGAATTCGAGTATGTCAACTACATATAAAAATATATGATCAAAAAAGATTAAATAAAAAAATTTAAACCTAGAAAAAGGAGCGTGGGCAAAGTCACAGGCAAAAAAGAGTGAATAGGAGATTCAAATCTATGATCTCAGAGTATCTACTATTGGAGAATAATAGTCATTCCTCTGGACGTAATCTATATATATATGACTATATATGTATATTTCATATAGATTACAGGTTACTTATAAAGATACTACAGATTCTACATACTAAACTGAATTTTTGATGAAACCTGTATTGAACAAAGGGCGCAAATTAGCATTGGACTCTAGGAAATAAATTAACAAGGACTCCATTGATGACAATTTAGAGAAAGGGATTAGGAAGTTGACAACTTTGGAAACGGCCAAGTCATCCAGAGGGAGAAAATATATGAACATTTTTCAGATAAACCTTTTGCTGTTATACATACAAAAATTCACATGTTAAATTAATAAATTGATCAATACAATACATGCACTGCTATATTTTTGCATGCTAGCATTATTTTAAATAATAGAAAATTAGTTACTTATATCTTTTATAGAAAGGTAAAATAGGAACACTTTTCAGATTATTTCTATAATACACACTAAATTTTCTTTTAAAATGACAATTATTATTTTATTTTTCTAAATTAGGCTAGTGGAAAAATATGTAGGTATGGACTTTTTGGGCAATCAAAACAGAACATATTATATTGAACAAAATATGACAAAAGTAAAAATACTGATGAAGCTCACATAGGGTTGTTTTATTAAAGCAGTAATTAATTTAATAAAAACCTTTGCTCTGTTGGGTTACAATACCTAAATGGGTAAGTAGACGTTACTTAACCATCCTTTATTTTATTTATATTTTCTTTAATATTTTGTTAGCATAATATAATACATTTTGTAGTATTTTATAATACTACATAAACAAAACACAGCATGAATTCAACCTTCTCACATTATTATAATAATTGTTATAGTAAGTTTCACCACAGTGCAATATGAAGAAAAAAATGTTTGCTCTGTAATCAGAATATTACATTTATATTCGGCTTGATTTAGAACTAATTCAATAAAAGTAATAACAATTACTATATGCCTAATAAGACTCATACATTGCCTATCCCTTCCTAATCCCCTTATCCTAGTATGGACAGCAGAGCTCTTACAACACCTGTGGAGTTGCTTCTGTTTTAGGCGACGTAGTAGGCACCTATCATCAAGTGTATTGTCAGCCTGTCTGTCTACCTTAATATTTAAAAAACATATTTACATTACTAAGAGTTGTTTGTGTCTCAATAAAAAATTAATTACCACCACTGTTCTCCTTTCCACGTAAAATCTCCTTCCAACAGAGACGATGCAATGGTTTTAATTGTTGATTTGTTCTTTTTTTTATTTTCTCTATTGCAATGTCGTTTTACTTTCTTGTGCCTGTTTTTATCTTCCTTAATACCACGCTGTACCTTAATTCTTTCTTTAAGTTCAATTTTCAAAGGTTTAATTATTTTGGCGATATGTTTTGACAAGTCAACATTATCTTCAAAATAAATAGTGTTTGTTTTTGTACTTTCAACATCAGAATTATCATCGTATTCACTATATTTATCCTCTGATTCTTGTTTAATAGATAGTTCACCTTGCAAGACTGTACATGTATGTTTGTATTTGGCAATAAAATTACATATGATGTCTACAGTTTCTCTGCAGGTTTCACATATGTTACGAGGGTACCCTTTAACATCAACAAGCTGAAAAATGAATATATTTCACTCTTATTAAAAAAGTTCAACAATACGTCGTGTTAATACAACTAATTAAATTCTGTATAAGCTATTATGTAATACGATTTAAAGACTATTACCCAAACAATATTTCCTTTAACTTTTCAAAAAACAGTACATACCTACTTAAAAAAATTGCAGATGGGTAAGTAATTGTCTTTTTGTATTTTGATAGTAAAGTAACTGACCCGATTGTTGTTACCCTGTCAATTTTATATAAAAATACCATCCAATTTCCAGTAACAACGCACACTGCATTTTGCAGTTATTTAAGCAGCCCATCTGGTGGCAGTAACCAGAAGACAACCGTGAAATAAGAACATGTTTTTCAGCTAGTGGTCAGCCTGTCTGTCGACCTTAATATAAAAAGTGATTCTTAAGAAAATAAAAGCAATTATACTAACCTCTTCATTTATACACAATGAAAGTTTATAATAAATGCTATCCTCTCTGTCTTTACTACTGTCAAATATCGGATATTTTGCTCCATCTTCAAGACATATTCGACATAATGAGACCGTAACCATTGCAGGTTGCACCTTGTAAACAGACTATTTTCTATTTTATTTGAATTCTAAAAACACTTATGCCAGCAAAGTTTCATTTTATTTTATGAAGGTAAGTACCTACTTATAATTTCATTTAAATAATTACTTTTGCTTAAGATAAAGTTAGCAGATAAGTTTTCTTAATTATAATGTATTATAATATATAAGTAAATAAATAAAACCACAAAACAAACCTCCGCCGTCTGTCTTGTTATGTCAATCATCAATGTATTAAGGTGAGACGATTTCCATACAAATGATTTTTTTACTTACATAGACAAATGGAGCATAATTTTACACTAAAGTCACATCCATCGGTATTTAATTTACTCCCTATTTACGCTGAATTTTATTTTCCTAAAGAAAACAGTAGATTAATAGCTTAAATAAGATCGAAATTTTAGTCCATTTTTGTTAGTGTGTGAGTGGACACCGACAGTGTCGTACGCTAGTTACGATTATTCACGTGTGTGTACCAGTGAGTAGGTTGCCAGTTCGTCTGTGTGACTGTGTGCCGCATTACGTTCAAGGCCGCGCGCGCATCGTAATATTTCTCCGGCTCTCTATACTTTTAGAAGTTTGCGCAAACACCTGTATTGCCAATTGCATAAACGTTAGCAAGAAATAAGGGAAAAATACATTGAAAACAATTCGTTTCTCGTTATCTACGTATATGGTAAACAATCTTTTTGTGTCTTTTAATCAAATTAGTCATTTAAAAATAACACAGACACAAAATTAATAATTTTTAAGTTGTTTCGGTTGTGCTTTGATATTTGTATCACTTTACTTAGGTATATAATTATTGAAGTTACGACTTCGGGTTATGTAGCGTAATGTTACAATTTGATTTCCTAAATAGAATCATCTACAATAAATATTTCAGCGAAATATGTTTAGGCAAAAGTCCTGCAAAAGATAAGGCAACATTGAGTCTCGGCGCAGGTCGCAATTTGATCAAACTCAAATGTCATGTGTATAGTGTTTGTGTTTTCATTTTCAATCGGTCAATATTATTCTCCTATTTGCAATTGAAATTGCAAATATTCTTAGTTTATAGTAATTATATAAGTAGTTTATTGATTTATTGGAATTATAGTATTTCAATAATAAACTATGGAGCAGTGATAAACTAAGCCGAAATAAACGTCGCAAACGAGTTTCTGATGAAACGATATCACAGAGAAATCCAAAGGTACGTACTTACACCCTTACATCTACTAATTACACCACACTAAAACATATACCTATAAACAATTTTTGTGGTCTCGGCATTCGAAAACATAACCTCTCTAATTGGTTGTATTTGATAATTGTTTACTTTGAACTATTGTTATACTTGGAAATTATTTGTGAAAAAATATTTATACGGTTATTTCATACACAAGTTAACTTTTCGAGACCAATTTGTATTATTTTCCTGTAAAAACAAAACAAAATAAAATAGGTATAAAAAATAATATACCTATATGTAACAATTTAAAATTTATTCATTTTTAGTATTGCACACAAAACCAACAAGTAATGACAAAATATTCGTACATACATCGAAAATGCTACATTTTTTAATTTTTTTCAGGAATGTAAACGAAAAGCAACACCACGTCACAACCATCTGATCAGCATTTTATATAAAAACAATATTGTATGATCACAATGAGTCTGCGCCCAGAACAATATTTGGCTTTTTAGGAGCTTGCCCAGATGGTATGTTGATCAATTTCAAGTCATCATTATAATAATATTTTTGTAATCATTATCATTTACCTTGGCCGATTTCTTTCAGGGTTTGGAAGAATTTGGAATTTTTGGAAATAAAATGTTTTCCCTCATTGGCTCGCAACAATCAAAACATGTTTTCTGCTGCCAAAGAAAAATTTCCACTTTAAGTTAAGGGAACTTACGATTAAATAAGAAACACAACAACTACTATCAAGTTAGTTCTGTTTTTTTTTTATTGCAATATTTATAACACACATTCTTCATAATATGTATAACTATAAAATCTCAGTCACTTTCTTGCAGAGCCAGGGCCAACTGCAGGTTTGTGTGTTTTGCCTGAGATTGTACTAAGAAGAGTTCGCAATCAACAAAATTGTGTAGATATTTCACTATGGTAAAAATCTACATATAAATATACCGTAATAGTTGGAATCTCGTGTGCTTGTAGAAGAGATGGTCTTATACTGTTGGAGCAATTCAGATACAAGAAATTTGAAGACATTCTAGAAGGTGATTCCCAAGTAAAGCGTACTAATTTTCTTTTCTGCGAGCATTCACTTCATACTCATTGCATTTCGAATGCCCTATACTTATTGACTGAACATCTCTCAGTCAATCGCCTGATAACGCTCTCTCTTGTTTCAGAAGAAGACCTCAACATATCCTGACGGACCATCACAACAGCAAACGCGGCGCTTGCTCGTGATGACCATGACGCACAGCTGCCCCGCCGCCGAGTAAGAAACCGTCGCGCCAGAAGATCTCTAGGGGTGTTTCAGTGGGTAGAAATCCCACATAACCCTATGCGGCTTTAGCTGATATACAGACTATCGCTTAATGTTGAACAATAAATTAAATTTCATTATCATTACTTTTGGAGCACCCTTCATACATAATATAGTATCCTACTATATTTTGGGCAAAAATACTAAATATATGTTCTGTTTGAAAAATTATAGTAGCCAAATGACTATATTTTTAACCAGCCAGCAGACAATCAATCAAGCGATGGTCATTGGGAAAAATAATTACTTTTTTTGTCTACTGTCTACAAAAATTCAGTGTTGACCTGTATCATTGTACAAAGCAATATAAATAAAAAATGTATTTTGTAATGAGCTATTTTTTTATTTTGATATCGTAAGTATCGCGTGTAAAACGTACGTAGCCTACATCTAATCACGTCATGAAAAATACCAAGCAAATTTACTTTCGTATTAATTATGTAATTATTAATCCTTATAATAATAATAATAATTTATTTGTGATCATGGGTAATTGATACCAGAGATGACATCTAGTTCTCTTGTTCCTTCATGACCAACCGGTACTCGGTGTGCAAATCTTGACATCTTGAAACTCCAAATGTCGAACATCGAATTTCTACTGATTAGTTCACCACTACTACTTATTTTGACTTTCATAATTTATTAAATTTTAGTTCATTTATAGTTGTTAACAATAAAGGTCGCTATATTCTACCATTTTCAAATGTTGCAGTCCATAAATTCCGTCATAGAAGTTAGCGACGTGTATAACTTTTTCTTGAACTGTATCAATGGTGAAGATTTAAAATTTAGAGGAATTTTATTAAATATTTTGACGCTCAGCAACTATTTTTATATTTAGCCAACTTGATCGTTTCCTTTACTATTAGTTTTTCCGGATATCTGTTGCTACGTGAATCTGTATTATTGACATTTATAAACAAAAATTTGTGTTTCTTCACTAATATATACATTTCGTAAAATGCAGGCAAAGTCAATAATCTGAGCTCCTTGAATAAAGGTTTACATGAATCCCGTTGTGTTTTGAAAGTCCTCTCGAACATTTCTTTTGTGCAACAAAAGCTTTACATAGGTGTTGCCCCAAATGATCAAACCATAGCGAAGAACAGAAACTAATAAGCATGGCAAGTAAATAGCTGCTTCCAGGTTGAGTTGTCTGTCTATTATTACTCCCAGAAATTTAGTTTGATTTAATTCCTCAATAAGTATTCTCATATCTAATGTCAAGCTTTGCCGTTTTAGTGTTGTCAAATTTTATAAAGTTAGTTTTGGTGAAGTTGATTTTCAATTTATTTTGGTCAAGCCATTCTATAGTAAAAAAAACGTAAACGTAAAAATAAAGTAAAAAAAAAACCGTAAAATCCCTTATAACGTTTAAAAAAAAGCTCCTTAGTGAAGGGATTGGAACCGGCGCTTCATGACATCGTAGCGCACAGTTAAGCTACTAGGTCCAATCCGCGTTTTAGATAACTGACGAAAATGTCAAATACTTACGTACGAAAAATATCCTTAAATGTGTGCGTGAGTAATTCTACCGCTAGGATGGCTATATTCTTGGGACAATTACGAGTAATTTAAAACGAATATATAGTTGAAATATACCATAATGCATTACTAATATTACGCCTTTTCCGTTAAACCTGTTACTATTAAATTATATGCTCATTTTCATTCAAAAAATTGGAAAAAACATCAATTTTCCAAATCAGCGCCATCTATCTTCGTTGCAGTTTGTACGGACCGCAAGCAACCACCTTAAATCATGGAAGTAATAAGTACTATATTTAAATTAATTAAATGTATACAAGTGTCCAAGTGTCAGTCAAGTATACAATATACATATATTGTAGTCTTTGATCAATGTCGTTTTTTTTTTACATTGACTTGCCATAGAACACTATATACTCACTTTCTGTTTATCTCAATTTATCTTGAATACAATAATTCCATTGACGTTTATTAAGTTGATTGCTATATTTTCTTTGTGAATATAATGTTCTGTGGCTGTGACTCTGCCTGACCCAAAGATAATTGTATTAGTGTATAGATGGAACAATAAAAATTGAAGATTCCTTCGATACTCGATACCCGTCTTTCTAATGGCTGCATGTCGTATGTTAAAAAGAGATAACAATAGCCGAATATGACGTCTAAAACGCTGCGCGCCATAAAAGAGGCAACGTCATATTTGTTTATATCATGCTGGTTAACAAGCGCGTTTAGCTTTATGTGATTTAAAATACTTAAAAATCTCAAAGTGTGATTTCATAAATCTGTTGCTTGCCAAGAATGGCTTGTACTGTTCCCGTTTGTCCAAGTAGAGTGGGTGTTTTGAAGGAGAATAATGGAAACATATCATTTCACCGGTAAGTCGCACAGCTCGCACTCATTAATTTTGGTGTTTTGTAAACAAATTTTTATAATTATTTACTAAAAATGAATCATTGTACATGCATACACAGCTCTAAGGTTGATTTTTTTAAAGAAAAGCTGGTGTTTATAACTAAAATTTACAAAAACCAAAGTTAATCGGAATATTTGACATTTGTCTTGCTTTATAGTGCTGTAGTCTGATCTTGATAAGTTTATCGATATCGATAACTAATTTATTTTTAGTAGAGTGTTGACAATTTCTAGCATTCACTGCAGGTTGAAAGTAATTTTTATCAATTTATAACAGATTTCCCACCGACATCGATTTAAAAAAAAAACGTGGACAAAAAATGTAAGAAAAGCCGACGATTGGAGAGCTTCGCAATATACAAGAATATGCTCGATGAACTTTGAAGATTCTTGCTTTCGCCAAGGATATCAGCGTAAAATTCTACACTCGTATGCAGTGCCGACAATATTCCTAAAATTACCACCATCGTGTAAACCAGTAAGTAATTTCTATAAGTTATAAAGAAGTTATGCTTCAATCTATGAAAATTATGAAAATCTTTTGAATCATTAATAACCAAAAACTATTTCTTTTCAGAAATTACCCAGAAAAAGAAAACTTACTAATAAATACGTGGATACCCAAGCGTCAACATTAACTGCAAGTCTTTAAATTAAATTGTTGACGAATCACAGATGAACGATATCACAGATTAAAATGAAACGATATCACAGATTATCCAATCTGTGATATCGTTTCTAAAAATAAAACTTTAAGATTATCGAGTTTTTTTTCTCTCGTAATAAAAACCTACTCCCGTTCTACCCCTTAAGGATGGATTCTAAATATTTCTACTCAAAAAATAACTATTCTTTTGAAATATTTTGGTGAAATAAATGCGAGAGGTTGCATACAATCTCATACAACCGATTAGCAATGCGGCGAGTACCAGTACGCACCCACATTTTATTTATATTGAATAACCAAACAGTACACTGAAACGCATTTAGCCATACTTTTTATCCGTCATATATTTAAAATCTATATCAACGATATCTAGTTCATAGAAAAATAACTAAAGCATAGAAACCCTACTAAAATAGCGACAAAGTTACATCAGTTCATACTGTATTCTCTTATGGCAATGAAAAGGTGTTAGAAAGAGATGCATATGCAACAGTATATTCGTAATGTAGAAGGTTGTCACTAGTTTTCATAATGCTAGTGATGTAACTGTGTCGATTGATAAAAGGCTTACAACGAAGCGCGTTAACATAGAGTTTTTTTTATTCTGAGATAAACTGGCGTTTAGCAGGAAGGAATATTGGGAGACGTTTCAAAATCAAATCATTTTATATGAACACACTTGGTAATTTATAAAAGGCATATTTTTGACGTGTTTTCGTTTCCAAGGGGTTATTTTGTGAACAGGAGTGCATAATGCTAATAAAATCAATAAATTTTTGCTGACTAAATTCGTAAATCTTTGAATAAATATAAAAAAAAATTGACTTTACCTACCACCTAAGTGTGTTATAGCTTTGACGAAAGAAAAACGGATATAAATAATCGTGTTACCCTTGATAGTTTGATTTCAGAACGAGTAACTAGTCTTGTTTTCTGTTTACCGATATACATACAATTCGACATATTACATGAATCTCAAAGTTCACTGTAGACATAGACATAGACATTACTCAATGCGCGCCACCACATTCGGTGCTCTGCGTTTCATAATTCTAATTTTTTAGTGTGCATAGATGTCTAGTCCAGTCATAAGTTCTGTTACAAATGAAAATGGATTTATTTTTATGTGAAGTAAGATAATCTTAATAAAATTATTTAAAAATATAATATTTATTGAAGTCTCAGCAAAAGTATAAAAAATAATTCTATTCAAAATGGCCATCTTTAGCTTTAATACAGGCCTTTAATTTGTTTGACCACGAATTTATGGATTTACGCACTTTTCCATGGGAAATTTAGCCACTGCCTACTCCAGAGATTTCTTAAGGAGATTGTAGGGTTCATCATCATTCGCTTTTCCCATTCATTATAAAACTTTTTGTTTCCTTTTTATAATGTACGTAACCTTTTTATCTACTTATATTACATATACATACACTGGCCGGCGGGATTTCAAATGAAAATAAGAACAACAGAATCGAAGTAAAGAGAAGAGGGAGATTGACAGGGTTTTTTCACGGGAGAGAGCATTCGAGAGAGAGAGCCTTAAAGAGAAGATGTACGGAATATATATACAATAAAAGAGATTTCAGATTTTTAAAAAAGGAATAAGAAAGGCGATCGAACTGACGATTTTTAATTTTATCTCATCCATACTGAACGAATCCAACTCTTACTTTTATTAAGTCGACGAGATCCGCTTATATCTTTACCTGTGCTCCTGTCGAAAAAGAGAATAAAGCTACAAAACGACGTGATCAACGGAAGATCAAGGAGTGCAACTTCTGTACGCCAGTCATATTATTTATTCTGTGCTACTACCATCTAAATGGTTTTAAGAAAGGTTATGATTGATCACTTTAAATCAAAGACTCAACTTAGATTTGCAAATTAATACTACATGCAAATTGGTTATTTGACATTTTTTATTGATATTATCGATATTTTGTGGACGATAATATCGAAATATCGATATTAAGCTATCGATGTCAATATCGATTCCGATATTTCATCAATATCGCTCATCCCTACTGACGGGAGCAGTGAGACATAAGAAAAAGTATCAGTCATTATAATGCAACCAAGTTATGTAGTGACGTAACGACACCAGCAACTGAACAACGACAAAATATTTAATTTGGTTGTATTAAAATACATCCAATTACATCCGTTTGACATTTGTCTAGTGACAACCTTCTACATTACGAATATACTACTGCATATGTATCTCTTTCTAACACATTTTCAATGCCATAAGTGAATACAGTATGAACTGATGTAACTTTGTCGCTATTTTAGTAGGGTTTCTATGCTTTAGTTATTTTTCTATGATCTAGTTATCAATAAATATGCACAGCACTATTATACGCTATAACTTTAGCTTGCATTGTATAGTCAAAATGGAGACATTCACTCAACTTCGACCCGACAGATTATATATGTATGTCTCTTTCAATCTTATGACAATTTGAAGGTGTTAGAAAGAATAAAATATTGCTGCATTTTGTGATCCATCTATAGGTACAGACTAATTCAACATCTTTGGCCTGACCTGTCTAGTGTCTTCTCTTCTCTTGTCTTGTCCTTGTCACTTGTCTGCTATTCAATCAATCCATTGTTTTTGCAGTTTGCTGTTTGTTTGTGTATAATAATATAATAAATTAGTCTTTTTGTCTGAAATTAGCCTTTATCAATATATTTATAGTTTACTAATTTTTCACAGCAATATGTTACGAACAAAAATTCATATAGCTATAAGTATTATTGGTGTCTTTTTAGGGATTTCTTCATTTATATGTTTTTGTCTTGTTTACGCAAATGTTGAAGCTGGAATGTGGGCGTTACTATCTGGTAAGTGAAGCGTGATCTGTTGTCAAATCTATTAATTATCCAACTAACAAATACAGGAAAAAATTTAACTCTAATATTTACAAATAGGTAAATACTCTAATATTACTAATAGTAGGTAGCCAGCGCCTATAACGCAACGCCACAGCAGCTGCGAGGTACAGCGCACAGTAGGATAAGGGGGATTGGATAGGAAAATTGGCTCTGGCATCCCTTACTCACTCACTAAAACACAACAGCACATAATTATGCTTCATGGTGGTATTCTGTAATGAGTGGGTACTGCTGCCAGACGGGCAAATTAAAAATTATTTTTTATTGAAAGAATTATAAATTTGTTTTAGGTATACATGCTGGTTTAGCTCTCATGATGCATTGGCACTATCTTAAAGAATCATTACATGTCAACTTCTCAAGAAAAGCTCTACAATACATTGGAGATATTGGGATGGTTGGATTTGTTTCAGGGGCAGCACTGACTATCTTCTATCTGTTTTTAGAAATTTATTATAAATCTGGTAAGTGATTTTTTTATTTAATTATAACTGAACAATTCTAATGAATACAGGGTTAAGTACGAGATTTCAAATAAAACATGGTTCTCAATTGAGGGGTCTAAATGCAAATCCTCCCCTGTCCAGTTTTTTCATATTTCACAGTTATTGAAAATGAAAATTAAAGTATATTTTTCAATTACAATAAAAATTTGAAAAAACTTGAAATTAAGCAAAGCATAATATGTTCAAAAACAAAACAAAAATGTCTTATTGGCTCTGAAACCAATTTTATAGCTTTCATTTGGAGATCACTACAAACATAATCTAAATACCTAAACATATTAAGGGTAGTTCCAACATTTTTTAAAATATCATAATTCATTTGTATCATTGTAGAGGTTGGTCAAATTGTATGTCAGGTCTGGCTTTGCTAACAAAACTGCTCTGTGTGGGTAGTTCTTTATTGAATTAATGCCTACCCCAAGCTTTTCCCACCGTAATGCGTACCATTGATGCAGATATCAACTGCATTACTTCCATAAGGTGCTGCTGCACACAATCTAGATGATTAGAAACTTTAACCCGTAAACATGCTAACTTGTGAACAATATCCATTCTGAGATACAATCCCATCTAGCTGCAGTATGGGATTCTTCGAGCAAGCCATAAACAAATTCCTGCTGGGTTGATGTTATACATATATATTATTTAAACATAGAATTCATGAGCTTTTCACTTGATTTTGTTTCATTCTGTAGAAATAATTGGTGTTATTGGTCTATGCTAGTACACAAAGAACAGTAATAGTGCTAGACATTTTGTAATTTTAAGGAAACTGAAGTTCTTGCCATCATGGCCTCAAATGAAATTAACAACATTAATATACCTATTTGCAAATGTGTCCACAATCATTGTATTTGAAGTCCATTAACCTTTCAATTGATAAAACATTTGTAACAAGTTTTAGACACAATAATAATAGATAAGAAAGTCCAATATATTTTATGAAGTCCAATAATTTGTCCAATAATTTGTTATCACTTGATATGTGTTTGTTTTTTTCAATTTGCATTTCTTTTAAAAGTGCTTACTAAAATAGATACACACTCTATGTAAATTTCAAATACATAATTTAATGTATGTACCTTAAAAGTCTCATTGATTTATCTGTTCAATTACAATACAGTTTACACTACCCATGTATCGTCAATCTATATAGTAATACTATAAAGAGGTTCAATTACATATACATATAGGACTTACATATAGGAGGTAATCTTCGAAAATACTTATCCAATATAAAAAATCTTTCACCAATAGTTAAAATGCAATTTCAGGATGAACATTCAGCTAGTGCTAAATAAAATAACAAAATAGCTTTTATTCTCTGACCATATATTGTTTTGTAATAACATGCACTTAGGTAATAAATAATTTGATATTTCATGTTTCTTCTTTTCTTATAACTCTCGTTTCAATTGGCCAGGTTGTCTACTGACTTAGGCCTTCTCCAATTCATGCCATATTGTTTAATCTCTTGCTGTCATCTTCAGCCCTTTGGTAAATCATCCTCCCACCTCTTCACCTGTCTCCCTCTGCCTAGTTTACCATCTCTAGGGTTCTATATCCTTTGTCTATTTATTTCTTTTGGAATGCATCATATGTCCTGTCCATATTATACGACTAACAACCATAATCAAAATGATGGTGTGGTTGTATACATTAAAACTGGCCTTGCTTGCACTGTTGAGGAACCCAGTATGAAAGACGTTAGTTGCCTGACTATCAAAATAAATTCCAATACTTTAATAATAGCACTCTATAGGTCTCCATCGAAGAGAAACGTTGCTCCCTTCTTAGAATCATTGGATAAGCTGCTTACAAATCATAAGTTGTACACTAATATTGTTTTAATGGGAGATATTAACATTGATGTCAAACATAATAGCGATGACTTTAATGCACAAGAATATCTCATTTTGCTTGCGAGGCATGGTTTGCTGACTGGGCATACTTTCCCAACTAGAGGCCTTAATTGCCTTGATCACTCTATGGTTAAAGTAAAAAATCCAATTGCTACTTTTGTCTTTAGGGCTCCTCTCACAGATCACTCAGCAGTTATCTCGTGCTTGAATCTTGCTGCTACAGGTACTCATCGGAACCGATCTTCTGTTTTAAACAAAGTCGATTATCAGAAACTTCTTACAGACTTGAAAGAAACTAGTTTCGATGACGTTTTGGCTTCGGAAGACGCAAACTGGGCTACGGAGAAACTAACTAGTATACTTAATAACCTTCTCAATTTGCATTCTAAAAAAATTTCAATTCCTCGTAGATCTCGCTGCCTGAAACCCTGGATTACGCTGGGTTTAATTAGGTGTATGCGTAATCGTGATAGGATGCACCTTAAGTGTAAGGCAGAGCCTAATAATGAAGTTTTAAAAATAACCTATACAAGGTACAAAAACTTTTGTAATGATTTGCTGAAACGACTCAAAAGGACTTATGAACGTAATGAACTCATGAAAAATACAAACAATTCTAAGAAAACCTGGGATACTATTAAATCTATAGTTTATTCTAACAAACAAAAAAAATTACCGACTGATCTTTTGAAAACTACTGACTCTCCCCAAAAATCTATAGAACTGGTTAATAATTTTTTCGCCAATGTGGGTAAGTCGTATGCAGACAAAATTATAAACTGTAACCAACCCTATAGTTTCCTGTAATAAAACTGTAAATAAAACATCTCCTGCTAATTCCTTGGTTATGCTTGAAGCAGACAATGTAGAAATCGAATCTATCATTATGGGTCTCAAAAATGATTGCGCAATTGGTTGGGACGGTATATCAAATACTTTTTTGAAAACATGCAGAAACCATATAATTCCTGTAATAACTCACATTGTAAATTTGTCCTTAAACACAGGAGTTTTTCCCGATGCTTTCAAAATATCAATAATTCACCCTATACACAAGGCGGGAGCAAAAGACAGTGTCAACAACTATCGCCCTATATCAGTCTTGCCAGCCCTTTCGAAAATTCTAGAAAAAGTTATGAACAAACGACTACTGTCCTTCTTAGAAAAAGAAAATCTCATATCAATCAATCAATATGGGTTTAGAGCTGGCAAGTCTACTTCTGATGCGGTTACGGGTATTACAGAATACATTGCCCGAAATCTAGATAGCAAAAACAAATGCCTAGGCATATTTCTAGACCTCGCTAAGGCATTTGACACTGTCTCTGCCCAAATGCTTCTGGACAAGATGGAAAAAATCGGCATCCGTGGAGTAACTCTTCGACTATTCGAAAGCTATATTTCTCGTAGGTTTCAAAGAGTTAAAATTGGTGACTTAATAAGCTCTGACTGTCCTGTCACTTTTGGTGTGCCACAGGGTAGTGTCCTTGGCCCTAGCCTCTTTCTTATTTACATAAACGACTTATGTAACCTAAAAGTCGAAAATTGTAAAATTTTTACCTTCGCAGATGACACTGCTCTCGTATTTCATGGTGCAGATTGGGAGGAGGCTAGGGCCAGGGCTGAAATCGGGTTACGACTGGTGGTTCAATGGCTCCAAATAAATAAATTGACTTTGAATACCTCGAAAACCAAGTACATTACTTTTGGTATAACCAACAGAAATATCCCTGACAATGATTTCAAAATTTCAGCACACACTTGTAATAGTGATATCATGGCACCTAACACATTATGCCATTGTGTCTCACTAGAGCGTGTCGATTCATTGAAGTACCTTGGTGTACTTTTAGATCATACCCTCACATGGATGCCGCATATTCAAATGATGGCCGAAAGATGTCGGAAACTAATCTTTATTTTTAAAAATTTACGCCATGTTGCGGAGCCGTCGCTCCTTAAAATAGTTTATAACGCCTTAGCACAATCTATTATATCTTACTGTATTAGAGCTTGGGGAGGAGCTAAGAAAACACATATGATTAGAGTAGAAAGAGCCCAGCGTGCTTTGCTTAAGATTATGACCTTCAAGCCCTACAATTTCCCTACAACTCAACTATACACCCTATGTGACGTGCTGTCAGTAAGAAAACTGTTTATACTTAATACTATTGTGGCCCAACACAAAAAACTTAATTATGATAGAAGTCAACATCAAACTCGTAGAAAAGACAAAGCTTGTGCAAACGTCTCCTGTAGATCATTTTTTATGCACAAATTTCAATATTTCTTGAGTCCTTTTTTGTATAACAAAATAAATAAAATAATTAATTTATACTCACTCAATTCACACGAATGTAAAACTAAATTAACAAATTGGCTAAAGACACTATGTTACGAGGATGTTGAAAACTTATTTGCAGTGCAAAAATAAACCAAGAACTTATACGGTGTATGCATGCAGTGTACAGTGTACATGCATAGTAATAAAAATGCTTATTACAGAAATTTTCAGATAAGCTGATTATATAAATTCTATAAAAATATATTATAATACAATTATTATGCACCCCATCATAGATCCTATTGGGATAGTGTGGTACTAAAATACAGGCTAGGCCTAGTTTAGATACCCACAATATATTTTTAATGTGCGCAATAAATACATTTTTTGTAATTATTAATTTAGGTAACATAAAGATTGTATGAAGTTATTAGTTTTAGTGGTTGCACTTTGTTATTATATTTATATTTCAAATTACCCTCATTGCTTTTACATATTTTATGTTTACTGTTTCTCTTTTTTTGTGTAAAATATTGCTATGTACCTTGCTTACGTCAATAAAGATTTTTATTATTATTATTATTTCCATTTGAGTAGTTGCCTTATTTTGTAGTCAATTTAGTTATTTTCTTATCTATTGTAATCCAACATAATCTCTTACTTTGATGCTAAATAATTTTTTCTCATTTTGGCATACTTTTAATTTCTTAAATAGGTCTGTTAACTTGCTTCTGTTTAATTTGTTTATCATTACATAGTGTTATGACTAACCATGAAACATTCGGGTAAAAACACTCGCACCAGTCGAAAATCTCGAAGGCTCCCCACTATCTATAGTAGTCACGCCACTTCCCGGTTAGTGTCAAAGGAAATTGGTCCTTATGTTCACAACATAGAGCTCACATTCAACAGAAAGAGCATTCCCGAACTTTCAATGGACTTGTACTAACTACAATCACGGAGTAGAAAAACAATTCCGTGTTTACAATACTTGTTTATTCTAGTGAATTCGAAATAGATCGAGACATTTGGCAGCAAATATAAATAGGAGAGTGGTGGGTGGGAGAGACACAGTTTTGCGATAGCATGCGATTCGAAAGCAACTTTTCGGAGTTTTTGGAAGTTACCTCCTGCGACAGTAAACAAGCGACTCATTAAGGGAATCATTGACGACTTTTGGCAAGTTTAACGGTTTTATCGGACAAGTTTAGCTCTTTTGGAAGTCGTCTTAGTTTGTGGAAATAAATAGTTCATTTTCGCCCTTACTTCCCTTATATTAGCCTTCATTTCCCCCCTTATATTTAGCCTAATTATACATCTAAAATTAATGAGAACATGCATTTTTTAATGTTATGGACAACAAACAGGCTGATCGTCCACTTTATGGTAGGTGGCTATATTAGTTTGCTTATAAACAAAGAAATCCACAGGTTAATGCAGGGCAACCATAGTAGGATTAAGGTTAAGGGATTGAGGAAGGGATGGAGAAATAGGCTCTGGCAACTCTTACTACTCAATAAAACACACATAGCTGTTGCAGAAATGCTGTTATTTCACGGTGGTCACTGCCGCCAAACGGACTGCCCAAATGACTGGAAAATGCAGTGTGCCCTGCCACTACTTTCCAGATGTAGACCAGAGCCAACTTTGAAAAGTCTATTTCCAAAGTTGGGTCTGCTGGAAATGTAACCTGAGACCCTTGAGACAGAGCGTTAAGACAAGCACCCTAACCACTCATCCAATGGGCTCATCAAATGGGTCGATATTCTCTTCATGTGTAATGCCCCTATAGTTGAAAATATTGAACAATGATTAAGGAATTCCAGAGTTCAGCAGCTCACTTGCACCCTTTGAGTGTGATTATGCTGTTCACAGCAAAACACAAGCAGTGATTGTTTTTAATAACCAAATGTGCAAACAACATTATAATATTTTTAGACCTTGTCGCAAAAAAGAGTAGTAGATCTTAGTGGCCTCCAAACGTTACAACAATTGTCTTAATATATATAGTATCTATATGTTTTTCTATATTATATAATATTTTTTCTAGATGTCCTGCCAATCCGAACTAGTATAATAATTAAGCTTGTGTGGTCATTCATGATGATGAAATGGGGTTTTCTTGTTTATTACACAACCAAGAAGTACTTAAGAACATACAATGATCATCAGCTATTCTCCGAGAACCCTCACATTGAAGAGACATAAAAGTGGAGCCATGGTACTACTTAACCATTGTTGGATCACGAAATAGATTTTACTTTCCCGTAAACATTAAAATGTATTGAGATGGTATAAATTTAATAAAAATAATGATAAGAAAAATTAAATAAAATCTAATAGACTGAGATATTACGCCTGTTTTCAATCACTTTTGTTTGTAGTATAAGAAAAATTGTTTCTTTTTTAGTCAAATTAGGCATACTTAAAATTATATTTTAAAAAATGCAAATTAAATACTTATTACATTTACAGACCACCATTCAAATTTTTGGATTGTAAAAAAAGTCTAAACTTGCTTTTAATTAAATAGAGATGCAAATAGTGTTTAATGTAAAATTTTAAATATACTTTTCTTATGTACTTTCAACAAAAAAAAAAAAAAAAAATATTGTTAAGTTTCTTTGCTTTCATTTGTTGAAAATAATATGTTGGGCAACTCTATTGTGATATAATGTAATGAATTTATTTTGCTACTTATTGTTTAAGAAGGTTGATCATAATAATATTTAAATACCTACTGTCCAATAGATTAACAGTTAAACATATTCTGCACTAATTAAAGTCTTAAGGGCTCACTTGCCAACAGGAACCGCTTACGGACTCCATACTACGTAATCACATGATTACTCCTTAGTTTATGGTCGTAGCAATATATAAAAACCGGACATTTATAAGATATCATATGAATTCCTGTAATTACAGACTAAAAGTCAATAAAGTTCTATGACAACTATAATCCTAGGTATAATGTAAATTTAAAATTGGGTTGTCAATAAACACTTTTTAAAGTGTAAAAATTCCTGACATATTTTATTATTTTTGCGAGTTCAATAAATGCTGCGAATGTCTTGCGTCACATTTCTATTAGTTACTTGCTTCTGAGACTATTGCAAAGATTAGATTCCAAAGAAATTATTATTTTTTATTTTTTTTTTCCAATATAACATGCACTGTCCATTCGGCTCGAAGTAAATAGTAAATATGTACAACATAATGTTTTCACATAATTCACTGGATTTTTTTCTGCGTAGAGGAAGTGTTCCGTTGCGCGTCCAGTCTAACTCGCTGATGCGGTCCATCAGCCCTGACATGCGGCAGTAAGTAGATGGTGCTGATTGCTTAACTTTTAAGTTACTTAATAAGGAAATTATATGAATACTGTTGGACAAAGTTACAGGTTTGATCATGATAATAGACTGTTAAAGGCCAGGATATCTGAGTGCAGTAAGTGTATAGCGCAATCTCGGCGAATGGCGAATGATCAAAATTTCCCTTATTGTTATTGTCGTTTTTCTAACAATAACATAATGTGAAATGTTTTTGAAACTACAACACACATAATTTTTACCATTAAATAAAATATTCAAAAATTGGATTTAAAGAATTCAAACTGTTTTATGTAAGAAATACAGACTGGTTTTTCGAATGCAATGAGCTTATAGAGCAACCTCGGCGAATCGCTGGTCGTTTTATTATAAAATATTGTAAAAAAAATAATATGATTTCTTAAAAAAAGTAACATTATGTTCTTTTAATATCTTATCTTTTTTATAGTACTTTGTGATTATATAGTCTTAATTTTTTCATTGGTTGTACCTCTCAGGATAAAGTATAACCGTTTCATTAAAATATGTATTTATTAAATTGCATTTGCTATAGCATAGATAAAATGTGCGATAAAAATAATTTTTACTTTTCTTCACTTCTTGTTTTTCACAGCTGTTCTTTTTTTAAATTTTGTACTGTTTATCTATAGTAAATAGACGAAAATTATATAAAAATTGAAAATAAAGTAATTATTATGTATATTGTTTTGTAAATTTATTGTATAATTTTGTGGATAAATACAATAACTACATATTATGTACCTATTTGATTTAAGTAGATAATAAATATATTTTTTTAATTAAAGTGTTTTATTTTATTTAAAATACAAACGTGCGAGTATTTGCATATTTTCTACTACTCTCCGGAAGCGGAATCCTAATTTTGAATATTGTCTAAGGAAACGAAGTCCAAATTTTTTTATATATAGATAAATACATTACAATTAAATCATAATAAAATGATATTCTCTCGAGAGAAAAAAAGTTGGCTCTCAATTAAGGGCACAGCGGTACCGGTATTATGAAAAAATGAATACATGTACTGTACTGTGGCGGTACAATCCTTTTCTCGAAACGACTCACGGCACTTTTGATTTTAGGGAAAATTTTCCTACAAAAATATTGATCCTGATCGCCGTAACTGAGCTGTTGCGCGATTTTATACCATGTGGTTCTAAATGCCACTTTATGGATTCTTTCGTCTTGCCTGATCACACTTGAAAATCTTTGTTCTAAACTAACTTTCAAATTGTTCCAAATATTTTCACTAATAAAATGTAAAAAATGTTATTAAATCACATTGGTAGATTCATTGTTAACGATACCCAGGGATGTATATAACAAAAACTATTTGTTAACGATCGATTGTTAGATCGATCACACACACAAGTATCTATTAATAATATCCTCCAAATAAATTTGTAATAGATCCAAAATGTTTTCATATTGTTACGTGCTGGGTGAGTTAAAATGCCGTGTAAGGGCGAAACGGACGATGACTGCCAAAATTACCAAACTTGGATTAAACTGTTAAACTTGCCAAAAGTCGTCAATGATTCCCTTATTGTGTCGCAGATAACTTCGCAAAAGCTCCGAAGAGTCGCTTTCGTGTCGCTTCTTGTCTCCCAACTAACTAATCTTGGCCGGCCGCACGCTTATTTATACTTGGCGCCAAACGCCTCGAGGTGTTTCGAATTTACCAGAAAATGTAAACAAATCATTGATAGTTCGGACGGGAATGCTTTTTCTGTTGAAATGTATTCTATGTTGTAAACATAAAGGACCAATTTCCCTTGAAACTAGTCGGGAAGGGCGTGGCTACCATCGATATGGTGCCGAAGTCTCGAACCATCGACGTTCGAGATTTTCGGACGCGAACGCTTTTTCCGGAACGTCCCATAGTTAGATACTCATACACGGTGCATTTTATAAGTCCCCTAATTAATAGCTAATAAAATTAAAAATATGAGTGCGCCCGCACATTTTCCTCGCAGTATTCGGCAAGGGCGGGTATGCCATCCACACCTGCTCCAACCAAACTCATGGAAGTACCCTACGTTTTTAAAAGCTTCCACCATTTTAAATTGGACGTCCTCCTTGTCCACAATAATTATGTTTTAAACTCCTGTACCTATCAGTAGACCAAAATATTAATTTCTCTTGTCTTCTACGCAACCAGGGAAGATAATATTCTTTTTATCTGTCGTTTGTGCTATCTACCATCTATTTTTTTGTATGTTAAAATCGGCAGACAGGCTGACGGTCAACTTGATGGTAGGTGGCTACAGTCACCTATAACTCAAGCAGCGCCGCAAGTGTGCTATCGACTTCGGTAGGATTAAGGACATGGGATTGGAAAGGGTTGGTGAAATGGGCTCTGGCATCATTTACTCACTCACCGAAACACAACAGGACATGGTGGTCTTCTGTAAGGGAATGGTTACTGCTGCCGGACAGGCTGCCCAAATGACTGCGAAACACAGTGTGCCCTGCCACTATTTTCCAGATCCAGACCAGAGCTAAATTTGAAAGTTCATTTTTCAAAGTTGACCCTGTCGGGAATCGAACCCTAGAACAGAGCGTTAAGGCAAGCACCCTAACCACTCATCCAACGGGCTCGTCAAAGGGGTTAGGGACATTTATTAGTAGTGCAAATTAAGTATTATTTTTGTTGGTTATTATTGTTGACACCCCTGGCTTGGTTTGTTTTGGTGGTGGTAAAAGTAATTTAAGATCACAGCTTGTCCTTTTAAAAATTGTAATTATAGAATTATAATATTTTTCAGTACTTTGCGTCTGCTTACATAAATATTTGTAGAAACGTAAATGTTCTGTCTAATTAAAATCTAATATTAATGTTTGTTCACGGGCGTCCCGTTAACACTGCGGACAGGTGGTGGCGAGCGACCAATGCCGTCTTTCTCGTGTGCGGTCAAGATGGGAGACTCCGAAGAAAATATTCAGTTCATAGATGAGCGCGCGGAACGCCGCACGCCAAGCCTTTCACTCGGGTTGCGATTTCAAGAAAAAGAACGCGCGCGAATCAATGTCTAAGATTTAAAATCGAAAAAGTTGCGAACAAACGAGGTTCTAAAGCATTTCTAAAATAGTTTAGTTATGCCAACAAATAAGTCAATGTGAGGATTTTTTCAACAAGAACCTCGGCAGTGGTAAGCGAAACAGGATTGCTAGAATGTTGACGCCTTTAGAGAGAAAAAAAAAAACTATCTAATACGCTCATAGGATTAAATTCCTTTTAGATACTAAGTAATTAGCAGGATGCTGCTAAAACTGTTTTTCTGCATAGCACAAAGTTTTGGGGCGAGTTTAATTGCTCTGCGAGAATTTACAGTGACTTCTTTCTATGCGAGTAGGTAATAAATAATCAATTAAAATCATTTTCGCTAATTCCATTAGCTGAGAAATGTTTTCGTTATGTTTGCTTAAAACTATTCAAAAGAAATATATGAGGATTAAGTCGTGTTCCTGTGTTTATTTATAATTTATATTCTCTTTTTTTAATATTTATTCGTCTTATTTTCTACTAGCTTTTGACGGAAATTTCATCCACATATCCTCATAAATTATAGTATGTGTGTTATTCTGATGTATAAACTATATTACTGTAAAGCTTCATCGAAATCCGTTCAGTAGATTTGTTTGAAAGAGTAACAATCATCTTCAAAAACTTTTGCGTTTAAAATATAGGAAAGAAATCTTTTTGTCACTAACTAAATAATTTAAAAGATAAAATCTAGTTAGATTTTTTGAACTATTTAATTTTAGAAAAATTAGATATTTGTTGAAAGACATATCAATATAGTTTAAAAAAACTTAACAAGTGCGAGTTGAACTCGCGTGAAGAGGGTTCCGTGCGATGTAACCTATCCGCACAATATTGAGTGATTTACCATGTTATTTTAATATCATGGACTTCTTATAGGTTTTCCTATAATCTATAAGTAGAAAACTAATTTCTGTATTTTTTCAAAATTTTAGGTTCAGTAGTTTCGGAGATAAGGGGGGGATGGTCGGACAGACACACGAGTGATCCTATAAGGGTTCCGTTTTTTTATTCGGACCTACGGAACCCTAAAAAGACTAGATATAATACATATCTACTAAATAGATATATAAAACGGACTGTATGTATTTAAATTGGCTACATCAATCTATATTATTCAATATATAGTATATGGATCTAAGTTGAACCTAATCATTGCTTCTCTGTACTTGCTAATCTTAATATATAAAAATGAATCCCCATTTCCCTTGGTCACGGCATCACGCGTGCACGGGTAGACGGATTTTAATTCGGTTAAAACTAATGGAAAGAGTAGGGATAAACGGGGAATTTTCATATAATATATAAAAATTGCACCTCGGGCGAAGCCGGGGGCGGGTCGCTAGTTGTAAAATAATATTTAAGAGTTGTTGTGAATTTTATATACGTCAATACGATGTATAACTTTAGGCGAGGACTTAGCAGAAAAGCGTTATTTTCGTCGCCAAATTTGACTTGTTAGAGTAAAATTAAAATTTAGATAAAAATACACAGCATATAATAGATTATGTTCAAAAATAATGATTTTTTTATTACTGTGACGAGAAAGCTTTTTTTGGGCAGTAATTTACTTTTTTTCAGAAAATAATTATTTTTGTGTAAATCTGCCCGATTCAAACTTTTTTAAATAATAGTCTATTACGCACTGTATTTTGTTTTAATTTCAATATAACAAGTAAAATTAGACGACGAAAATAACTCTTTCCTGCTAAACAGTTACACGCCATAGACTTTAATTTAGAAAAATATGCGTACAAAGTCTAGAACAAGAGCTAGTATACCTATAATATAAGAGGCTACTGTCGCTGTTCATGTATCAACATTCAGATGCAAAAAGAGGGCATTGGGAAATTTTTCCTACAAAAATATTGATCCTTATCGCCGCAATCAGGATGGCCATGGCGTAGCTAAATAGCCTTCTAAAGTTAGTGGTTTTGTACCACGTGGTTCTAAATGTCACATTACGGATTCTTTCGTCTTGTCCGATCTATACAGTTTAAAATCTTTGTTCAGATGACAGAAATAAACTGAGTTTGGCACCTAAATTTATTAAGCATTTACATAATTTGGCGAAAGTTTTGTATGGTTTACAATTGTTATATTTTTGCTTACTTACAATACCAACAATAAAGCTTTTCCAACTAAGAGTATCACTCTCTGTTGAGCGTTACGCTACACCGCATACTCGTGAGTAGAAATTAAAAAGAAATAGGTATAAAGTCGTAAAGTAATTTGGTGTGCACAATAGTCAGTTTTGAAGAGATTTCCATTTCTTTTATATGCAAACTTTTCTCATTTTATGCAAATATTGAAATAATTGTACCTAAACACGCTTTAAATCTAACGCTATAATTGATCTAATATGATAATATGTTTACTGTGAATTTCCTATTAAAATTCCCTCATGGTAACTGATCTTTACAATTTTTTTTCGCATCTAAAAATTATTTTAAACTAGCTGAGCCCGCAACTTCGTACGCGTAGTATACGGTATAGCCCGTAGGTAACTTTATTTTTTTGTAAACCGATTGGAATAAAACAAACACTATATGCTTTCTACAATACTTCAATGAAAACCGCATCCAAATCGGTTTAAACGTTTCTGAGATTATCGTGTACAAACACACATACAAAAATTCTAAAAACCATTTTTTTTATCTCAGTACAAAAAAAAAATAGAATGTTAGAAATGCCGAAACTTTAGTTAACTATATATTATCATCTGTAAAACGATGATGATTTAAAGTTTATATAAAGTTAAAATTTTGATAGTTCCAATTTAAGTTGACTTCATATCTATATGATCAGTAGGGTTCAGCTTAGGCTATAATAAAATCGTTGTTTGCCTACTATGCCTTTGTGCACGCTAATCTTAGAAACGGCTTAACCGATTTTCATGTGGTTTCCACTAATGTATTGTAGCAAGCTTCCGGTAATATGTAGTATATATTGAATTTCCAATCTGTTTATTCCGAATCAGTTATTCCAAATACCACGCGTACAGCGTAAAGTCGCGGGCACAGCTAGTAATATAATAGGTATAGAAGAAATTCATTAACATCGGTACATTTTCGATCGATCACAAGATAGATTCTGGGTTCAAATAATTAAATTTACAAAAATAATATTATTATTATTTGAGAGCCCAGAATGTAGTGACAGGGCGCACACTGCGTTTCGCGGTCATATAAATTGGGCAAACTGTCTGGCGGCAGTAAGCCACCCGCTTCAAGAGGACCACCGTGAAATAACAGCATGTGTGCTGTTGTGTTTCGCTTAGTTAGTAAGGGACCTACTTACCAATCACTTCCTAATCCCTTATCCTTTCTCCTACTAAAGTTGACAGCGACTTGCAGCATCAGTGGCGTTGCTTGTGTAAAAGCGACAGTAGCCTACCATCAAGTGGGCCGTCAGCCTGTCTCATTTCTTAAATAAACTGAGTTTTGTAAAATGTATTAGGTATTTTAGGAACTTTGACGAAATTAAAAATCTTTGATCTTTAGAAACTTGTATTTTTTCTCATCCTTTAAATCAACTTTAGTTTTTTACACTTTAACCATTTTGTATTATAATAATTTAAAAAAAAAATCATTGTATATTCTACTAGTAAATAGTTTATCAGAAAATCGGAGTGAATTTTCATTCAGTAAAATTAGCAACAATTGCTTATTTATTTTTTTGCATAGTATAAGTAGGTATTTTTATAAAGATCTTAATATTTGTATGTAATCTAGCATACACTTATATATCCAATGGGCTTGTATTTCCATTAGTGAGGTTTACAACAAAAGAATATGCTATAAACAATGTTAGTATTCTTAAACCTGTATAATTCTATGCAGTAGGAAGGAATCCACAGTCATTGACCACACGCTGCGGTTGCCGTCAAATGGAATTCAGATCTATTCACTTTTTTATCGTTCTCGCGATTCCAGATTATTCATGCGCGTTTCCATTTACAATATTACTACCACAACTACGCATTGAGTTGAAATTTTCAAAAATCCTTTCCTAGCGGATGCTTACGTTATGTAAACGTTTCAAATTTCAGCTTTTAGAGTTAGTACTTTCGGCCGTGCGTTGATAGTCAGTCAGAACAGAATAATATAGGTACGTGTGTAACATATTGAGACTGTTTACCATTATTTCTTTCAATGGCATCTTAATCTAACTTACAATGAAAGATTTTGAAAGATTTCCTATGCAATGCAAAATACCAATGAATACACAGATACCTATTCAGTGGATACAGCTACGAGTATTTCTACGTAATATACTCATGTAATAAATTCCTAAGTTTACTTCGTTCCATGCCTATTTACAACAGAGCCGGTAATAGTTCTTGATTTATTATTCAGACGGGACTCGTATTCAGAAACAGGAAACGGAATAATCTACTAATGTAATACTTATTGTAACTTATGAATCTGTTTAAAATTTAAAGTGCTTCAAGATTCATGAATCATGATTTAAGGCTAAGAACTTCTTTGGCAGTATAGATATATTCTCTCTTTCTCTCTCTCTCTCTCTTAGAGTGTATGTGTGTACAATAGATTAATTCCATTCCTTATCCCCTCCTAATCCCTTATCCTTAATCCTACTGTAGTCGGCAGCGCACTTGCAGCACCTGTAGCGTTGCTTGTGTTATAGGCGACGGTAGCCACCTACCATCAAGTGGACCGTCAGCCTGTCTGTCGACATAACATAAAAAAAAGGTACCTATATCAAGTTTGGATGACATGTTTTAAGTACCTACGTCTTATATTATCGGAGATTCTTTATTGTGATAAAATTTTCAACATGATATAAATTCGGGCTTTCCAAAAGTAATCGTACTTAATAAAAAAAATAAAAAAAATAATACCTTCCTGCATATCTAATAATTGTTAGGAACCTTTTATATCTCAATGAAACTTGTTACAATATTAATTTCATTTTGAAATGAAATTGAAAAGCTTTCGATTCAGTTTATGTTCCCTGTGGAAGTAGAGATAAAGTTTGATCTTGAGATTGGGACGCACAGCAAGAGACCATTCCTCATCCTCGCCGTGTATCTTGTCCATTATGATCGGCAGCAATAGGTGTTTTTTTTTTTTTCAAAATTCTACAAAAATGGCAAGAGTTAGAAAAAAAAGTTTCAGAGAAACTCGTGTCACAGTGTTCATAACAAAACTCCTCCGAAACGGCTGGACCGATTTTTATTATTTTTTTGTATACCTTATTTGGTAGGTATGAGAATAAGTCGTAAAGTATTTTTTAATACAGTTGCTCAAAAAGTGGCGTATTGCAGGGACGTATAGCGTTCGGGATGTGGGCTATTACACACTCGTGCTTTTTTTTACCTTTCCCGCACTCGTGCGTTCTCTTTCCCAACTGTCAAAATAATGTCTATTAAAAAGAAAAACCAACCATGAAGTTTTTACTAAAAAGTTTTTATGATTCATGCAATTACGTATATTTCTAAAAAGAAGCTACGAATTTGTTTCAATATCAGATTTAATGATTTGATTTAATGAGTTAGGTTAGGTTTCATTTCATTTCATCTCATTAAATTTCATTTTCATTTCAAATCAATAAAAAAATTCTACTGAAGACTTGGCTGTATGGGCATAGTTTCCTTTGCCTACCAGAATGGTTGAAGAAAAAAAATCTCTGCTTATATTCTACGGTTGGCGCCATTTTCCAGAAATTTTCTTTGCGAGTTTAGTTGTTTGTTTTATTAAATTGCTTCATTTTTTCGCAACTGTATTAAAAATAGTCGTTCAGTACACGTGCGGAACCGTCATTGCAACTTGTTCCGACTGTCAACCCTCGCCTTCGGCTCGGGTAGACATTTGTCGGAACTCTTTGCAATGACAGCCTTTCCGCACTTGTAATGAAATATACTATTTCACCCTACTACCCGTGACGTGACGTGACCCCCATTTTAGTGTTTTTGTATGAAACACTAAAATGGCAACGCAATGACAAACGCAATTTTAGTGTTTTTGTATGAACAATATCTAAATAATTTAACCGTTCGTTCATTGACGTTGTTGATGTATTTTGAACTTGAATCCTGGCTGACTTAAAAAATTGAAATTAGAATGTTTTTTAAAAAGCTAGATTGAATATGTCATTGTGAGAAAAAAAAATATAGAAGAAAAAGACGAACAGAAATGATGTGTTTTTATAGTTTTCATTTTATTTCATAAAATGTATTATACAGAGAAGATAATATAATGTGCATATTAATATTGAACAGTGTGTTTTTATTTAATAGAGATATCAAGATTATCAAAACGTAGTGATGGCTTAAAAAACTTACAAAAACCAATAAGAGCCGTGAAGTGTCGCATTACTTTTGGGCAGGACGTCTGCTGGGTCAGCTGGTTTTCATATAAAATTGAATTCCCTACAATATTTGTACTTTTTTCTAACTCTTACCATTTTTGTGTAATTTGGAAAAAATTCCTATTTTTATTTTTTTCCTATTCCTTCAGAAACTTAGAATTGAATCAAAAATTTCTTTCACCCCTTTGCGGCCCCTTTGTCATTAAATTTTCCCTGGACTATTGTCGTAAATCATATTCTAGAAGGGAAAAAAAACAACGCTAGAGCGATTTCTTATTCCTGGAACGAATATTTGATAAGATATTTAGTAATTATGCGGTTGTTTTTGTTTTAAAATTCGAGATTTTTTAAGAGTTCATGAACATTTAAACAAATGATATGGGTAATTTAAAAAGCTGGTTTAACAATCACACAATTCCAAACGTGACCTAACTTAATTGCTTAACTAACAAACTGAAGTTGGACTAATGTGAGGTTGCAAGCCGGGCAATGCCGATAATGGATTGCTAAAGATCCGGCGTCGCCGTAGTCCACTTTCAGCCATTGTACTGCGTAGAGTCGATTCAACTATTGTGGCGCATCTCATGCACTTGCGAAACCTCTTACAGCTTGCTAGTGATGCATAGGGTGTCTTTTGTTTGAATATTATTTACGCGAAAGGGAATTTCGCAAATCTTACTCTAACTTCGTAGTTCCTCATGTCATTAGATAACTGGATACCTAAGTAATTACTTTATATTATTTAGTTACGATCGGTATACATGTCTCTATTTGAACTTATAAAACATAAGTTCATATAGTTCATTTTTTCGACGACAGATGTCGTTTCGTTCCTCACACACTACACTTTTATTTATTTATAATTACATAGCCTCCAACGAGGCAGGCACCGAACAAAAACACACAGCAAGGAACAGAAAAAAAAATAACATGGCAGATGCCGCCGTAATTAAAGGCCTACGCCAGCCTACGCCAATAAAAGTCAAAGTAGCATCCCGGCAATAAAATTAAAAAAAAATATATTAATAAAATTAGAAAAAACTTTTCAGACATTTATTTTCGACGTTTGCTTTTATAAGCCCAGTGAATAGAATTAGGGAACATAAATACTTACGTCAGCTGTCGGATAAATGTGACAGATAACGTAACGGTTTTCAGTTAACGCTTGTATAAATTTTTTTACTCCTCATAAAATTTCCATATCGGAGCCGTGAGTCTTACCTATATGAAAATCTATTCTTAAGGAATAAACTCCGAAAAGATCAAATAAAATTAATTACGCTTTTATTATTACACACACTTATTAATTAAAAGAACGCTGTAGTTTTTTTATCTAGTTAATACTAGCTGAAGCCCGCAACTTCGTTCGCGTTAAAAAAAAATACAAGATATAACGCCTGGCAAAATATTAAAGCAATACAATTCCTGACATACTTTTGCCAAGCGTTGGATCTTTATTTTTATATAGCTCGTGCCCGCGGCTTCACCCGTGTGGAATATATAGTCTAAGTGATGTATTGTAAAACTGTGGTCTATGTCCATCTTTAAATTCTATTCTGACAATTGGTGAAAGATTTTTTTAAATCGGATAAGTGCTTAGTTTCGGAGATAACCTCCTACATACAAACAACTTCTCTCTTTATAATATTAGTATTGAATAAATATATACCTATACTATAAGCAATATTTTTATAATTATTAGTGGCTAATTGTCATACCCTTACGTACTTTTTCAGTAAAAATGTCTACCGTATTTGAAAAGTTTTATTAAAATTCCCATCTCCCTCTCTCATCCGAATAATAGTAGACAAAGCTCTATAGTGTTGCTTGTGTTATAGGATAGGCGACGGTATCTCGAAGTGGATTGGGAATAGACCGGACCGTCAGATTGTCTTTACTTACCTATGTACATAAAAAAATCCCGTTGGCAATAAGCTCGAAAATCCAAAAATATTATTTGCACAAGCAAGTATGTAGATTATCCTAATAATACGTGCATTTACCTGTAGTAGATAGGTATGCAATGCACGTTATTATTGTACTTACTGAAGTTTTACGTAAACTCATTGCATATGCAATTTTTATGTAAATCGAAGTTGCGTTTTTCTCTCCGCTTAATAGTTGGCATTGACAATATAAAAAAAAAATTCACGTTCTCGTTCTGGCCGACATTTTGTAAGGATATGTTTTTAAATTGCGAATGTAGGTCGCCAATTTAAAAGTTAAATTCTGTAATAAGTTATTTTCATATACGTTTTTACAAAACCGTAGATTTAGATGACATTGACGCCAATATATATATTCTCTTTTAAACCACTTTTATTTCAACAATGGGAATAGAAATTCAAAACTAAAAGCACCATTAAAAACACCATAGTCCGGCCATCGCCAATTTATGCAGTTAATATCACATAGACGCGGCGGGGTCCTAATTCTCTCCTAGTGCAAAGCCGCGAAGCGGAGCTAGTTTTATATGTAACTAGTGACCCGCTCTCAACTTCGCACAGATGCTATTTTTTTCTGTGAATTATATACATATACCTTTCTCGTTTATTGCTCTTTCCATAAGTGTAAATTGATTCAAAATCGGTTGAGCGGTTTTGGAGTCGACAGGGCACATACGTACACACGTCGATTTTTATTTATAAAGATAAAATAATCTATACATATAATAAAATCGTAAACGAGCCGTGTTTGTACATGTAATATTTTTTCAAAAAAAACAAAAAAAACACGTACATGCTACTGAAGTAAAAAAATAGTTTTTAGAATTTTCGTCTGTTTTTGCGTTTATTCGCGCTAATCTCAGAAACGGCTTAACCGATTTTAATGCGGTTTTCACTTCCCGTAACATTTAATGTTTGTTTTATTTAGTCCAATCGGTTTACAAACAAAAAAGTTATGCAAGCTTAAAGAATCATGTCCAACATTTTTTCGATAAAAATGCAATAAAATAACTATTCGGTTTAATTGGCTGAAACTTTAGTTAACTATATTATTAGTAAAACGATGATGATGAAAATTTATAAATATAAAGTTAAAATTGGTCAGTTGTTTAGGAGCTTTTAATTTCCAATTTAAGTTGACGTCAGATCTATATGATCAGTCACATTAAGTAGGGTTCATCTTAGGCTTGTACTTCTTCATATAATAACTCGTTCTTTGCCTGCTATGCCTTTGTGCACGCTAATCTCAGAAACGGCTTAACTAAACTGGTTTCTACTGATCTATTCCGGTAATATGTAGTGTATATTTCATTCCAATTTGTTTACAAACAAAAAAGTTACGCGTTATTCAGAATACCACGCGTACGAAGTCGAGGGCTCAGCTAGTTTATAATATATCTTAAGATTTCAATAATGTGCTATTTTCCTAATATTAATATTGTTTTATCCTACAACTTATCATAAATATTTCATCAAAATTTAGGCACTACGAGAAAAGGTTATGAACGAAAATTACGTAACTTCATTAATAATTAATAAAAATTTAAAACAAGCATCCATAGAAGAGTATGTTTATTTATATTTATTGCATAAGCATCGTTACAACACCATTCAGCCAATCGATTCCACTTTCTAGATTAAAACTTTGCCTGGAATTCTAAATGACTTACCTACACGTTGTTGTCTAATTTATAGTCTATTTTGACGAAATTCACTTAAATTCGCGCAATTCTCATTCGAACGGTGTTCAAACAGTACAAAAACTAAGTATTTGTGCACGTTGTTGTACTTATGTTACCGAGGTCAAGAAAATAGTTTTTAGAATTTTTGTCTGTTTGTCCGTGCGTTTGTGCACGCTAATCTCAGAAGCGGCTTAACCGATTTGAATGCGGTTTTCACTGAGGTATCTTAGCTGGCTTCCCGTAACATTTAGTGTTTGGTTCATTCCAATCGGTTTACAAACAAAGAAGTTAGGCGTTACATTTGTAAACCGAAGTTGATTAGTTCAATAATCTATTTCGTTTTGATGAACATTTTTGTGTTTAGACCTATTTCGCATTTATTGTATTGGTCAAATAATATTGTTACACACAATTAATCATCATTCAATTTTTGAATGTTTTTTATTTTGACGAGGCCTTCGTGGCTTTAGAAATACTGTTATAATTTTGTAATAAAATAAATTATGCATCACGATAGTAATAAATAAAATAAAAAAATACATTTTCTTATCAATTTTGACAATTATTGTCGCCAGAATAGATTCATGATTCATGTTAAGAAATTCTTAATAGAAAACTAATTAAATATGGCACGCAAATAAATTTGGTTTTTATTGTATATTTTAAAAAATATTGTTATTTTAAGTTAATATATTATAAAAAAAAGAACTTCAAACTTGTCCACTTACTGATCAAAACAATTTGTACCTATGTTACGGAGATGAAAAAAAAATAGTTTTTAGAATTGTATCTGATTGTGTGTACGTTAGTGCACGCTAATTTTAGAAACGACTAAACGGATTTGAATGCAGTTTGGCACACATATAGTTTATTACCTGAATTACATTATCGGATACTATTTATCCTGGAAAAATGTTAGGTTTCTGTGGGATTTTCAAAAAACGAACTACAGCACGTACAAAGTCGCGAGCTCACCTAGTATGTAAATATGTAGATACATTTATATACTTAATTGTATACCTAGTCGAACATAACGAACAGATTAATTAATTTATTATAAATTAATAAATTATAGTAAGTATAAGTACTTAAATCTAATTCAATTTCAATAAACTCTTAACTAAACTTTTTGATCGTTTATAATGTGTTTTATTTAAGACTTTTTAAACATGTGACGAAAAACTGGACGTTAACGGAAAACAAGACCTTTTGTAGTATTAGGAATACGTTATTACATAGGAATACAGTATTAGGATGCGCAGAGTACCTATAACAACGAACCTCGATGTCAGAGTAAACAAGTATTGTATGGTGCACGATGTTTTCGATGTTTTCTCTTCTAGTATGCGGCCCATACTTATTATTTATTCATATATTTTATTTCCGCCATTTCCTGAATCCCGATTAAAGTAATTTAAATTGAGATTGGCGTGCGCATCGTATTCCATACTTATTATTGGCTACGCTCGGATGCACGCTTTCGCGTGTTACGCAATGCAACAAAACATATACATTTTATTACCTTGTAAAAGAGTTCTGTTTGCCACAAAACATTGTGCAGATTTATATTGCGTGTTTAACTTAAAAACAAGGTCGGAAATGTAAGATTCACATTTCTCCAAGATGTTTTACAAGCTGAGAGTTCTTGTATTATTATGCAGTTAAGGCACGTTACACGCTATTGTTACGACATGCATAAGCTAAGGTAAAACTTACCCTTTTGACACAACTTTATGATAAGTTGATAAGTTAATATATGTAAGTAACATTGTAATTATATTCATAAAATTATTACGAAATAATAAAAATCAAAACTTATATAAAAATTATATTTCATAAAAATTTCAGAGTTTTTATAAAAATCATTGCGCCGCGCCGCGCCGCCCGCCATAATGATGACTCATATAAACAAAGCCTTATCTTATCAGATAATAATTAATAATTATAGCAATTGATAACGACTTAACTATTTTACAATAATATGTAGGACATAATTTGTTTTAGTTATTTTTTATTCATACTTTAGTATTTGGTTATCTATATAATTACTACGTGAAGCGAAAACTTCGGATTCCTTTTTAAGAAAATTGCGGAGGAGTGTGAAATTTGGTACCCTGCATTAAGTTTATATAGAGAAGGATTGGAACAAGCTAATTTTTTTTATATAAAAATATAAAAAAAATACATTAAATTACAAATACATTAAATTAATTAAAATAAACATTACACATGCTATATACCGCGTGTTTGACACGCGTTCACACGTTTGACACTACGTATATACTTATATATTATACAGTATTGCTTTTTTGTTTTGTGTTATTTTGTTATTAAGTACATTACTCTTTTATTTAAGTTTCGACCACTGGACGACCATTAGTTTATATAATTTCGTAAAGAACAGAAGGTTAAACAACCTTAAAGGAAATCTCTAGTACTGTTTTTACGAAATTCTTTGAGTTTATTTTCAACAAACAAGCCTTTTTTTACTATTTTTTTTATTATTTCACAGTTCGTTAATAAGTCAATCATTTATGGTCAACGTGGCATTAAAAATTTACAAAGTACTAATTTATTCTTCAGCTTACACATTGAAACAGATTTACTGAAACTCTACAGATGGCGTTAAGTCAGATACACAATTCATTCTATATACTTTATTTAAGAAAATTTGGGCATATAATGGCTCAAAATACATCTGTATCCTTATATTATAAATAAAATAAAGTCGCTGTCCGCCTCTGTCTGTTTCTCCGTTAACTGCTTCTAAAACCACTCAACGGATTTTGATACGGTTTTCACTTTTTTTTATGTTAAGATCGGCAGACAGGCTGACGGTCCACTTGATGGTAGAATTAAGGGAAAGGAGTTAGGGAAATGGGCTCTGGCATCCCTTACTCACTCACCGAAACACAACAGCACACGTGCTGTTATTTCACGGTGGTCTTCTGTAAGGGGGTGGTTACTGCCGCCAGACGGGCTGCCCAAATGACTGCGAAAAACGCAGTGTGCCCTGCCACTACTTTCCAAATCCTGACCAGAGCCAAATTTGAAAAGTTGATTTTTCAAAGATGACCCTGCAGGGAATCGAACCCGGGAACCCTAGCACAGAGCGTTAAGGCAAGCACCCTAACCACTCATCCACTCACTAATGGAAAAAACGATGTGGCGGTTTGCTTGTTTGGTGCTCGACTTGGCGAGGGCCAATCATTGGCGAGGGCACTACCGTGCCCCCAGATAAACTTAAAACGTTTGTGTATTATAATTTGCAGAAGTAAATGGCATCCGTGCGAAGCCGGGGGCGGGTCGCTAGTTAAGTATAAATTAAACTTATCAGCATAATAGACAGATTAAAATAATAAAAGGCAATATTTTTAAATATCTTGGTTTAAACAAATTAAAGTTAATGTTAAAACAAAACTTTAAGTTTAAACAAATTAACGTTTTTATAACAATGTATCACAAGTATCACAAGGTGTTCAATTGGCACGCTATGGCATGTACTATGTCATGGCGTAGCATGTAGCATGGCATGCCACGAGGCACGTTCCCCGGAGATAACACGCTTCGCGGCCGAAACATAAAACACGTTACAGCAATTTAATTGTTTGTCCCTCGTATTTGTGTCAAGATACTTGACTTAAATTGGCACTTAGGTTGAACATTGTATATTTTTGTAAACCTAGAATCAAAAATCAAAATAAAAAAAATCTGACAAAGAAGCCTACGGGTTAGTTCAAGACAGTCTTAAAACTTAAAAATCATTGTAAGCAATGATTCATCGTTACCGGTTCAATGCGTGATTGAAAAAACGTCAATCGATTGATTTTGATACGGTTTCTTACTTTTTTTAATATGACAAGTAACTGTAAAAGTTTTTTAGGATGTGTGAATTTTTGAAATTCAATAGTCAATAGTTCACAGATAGTCCAATTTTGGGTTGATATTTTATCCCGGTCCAGTAGAATGTTCCCAGTGGGATATTTCACAATATATTTTCGCACTAAATGATACTTTCCATTGTTCAGAACTTTTTTGTTCATTGTAGAATTTATTTTGAAAAACCCTTAGGAGGCATATAGGACAAAAGCATCGATGGATAAAAGCCTATAAATCAAGCTACAAGAAGTGATTTATAAGGTAGGTAATCAAAAGCTTCTTCTCGATTGGCCATAGAGTAACACGGAAGATTGCGCTACGGAAGACCCGTGTGATTGGCAATCTATAGAAAATATATAGAACCACAAATATTCAATTTCTTAACATTAGTAATATAAACCTATTGGTACTAATACCTTAAAGAAGTCATATAAATATGTACGAGGTAGATAACTTTCTTTGATTAGTACCTATTTAGAATTTAACTATGGGTCTCATTTATTTAACTGTGGGCGAAGCAACCTGGCAAAGTGTACTGAGAACTTGAGCGATTATAATGTACATACAGGTTTTATGCATTGGCAGCAGCCATTAACTGGGCAGCCCATCTGGTACTGGTAACAGTGTTCTTTGACGACTTGCAACGAATGTGTAAAGGATACCAGAGACCTAAGAATAAATAAGAACAAGTAGAACAAGTAGAAGTTAAACGGGATACTCAGTGGGGCTGTCACGGCCGGCGTCTCCGCACGAACAAACTTACTTAATAGTTTTACGTGAGCCTGTATGTTTTTATTTTATATTTGTAGGTAAGTAATACTTGTTTACTTAAATGGCTTCATTTGGTATGGTACTGTCTTATAATACTTAAACTTATTATTTATAAGTATTTTTAATGTAGGTACGTAACATAATAAAGTAGGTAAGAATTTATAAACCTCATATTTTATAAAACTAGAATAAAATAATGGTTCCAAAGTAAAGAAAAACTTCTATTTTAACGATATTATTTTTATTCGTAAGCAATATTTAACAGTAAGCAACCCTGGCGACAAGCCTAGGCGACAGAAGGGCATGTACGAGTACGACATGAAGGGGGAAGTAGATGTATGTATAAATGGCGGCGTTTGGGACTCGGACAAAGATTCCGTTCTAATTGTTACTATTTATTCTTATGCCAGAGGCAGTATATCTACGGAGTGTGCACTATACAAAACCTTTGTCTTATCAATGTTGGCAGCGCACTGGCAACCATTATAGCGTTGCTTATGTCACCTAAATTTAAATAATGAATTAATTGTGATTAGAGGGTTATAGCCATGGTAGCCACTTACAATCATGGTAGCCATGTACCGTCAGGTTCAAGCGGTAGTCACTACAGATTTTTAAAAAAGTAAGTGAATCTCGGACATCAGGTGGACGATGACCTGATAAGGGCCGCGGATCGAAGGTGGATCCAGGCTGCTTCTGATTGGTCCTTTTGGAGTATTAGGGGGAAGTCTTTGTCCAGCAGTGGACGTCCTACGGCTCAGATGATGAAGTGAATCTATTTTATCCTCATATAGTATAATTTGCAGTCAGTCTATACATCCGCTAGCCCCTCCTAAACCACCTAACGGATTTCGATGCGGTTTTCACTATCAGTTAGATCACTTTTCACAGAAGATTTATATATATAATAAAACCTAATTGCATCCGTGCGCGGGCCTATTAGAAATTAACTGGTTAACAGAGGAAGTTATAACCCCTAACATTTTAATGATTCTCCATACAAAATGTTCTAATTCTATATTAACTGTTAAATACAAATTCATGTTTGAACTAATTTTTATTTGAATTACAGCTGGCTCTACATTACCAGCTTTTTAGTCTTTCTGGCAGCATTGTAGGTAAAGCAATAATCCTTAACAGAAGACTTAAGTTAAATAACAGCACATATGCTGTTGTGTTTGGATAATGTCAGGGATCATTTCGTTATCCTATCAACTTGTAGCTTAGGTACTCTTTATCCAAGGTTGGCAGCGGGGTAAAAGTTATCTTACAGTTAACCTTAGAGTTGCTTGTGACGTTAGCCACTTACTGCATGTGATCAAGTGGACCGTCAGACTGCCAGTCACGTTTTTTCTTAAAAATGTGTTTTGAATATTTGACGAACCCATTGGTAATGTCTTAGAGCTTTGACTCATGAGCCCGAATGATTCTTTGGTAATGAACTTCTCAGAGTTTTTCTAGTCTGAAGTTTTTAACTAGTGGCAGAACACAGAGTTTCGCAGTCATAAATTTGGCAGACCGTCTGGTTGCAGTAACCACCCACTTACAGAAAACCACCAGCAAATAACATCATGTATGTGTGCTCTTGTGGTTCGGTGAATCAGTAAAGACCATTTTTTTTGACGCGGGGAAATGACGTTACGTATACGCACACCGTCTGGGGAAACGGTGCGTATGTGGGACTCCCCTTCCTCATAATGAGGGAGGTATACCCTCTAAAACCCCGCGGCGGTCTTCCTCGGCGGTCAGGGTTGGTCTTGGGATCGCATTAGCGCACCAAGTCTCGCCCCCGCTTTGCCCCTCTTGGTTACGGGGTACACCTGCAAACATGTAAAATATAAACATATTATCACATTGTATCGCACACTGTGTAGGTACTTCAAAAATAATACAACGGAAAATATATCGTAAACGTCTGTGCTGGGCTTTAGGGATGCTAAGCCTTTTCCTTTGCCTTCCGGCAGAGCACTTACAGTATTCTGTGTCAAAAGGGGACGGTAGTCACCAAGCATCAAGAGAACAGCAGCCGCAGCAACTGAACATCTGAACAGATTCTCAACTGCAGCCTGTTTGACGACCTTTTTTAAAAAAAGCTTACTTTGATACTAATTTGTATTAAACATCTTGTCAGTAAGACCTCATTTATATATGTGGGTAAATGTAAATTAAGTAAGTAAACTCAATTAACTTTTTTATTATTCTTGAAGTACCTTCCAATATTAAGTTCGCGTGACCACATGCAATTGTAATTTTCAAATGCCTCACGAGGATTCGTAATTCTCAATTTTCTTGTGACTTATATCACAGCTCATTTGTTCTACACTCGTACAAAGTGAACTGGGAGTGTGTGAAGATTTATAATAGGATAACGCTCGTAAACCAACCGGTATCATACGATCAATTCAATAACCTGCTGGACTAAGTCGGACATAAACTGCGCTCCGATTTATTTGCAACTATCTACTTCGTGAATCCAAGAGGGTCGGTAACTCGGTACGGTTAGACCCCAGAATAAAATACTTGCTACACTCTAGAATGCCTCGTAAAGGTTCATGCGGATTATAGTGTTAGTTTCATTTTAATATAACTTGATGAAAAATGTTTTTGTTTTATCTGTTTTTGTGTTACTTATTTCAACAATAACAACACACGTTCACACAACTTTTGTAATTTGGTAATTGTCAACTTTATAATTTAATTAAATACTTTGTAACGTTTAATAACATTGTAACATGAAATATGAGTTACTTACTTACATGTAATCTAATTAATGCTGCACAAATAAAATTTGTTATTATTTTCCTGTTACTTAGTGGTTTTACACAACAATACGTGTTTCCATTGAGATGAATTAGTTCATAAAAATTTTAATCATAGAAACACGGTCGAGCAATGCATGCATGGATATTTTCAAAATACAGTTTATCATCGATCACTAGACCAAGATCGTGTGCCTGGTCAACGAGATCCACCAGTTCGCCCATAACGCTAACAGAACGGTTAAATCCAATCAATGTTTGTATAAGTACTGAAAACCAGTTATCAACACTGATAAAGTCAGCATTTATTAAAGTAATATTCAAATCGGCATTTCTGATTCAAGTGTATTAGATACAATAAAAAGAACCCGGTTGTCTTTTAATCTTAATAGATTTTAATTGAAGTTTTTAATAAATATATACAGTATAGGTAATACTTAGGAGTGACAGTACACAACAGACCAACCGACCAGGCGTCAATCTTCTAGCCTTACATATATTTAGTCTAGAAAATTCTAAATTGTAAAATGCCAATTTAGTAGCAGATATTTTTTTTATTTTCTACTTTATTGTCAAAAAATCATTTTAAAAAACATATGAAAAAAAAAACGTCAAGTGAAAAAAACAGTGGTGAAGCCCTGTAATTTTTCGATGATGCAATGTTTGGTTGCACATAGCAGTAGATGCAGTTGGAATTTATGAAGAAACTAGCGACCCGCCCCCGGCTTCGCCCGGCGTGCAATTTTTATATTTAAGAACATTCCCCGTTTATCCCTCTTTCCATTAGCGAAAACCGAATTAAAATCGGTCTACCCGTTCACGCGTGATGCCGTGACCAAGAGAAATAGGGATTCATTTTTATATATAGAGACTAGCAGCCCGCCCCCGGCTTCGCCCGGCGTGCAATTTTTATATACCCTAAAACATTCCCCGCTCATCCCTCTTTTCATTAGCGAAAACCGAATTAAAATCGGTCTACCCGTTCACGCGTGATGCCGTGACCAGGAGAAATGGGGATTCATTTTTATATATAAGCTTTATGGCTTCGGCAAGTTGTAGTATGGTAATTTATGACTTCGGCACGATTTAACGTGAAAAAGTACATAATTTTATATGTTTAAACAAAACCCAAATTTAAAGAACGGTTATATGAAACTAAGCTTAGTCCGCTTATATTTTATCTCATAAAGTATATTGAAAGTTTTTTCAAAGTTTTTCAAAAAAATTTCAACATTCTTCCAAAGTGTAACAAACATCGTTACAAACGTTCGCATTTATTATTTTACTCGTATACCATTAGTAATAGGATCCCAAAGCTTTTTATGGCGTCCATGTTTAAGCTCAAGTTTTAGTATCGATGCAATGCACTTAAACCTTATACTTTGAAGTAACTCAGCGTGGGGGTGGAGTAGTGCAACTAACGCCGGTGGTATCTTGTATAGAACAATGTAAGTTCTGCTTGATTACACTGCGAATAGAATACAAGTTCGCTGTGCCGCGGGACCACGGCTACTTCCGCACTGATATCAAACATCTCGTGGGAATATAATGGACTATTATGCTATAGAAAATTTAAATTTAGTGCTTTTATTTAACTACTACATAGAGACCGCGCCAGCAAACAAGTCCCGCAAGTGTGGCGCTGTCATCGCATTGTAAAATGATATTTTCTAATCAATTCTTTGTGCCAATTTTATTCAGGACTAGCAACTCGGCCACCCACGCTTCGCTGCAGCCCATACGGCGGCGGCTTGCGCATGGGGCGCGCGGTACTGGACACTGCTTATATATAATACTATTTATCGTAGCGTGATGCCTATAGCCGTCCTCGATAAGTGGACTATTCAAAACAAAGAGAATTTTTCAATTCAAACCAGTAGTTCGTGAGACTGACGCGTTCAAACAAACAAACAAACTCTTCAGCTTTATAATATTAGTATAGATTATTCAAACTATTTTGAATGTGTGTTTTGATTTCTATTTCAAAATTAATAACACAAGCTCGTCAATATCTGCTAAATAAAAAAGGAAATCGCTTCACATATAAAATGAGAAGAAGGTACTAAACTGTTTTGTCTTAATACGAGTATCTTGCTTATTATATAGGTAACTTTTGGATTTAACCAGTCATTCACACTTGGAACATCAGTCTATTATTAACTATTTATAAACCTCACTATTATATATAAATATACGTACTAGCTGTGCCCGCGACTTCATGCGCGTTGAAAAATGAAAATATATCTGAAAATATCCGACATCTTTATCGCTGTGACGACTGTGGCGCCCAATCTTTAAAATTTTTGGACGATCCCTCGGGAACCTAAGATTTTTCCAGGATAAAAAGGTATCCCACGTTTTAATCCAGGTAATAAACTATTTATGCGCCAAATTTCATCCAAATCCCTTAAGCCGTTTTTGCTTGAAAGAGTAACAAACATCCATACATCCTCGCAAACTTTCGCCTTTACAATTAAGCTATTACTAGCTGAACTCGGCCACGCTTCGCTGCCGCCCATAAGGCGGTGGTGTCCGCGTGGGGCCCGAGGTACTGGACACTGCTTATATATAATACTATTGGTCGTAGCGTAATGTTATATAGCCTATAGCCTTCCCCGATAAATGGACTATTCAAAACAAAAAGAATTTTTCAATTCGAACTAGTAGTTCCTGAGATTAGCGCGTTCAAACAAACAAACAAAGTCTTCAGCTTTATATATTAGTATAGATTGGGATAATTATGTTAAGATTATAATAAAATGCGAAAGTGAGTTTGTTTGTTCGTTACGCTTTCTCGCCAACCAATCATCATGAAATTTTTCACACAAGTTATCAGGAATACAAAAAAGGACATAAGGTACCTTTCACCCAGAAAAAATTACTGTTCTCGAAGGATCATCTAAAAATAAGATTCAACGCCTGACAAAAATATATGAGCAGTAAGGATTGAATAAATATTTTCACACCTAAGAATAAGCTGCGCGGGCAAAGGATGACATATTATTGCTACCAAATGGCTTACGTTTTTATCATGCTACCTGTGACACCTCTTCACTAAAAATATTAACTTCGTGAAAGTCTTGTATGTTTAAAAATTCAACCTATTTTTAACTAAAAAGTAGTTCGACACCAAATGTCCCGCTAGCTCACTTCCCGTATCCTACTCTACAATCATATCACGTATAGAAACGGCGCTCGCGCCGAGTCCCATCGAAACAACTTTTTCATATATATTCAATCTTATTACCGTGTAATAAAGGCTAATACTATGAAGTTATCGTTACATTTGTTGATGTAGAACCATAATAGTCTCGATTTATATGAGTTCCGTAATTCGACCCTTTGCGCCTGTGACCTAAAGAACCTTGACTTCTGGGCGCCGCCGACGAGAAAGTCGGGATGAAAGCTGTCGTCAATCTTGTTTTTATTAAGTTAATGATAATTATTATTCTAATATTTTATCTCTAAGTACCAGCATTAATCTTTTAATCTAATCTGTTATCTTTTGCTTTTGCGATCAATGTAAAATAAAGCGAAATGTTTAATTTACGAATAAAATACCTAGAATACTACTTTTAAGAGAGAAGTTTCTATCAGCAGATAGAGAAATATAACATACTGTCGTTGTTATTTTATAACAATTCTTGGGTTTTAGCATCGATAAAATACTAAGTACTTAATTTTAGTAACGTTTAAACATAAACAAACTTAAGGAAAAGCTTTTATTCAAATATTACAAAAAGGGAAACATAATGAACAAAATGAACTATTAAAATTTTTTTAATAAAGGATTTATTTACTACTACATACCTAACACATTATATATCTTTAAAAAATAACAGTACTAACTACATTCTGTTTAATTTATATTCTAAGCTTACATATACATATATCGGTAATCATAACGGGCACCTTATGGTTTTAATACGAATCTTACATTCATTCAACTTTTAATTTGATTCTGAACATGCTGGGGGGTTAGCTATGTAGATATAGTTAGTCATTATATTATACAATATACATTCTTGAACAAATTGAATTTTTGATTCAATAACGTATTAGGGAGTCGTGAGTAAGCACATTCTTATAGGCGTTAAAAAATAGACATTGATATCTATCAACATTTCTATTAAATATCATAATATACAGTACCTACCTATAAATTATGTATATTTTAATTTACTTCTTCTTCTTTTTATATATAAATGGCGATTTGGCTCATTTTTAAAAATGGCCATTGTCCGCCAATGTCAAGTGGTTTGATTTTACGAGTTCCGTTGAACTCCGCCACGAGCTCCTTTGAACGGAGCCCGCTCGGAGCCCACGTCGTGTGGGCCTTCTTTGTCCCCTAAACCAATCCGGCGGGACGAGCAAAGGCCGATGCGGGTAATAAGCACCGACCCCTGCGACCCGCTGGATTGCCAAGGGTAAGCCCCCCCACCACGACAAGGTCATGGCCCACCTAGGGGGGGTATTTTAATTTAATATCTACACATATTAAAATAAATTTAAAAATATAATAAATAATATTATTAATAAAGTTGCTGTCTGCCTCTATCTTTTTCCGTAACTTCTTTCTTCTTTTCTTTAACAATGGTTTTCACAAATGGAAAGAGCGAATATAATTTGCAGAAAAAAATTGCATACGTGCGTAGCTTAAATCCTTTAAAATATGATCCTTTAAAATATTTGAAGCGAAGGATCCCTTAAGTATATTACGCAATAATTGTGTACAGAACATTGCCTAGTTTTAAAGATTATCTCATACAACATAACTGTGTTAACGACAGTAGTACCTAATAAAACAAATTCCTAAGACAAGTTTTGAAGTAAAATTTACTCCCTTTATCTAGGGCATCATGACTACCGTTACTCGGCCATGACCGCGTCAATGACCGATGACTTGTGATTTACTCGCTAAGAGCAAATAAAGCCTTTAGGGTAATAATAGACATGAAATACAATTTCATAATCCCTAGACTAGATATGCGGTTTGCATATGCCCATAGAGTTAGATACATGTAGGTATATTGTTTCAATTTATAACTTATAAAAAAGTATGGACATTACTATAAATCACACTTAATGTAAGTCGCTCAAACTAGCACGCTCTCAAACATTCACCGACAGTAAATCTACCGACAGCCATTTTTCTTCACAAGATCAATGACATTCCTCTTTGCACTTACCTTGTATAGTTAATCCAAGGCACTCACACATTACGCCATGGCCGTTGTAGTGGCTCCAACTAGTGTCTTGCAAAACTCTTTCCGCCCTTTTTAAACAGTCCTGTATACTTGGTAGTTTCAAATCGGTCTGTTCGTCTTCAATAAATTAAAATTTGATTATGTTTTCTATCTAGCCTACCTATGGCAAAAATGATAATCAAAAATTATTAAAAAACGGCAAAATACGCAATAAATATTCCGTATTTTGCCGTTTTTTTATTGTATCTTGTATTTTTATTGTACAGTATTAAGATTGGTCCGAGGTTATTGAAATATTTTTAATTTAAACTGTTTGGTTTGAACTAAAAATACATTGTAATCAAGCTTAAAGAGAAACTGTAAAATATAACCTGTCGCAAGCATTCGCAGGATCGTAGCAAAGAGTATATAATCACTACGGATCGTAGGAATTGTTATGTCATGTCAATGTCAATCATACAATGATATAAACGAAACCAGTGTTTTATTTATTATATCTGTAGATAAACATGACAAAAATACTAGGGTATATGAATTCTGAAATTCAGTGCTCATTTAAATATCATGTACATACCAGTTGTAGACATTATATCTGTGTTCGAAAATGTAAATTACTAAACAAGCTAGATCACGATCCGTTAGTGGCTGTGAACAAACGGGGAAGGGCCAGTACCGTTAACAGGTCGTGGATCATTTGAGCGAAATCACCGCCTTCCAATCCGGGACGCTCTATAATTTCGTTCAAGCATTTTAGATGAGGTGCATCTCAAACTGTATACATAATACATACACTTATTTGAGTGGATCTTTGACTTTGAGATACATTCAGAGTGTACAAATAAAACGTGGTTGGTCTAAAAATAGGTATACCAATTACAAATAATCTTTACTTGCGGGCAGACTTTGTTTGCTGGCTAATTTACGCTAATATAACCTAAGGCTTCGAGTCCTATTGTTATGAAGAAGTTATAGGTTTGTAACTAGTGGTCTCGGGTAAAAAGTATTGCTTAAATACAGTGTGAAACACGTGTTATTATGAAACGAAAATATTCGTTTTAGAAATACGTAAATATTGTTAAGAATTTAATACGCAGCTTTATGCACCGAAACAAAACAATAAACAATTGTTATTAAACGGCGATCATATTTAAGGGCCACTCGTCTACTGATACCATTCAAGCAGGGTCTGATATACTTACAAGTTATTCAGGATTGAGCCTAAAGCGTAAGTTCCGAAGGGGCGGTTAGGTTGCTTCGCAAGCATCACTTATTTACAGAATTAAATTTGATAATTTGAAAATACGCGCGTAAATATTAACTTGAATTTAAAACAGTAAACGCTCTTCCTTCTTTCTCTTACGTTGACTGACTGTAATTCGTAAATTTTATATTATTTGAGCTCTCTTCTCAACTTCTAATTGAATTAGAGCTTAGAGCGTGGAGCTCACCAGATTGTACTTGTCTAAGTACGATATTTATCTATTTCTTTCTGTATTCGTATCTAGTTTCCATAAATAAAACAAGCTGGTGTTTTTCATAGTTAGCCTAGGGCTCTCAGAACCGGCGGAAAGGCAACGGGATGAGGATCTCCGGTTGCCTTTCCGCCTATATCCGCCGCCACCGGCTGGCCTATATCCGCCACCTTCCCCCTTGACCAGGACCTGGGCGGTAGTCTAAGGGGAGACTACCGCCCGTTGTGAGGTCCCCGAGATGGCCGGCGTACCTCCGCTTTCGGGTATGCCAGGATTCCGACAGGGAGCGTAGTTCTCCCCGCGCTGGACAGTCGCCGAAGTTGTGCTTGTTCGTTCAACCCCGCCCTTCTACGGCCGCGCTAGGAAGTCGTTGGGTTTTAGCCGGTAGGAGTCCGGCATAACCCGCAGCATCCCTTTCGCTGCCAGGTATCCATGATGGATTTCCCAACGTAAAAAAAAATAGGCTCTCAGAACTCTAAATGAGGTACTGGCATGAGTAATAAGGTAATACGATTGCAAGACGCCGTGCACCCTGCTACTCATAAACCCACGTATTTACTGTATATCTCCAAAAGCTCAATAAATGAAGAAGATTTGCTTAGATACTATATAGTCCAGTAACATTATAATACAGACAGAAAAAAAATAAACTTGGGCTTTATCTCAAAAACTTGGGTCTAAAGAGATACCTCTAATCTCATGTTGTAGCAAATTTAATCTACTTTAAAAACGTTCTGAGTAGGTATTATTGAAAAACTAGTCGTTTAGGGTTAAAATCGCCAAAATCTAAAGTAACTTTTTTATTTATGATCAAGTTGCGTTCCGCTAACTTGCGATTATTCATTGGGCCAACAACCATCCAACAACCAACATCAAAGTACGAGTAAGTCAGCAAAAAATCAGAACTTGAAAGGTCCTCCCCTTTCAAGCAATAAGGTTACTGGACTAATATTTATGCGTTAAAATAGGAAAATAACTATTGCGTTTTCACGGAAAATCATTAAATCGGTTTTGATAAAATTTGGCATAAAGATAGGTTGAATTAGATTCAAGGCTACTTGGGTTTGGGTTGGGTGGTCAGGTACATTCTAGGAAGGAATTTGGCTTTTTCTAATAAATGTTGGTATTATTTACCAACAATTCTAATAAAAAACGTGACCTAACAAAGACATTCTAAAGTAAAAACTCGCTTCCCTAACATTAACTGTGACTTGTGTGAAGGACTGTTGCCGTTAGTCACGGGCACGATGAGATGACAATAATTTGATACTGGTAACGACCGGCCCCTTGGTATACTGCGGTACCCAAGTACAATGCAAGAGCTGTAAAATAATTTAATATCGCACGTTAAAATAAAATCAAAATAAACGTGATTATATCGAAAAAAGTGTACAATTTCAACTATAAAATGCGTTGCTTTATACTATGCCACACTAACTCACCTTTTTATAGCTACATGTATATTTACATATAATGTATATTTACTTAATATATCAAAAAATCGTAACGTGACTGTAAGTATACATATGTTTTTCAAAAATATTTTTTGTACCTACTTATGTTACCGAGGTCAAAAAAAATAGTTTTTGGAATTTTTGTGCGTTTGTGCAAGCTAATCTCAGAAACGGCTTAACCTATTTGAATGTGGTTTTCACTGATGTATTGTAGCAGGCTTCGAGTGTTTATAAATGTCATTCCAATAGGTTTACAAACAAAAAAGTTACGCTCTATACCAAACACCACGCGTACGAACTAATTATAAAATAAGTTCGCTGTCCGATTCTGTCTGTTCCCCTAACTAGAACGATAAATAAGGGAGAAATAAGGTTGGTTTCAGAATTTTTTTAGTATTTTCCTTTTTTCCATCCAAAGTTCTTATACAATTCAAACATTTCAATCAAATTTTTAAACATAAAGAAAGAAGAAAGAAAGAAAGAAAGAATTTTATTTCGTACACACACACATACAAGAAATAACTATAAAAAAAATACAAAATACAGTCCCCGTAATTCAATAGACATCTTTCTAAAACAATTAATAACATACAATTCTTCTTCTCAAGCACAAAAAGTTAAGGTGGCGCCGTGTGTTTTAAAATTGTCGAGTATTCGGCTCTTAGACAAAAGGATTAGATAATAAACGTCAGAGACGGTTACATTATTATTATACCGTAGCGGTTCTCTCGGTGACGGCGTGACTCGAGTGTACACTCATTTAGTTAGATAATCATCGAAGGAGGCGAGAGTGAAAGCCACAAGTTCACAATTCACATGTGATGCGTCGCTTAGAACTTCTTTTGAATCCATGAATTGAGATCACGATTTGTCTCTCAACTGATCACTTGACTTAAGTGGCCAATTATGAAACACGACGAGAAATTTTTCGTGCACGTTCGTTATTGTTTCCATTAATTTTGACGATGAAAAAAAATTGATATTGAGGCCTACAAATTACGAAGCAGATCTCAAGATGTTTTTTCTCGGGCGAAAAAAGTCCACATGATTGCCTTTAATTTCTTTTTTGTTTTATACCTACCTACATCGAAAAAAAGGCATAATATTAATGTATTTAAAACAAACTGATATTTGACTGATAATCATATTCAAAATTTAAATAGTATTATTCGATTTTAACACCAAATGTTAATATTGTGAAATCCCCTGTACTTGTAAATGAGAGCACTTGAAACTTGGAGCACAGCTTTCCTGGGCATTACTTAGATGGAAAACTTCAACATATGGCTGGATTGGCGAATGTACTTAGTTCTGCAGCGTTCGCGGTTAAAAAAAATCGTCAGCTCACTGACAAAGATACGCACGTGTAGTTTATTTCTGTTATTTCCATACATTAGTGTTAGGTCTTACGGCATTTTAGTGTGGGGATACGCCGCTGATGATCAAACAGTTTTCGTGTCGCAGAAGAGGGCTGGTCGAGCAATTTATAATTTATCAAATAGACAATCATTAAGAGATAAATTTGAGGAGACCAACGTATTAATGTAATATATATTGTTGTTCATAAAAAAAATGTATTTTTAAAAAATCTGTGATATTCATAATTGTAATACTAGAAATAAACATGCTCTTGTGTTGGTCCACACAAGGCTAACGAAAATAGATTAATCATTTAAAAGACAATGTGTACGTTTCTACAATAAAATCCCTGAAGTCATACTAGAATTACGATTAAAACATTTTTAAAAATTTTGTCAAACGGAGACTTGTTAAAAAAGCGTATTATACAATTTAAAGATTATTTAGCAAATAAAAATGCATGGGATTAAAAAGAGCGATTCCTGGAGAGCGATTTCGCCGTTTCTTCTCTTCCAGAACAGTATTTTGTTTCCGAAACGGTAGTAGTATTTTGACTTCAAAAAAGTTATCCATTTTTTTCCCTATTTTATCCTATTTTTTTTTTATGTTAAGGTCGACAGACAGGCTGACGGTCCACTTGATGGTAGGTGGCTACCGTCGCCTATAACACAAGCAACGCCACAGCTGCTGCAAGTGCGCTGCCGACTACAGTAGGATTGGATTGGATTATCCTATTTTTGAAATATAAACGATTTCATTTGATAAACTCTAAAACCAATGATTGAAACTAAAACTGATATCTACTTCTATCAACTTTATCAGTGGTTATGTTTTTTTAACGTGAATTTGTTAATATTGCAAGGCTCGGAATAAATACAATTAATTTTAAATTAGTAATTTATTATTTTATTATAAGTTATACATGTAAACAACGACTCCATACGTTTTAATAATAGAAAAGCCTTATAATATTTACGTTTTTCACTGGAAACTCACTAGGTATATAACAATTTAATGATAGACGACAGTGTAACGAACCAACTGCCGGCACCGTGGGAAATTATCTAGTGATGAGATGAACACGCCCTTTATAGTCTTAGTTGCGCTGACTGGACGTAATAAATTTAGAATAATCTATGAATCTGGTTTCCTTTACTCTCCAGTGGAATGAAAGAGCAATAACTTTTGGCCACGAGTTGGTTTAGTTCGAAGACAGTCTCTTAAATGTAAAATCTAATTCTATATATCCATAAACCTAAGACACTTCACTCAGAATATAGTTGCTTCCTTTCGTTTGAACAATATAATTAATAATACTACGCTATATGTTCCCCACTGCTTCTTTTACCTTGAATTTAGTTAAATTTTGTGGTTGATCTGTTAACGATCTTTAAAACCCATTTATGGTTTAAAAAGAGAAAGCCTTTTAGGGTTGCACTTCATGGAAATCTGGAATACATAATTTTATATAGGAGAGGATATTGATTTTTATATCGAAAACTCTTTTTAATGCGTCGATTTTTATGTTTTAAATACTTTTCCTGGACCATAAAGAACGAAATAAAAAGAGGACTACGCTTATACATGTTATAAAAAGTGTCTTGATTTCATACAAAAATCCCATAGAAAAAAGTGCTTTAAATTTTTTTTCGCAATAATCAATCTTCTGGACAGTTTACCTAACTTTTCTTTCCCTCAAAATCTCATACGGTCTATTAAGATTTATTTTAAGGAGTAAAGTTAAGGTTTAAGTCAAATTTAAATGTTTATAGACAGACATTACAAACTCCAGAACTGTAAAATATCAAATTACGTATAGTAATATCATAAGTCATCCAGAGAAATGACAAGTAAAATTTGCAAATAGTAGCTGTCGTATATTATTTGATTACATACGGAAAAAAACATTAAGGACAGCGCTTTTAATTTATTTTCACTAACGAACATCGACATGCGCAGCTTTATTAAAACTAATTAAGGTTAAGTTAGTACTGTAGGGCCCACTTTAATTCCGTTGTCATAAACAGGGCAGCCTGTCTGACTGCAATAAAAAGTAATCTCTCAGACCAACGTGAAATAATAGCCGCTGTTGTGTTACAGTGTGAGGGATGTCAGAGCCCATATACTTTCTCCTTATTCGTTATCTTTTAATCAAAGTCGGCAGTGCATTTGCGTTTTCTATGGCCGAATCTGGCACTGAATGTTAAATTCAACGTCGAGTGATAATTTATAAAAAAATATGTTAACAATTTCCCCAATTCAACAAATCGGATGTGCTGACCTAAAAGATGGAATTGTTTGAAGTCCCTATAATTCCCTATAACTATAATTTTTATATTTCTAGATATAGGTACCATATTTTAATAAGAAAATCACATTTATAATGAACTAGTGCGAAATTCTAATGTTAACCAGACGAAATCGCGGGCACCACCTATTAATAATATAAAGTACTAGCTTTTGCCTTTAACTTTCTCCGCGTGTCTTTAATATAAATTATATCCTATAGGTTATTCTTAAAAATCCATTCAGAGTAGCTCATACTATAATTAGGATATTAGTACGACTAGTAGGATAATATAGAAAGCGATATTTTCGTTCTATTGAGAAAGGTCCGAGTATTTCTAAAAACTTAAGTGCATTTTACTGATTGCTCTCAAAAGGAAAACATAGTGAGAAAACCTTCATACGCCATTCATTCTAAGGCGCTGTGATGTGAAATCCACCAATCCGCACTGGGCCAGTGTGGTGGACCATATAGCCCATACACCTACACCCTTGTTGAGAGGGTTTATTTGTGGCCTGTGCCCCTGTAGTGAGGACATACAAATAGATGATGTGTGTGTGATGTCAGTTTCAGATGCAGGAATATACTTAATATTCGTACAAATACTATATTTACATATCAAATTTAATGTGAATCTAAATTATGTTTTAATCAGCAAACGTTATTTTGCTGTAAAGCGACACGTTCCGTTCCCTCGTCCGCATTCTCGTGTATGTTTATATCGTTACATATTACGTTATGTCTCGCTGTGGCCAGGTAACGGAACGTAACTGTAGGAACGCTCGACAATCTTCGCGTACCACTTGTTCGGCTAATAGGTTTACAGTAAGCTAAGTACTGTTTACCCTGGATTTATGGGGCTTTATAACGGGCATCACGTGGGAGTTTGATTGGCAGATGGAGGGAGGTTTATCCAAGCATGGGAAAATTATAAAAGAAATAAGAGCATAAAGTCGGTTTTAATTAAACTACGATAATTTATTTGGTTTAAAATTATATCAAATCCCTTCTTAAAATTAAATTCAATAGTTCTGAATTAAATTTTAGAAGATAAGAGAGGTCAATTTCAATTATTCGAATTCGTTGCTTTCAATTTCAGTTATTCGAATGTGGTCTTTTGTAAAAATGTGAACACGTATTGTTAAAATTTTTACAATTCTGCATTCAAATTAGTCTGAAATATATATTTATTGCTAAGTCTTTTTGGTTTATTCCCATCTCAGCACCCACGAATTTATTTTATACTAGCTGAACTCGGCCACGTTTCGCTGCGGCCCATACGGCGGCAATGGAGTGCGCGTGGGGCGCGCGGTACTGGACACTGCTTATATATAATACTATTTATCGTAGCGTGATGTTATATAGCGTATAGCCTTCCTCGATAAGTGGACTATTCAAAACAAAAATAATTTTTCAATTCGAACCAGTAGTTCCTGAGATTAGTGCGTTCAAAGAAACAAACAAACTCTTCGGCTTTATAATATTAGTATAGATTTTGAGTAAATTATCCAGTCAGAAGACGAATGGAATATTTCAAAAACCCTTTACGCTGTTAATATACCGGTAGCTTTTTTACTTAATGTACCATTGCAGCTTGTACTTAAAGTACCTATGCTATGAAATAACAATGTTTCAAGCTGTAATGAAAAGATAATATTTATTGGCTGAACTTAAAACTGTCCTAGCACGTATATTATTAGGCTATTCGACTTATTATTTAGAAAATATTTCTCAAAGTTCTCTATACTTTTAAATAATCTAAGACGCGTATAATCGGCGCAAATCTTCTTGGGCTCTGGCGATATCACGTACCAAATGTGCGCAGTAACAGATTTTGGGACTACTTGTGAGGTATTGCGACGCAGGGGGGAGCCCCTGAACGAGCGAAACGCAATGGGTCTAAACAAAGTCCTTTTACAAATGAATACACCAATCTCCAAATGAAATCATGATTTAATAATAATAATATGTAATAATAATAATAAAGTTTTTTTTTATTTCCAATAACTATAAACTAGTACATATAATTCCTATTTTAGATTATTATCATTTTATAGTTTGGAACCCATCTGGGTATAAGCCTCTTCATCTTCATCTTCATTTCCATCTTCATCCAATTTTCCCTGTTTTTGGCAACTTCCAGTTCTTTCCAGCTACCGCTACTATATCGTCCGCCCAGCGCATCCTAGGTCTACCTGTGTTCTTTTTTTCCTATTTCCTCGAAATCATGATTTACTTATACAAAATTTTTATAGTAATATCTTCTGGGCAACGTTCCCAAAGAAGACCTTGCTCTTCATTGGGGTTGCTTTAATAACAGACTCGTAGTCGCATTGTTATCGAGAAATAAGTTTAAACGTTTGTGTTAAATTTCATCTAAGCGATATTTTTTTAAAATGTAAAGATTGGCAGGCAGGTTGACGGTCCTTTGTTGCCACCAGACGGGCTGCCAAATTTATGACTGAAAAACGCAGTGTGCCTTACCACTTTTATTTAATTAAACAAGATTACAGCAATAACTTGCATTTATCATCAAATTTGAAATTCCACATTAAATTCAATTTCTTAATGTTATAAAAACATTGATACTCGTCTATGAAGGTATTATCAATTTTTCTATATATTTTTCTTGTAATGACAATTTTTTTTAAAGTATTCTAAAACATTTGTTTGGGATATAATTTCATATTCGTTTTTTTTTTCTCGGTTGCAATGGCTAATTTTGTGACGAAAAACTGGATGTTTCACGGAAAAATTAGAGTTTATCTAGATTTGTGCGATTCTGAATTCATCTCTTCGCTCATTTCATTTTGATGTCGAATAAGTGTCAAACTATATGTTGGGACGGGAAGACAAGATTTTTAAAGCTTTTATAGTTTTTGTATGTCCCTCCATAAAGTTTACGATAGGACATCCTATAAGCCATGTCGTCTGAGGTGACTAGTATAAAAAATCTACATAATTCTCATGCATGCGTCCCATACATTGTGTTATTCTGTTACAAATATTCGAACCGTTATATCAGTTCACACACTCATTATTCTAGTTTCCTCTAGATGGTTTTATCGATGGGTTTCTCCTTTTGTTTAGACTTTACCTCGAACCGCAAGTAGACTACGTTCCGATATCTTCTACAATTGTATTGAAATATTTCAAGAACTATCATAATGCATAAATGGGGAAAGTATTTTTTTTTATTATCTTGTAATCATTGTAATGTACGTACAAAATACCTCCACATAATCGTTGGAGAGACTTGTGCTACGTCGCTTTTGCAAAATTCTCTCCACACCTTTAATGAATTAATTAATGTCCAACCCAAGGCATTTAATTTGTTTACCTTAACTTGGATTGACTTGGAGTTACTCCAAGTACTTGGACTCACTTGGAGTAACTCTTAACTTAGGATTCTTAATTCTTAATTTCTGCTTGCAATTTTCTGCTATTTAATTGAATTTAAGTACTACATCCGTCTATCTATTAATTACCTATCTATCTTCTATCTATATAAATAAAAAAGGATTTGCACATCACTTGAGACCGGCACGGCAGATTTTGCTTTTTTGTGTTCGTAATTGTCAGAATAAAGTTTGTATGGAATATTTTTTTTGGAAATTCCACGGGAAATGTATTTTTAAGTGAAATTGCCACATTCTTTTATGTTTAATCTTATATATATATAAATGAATCCCCATTTCCCTTGGTCACGGCATCACGCGTGAACGGGTAGACCGATTTTAATTCGGTTTTCACTAATGGGAAGAGGGATAAACGGGGAATGTTCATATATATAAAAATTGCACCCCGGGCGAAGCCGGGGGCGGGTCGCTAGTTTTATATATTTAATGTGTTTTGAATGAACATTATTGTTTTCCATTAAAACATGAAATAAACCTGTTCTTTATTTATTTTTTTAAAGAAACTTTGCAATGAATTGAGGAATTTCTTGCAAAAGTAATTAATTGTATTGCTTCTGACACAACCACCAACGGCATCCGGCAATGTTCCGCTAGAAGGATTGGTGTAGCATACAATGTTATGGTAACACACAATATTGAAAATCTTTTTAAATTTTACTTACCTACATTGTTTTTAATTCAATTTATTTTTCACAGTGGATACGACGATGTCGCCACGAATGTGTTCTCTGCTGTTACGTACCTCCCATCCCATGTTACCATGTATAATGTATAAAAGATCTTATAATGGTTATGCCAGTGTCAATTGTAACAAGGACCTTAATGAATATTTTAGCAATCTTTTTTTTAATAGAGATAAAGAAAAAGATAAAGAAAATGGCAAAGAGATGAGGTTATTTTCTACTGTCTGAGCCAAAGATGTTTACGACACAGTTACGCAGAAATATTTTTTGGTTATTTTTTTTAAATAATCGAAAAAATAAGCTTTCTCAGAAAACATATTTTGTAACAATACCGTACCGTAATTAGTAGTAACGCATAGGATTCCTGAAAGGTTCCAAAACTTGACTGGATCTACATAATATATCTCCGCATAAAGGTCTTGTCAGTTATAACTCTTGCATAAACTATTATTAATTAATTAAGAGTTTATTTACTACTACTCCCGGCTTCGCACGAATGCTATTTTCCGAGCAATTTTTCTAATTTTTCACTTCAAAAAACATCAATGAATATTTTTTAAAAAAAGCCGTTCTCGAATTTTGCGCTCAACAACACATTTAGCGATTTATTTTTCTTCATATAGAAAACCAATAAGTATGCTAGTTCGTTTCTTTAAAAATAAACCATGATTAAATTTTACATCTTTCATGGAATATTTTAATATAATTATTAATGTAATCAGCATTTAATTATAATTAAATACTGATTTAATTAAAGTCGGATCTCCATTCGACAGTAGAATATTCTAATCGCTAGTAAAGAAATCACGTGACCATAATTGCGTATTCTTCTGTCATAATGAGGGAGGTTGTACAGCTTTGTTCGTTTATTGTGTAGTTAGTAGCTTTTGTCAGCGACTTCGTTTGCGCATAGTTATTAATTTTATTTTCTATTGTTTAAACTATACTTTTGCATTTATAATTTTTGTAGAATATCTTGAATTATTTTAAATGAATAAATAAATAATTTGCATAAGATTCCAGGTATAATACCCGGAACCTCTTTATTATTTATTTTTTGACGTGAAGAAGAAATATATTAACACCCTCTTGACGGGGCATAGAATTTATACTAATATAACAAAGAGAAAGGGCGGATTTTGAGAAAGGCGGTTCCGGGGGAACCACTGCACCTATTTGAAAGATGGATCCTGAGCGCATTTGCTGCTAGGCTTGATTGTCAGTACCTGAACCACTGTTGTATGGTTCATGACTAATAAACATAATTATGTAATACTAACATAGATTTTAAGCTGTTACTAGCATAATATGATCCTTGTTGGTCCAAATAAATAAATTATTTATTATTATTATATTCCAGATGGACATAGGGTACATTATGTTAATCCCCTCAATTGGTCCCGAGCGAAGCCGGGGCGTCTAGTTTTACTGTTTTATATAAAGCGAAATTACACCAGTATAGTACTTAGGTCATTGGTTTACTGGTAACCTCACTCTTCCGCAGTACTTTATTTAATTTTATAAAAATCACTAGAAAGTTTTCTTGTCTCACCTATCTCCACTTGTTACACGCGAATACGGAGTAGGTACAGGTCATTACGATAAATTTTTTCGCGGTGACAGCGGCAGCGCCACTTATTATAACTGTTCACCTCATCAGAGTTTTTGTCAATTTTGGGTTAATGATAACATCGGAGTAATGCATAAAATAACATTCTTTGGAGTGTCTCCGTCGAAAATCGTTTACGACTTTCGAGTGATTTGTTCCGCTACTTCAATTCCTTTTACTCGAAATTAATGTGACCATTTTACATTGTTATCATTCAACGAAAGGGCGTGTTTATATGACCTGAATTATTTCGTCAGACAGCCGCGCGGTCACCACTCGGCGATCGTTGTTATGAATCTTTGTTCCAACTATGTAAAGTTCAAAAGATTACGAGGCCAATCGCCAACAAGATGGACAGATCAAGTAAAGGCCCACCTCTTTGCTGGGCGGTGAGAGCGACCATGGACCGGGGCCGATCGATAGGCAGATGGTGCGGTCGAAACAGAGACTTTGTAACGACGATCCTCAGTGTGTGGTGACTGGAAGGAGAGAGATACGTTTCTAAATTCAAACTCTAGGATTGACAGTGACTTAGGGGAGACTACCGTCCGTCGTGAGGTCTCCTGAGATAACCGGCGTACCTCCACTTTCGGGTACGCCCAGGTTGTTCCGACGGGAAGTCCCCGTGCTGGACAGCCGTGGCGGGGCGCGGATGTCGTATCATAACGTTCCCGCGACTCCGCCCATAAAGTCGTTGGGTTTTAGCCGGTAGGAGTCCGGCATAACTCTATTTGCGTGTGGCATACATAATATGGAGACTTCCATATTATATTATTTAACATTGAAAATAATATTTTACATGTCCGTACAACACAAACTTTATTTCTTTCACTTATATATACAATATCTTGACTATCAATAAATAAAACATTACCAAGGTTACAAACCAGCGACAATAATTAAAATTAAAAAGAGTATTAACCTCATCATCCCCCCTCAATTCTAATTCACTACAGAATATGAATTGTCAAAAAAAAAGAAGAGATAGGTACATAAAAAAAAATATGTCTTCATTTAACAATCTAAATCTAATCTAATCTAATTTAATCTAATATAAACCTACCCCCCCATCAATCTCAACAATTCTTAATAATTTTTACTATAATACAAGTTGTTGAAATTGACACTGATAATAGTTATTATAACTAAATATCGCAGAAACATTAGAAATAATTCAATTAAAGCCTAGTTTTTGTACAAAATAGTTGTGCTTCAGTTTTCCTAAAGCCTTTGTTAAAATATCTGCTATATTTTCATTCGTGCTTACATATTTTACAATTATATCTCGTTTACTAATTAAATCCTTGATGAAATGGTATTTTATATCAATGTGTTTTGACCTCTTACTATTTTCATTTGACTCCATTAACTTAATCGCACTTTGATTATCTACAAGTAATATTGAACTTGAAGGATTGTTAAAGTCTTGTAATAATCCTTTTAAAGAAATTAATTCTGTACACGCTAGAGCCGCAGCTACATATTCAGCTTCGGCTGTTGATAAGGCGACAACGTTTTGTTTCTTACAGAACCAGGCCAACAAATTATTTCCATAGAAAAGGACAGAGCCACTCACGCTTTTCCTGTCCTTTTTGTCGCCAGCCCAATCAGCATCGGTATAGGCAACTAAGCTACAACTGCTATCCCGTTTATATACGAGACATTTTGACTTCGTTTCTTTTAGATACCGCAAAACACGCTTAGCTGCTTTCCACAGTGATAAAGTGGGCTCATCCAAAAATCTACTTAAGAAAGATACTGCGAAGCAAATATCAGGTCTACTTGAAGTAGCTAAGTATAGAAGACTACCTATAAGCTCACGATATGGTATATCGAAGGAAATGGGTTCATTGTCATCCGTTGTGAAATTTGCTTCCATCGGTGTCTCTACTCCTTTGCATTCTGCCATGTTAAATTTATCAAGCAATCTATTTATTGCTGATTCTTGAGAAATTGAAATTGATTCTGGCGTTCTCATAATATCCAATCCCAAGTAAGCACTCACTTCTCCAAGGTCCTTAACATTGAATTCAGTTTTTAAAGAATCATGTGACTTGTTTAAGTTCATTTTACTTTTTGACATTAGAATGATATCATCAACATAAACTAACAAAAATACATCTTCCAAAACATATAAACAAAAATCATGTTTCGATTGTATAAAACCTCTTTGGGTTAAAAAAGAATGAAGTCTTTCGTTCCAGCATTTAGGTGCTTGTTTTAATCCATAGAGCGATCTTATTAATTTCAAAACAACGCCCTTTTCAATTTTTACCCCTAACGGCGGTTTTATATAAACATCTTCTTTTAAAAAACCATTTAAAAAGGCCGTAGGAATATCTAATTGTTTCATATACATATCATTTTGTACTGCTTGGCTCAGCATCATACGAATTGTGGGCATACGAGCCACTGGTGAATATACATTAAATAGTGTTTCTTCTTGAAATCCTTTTGCCACTAATCTGGCCTTTTTTGTACCATCCTTTTTAGTAGTGAATACCCATTTGGTATCTATAGCCTTTTTATCTTTAGGTAATTTACATTCTTCCCAAGTTCCCAAACATTTAAGGGAATTTAATTCTTTGTCTATAGCATCTTGCCACTCTTTACCTCTTTCAACAGCTTCTTTGTAAGAAATTGGATCACCCGTACACAAACAGTATGCCATATATATTTCATAATCTTCTAATATTTTCGGAGGCTTAACAATTCTGCCACTTCTTGTCTTTATCACATGTTCATTTGTAACATCGTTTTTCTCATTTAAATTTTCTTCAGTACAATCTTCAAATATTTCTTCTGGTTCCGTGATTCCATTATCATCATTCGTATCATCAACAATAACTTCTTCTCTGTCTTCATTATTTTGTTCAGGTTCAGTAATCCTATTATTATTTTGTGAATTAATTCCTGACATACTTACTCTTTGCCACTCTCGTTCGTTATCAACTTGATTATTTTCGTTGTATGTAATGTTATTTTCATCGAATCTCACATCTCGTGACACAATTACTTTGTTGTTTTTAGGATCCCATAAATTATACCCTGTCCTGCTATATCCTACCATTCTACATTCACATGCTCTTTCTGAAAGTTTATCAGATTTCGGTAAAATATAAGCCCACGCCTTTGCACCAAATGCACGTAGTTTCTTTAAATCTCTTGTCCCATATAAAACTTCACAAGGAGTTTTGTAGTCAATAGCCATAGAGGTACAACGGTTTAACTGATAAGCTGCACATTTTATAGCTTCACCCCACAAATTTTTCGGGAGCCGAGTTTCAATAAGCATAGTCCTTGCTTTATTGTATAAGCTTCGATTCATTCGTTCTGCCACGCCATTGCTAGCTGGTGAATATGGTAAGCTATATTCTAAAGCTATACCTTTCAGGTTACAAAATTGACGAAGTGTATTGCAGGTGTATTCACCTCCATTGTCACATCTAATCCTTTTAACCGTTTTCTCAAATTCGTTTTCGTATCGACGGATATAGTTAATAATATTTCCGGCGGCTTCTGATTTTCTTTTTAACAAGAAGACTACACAAAAGTGGGAAAAATCATCTATAATCGTTTGAAAAAAGATTTCACCCTGTATAGTCGGAATGCTGGATGGGCCCGCTATATCACTATGTAACAGTTCTAAGACCTGACGAGACCTAGGTCGCTCCAACGTTTTGAATGGTAACCGTGTTGCCTTACCTTTCATGCACGCATTACATACATTGTCGTTAAGTGGTAACTGTAGCCTCTGTAAAGTTTTAGAGCTGGTATGTCCTAAACGTCTATGCCATAACATGCCATTAGCTGAATATATAGCAGCGACTCCATCCTCTGTTATAATTTCACCCTGTAAAATATAAAGTTTGCCATTATTGTATGCCCATATATTAGACCCATTATGGAAAGTAATTTTTGCATATTCATTTACAAATACGATTTCGTTTGGTTTTTCCAGTAATTTTCGTACAGATAGAAGATTGTATGCTAAATTTGCCACTATAAGTCCTTCGACAGTAAACTTAACGTTACCACATTTTATTGGTAAACTGCCGCTTTGATATGCAAATAATTTTTCACCATTAGCCGTGTTAATTTTTATGGGATGTTCTAAGTTTTTTATATTTGTCATACATTGTCTATAAACATTAGATATGAAATTTTGTGATGCACCGGAATCTACTATAAAGGAAATAGATTGATTAACGGATGCCTTACAAGTTAGATTAAATTCTCCGTCAATCATGTAGCCCACTTCCTCTGTGGCTTCTTCATGGACTATTATTGCATCATCCTTCGATGTACATGCTTTGTTCGCACCCCGAGTGCGAAACTGCATTCTGCCACGACCCCGCCTATATAGTTCACCACTTCGGACAGGTGCTCCCCGTTTGGAAGTATAATAATGTCTGTTTTGAACATTTTTGTGACAATATCTTGCTGTGTGTCCCTTTTCATTGCAGGTCCAGCACTCTATATTAAATGCACTATCTTGTTTTGGTTCAATCATGTCATCCAGTCTAATTTCTGCATCAAGTAGAGTCCTTTTTGTCTTTTCTAAAGTCAGTTCTTCATTCATTGCTTCTAAGGCTGTAGTAACATTATTATATTTACCGGGTAAGGCGAGTAACAAATGTACCACTTTATCAGACTCGTCCATTTTGGACATTACTTCAATGTCACTTACCAGCTTGTCAAATTTCAAAAAAAAATCTTGCAATTTTTCATTGTTGTCACATTTCAACTCAATTAACTTCTTTTTCAAATTATATTTATTCATAATACTTCTTCGTGTAAAAATATTTTCTAAAGAATCCAACATATCTTTTGCACTTTTGCATCTCTTCACAATTTCCAAAAAACTATCTCCTAAACATTGTACTATTAGCGACCTCGCAGCTGCATCTTCCTTTTTATTTTCCTCCTTTACGTTAGCACATGTTACTATATCACCAAGCCCTTTCTCCTCCAATAACAAGTCCAATCTAAATTTCCAATTGTGGAAATTGTCTCCATCTTCTAACCGACAAATCACGTTTTGTATTTTCGGTTGAGCCATATTTTGCTCTTGTCAGCCTTTTTCTTCAGTAGCAAACTCTATTTATTGTAAAATTTAAATGAATTATGAAATTGTCAAAAAAAAAATTATGATCGTAAATTTGCTAAATTTTATCCGAAACATTGAACATCGGTAATATGGGGCGGCCCATAACCTATTAAACTCTATTTGCGTGTGGAAGTCTCCATATTATATTATTTAACATTGAAAATAATATTTTACATGTCCGTACAACACAAACTTTATTTCTTTCACTTATATATACAATATCTTGACTATCAATAAATAAAACATTACCAAGGTTACAAACCAGCGACAATAATTAAAATTAAAAAGAGTATTAACCTCATCACCCGCAGCGTCCCCATCGCTGCCGGATATCCATGAGGCTTTCCCAACGTTAAAAAAAAGGATTGACAGAGACTGTACTTATCGAAGTATTGATTTAACAAAAAAATGCTTGCAATTCTTTTGCAAGCGTCGTTTAAGTTTCCTGTGAATTGAATATATCAGGGTTAAGTTGCTATTTGTTGAAAATATTAGAAATAAATGTTGATACAGTATTATATCACTATTGAGTAATAACCATTGAAACCGGACACTTCTTATAAATATTTCTTTGTTTTTTAAAAGATGGCTTCTTTATTCTATATGTAGACGATCCTATTGATGGTTGGCTTCTGTTGCCTAAAAACACAAACAAGCAATAAGGCAAAGCCATAGTCACGAGCTCCTGGTTTACTTTGATGATCCAAGGACCTATGAAAGTTCCTCTTGTGTCGAAATAACAATATAAAAAAGGTAGAAATAATTTTATTTCTGTTTCCAAACAAATGAACATTTCAACAAGTTGTATGTGTGTTTTTGCTTTTCCTATTGCGATTTGTTCTGTAATTTAGTTATAGGCAACTACGCAGTGATTGGAGCGCAATCAAGGCGCGCCTTCCATTTATTCTTTGATTGCCGTGGCGTAGTCGGTCAAAATTAAATGCCATTGACCTTTAGACAATGACAAAGGTAATACGATCGTTTTTGTCTACATTAACTTTATTTTAAGTTGTAATGAAATAAAACAAGCAATTGTTGGCTTTAAAAGCCGCACTTACACCTTTAAACCACTTGTTGTATCTCTAATTCGATGTACCTAAATGCGGACACGGATGTTGGGCATGTAAATATTTTAAAACAATAATTTCAAACTACTCTAAACGCGTGCACGACAACGCGTATACGTTTCTTTATTAACAGTGGATACACGTATGCTTTCTTAACAGGCCAATTCAATTAATACTGCGAATTTGAAGTAATATTGGGGAGTCTTATAAGTTGAAATAATATTCATAAGGTTCAAATGAACTATTTAAACTTACAGAAGACCACTACCCTGAAATAACAGCTCGTGTGCTGTTGTGTTTCGGTGAGTGAGTAAGGGATTCCGGAGCCCATTTCCCTATCCCCTCCCAATCCCTTATCCTTAAACCTACTGTAGTCGGCAGCGCACTTGCAGCAGCTTTTGCGTTGCTTGTGTTATAGGCGACGGTAGCCACCAACCGTCCAGTGGACCGTCAGCCTGTCTGCCGATCCTAACTTTAAAAAAAATGAAACGTAAAGACATTTTTGTGTAAACCAAGCAGTTCTACCCAAATCCGATAGATGTCGCCACTTCACCATAGAATAAAAATATCTACATTTTAGTTCAGTACTACTTTCAGTATTGTAATAGATGACGCGTTTATTCCACAGATAAGTTTAATTAGTTAATTAGTTATACACACAAGTCAGCTCATATATTGTGTGTCAACTCCGACACACGACTGGAGTTTACTCCTTAAATTCGATTGTCTTTGACTATGCAATAAGAAAAGAGGGCAAATAAACTTATCTGTGGAATAAACGCACCATCTATTATAATACTGAAAGTAGTACTGAACTAAAATGTAGATATTTTTATTCTATGGTGAAGTGGCGACATCTATCGGATTTGGATAGAACTGCTTGGTTTACACAAAAACCGAGCAGGGGGTACAGAATTTTGGATTTAATTAATTACTTAGTTAAGTTCAACTAGTTATTACTTCCTCTACCGCTATGCATTTGCGCCGTAAAATTTATTCTTCGTTAATCCAGGATTTAGTCTATCTTCGTGTCAAGTTCGCTACGGTTTACCCATGATTAAATAACAAACATCCAAACATTTCCATAAACTTTTTATTTAAGTAGTTATTATCATAATTATTCTCTTCATCTTCAGTATGTTGGTATCCTGAGTTTTTTCGGGGTTTCTTCTCAGGATCGTCACCATCTTGGCAATTTTTCTTTACGAAATCATAGTAAAATATATAAATCGATTTGAAAAAAAAAGTGATCTTGTTATCCTGTTTATGAGAAAAAAAAGTGTGTTATCAGCTCCGACACACGACTCAAGTTTACTCCTTTAAACAAAGATAATTGTATTTAATACAACATCTTTGCCTTTAAACGTATGAAATTTTCCTTGTGTCATAGATAACTGGACACCTAATTTTATTGTATATTATTTAGTTACATTCTGCATATTTATGTCGCAAGTAGGTGACTTGAATAAGGCATTCCCGTTATCCGGCCAGGGAGCTGTACAAGATTTACTATAAAAGACTTAATATAATTTAGAGAAATGTATGTATGACCTTGCCCAATGAGGCGACGTGTCCTTTATGGAAAAGCCTCCAAATAAAGATTAAAAAAAAGATGTTACGCTTTCCAACAAAAGTTATGTTAGTAACGTTCGGTATATATATACTACGTTTTATAAGTTCAAATAGTTCATTTTTTCGACGACAGATGTCGCTGCCCCGGCAGGTTATAACGCGCTTTCGTTTCGTTTCGACGTTGCTTTTATAAGCTTTCGATAAAAGCAAGATTTCGACATTTGCTGTTATAAGCCCAAAGAATAGAATTACGGAAAATAAATACTTGCGTCAGCTGTAGCATAAATATCAAAGTTACAGATAACCTAACGCTTTTTAGTTAACGCTTGTATTAATTTGACTCCTCATAAAATTTCCATACCGGGAACCTTATATGAAAATCGATTCTTAAGGAATAAACTCCAATAAACGATTTGGTTTGATTTGTTGGATCTAGGCCTCTTCCAATGCTCGCCACCACACAATTTTCTGCCCTTCGCGTCCGTGTGGGGACGGATTAAGAATATAATTCCTCATCACCACCGGGTAGCGTGTCGAGACGGCTAACCCTGGTTAGCAGGAGATGGGCAGCAGCGTCTTCTGTAAAACTTTATACATACTGCAATCACCAATCCGCCTGCCAAGTATGGTGATTGTGGCAAGTATGCATAGTAGTTTGCAAGTAAGCGGAAGTACGCACACTTTGAAGACGAAATTAATGTTTGCTTTCATCTAAATTTACGGTCATTTTAATAACAGACCAGTTTACGGAGATATTCACACTATACCTACACAATTAAATGACATCAACAGTTATGTTGCATTGCGTAAGTTTATAATTACTTAGAAACAATTAAAACTGTAATGAATGCGTACGAGACAGCCGTGAGCCATTCGTGAGCTGCGGGCTCGTGTGAACGGACCTTTAAGGAATTTTAAATGCTTGGGAGATGAGACTATTCAACTATTCGCAGCCTTATTTTGTTTATCAATTTAAGTCATTTATAAATTGTTATTTTTCGCTCATTGGTCGAAATTAATTCATAGTCATTAACGAGATGGGGGAAAAAACTGTTATATTTTTTTTAATAGCTAAAACTTACCAATAAATATTAAACAAAAAAAAAATTAAATTGGTGTGCTGGACTGGACAGTTTTATGTTTTAGCTTTGTCTATTTTAAGTTAGATAGATAAATAAGTGTTCGTCCACTAGATCAAATTCGATGGCATATATTTTTATTGATAACAAAAAAAATGAGAGAGGAGGCGAAAGTTTTTTGTCTTTACCTATTTATTTATATAAATATAAAATAAAGTCGCTATCCGCATCTGTTTGCTTCTTCTCTAACTTGTTCTGGCCTAATTCTTCCCCCCATATGGTGGAACTATCTTGATGCCAATTTTTCCGTAATCGCGAAGTTTACCCATGGAAACGTAGCAAACGAATATTATTTGTACCTATCTATGAATCTATACATAATACTATAAAAAAAATTATCGCAGTCCGCTCAGTTTCTCTGCAAACTGTTTTAATTGTTATTTTTTTTATTGGCAATATTTCAATTTTTATACTTACAACTTACTCCAAAATACCTTTTTAAGATAAATTGATTTTTCTACGAATAATTTAATTTGATTCAATTTTTTCTCTAATACTTTCACAAAAAATATCATTCTCGTTTCTGAATGGTTAGGTAATCTTAAAGCGATTCATCTTGTTTCCTCAACGCATAGGTAACAATATTTTTAATTAAAAATGTATCTACTATTCTGTGAGAAAACAAGGTTCATGGGACTCTCAATATTATGTATATCGCTGTGGAAATCACCACAGATCCCCTTCAATTTTGTTAATTTTAGCAGACCCACCCAATTTCCGTATCCCTTCCTAATCCCTTATCCTTAATCCTACTAAGGTCGGCAGCACACTTGTAACACTTGTGCCGTTGCTTGTGTTAATAGGCGACGGTAATAGCCTACCATCAAGTGGAATGGTCTGACAATCTACAAAAAAATATTTAACTTGATATATATAAAGTTTGTTTGCAATTTTTCTTCCCCTTTCTCCTTATTTCTTTCTTTTTCCTTTCAACATGAACTAGTCTAATTGAAATTATTTTTATAGCGTTATCATATTCTTCATCTTTGACATATATATCTTTGAAGTCAAATTTAGCAGACGTAAACAGTTTTATTGTCTTGATTTAATCGAAGTGGGATATCAAAGATCGCTCACTTGAAACGGAAACGTAGCGGTATTTTAATAGTGTACTGTTGATCTACTTTAAACTACGTCTGTTTTATAGACCCTGCCTGCTACTTATTTATTGCGTACTGTGTAGCATTCCCCGACGTTTATCTTAATCACTATATTATTTCTATTTCATATTCTGTGATGATGTACGGACCGCGGGTCGACGGTGGATCCTGATCGGTCCTAATGGAAGTTTATGAGGGAGGACCATGTCCAGCAGTGGACGTCCTACGGCTGAGATGATGATGATGTTGATGAATTTTACTATTACTGTAAAGTGAATAGAAAGAGAAGTGAATAGAAATGAAAACTGTAATATACAAGATTTAAATAATATAAGGTGGTAAAATGAAATGAGTGGGGTATGAGAGATAGGTGAAATGAAAGTCTGTGGGATGATAGGAAGCCGCCCTTAAAACCTCTAGTACGGATATAAGGAAGTATGATACTCGTACAAATATTGGTCAATGCTTAGGTAGTTTTTAAAGGATTTAATATCCTACGAGCGCAGCACGGGCGTCCGAAAAATTGGTGATAAAATGGCAGAAGACTTTGTTCCCCTTAGCTTGTGACTTATTTTATTCTCCTATGACTCCTGTGCACGTTACTTCATAAGAGTATTTAAACAGCTTACGGTAAAAATCTGTCTCTTTACTTCTTTTTAGACGCCCATGCGTCTAACTCTGCTTTCAATATAATTTATAGCTAGAAATGGTACTTATTAGAAAATATTAACTCAACACAATTTCAATTACCTAGAGTCATTTGAGACACAATTCAGGAGATTGTCTCAAATTGCTTTCATATCCCGTCGCTGACCGCGAGTTTGACCGCAAATTCTTGAGCCCAGATATAATGACGCTTTTGCCTCGATGGCTTCTTTTAAATGTGAAAATGTTTTTCTAACACTTGTCTCCTTTTCAGACCACGCCGTCATGTGGCGTGTTTGGCTACTGGCATGCCTCGTAACAATATCTTCCGGGCAGCACACGCGTCCCAATCGGGTCGTCAACGTGGCCACCACTTGCGACCGTCAAGGTATCTCTGTGTCCCTGCAAATGGAGCAGCCATTTAAAGGGCTAGTGTTCAGCAAGGACTTCTCCAGGGAATGTAAAGGTCAAGGTAAGCCACATAATTGATACAGATTTGATTAAAATTGTACCTTGACCATAAAATTTAAAGCAGAGTGTTGCCTCGCACTGTGTTACGGCTTTTAAATCGTGTTTTATTATTTAAAATTACCTAATTCCTGTCTGTTGCTTCTTTGTGTAATGGTCGTAAGACAGGCTATCGGTTCACTTGATGGTTGGTGACTACCTTCGCTTATAACGTAAGCAACACAACTGGTGCTGCAAGGCGCTGCCGATCGAAGTAAAATAAAGATAAGGGATTGGAAAATTGAATCTGGCAATTTTTCCTTACTTACCGAAACACAACAGGATAGGTACTACATGCTGTTATTTCACGGCGGTCTTCTGTAACGGGGTGTTTACTGCCGCCAGACGGGCTGCCCAAGAGCTGCGTAACGCAGTATACCCTGTCGTTACTAAAATATAAAAGCTAACAAAGCTATAAATAATAAAAATTCTCATTTCAGGAAACTTGAAGGAAAAGATTTCGTTGTATTTGCCGTCAAACGCTTGCGGCGTACGGACTTCGCCATTAAATGGTACAAAAGACTTGGAGCTCGATGACGTCAGCAATCTTTATTATTCTGTTGAATTGATTGTTCAAATGGACAAGCATCTTCAGCAGTCCTCGGATCAAGAAATATTGGTCAGGTGTGTATTGATGACGTACCTACTATAAGTAGATTTAGAGATTACCCATAAAATATTTATAGTCTAACAAACAAACATACATTCTAATATTATTATGCGTAAATTACATTTTCTGGAAACTATTTATTTATACAAATAACTAGCGAACCGCCCCGACTTCGCACGGAGTTGAAATTTTAAATATCCTTTTTTTAGCGGATGCTTCCTTACTTATCCTTACATAGTATAAATTGAAGTCGCTGCCCGCGTTTGTCTGTCTGTCTTTATGTATGTTTTCTAACATACTCCTCTTAAACGACACAACGGATTTTGATGCGGTTTCCACTAGTGATCTTTTCACTAGTGGAAACCGAGGAAGGTTTTTACATATAATTTGTAGACAAAATTACACCCGTGCGAAGCTGGAGCGGGTCGCTATACGTTATAATATAAACCTGTATTCAATTTTTCAGCTTTCTAAACTTAGTAGTTCTGTGGGTCTAGCATGAGTTTACAAAAGAACGCACTCGCTAGCGAAAAAAGATTTATCAATTAGGTTTCTCCAAGAAACTCTTATGATGGTTTTATTAAATTATTTAATATTTTTATGCCTGCGAAAACATCCGCAATGATCGAGATGTCTCCATTCCAAACGTCAAAATCAGTTTCTTGCCCTATTTATTGACGTAGTGTTTTTATGTTTCAGATGCAAATTGCAGCCTCGTGTGATGCGTATCAACAGTTCGGCGATCGAAAATGTCATCAGCAGCAAACTGCGAGAAATGACTGGACACGATGTAAAGAAAACTAGGTAAGTCACTTGGCCGATCAAGAGATGGCTCTGCTAGTCTAAATTTGTTATAATATTAATTAATTTTATGTAATATGTACCTACATACTTATACTTAAATTTGTATGTAATAAATTGTAAAAAATGAAGAAACCCTTCCTTCGGAAGATCAGTGGTGACCTAATGCCAACAAAATGCTGGTACTTTTTACAACTTTCATATTCGCTTTTACTGTTCTATTTTTGTTTAATTGTATGTTTCTAATGCTACAAATAATTGTATGTTTCTTATGCTACAAATAATTTGTTGAGTAATGGAAAATTATTAATATGGAACATACGATGTTCTTTCTTCGATTACCGAAGGGTGATAAGCGATTGCAGTTGTGAAAATTAATTTTAATGGCGAATAGCCGCAGACAATAACGTATCTTTATTAAATAAATAAAATAACTAGTCCTCAATAAACTAAGACACAGCTCATAGATCCTTAATAGATTCGAAGCAATGGGGGATGACATCTGTTAATATTATTTTTCAGAACCGGTCGCAACCGTCAAGGGTTTATGAATCCAGTGGAGTCAGAAGAACGGGAGTGGTTATTGGAGGCAGCCAGAGCTTGGATGGAGCTCGCTCCGGCAGCCGAAACCACTGAACCGGCGACCGTCGAAGTTGGACAACCCACCAAATTGCTTATACAATGCAGTTTACCCGGTTCGTAACTCTCAATATTGCTATAGTATGATCGCCGCTAAAGAACGTTTTAGCCAAATATTATTTGACACTTTATTGGAATTTTAAATTAATTTCAAATATGTAATATAAAAATTAATTTCCTGAAAACAAAATTCATGCATTTTAGCCATTTTAGCTATACCATTAAATTTACACAACAAAATCTTTAGCCTTAGAAATTGACAATAGATTAAATTGGAAATGTCATATTGATAGTATCAGAAGACGTGTAAGTAAACAAGCATAGTTTTATTTTATACTAACTGAGCCCGCAACTTCGTACGCATGGTATTCTATATAGAGCGCGTAACTTTTTTGTTTGTAAACCGATTGGAATGAAACAAACACTAAATGTTATGGAAAGCTTGCTACAATACATCAGTGAAAACCGCATTTAAATTGGTTAAGCCGTTTCTGAGATTAGCGTGTATACGAACACACAGACAAACAGCTAAACAGACAAAAAAATCTAAAAGCCATTCTTTTGATCTCGGTAAAATAAGTACAACCTGTATAGACTGTTTTTTTTTTATAATATTTAATGTACAGACACGGCTCGTTTACGATTTATTATATGTTTACATTTATATTGTAAGCATCTGCTAAGACAAGATTCTTGAATATTTCTACTCCGTGTGAAGCCCCCCCGGCTTCACACGGAGTCGCTAGTCGCTAGTCATTCTATGTTACAGTACCTATATTCAGCAAATAAATTATTAATATCAATATATAATAATATTTAAATAATGTTACAGTTGGCATCGGTGTCCGCGTGACAAACTGTGTCGCCCACGACGGCCTCGGTGAAGCATCTCAAAAGCTCTTAGACGAAGCGGGGTGCCCGATCGACAAGACGATATTCAACAGGCCGATCGTCCACAAGCACAAGCATAGAAAGGCCGAAATCGATTTTTCACATTTAGAACACGACGCCACATACAGAGGCGCCAAATTGTCCGAAACCGAGCCAAAATATAATATAAAAAGTATAATGGGCTATCAGCACGCGGTGACGACGTTCGCCGCGTTCAAGTTTCCCGACCGGGCGAAGTTGCACGTGACGTGCGGTGTAGAGTTGTGTAAAGGGGAATGCCCGTTCATCGACTGCAGAGCTTTACAGAAGCCTCAGCAGACGAGGGATGGATTGGTGAGGAAAGCGCGATTGGATAAAAACGCTAAAGGAGTCGTAATAGATAGATTGGAGGTGTATAATAGCATCGAGGTTCTGGCACCGAATATTGAGTTAGAGGATGAGGCTTCTATTAGAGGTAAGTTCATTGCAACGTTTATAATTTCACTCATTTCTATTTGTAATAAATAATGGTGGGCGGGCTGACCGTGCACTTGATTTATGGCCACTGGCATCCGATTACTTACCGAAAAAAAAAAGTGTTTTATTGTGGTTGTTTCATATTGGTATTTTGTTGGGATAGATGGAACGGGAAAAATACACAAATTAGCCGAAATACATCATTTTATGTGAAAAATAAAAATAAAATAAAATAAAATACTGCGATGACGTCACGGTTATCTAAAAAAGCAGTCATGGAGACAACGGAAAGACTAACTTTCAGGGGTTCATAACATATTTTTTTAATAAAACATAAAGTTAACACCTATTTTACTAGTATTATTCACCATATTACTATATTACTATTACTTTATCAAGTAGCGAAATCATTCATAAAAAAAGGACCATAAAAAGGTGCCAAGTGTTGTCAAGTTCGCTTTCCTGTACCATGAAACAGATAGAGTTGGCCGTTTCCAACATTTTTTCATGCGAGGGAAAAGGACAGAAATACATAATAACTCGATTGTGTAAAACTCAGTATGGGTTCGTTTACATTGTCCATGGCGTTACTTTAGTTCTTGTATGAATCTATGTACGTTGCTATCGTCGCCCTTAACACAAGCAACGCCACAGCTGCTGCAAGTGCGCTGCCGACTACAATAGGATTAAGTAAGAGATTAGATAGGAAAATGGGCTCTGGCATCCCTTACTCACTCACCGAAACCCAACAGCACACGCGCTGTTATTTCATGGTGGTCTTCAGACCAGACGGGCTGCCCAAATGACTGCGAAACGCAGTGTGCCCTGCCACTCTTTGCAGATCCAGCCAAATCATTTTCATTTTTTCAAAGTTGACCTTGCCGGGAATCGAACCCGGGTACCCTAGAACAGAGCGTTAAGGCAAGCACCCTAACCACTCATCCAACGGGCTCGTCAATCGTGTGACTTATCAAAATTTAAAATGGACTTAACTGCTCTTACAGATTTATCTTTTCCTTATAGATGGATAAGTCTCAAGTTTTAAATCTATCAACGTTATGCACTTGTTTAGGTTCACGACGAGTAGAAAGCGAGGAGGAAGATTTCGTCCGCGGCTTCTCACCGGGCGATAAAACGATTTGTCTCTCTCCCGGCAAAATGGCGTTGGCTTTTTGCGTGTTGGGCATTATATTTTTGTGTGCCATCGCCGTCGCGTTCGTGTCGCTGGTGCGAGCGAGACGCCGAATGGGCCGAGAACCGCTGCATACCTCCCTCTCCTTCTACACTGGCAGCAAGAGTGTCTTCTCGTCCAGCGAAAGTTCCACTTCTGGGCTCAGCGGTAGCAAGTTGCTTCTCACCGACAGTCCATACTTAGACCATCATTCGTCCTCTAGCAACAACTGGCCCTATTCCAGGGCGTTCTGATGAATTTTCGAAGTTGCCATTTAACGGACGCAATTTAATAGTTAACCACTTGTATGCCGGAAGCCGAATTACCCTTGTCTGCCAGCGCTTAAATTTATCATTTCAAGTGCCATTTGTCACGATATATACAGGTTGTTCAAATTTCAACCGTTTTTACCGATTTAACTACTACTCTAACTGATCTAATTGTTCTACCATGATTTATTAATAAAGTGGATCCACGTTCCGGCATACAAAGTGTTAAGTATACTTATTGGTGCCTTGCAGAGAAATTATTATACTCTTTGATTTTTCTACTAAGGGACGTGTTTCTGTTTATGTTGTCATTCTTCTGAATTTTTGTGTTTCCAAAAATTTCTTTACATACTTTTTAAATTGTTTACACATTAATTTGAAAAAAATATACAATAGGTACTATATCGTATTCGGTACACATTTTGAAATACGTTAATCGGACTTTGGAGAAGATATTTTTCATATTAAAAATCTTCTTTGAATTTCTGAAGACTGTTTCAGTGTTGGGTTAAAGTATAAAGCAATATGCAAGTATTAAATTTCTAAAAAATATCAAACAAATTTTAAACTGTCTTAGATTTTATACTATTCATAATTTTACATTACAAAGTCGACGGACAACAAATTGTTTTAATTTTAAGTGAATTGACTGACATTTTTAGTCATTTGAGGATGTGCTTTTGAAAAAAAAAATACACCATAAATATTTAAGTAATCGCAATTTTTTTATGCAGCGATTGTTTCTAATATTTACGGTTATGGTTATTTAGCTATAACGGGGATTATGGTTTTTAGCGTCAGGTTTTTTTTAGTACATTTTAGTGAAGTAGGTACATAAACTTTTTCGTTCATCAGCACCTCCTCGACATTTAGACTTAGACAACTTGTAAAAGTTGTAAAGTCTATATAACTTTATTTGCCTTTCCTGTATTCGTATTTTAGCAAATACGAAAAACGGTTATGATTTCGTGTTGATTATACCTACATGCGGAGGTGGAATAATGTTAGATAGACTGTAGCTATTTATTAAATTAGTTTGTATTTTGTGAAACTTTGTATTGTGATAACGATGTATGCTCAGATATCTAATAAATATTTCGAGAAAGAAAAATTTTGTTTTCTGTTATTTTTTACTTCAATTAGATGATTTGCCTTCCTTCCATACAAAAAAAAAACATTTGAGACATGTTTTCCTGCAAAAATATTGATCCTGATCGTCGTATACAGGATGGCCATGGTGTAGCTAAATAGCCTTCTACAGTTGGTGATGGAGATGGACTGAGCGATTTTGTACCACGTGGTTCTAAATGTCACATTAGGGATTCTTTTGTCTTGCCCGATCTATACAGTTGAAAATCTTTGATATAACGCCTTTTTTGGTGATATCTCGAGAACGGATTGCCTGATTTCGATGTTTTTTTTTCTCTGTCTCTGCCTCGAGAAGATTCCTTCCAAATTGGAAAAATCGCAGATATATAACAAGGTAGAAAAACCTTCTTTTTAGGACTATAAAAGGAACATTATCATGAGTAATTCGACTAACTGCGAAATAGTAATTCGTTAGATTAGCTAAAATCGGTAAGAATTTCCCGCCATATTCAATACATCTTTATCGATCGTAGTCGAGCGTAGTTGGTTGGCACACAGAACACTATATACGTTGACTGACGTAGCCAGTAGCTGTCGTTATGCATGTAGGAACGCCTAAAACAAGAAATGTAAAACATATGTATGGGTAAATAAAATAAAAATTATTTAAGTAAATAAATTTGTGTTTAACTTGCTAAATATTATTAAAAATGAATTCGGCGCCTAGTTATTTCACCAAACCATAGACAAACATTTACTGACACTATACCTTGTACTATTATTTGTTCTGTAACCATACCATAATAGGTAACGTGACATCATCCATGTCAATGAATAAAATAAAATGCAGACTGTCACTTAAGGTGAAACATGTAATATTGCAACGTCCCTTGCAATATTACAAAAATAAATAAAAGCTACACAGAACAAAAACTGACAATATGTTTATGAACCGACCGTTTTTGATTTATAAAAAATGGTCGGACATATTCCAAGGTGGGCCATGACCTTGTCGTGGTAGGGGGGCTTACCCTAGGCAATCCGGGCGTATGCAGGGGTCGGTGGGGTCACCGGCTTTTGCTCGACTGATCGGATTGGTTTTGGGGACAAAGAAGGCCCACACCGAGGTGGGCTCCGAGCGAGCTCCGCTCAGCGGACATGATATTGGCAGACAATGGCCATTTTCAAGATGAGCCGAATTGCCATTTTTATAAAGAGAAGAAGAATATTTTTTTTTATAGTGACATCCTTTTTTAAATAACGACTAGTACACAAACTAGCTTTTTCACTTAATACCACACATTCTAATAAAGGAAAAGATATTTATTGTAGGTACTAGATAAGATTCGAAATATTTAGTTTCGAAATATTTTGTCGTCATCGGTCTCGTGTGCAAATTTTTCATAGTCTACTAATTATTAAAATCTTATTAATGGAAGAAACACATATTGCCATACAAATCATAATTTAAAGTGTATTACGTACACTAATCCTCCCATTTTCTACCGGGTGAAGCCTGGGCCCGTCAGTCTAATGTTTAATAAATGTTTGATTATTGTATTCACCTTTTTGACTTCTGACGCCTCTATATACAAAGTAATCTGTGATTTGGGTGGAAAGGTGATGCCTTGTTGCCTGCTTTCGCGGCGATCGACGATCTTTGCCTCCGTTCGTAAGCGCCGTGTCCGTACTTTTTGTCACGGATGATATTAAGATTTATATGTGAGCAACAGTTATTTCGTGTTTATTGAAATATTAATTATATTTTAACGTTTGGGTTATGATTTTGAGGAGAAGTTTCGAACAAAAATTTGTTTACGAAGTGTGTGTGCTGAAATTTTTGGTACAATTGGCTCAAGTGTCTTCGAGTGAAGTGTGAGAATTTGTATCTGTTGAAGAATTTGTGTGAATAGCTGTACACGAATATTATTTTTGAACAAATAGGTAAGTACTAAATATTTTACATCTTTTTAAATATTTATTATTAGTCACACTTCAAGAGGATACAATACCATAAGTTATTGAATACCTCATTCGCCTCGTAGGTTGAACATTATTTTGCTAAGAGTTGCTTCAAACAATTGTTTTCTGGTATTCAGGTTTACCAGAGTACAGAGTACCTTTGAGATACATACATATTGTGACTGCTTATTTCGTTATGGTCAAGTAATCTACATAATTGTTTTCAATTGCCTTTAATTTGCTTCTCAATCTTCTCATCTAAAGTAGGTACTTACTAAAGGGAGAATGTCCTTTCGTTGACTCTTGACTTCTCAATTTGTAGGCTGTAAGTTTTAAATTAACATACAAATTCTCGTAAATTGATGTGTAGAAAAATAGATAAATAAAAAATAAATTTTTGAAAGCTATTTGTTAATGACTAGTTGACTATCTGGTCCCATTTTGAAAGCTATTAGTGAAAGATTTTTTTTAAATTTGATAAATAGTTTCGAAGATTACCTCCTACATACACACATACAAACTTTTACTCTTTATAACATTAAATTAGTATAGATAATTTGTAAATGATGTCTGAGTAATAATGAAGCACATGGCTCCCTTGTGAGTTGTGTGAGTCATTTGTTTATAATAGAAATAGATGTCTAAATGTGATATTTTTATTTATGATATCATTTATTTTAAGAAATGTATTCTTTTTGGTTTGGCCATAAATTTTCCATTTAACTATTTAGTATGTAATAATAAAAAATAATACATTAATTAAACCGGATTAACATTAGTTTTCTTAACAGCAACCAAAAAAGAAAATAGTCTGATGAACTCAAAAATAAGTATGGACTAAGTTTACAAAACTTATTTTATAAACCAGATACTATTTCTGAAGAAGTGAATCCAAAATTTTGATATTTATCATTGCCTTTGATCTTGTATTTTTTTTTTACAAATATAATTATGAAACATACATTTAAACAAGTAATGTATGAGCAAACCACCACTGGCTTCGCACTGAGATTCCTGAGGCGCCGCCATAAGCGGAGGGTTTAAGAATCGGTACCCGTTAGCATACAACGCCATCTAACAACTTTCCTTGGAAACTTCAAGTAATAAGCTTAGGCGCGGAACTAGCAGCCGTGATGTGTATGACAGTATGTCTTTCCATCGATAATAAAGAAAGGACCATGGACGAGCATTCGGAGAGAGCGTTCGAGGTAGTTCCGCGACGAACACACCGCGGTTTAAATATTCACATTTACATTGTAACTTCGATTATTATCGGAATATACGATCGTGTACTACAAGCATTTCGTGTTTTCGGCTATTCCTGAGCCTGATAATGCCTGTATCCTGGGGGATGACCCAACATTCTACATGGTATACAAACTTAAAAACTTCCTACATTGTAAATAGTTTTTAAGTTACAAAGTCTTACAGTTATTTTTAAAGTTTAACTTGCGGCAGATAGCGGTATTCTCAAACTATCTTGCGAGTCGTAGCAATATCGTAACGGTTAACAAAAAGTTAAAATAGCGCCACTATAATATAAAACTAAATATATCTACTGAAATCTTAAACTACGGCATAATCGAACTTTGTACTACTTTTTAATTACCTTTGTTAATTTTTTTTTTTAATTAAAATTGCATTGCCAAAAAAGTACTCTTATTTCGTAATTTAAAATACTCGCGTTAATATTTTTAGCGCCATCTGTCAACCATTTTGTTAAAACAAAATATTTAGTTAAGCCCCCCAAAAAATACGCAAAAAATGCATTCCCAAAAAATACGTGGTGAGGGTCCTTGGCATAACACTGGACGCAAAACTTACTTTTAATTCTCATCTAGATAATATTGTGGGCAGAGCTTTTAAGAATTTGGGTTTTGTATTTCGGGTTAGTAAAGATCTTACTGATTTGTCCTGCGTGAAGTTGCTATACAACGCCTATGTGCGCAGTGTCCTAGAATTTGGTAGCTCGATTTGGAACCCACAGTATGTTACGCACAGGAATCATATAGAGCGCATACAGAAAAGGTTTGTGAGATGGCTTAATCGCCGTTCCCATTACATTCCCCAATTTTTCTACTTTTTCTCTTTATAAGAACATTCCTCAGACTTCAATAAATATTTGAGAAAAAAAAATAGCCAAATTGTTTCAGCCATGCTTGTTTTTTGCACTTAGCAACACATTTAGCAGTTCATTTTTATTTAACATAATTTTATATATAGTCAATTTTATACATAGTCCACTTGCAATGACTTTGTATTTCAATATTATTTATGAGAAATAAGTTAAATTGGATTTTATCTTATTTGTTTATTTATAAAAGTGAGACTAAATAGAATACTTGCTGAAGGTGAGAATATTTTCTAAATAGGTACTTCCAAATTTTTGCCTGAAAAGTGTTAATTATTTTGTAAAAAAAAAAATATATAATCCTTAGCACCAGGCAGGTCATAATTATCTACAAGGAAAATACTGCCATAATTTAAAAATATTTTTACTATAAATCAATAACTACTTCAGTAGTTTGAGCTTAGCCTAATCCTGAAAATATCATAATCAATGGTTCCTCTTGTAGGGGTTAAATGGGTGATTTCATTTATTGAACAATGTGATGAGTTCATTGAAATTCTTTCAATTTTGTGAAAACTAAAGAGTTTCTTTATAATTATTACTTCAAATGTATCTAGTAAGATGTAGGAATAATTACCAATCTTAATATATCTTTATATTAGTTTTTTTTTAATATTCTTGTAAAATAGTACATATTGACAGTGAAATGCCAATACCTCCTATCCCAAATCTTTTAAGAAATAAACTTTTTTATTTCAATGATTGTAAAATCGATTTTTGCAATCATATCTTTTTTTACTGCAACTTGCATATTTTGGTGAAACCACAGATCATATATCTTTTACAGCAATTGTACATTTTAACCACCAAAATTATATAATTTTGAATAAACAACCTAATCATTTTCTCTACATTCAGTTCATACATTTAAATAAATATAAAATAGATGATGTTTCAAATGATTCAATAGGAGTTAAGCAGTACCTGCAATTGCTAATAAACTATGCATGCAGGGTACAATGTACTAATTTTTCAGTGTTATCAAAGTTATCGCTACTAAGGTGTGGCTGGGTGTGACTTGCTAAGATTGTAAGTTGTATTTGGATTTTTTATGAAGCTAGTTTCATAAAAAACTTTATAATAAAAAAAATTTTTGATCTTATTTTTGAGTATACCAGGTGGCTGCATACTATGCTTAAAATAATTAATATTTTTTTCAAATAACTGAATAACCTTTCTTACTCTTTTCTGGTTTTAAATATCTATATTGATAATAAGATTGTTTTATTCTTAATTTTTTATTTATAAATATAAGTTAAGTCATAATTTTTGCCCGTGACTTTGCCTGAAATGTAAGGTACCCTATGCCCTTTTCTGAAATCCTGACAACCTGTATACAAAATTTCACGGTGATCACTTGAGCAATTTCATATCATTTCTTAGTATATTGTACCTAACCCGCAGACATATTATATCTCTCTTTAACCATACATCCGAAACATATGCAGTACAAAGCCAAAATTACAATACATGTATTAATTACTAAATTTGCGGATTTTGATATGGATTCATAAATGTTGATAATATGGTCAATAAACATCACCTAACAATTTTAATTTATTTTTTAAATACAAAAAAGTAGTTTATGTGGACTAATATCAATGTAAGACATAATACGCAGTCTGCAACTTTTTTATACGCATCATCAATCTCTATAACTTTTCTATAGAAATAAATCATATATCTCTCACTGTTAAAGCAGTGTTTGAAAGAAACATTTTCGTTTGACCGTTTTTTTTTGTCTACTTACTTTGCAAATTCGATTATCACAAAATAGTTTTTTCATTTTACGGAATAAGATATAGCCTATGTCCATCCTGAAATTCTATTCTACCTAACTATTGCTGAAAGAATTTTTTAAATTGGATGAGTAGTTGCGAAAATTACCACTTTCATGTAATACATAAACAATCATAAAAACTTTACCTCTTTGTAATATTAGCTTCCGAGGGATGCATTCTCTTTGGCAAATTATATACACACAAACCTTTTTTGTGGATAGCTCTCTCCATTAGTGAAAACTGTATTAAAATCCATTGGGTGATTTAGAAAAAGTTAGTGGAGAAAGAGACAGACATTATAAGATGTCACAGTATGCAAATTTTTATGTGTTGGGCAAATTTTATTAATAAACTAGTTGAGCTCACAACTTCCTACGCGTGGTATTCGGTATAGTGTGTAACTTTTTTGTTTGTATACTAGATTAGGATGAAACAAACACTAAATTTTACAGGAACCTTGTTACAATATATCTGTTAAAACCGCATTCAAATCAGTTAAGCCGTTTCTGAGTTTAGTGTGCACAAATGCACAGACAAAATAAGTACAAATGTGCACAAATGCACAGACAAAATAAGTACAAATTGTTTGATGGCTCATCAGCTCAACGTTTTCCTGCTTCAAAAAATAATTTGTCTTCGGAGCCGCATGGGAGCTCGCATTATCGTGATGTAAGATGATGCGACGTTTCGGGTTATTTTTTCGGAGTTCGGCTATCATTTCTGGCAAACAAACCGTGATATATCATTCGGCGGTAACCGTTCTGCGTTCCTGTAAAGGAATTGTAGCAATATGCCCCTTTTTCGAGACAAACGTAGCGACCATTTTCTTTGACACGCTGCGGGAGCGAACCACTTTCGTTGGCTCGACCTCGTCTTCGAAGACCCAAACTGCTGACTGATGTTTTCTTTCAGGTTCGTATGAATAAATCCATGAGACGATATTATAAACGGCATTTGACTTCCTTCCGTTGAAGCGTTGCAGAGTATTCCGGCACCAATCTACACGAGTCGCCTTTTGCCCTTCGGACAAATTGTGGGGAACCCAGCGGGAAGCTAGCTTTCTTACACACAACTCATTATGTAATATCGACTGAATTGCAGTCATTCCGATACTGATAACAGCCCGAATCTGCTCGTATGTCACATGACGGTCATTTAATATAATAGTTCGCACAGCTGCGATGTTTTCAGGCGTGACCGCTGTTCTTGGTCGACCTGCAGAAGAAACAGTTCTGAGCGACACACGACCGCGTCGGAACTCGGCATACCAGCGGTATATTGTCGTTTGACTCGGTGCTTCAACATCATAAATCGAAACAAGTTCGCTGAGACATTTATCTTGAGATAAGCCGCGACGAAAATTGTGATAAATTATGGCATGGAAATGTTCACGCCTGAGCTCCATTTCTGTTAACGACGTGTCAACTTTAAACCAACATAGTTTTTGTTTTTAATAAAAAAAATTAATTGTTTGAATGTCATTAAGACTCTTAAGAGGCCAGTATTCAAATTCTAAAAAAGGTTTTATTGTAACTCAATCCGAAATATTCTATTCCCGATCATTTCAGTGTGCCCCTTGTATGGCTGTTTCCTTTGCACTCATTTAAAATAAAAAATAAAAAAGGCGCGAAAGCAGACTTTTTCAGTAGGTACCTACCTAAATATTTATTGCTTTTAGTAAACATTTGCGTTTGTTTTATTCTAAATAAAACTGTGTATATGTAAATTAATTTTTTATTATTTTTTTCATATTATACAATTTTTTTTTTGTTTTATCACATGTTTCATTATTTCCTCACATTTATTGAGAAAAGCACTATACCAGCCTCAACCGGAATGAGGATTGCCGTCGAAGTCCTTCACTTCCTGGTCTCTGCAGTAATGTACTATTATTCATCAATTACCTTTTTAAGGAAACACATTTATTGGATTTTACCTAAGTTTATTTACACAATTTTAAATTTGTTTAGAGGTAGGTAAACGATTTTATTTTAAGTCATACATATTGATCTATAATATAATTATTTATCAATTGAGGCACACTTTATGTACTAGTTAATAAATTTTTTAAATTTAATATAGAGATTGTGAAGAATATTTTTTGTGAATGTAAATGAAGTTTTCAAAACAACTACTTCTATACAAAGCATTTCTCAATACTGCTTACTGCATGTGTACCTTTCATGCGTGTTATGGTTACAAGATCGCCATAAAAGACCCTTACAAAAGGTCCTGCAATTTAAAAGATTCTTTGCATAGACCTCTCACATGAGCTGTAGCCTAGGGTGTTTGTTTATAAAAACGTGTGTCCACTACGCCATACAATAACTAGTTTGCTGGGTTATTCTACTATTATAAGTAAATGCCGCACTGTGAATATAGTCTACATACATGCTTAGAAAAAAATATTTTAATTATATTTTTTAGAGTTTGCTAATTGGTCCATTAGCGCCATCTGTAAGTCAATGGCGCTAAAGTATTGCTGAAATAACATTTAAGTTGAACAATTTGTTCATTTCAATTCATTCAATTCACTTGTTGTTTTCTAATTTTCTACATGTTTCCAAAAAATAAATACGATTTTGACGATTTTGACAAGCTCATTGGATGAGTGGTTGGGGTCGTTTCCTCAACAGTACTTCTCTCCATTGCGTGTTGCGTAGTGAGTAGCCTATTTCTTATCTTATTTGTGTATATCCAAGTTTGGCTTGCATAGGTCAGGCTTGGCAGAATACATGTTTCCATTACGGTTCTTTTCATCTCCATGCTGTAGTTTCCCTTTAAAATCTCTTTTTGTGCCCAAAATTTCTTCCATGAAATATTTATCCTTCTTTCCACTTCTTCTTCATTACAATCTAGCTTAAAAGACACTTGTTTCCCTAGGTAAATATATTTGTCCACATATTCGATTGTACCATCTATTTGTATTAACTTATGTTGATAGTTCGTCATTACTTTTGTTTTGTTGGCGTTCATGTTAAGCCTACTTTTTGCTTTCGTCACTTAAATCCTGCATCATTTGTTGTAATTCTGAAGCTGATTTTGCAAAAAGTATTATATCATCAGCAAATCGTAGATGACTTAGATATTTCTGGTGAATCCAAATACCATTCTTTTGCCAATCTATTCTACGAAAAATGTTGTCCAGTACTGCTATGAATAACTTGGGCGATAGAGGGTCACCCTGTCTCTCACCCCTTTCTATTGTAATCTCTTCTCCTTTCTGTTCTAAGCTAATTCTACTTGTGCTCTTTGAATAAATATCCTTTATTATATTTATGTAATTAGTGTCTATTTTACATGATTCAAGTGCGTTCCATATAGAACAATGGGTAACACTGTCGAAAGCCTTTGAATAATCTACAAAGCCAACATACAAATGATGATTAAATTCTTTGAATTTCTCTAGTAGTTGTTCCAAAGTTTGAATATGGTCCATCGTAGAAAAACCCGATCGGAAACCTGCCTGTTCAAATGTTTGTACATTATCTATTTCCCCTGTTATTCTTTTCAGTAGCATTGATGAGAATAACTTGTAAATACTGGACAACAAACTGATAGGCCTGTAATTCGTGATCTCTTTTGGATCTTTGGTTTAGAATAATTTAAAAATTCAAATTCATGGCTGGTCACAATATGTTTAATTTTTGGCTGGCTGGCTGAAATATGTTTAATTTTTGATTGAAACTTTGTGGTTGGTTAGGTTATTCCTTTAGTTTCAAATATAAAACGTGACTACAACAGTTTTCATTTTAAAGCACGTTTTAAACCATCAACATAATTATCTACACTATTTATAATCTTGCATTGAGTCAATTGTATATTTAAGTCCATTCTATTGTAATTTCTCTGTGTAGTTTTAAATTTATCTATTTCTAAAGCTTTTCTAATTACCTAAGTAATAAGAGATACTATGTGTAGAAAGTTTCGTTAAACACCAGTTTCTTTGTAATCAGAAATCCTATTTCTAAAATAATAGAAGGGTCAGAGTTCAAAGGCCTACATAATACATAATAATCTTGTTTATCCCATGATTGGATCGGTAATTTATAAATATAATATTACATTGGAGTTTTGTGTCCACATCTATGGAGCTTATAATAGAGTTGCGAGACGCCTAGCCTAAGATCGAACTCATAACGGGGTTGGGAAATTTGGTGTTTCCTTTTGTAGTCAAAATATCTCCCGGCTATTGTATCAGTTGTCAAGATTAAAAAGCTTTTTAGAATTATTTTTTTGGTTTTTATGTTCCATAGGTATTTAGAGACATAACTTTAAACTGTTGATTTTTTTTCTCTGTGGAATTGGTCAACCTGTTAATTCTCTACAATAAGGGGTGTAGTGTAATGTAGTAGGGTGGCAAGTTACAGGGGAGGGGCGTGCGTGCACAAGGGATATGCGGACCGCCGGCGCCAGGAGCTCGCTTGGATCGATAAGGTTCGTTAGCTCACTCGCTAGTATCCGCGTCGCGACGCGCTCGTGTTTTGTCGTGTCGTACTTCCGTGCCGTCGTATGTTCGATTTTTTTTTCGAAATCTGTGATGTTTTTTAGATAGTCGTGTGGAGATGAGATAGTCATCATTTGCTCCTGGTATGTTACTATTTTAAATAGGTAGTAGTATAATAAGAAACGGTTTTAGTGTAACGCTGTGAGATCAATAGTGTTTAACGGATGATGTCATTATAGTAGAGTTGAATAGGTCAGGTGTAAATTGGTCTTTTCGAAGGTCTGATCACTGAAACTGTGCCATGTTTAGTTAGTAGTTATTTTTCATGATGATTTTCTGAGGCTCACAATAGTGATTGCGTGTCGGATTAAGCATAAAGCAACGGTGATGTGTGTTGGCTAATAAAAACAAACGAACGGATATAATCTGCGATAATATTCCTAATGGATAAAAGAATGCTATTCAAATAATAATAATCTATAATACGGCTCCTCGGCTGGACTGAATTGAACACTCCATTTTTTATTGTGACATAGGTAAGGCAGAAACGAGTTCTTAGTGATTTGATAAGTTTTGTAACTACTCGACGATAAAATGTTTTGAAGACCTTGTCTCTGAACAATATAAAATGGAAAAGTGACTTAATGAAATGAAATAAAGTTCAGTAGTGTACTAGGACAGCGCCTTAATATTTACTAGACTGCGGACAGACTTGGTGTGTTGCCGGGTGCGTTCGGAAACCATCGCTATTTGCAGAAGTCCGGCGGCGCCCCGCCCGCCACTACCGAGGTCAATTCGCGCAGACACCAATGAACTAATATAACTGTTAGAATCAACTTAAAATATTATGAATGATTTCGGTTGGATTGATTATTGTAAAGATTGGCCTTTAAAAATCAAATTTGTTTTTTTTATTTTTTTTTAATCGAATTACCTAGGTTACTCACTTTATGTACCTAATGTATAAATTTATACATATTTTGGGTGGTTTAGATGTTAGTGGAGAAACAGACGGAAGCAGATGGCGACTTTATTTTTTAATATGCATACATTAGGTAATTTGTTTATTTTAGTAGTAGGTACATACCTATTAGGGCAACGTAACGTCTGTTTCATTTTGATGAGTAAATACCTAAGTGAGAGAGCTTTTTACTCTATCTCCACCTTTATCTTTTATCCTATCAGTGTCGCCAGTGCACCTATTAATATAGGCTTGCCTGCAGCACTATCGTAAAAAGTAGCATTTATTATGTTTTTAAGTGTGAGATTATGTAACATAATCAGTTCTTGCTTACTATAATGTACCACGCCCATATACCGTGTATTGAGATTACCTGTGCTATTACTAGAGGTACTGTTCGAATGAGTCATTTATTATGTAAGGTACTTGTCATTGCCATTAATCTACTGACACTGTGCAAAAGCAAAAAATATTCGTGATGTCATCGCTACGGACCACGGAGCTACGGACCGAGCGTGCTGAACCGAGTATTGAGTGACCATAATAATATTAGGTAGGTAAGGATATTAGTATTGTAAAAACTGAACTTATAAAATCTCGGCTCTATAATACACTTCGCGTCTTGATGTCTTGTTAAATTGTGGGCGTTGGGATGGCTAAATTTGTAACAGTGGTATCGAGCAACGTTTGAAAGAAATTCAGTTTGAGACTAGCAAATAAAAAGTAGAATTGATTTCTTAATATTAAGTAAATTATTTAAAAAAAATTCTAATGCAATCCTAACTATAATATTTCAAATGCGAAAGTGAATTTGTTTGTTTGTTACACTTTAACGCCTTAACTAATCGACCAATAATTGTGAAATTTTGCGTACACGTTGTCAGGGATGCAGAAAAGGAGATAAAATTTCAATAAAAAAAGAGAATAATAAAAAATTAAACGCCTGACAAAAATATATGAGCAATAAAGATTGAATAAATGTTTTCACAGCTAAGAAAAAGCGGCGCTGACGAAGACGCAAAAGCTAGTTTCTTATAAAAATTGTCAAAATTACGGTTTTGAAAAGGTGAATTTTTCAACGAAGTAAATGTATTCCTACTCCAACATTTGCATTTCTTGCGTAATATTATCATGCGTATGAAACTGGTTTACAAGGATAAATTGGAGACTTTTCTTTTTCATACAGCTCCTTGACCGAAAATATTATCCTATACTCTCCAGTTACTCTATACTATTGTACCCACTTTTATATCTGTGGACATTTTTTTATACAGCTTTTTGCTTCGACTTCGTCCGTTTGAGTTTTCACTAGGGCGAAATGTTGCCGATAGTCCTTCCTATGGTTGAATCTATCTCCAAATTAAACATTAAAATCAGCTAGGTAAGTTGTTAGCCATGAAAAAGTAAGCAACAGACTAGGTTTACTTAATTTATAACTTGCACAATGTATTATAACTAACGACTGCTTAAATTATATCAAAAAGAAAGCAAGAAAAAAATAAGACCAAAAATAAAATGTCCCTTATACAAAAGTATAAAAAATTCAGTAGCTCTATGAAGCAATTACGAAGTTTAGGCCATATTGTTATCTCCCCCCAGTAAGTAATGTGACCTCTTAATTGACCCAAAGTTGTTCTCTTATGATGTGACATAATCGTGGCATTCATACGTGTAGGTACAGTAGAGACATTGTTGTTAATAAGTTAAATATAACGGTTATAATTAATTAAATATAATGCTGAAATTGTTTTAAAAATAACAAGGTTTTTGTTTGGTTATATATAATCACTTTATTGCCAAGGACTAAACGCATCAAAATTTAATGTTTTTTTTATTTATTAAGGAAGGGGTGCTCTTGGCCGGCATCTATCCGTGTAGGAAAGATGAGAGACCAACGATGGAGTGAGCTCACCCAGAAATGCCTATTCACTCGAACCTTGAAAAAATTTGGGTTGTATGAGTTCGGAAATACAGACGCCGGCAGGAGTTCCAATCCTTAGCAGTGGGCATTATGAAAGATATTTTAAAACGCTTGGTACGAATTAGAGGGATTTCGACAAAATGAGGATGGTAACGAGCTGTGCGTAGGGGAAGGCGCTATGATCTCATGCAGCTCCAGAATGTCTTCTTCTTCTTCTTCTTCTTCAAAAAATGGCAATACGACTCCAGAATGTCAATTTTTTACTATTTTTCTCATTGCCTGTCAAGTGTCAATATTTCATTCTTTGTTTACAGGTAAGCGACACGACAAACCTATGACTGATGACGATTAGAGTCAGACCTTGTACGTGACTGCAATAAGTAAGTCAAAATTTTAATATTGAATGACAAAAGTGCCTTTTAATATTGAATGTACCTACGTACATTTTGTTGTTCAACAACTAGGTATGCGGTAAAAATGTAAAAAAAAAAAAAAATATTTTTATGTTTAAGTAAACTTAATTAACTTATTTAGTAAAATCTCTCTCTGGAGAAGTTTATTTATTTGGGAAATCTTTCCAATCCCGTTAATGATTTTTAGGGTATTTTAGAATTAAATTAATTAGTAATGTATGTTAGTTTTATAAAAGTATAGTTTTTATGGCCAGAAAATTCATGCACAATTAATTTTATAAAGATTTTAAAACATAACCTAAATTTGTTTACATACCAAGTACATATTAATTAATGTAAATTAATACCCTTCGGTTCGCTCGCGCCTTAATCTCTTAACCTAACCGTTCTAAGTCGGATTTGCTCTCATAGAGGAAACGGCCAGGAGAGGTTTTAGGTTATTATAAAAAAATACCACGGAGGCTAAGGCGGTAGCTCCGCTTCGCTTCGCTCCCGCCTTAACCTCCTAGCCTAACCGTTCCAAGTCTGATTTGCTCTCATAGAGGAATCGGCCAGGAGAGGTTTTAGGTTATTATAAAAAAAAACAGGGAGGCTAAGGCGGTAGCTCCGCAACCTAACCGTTCCAAGTCGGATTTGCTCTCATGGAGGAATCGGCCAGGAGAGGTTTTAGGTTATTATTTTAAAAAAACCACGGAGGCTAAGGCGGTAGCTCCGCTTCGCTTCGCTCCCGCCTTAACCTCCTAACCTAACCATTCCAAGTCGGATTTGCTCTCATAGAGGATTCGGCCGGGAGAGGTTTTAGGTTATTATAAAAAAAAAACATGGAGGTTAAGGCGCCTAAGACTAACACTATTTATTACTCTACGTCTGTTATATTGTAAATATTAATTTACAATATAAACAATGTCAGGTTTAGTTTTAAAATCTTTATAAAATTAATTATGAATGAATTTCCTCACCATCTAAACTATATTTTTAAAAAACCAACATCATTTGCTAAGTAATCTTGCTACCAAACACTTTAAAGGCCTTCTATACTACTGGTATTACATATTAATTTACAATGTAAACATATTTAGGTTATGTTTTAAAATCTTTATAAAATTAATTGTGCATGAATTTCCTGACATAAAAACTATATTTTTATAAAATTAACATACATTACTAATTAATTTAATTCTAAAATGCCCTAAAAATCATTAACGGGATTGGAAAGCCAACCTATTTATTTAAATTAAAAGCAATTTGTTATTTTAGCTAGTTTTCAAAGTAAATGTATAAAATTGTCTGTTGCTATGCAAACTTACCTCTGCTGAACAGCGAAAGCTGTAAGTAGGTTTAATATACATTGTAATAAATTATTTCTGTATTATTTCTGTTGTTCTCACCCAAGGAGAAATTGTTGCAGAAGTTAGAAAAGCATTTAATTATTCAGAACTACTACACAACAAACAGTCTTGGAATTGTTCTCACTGTGTAAACATAAAACATAGGAAAAGAGGTCGAACAACTTTCCAGTTCTCATTATAAATCGTAGTTAGAAGACCATTGTCCGTCTGTCCATTCGTTTACGGGCCGTTAGTACCAGCCCATGACCTCTATATTTAGATATCTATAAATGTACTGCCGAATTCCACACAACTCTGTGGTTTGGAATTTGAAGGATCGTTTGATGTTTTGGTTTAAGAAATCGTTTTCCAACAGGGGCCGCTTACCGATTCCATACTAAGAAATTCCATGACTACCTACATTATATTATTAGTTATTATTATAATCGTAACAATACATGAAAAAACATGACATTTCTGAAATATCATATCATATTTCTAAAATGAACAGAATTTGTGACATTTTAGCGGTTAAACTCTTGTACTGACTAAAAGCCAATAAAGTTTTTGCATGAACCTATAAAGATTTTTGTTTAAAATGTAAAAATTATCATTTTCGCGAGTTCTGTGTTGAGTCCCATTCTGTCTTCGATTATTGAAGACAAGTAAGTTGAGACAACAAGTTCTTAGCTAGTACAGGGTGCCCTTAAGGAGACGAATATACACATGTATATTATTTAGTCCAAAATTAATTGTCTAAAGTAGCTTTTTAGATAATTTAATTCTTGTTGGGGATAATTTATTTAGCAGAATGTTTTTTTTTTACATAGGCAGGCAGGGGGGTAGGTTGGATACGAAAGGCAGTCTGTCCTACTACTAGTAAATTGTCACTTTATAGTTAAGATGAATCATTGGCCACTTGTTTCTGGTTCGTTTTGTAAATTTCCCTTATCATGATATGAAGAATATAGGTAGTAATGATAAGTTGTAAACAGTGACAGATAAAAAAGTTATGCTGGCCACATCAATACTAAAAAGAGAGAGAGAGCGAATTTAAGTTTGTTTATAAATGGAGCTATTCCCAAAAAACACTGTAGCTATTTGAAAAATTCCCCGACCTGGACAAAACAAAACATATTACACACGGACATAGCCGGGGCGTGTAGATGTAGTTATCTATCAGATATTATGAGATATTGGTTATTTGCTTTTAAATGTACATTATTAGTATAATGCCGAAATTGATCGTTTTTTTTCTTTGTTTAATATTAATTATATAGGAATTCGAAAGAATAATATAATTTTTTAGCGATTCTCTGATTGATTTTAAAACGTTTTAATGGTCTACATCCGTTACCCTTTCACGAAAGAACAGTGGGAGTATTAATTGTGCTAACAAAGAGTACGGCCGTTTCTACGATCCATTTGTCTGCTGGCCACTGAGAAAACCGTTTTATACTTTTATGTTTATTAAAATTTGAAAAATTATTTGGTATGAATGCAGTTATTCTTTTAAAGATTAATTTGTTTATCATTCTGACACAGTGGATTGAGGACTTTTTTACCTACCTCGCAGTCGTAGCTTACGCGTCTTGACCTACTTGCACTGCCACGGTGGCTTCACGGCGCGGTCGCGCTTAAACATATATTGTATTATATCTTTAACCATACGTGCAAAACATAATAATATCCAGTAAAAAGCAAAAATCACATGTACTTGCGACGATAAACTTGCTGATTTTGAAAAGATTCATAATTGTTGATAACCTAACGATTTTCAATATTTTTTAACACAAGGAAGTAGATTTTGTGGCTTAAATATAAAAGTTAGACACACACTGGCGCTGATTTTTTTGTAGGCATCATCAAGCACTACAACTTTTCTATAGAAATCAATCATATTATATCTCTCATCGTTAAAGCAGCGTTCTAAAAAAAGTTTTCGTTCGACCGTTTTTACGTCGACTCACTGCAAATTTCCATTCAGAATGCCTATTTCCATCCTGAAATTCTATTCTAAATATTGCTGAAAGATTCTTTTTAAATCGGATGAGTAGTTTCGAAGGTTACCCCCTACATACACACACATACAAAATTTTCCTCTTTATATTGATTACTTTAGTATTAATTTAAAGGAATTAAAATAATTATAACACTCGTTGTACCACGGAATCAAAGAGAATATATTCTATCACAGAAACATCACAGAGTATGCATGTAATACTAGCTAGCGTCACAGAGTATGCATGTAATCATGGAAAGGCGAGAAATTTTAATTAGTTCAACACTCCTGCCAAATTTAAGCCTTCCATGTACTGAATTAATTACAACAGTAACATCATAGTAATTAGATTAAAGATTACATAACATATCTATGGATAACATTCCAATTTTGTCTCTCATATGTTGAAATTTATCTCTAGGTAAAGCCTTAGTTAAAAAGTCAGCAAGTTGATTGCTTGTTGAAACATATTTTAGATCAATAACTTTGGCATAATACTTTTCTTTAATGAAATGATACTTAGTGTCTATGTGTTTGCACCTCTTGTGAAAGTTTATGTTTTTAATAACACTTATTGCACTTTGACTATCTATATTTATCACTACTGTTTGTTGCTTTAATTCACCCAGGTTACTTAACAATTGTTTGATCCAAATAGCTTCTTTGGTGGCAGCGCAGGCCGCCATAAATTCCGCTTCCGTTGTTGATAGAGCGACAGTGTGTTGCCTTTGACTGGACCATGTCACGGCAGCTCCATTTTTAATGAATATGTATCCAGTAGTTGACCTTCTGGTCGTGACGTCATTGGCATAATCAGCATCACTGTAGCCAATTAATTCTGAAGATTTCGATGCTGATAGGTAACATAGACCAAAGTTGACAGTATCTTTGAGATACTTCATGATCTTCTTGACAGCTGTCCAATGAGATTCATTATAGCAGTTCAAAAATCTACTCACCAGGCTTACAGCAAACATTATGTCTGGTCGACTTACTATGGCAACATGCATCAGAGAACCGACTGCTTCTCGGTAAGGAAGATTCTTGTCAGGCTGGTGCTCACTCTTCTCTAGCTTTGAATGAGGATCGACTGGAACGCTGTTGGGGTTGGCATTTTCCATATTAAATCTGTTTAACAACTGTTTGATGTATTTGGATTGATGTATAAAGATGTACTTGTCAGAAACTTGAATGTCCATTCCAACAAAATTTCCAGGTGGGCATATTGTCATATCAAGTATTGTTTTCAAATCATTTGTTACAGATTGCAGAACAGACTTTGATTTAGAAAATAAAAGCCCGTCATCTACATATATACAGAGATAACACTTTGTTCCTTTAATATTTGCGACATAGACACATTGATCTGCTTTACTATTTATGAAGCCAAATTTCTGAAGTACAGAATTGAATGTAGTATTCCAGCACCGTGGTGCTTGTTTAAGACCATACAGTGATTTTATCAATTTGCATACTTTATTGGGTTCATATACTAGACCTTTAGGGGGATACATATATATGTTTTCTTCAAGTTCCCCATACAGAAAAGCTGTCTTAATGTCAAGTTGAAGAATTTCATAACCATTTTGAGCAGCTAGAGATAATAATAAACGTATTGAATCATACCTGACAGTGGGTGAAAATGTTTCCTTATAGTCTATACCTTTCGCTTGTGCATAGCCCTTTGCACAGAGTCTGGACTTGAAGCGAGGACCCGTTGGTTGGTCTTTGACTCTGAAAACCCATTTAGAGCCGATGATGTTTGTATTTTCAGGTTTGTTTACCAATATCCATGTACCATTTCTTTTATGGGCTTCAAGTTCCTCTTCAATAGACTTTTTCCATTTTTCAGCATTCACACAACTGATAGCTTCTTTGTATGTTTCAGGGACTTGCTCAGGTACTAAGCATTCATCATAACAAAGGTAAGTTTGTTCTTTATTTTTATTTCTAGGTCTCAACGTTATGTTGCTTCGGGAGGGAGTATCAATCTTGATTTCTGGTAAGTATTCATCTGAATCTGAGTTATTTTTAACAGTATGATATGAGCTATCTGAGTTATAACATTCTTCCCTGCTTTCTTCATTGGACTCATTTGACATTAAACTTTCTTCATTACTTTTACAATGTGTATCTGATGTTTTGTTTTCTGTTTCAGATAATTCCAGAGCGGCATAGTTTCTCTTAACAGTGGATTCAAGAAATACTGCATCTCTGCTCTTTATAACAGTTTTAGTATTCGGCATTATGAACCTGTACCCCTTTGTGTTCTCGCAATAGCCAATAAAGATCATCTTCTGCGCTTTTGGATCCCACTTTTTGCGTTTTTCTTTTGGCAGGTGGACCATAGCTTCGCACCCGAACACTTTCATATGACTGATATTTGGTTTACGTCCAGACCAAACCTCTTCAGGCGTTTTAAACGATAAGGATTTAGTTGGAGATCTATTTATGATATATGCAGCAGTTTTTATAGCCTCAGCCCAGAAAAACTTCGCCAAGCCAGCATTCAGAATCATACACTTTGCTCTCTCGACTAGAGTCCTATTTAGCCTCTCTGCAGCTCCGTTTTGCTCTGGAGTATAAGGAGTTGATGTTTGATGTCTTATTCCAGCACTTATTAGGAAGTCAGAGAATGGTTTGTTGACATATTCCAGGCCATTGTCAGTCCGAATACATTTGAGTTTACATTCAGTTTGATTTTCAACTTCTGTTTTGAACTCTTTAAATTTTGACAATACCTCAGTTTTGTTGTTCAAAATGTACACAAATACCTTTTTAGAATAATCGTCCAAAAATGTTAAAAAATATTTAGCCCCTCCTAGTGACTGTGTTTCCATGGGGCCACATAAGTCAGAATGCACCAGTTCCAATAGCTTCGAGGAATGCGATCCTTGACTCTTAAAAGGCAATCTTGTTTGCTTGCCCTCTTTACATGTTATACAAGTTACATTGTTCATTTGTTTGTCAGACAATGTAAATCCTTCGGAACATTCTTTCAATTTCTTCAGGGTGTCAAAGTTCAGATGACCCATACGTTGGTGCCATAAAAATATATCATCTCGTTTAACATCAGACATGCATGCGTAATCAGTATTCATGTTAAGCCGGTACATGTTGTTAACTTTTGTTGCTATTGCTACAATAACATTTTGTCGGTTCAGTATAGCACAGCCTTTAGAATCAAATTTAACTTGGCCACCATTTTCCGTAATTTGATGTACAGATATTAAATTCACTGCAAGTTCTGGTACATACAAGACATTTGTAAATAAAATTGTATTTGACTGATTTTCTCCATTCAATGTATTCAAGGTCACATCACCAGAGCTACTTACTGAAAGTGTTTTGTTGTTAGCAACTTTGATTTGCTCAATAGGTGGTGAGTGTTCATTTTGAAGAAGGTTTTGATGTCTTGTCATGTGCATGGTTGCCCCAGAATCAATGTACCATGCAGAGCTGTTGTTGTCAAACGGAGTGACAAATGCGGCAGCATATGAACTATTTGATTTAGCAAACTTTTCTTTCGGTTTTGACCTGCATTCTGTACTTTTGTGTCCATATTTGTTACACTGAAAACATCTAGGACCTTTATTGAACTTCTTTTTCATATTCTTGGTTTGAGAACCATGAGCAGATGTAAAAGCAGAGTTATTGTTTTCAGATTTTACTTCTTGGAGCAATTTAGATTTAACAGAGTCTGCACTTATTTTCATCCCTGAGCTTTCAATAGCGAGGATCATTGGTTTATAATGTTCAGGTAACCCGGAGAGTAAAAGTGTTCCGAGCCACTCATCATCAACTTTGAATCCTATATTTCGGAGTTTGTGTGCTGTAGACATTATCTTGCTCACGTATTCGTCTATATTTTGGCAACCAGAGAGTGTAGTTGTGCAGAGATCACGTAGTAGGCCAACTCTGCGTGTAAGCCCTGAGTCGTCGAAAGCGCGGGACAAGTTTTCCCACACTTCTTTTGCCGTTTCTGCCTCTTGGATATGTACGTAGTTGATACTATCGACAAGCAAAATGATTTTGGATTTTGCTTTTGTGTCCTTTTTTCTGTCAATTGGTTCGTTATTGGGATTTTCAATACATTCCCAAAGTTCTTCATGTTGAAGGTAAGTTTTAACAGCAAACCGCCAGGTATTGTAGTTTTCTCGGCCTGTTAGTTTTTCTAGAAGTACCAGAGGATTGCTACTAGCCATTATAACTGGTATTCTCAACGACTTGACGATTTGTTAAAACTGAACCACGCTGCTTTTTGGTTATGTTTGTACACTACCACTTCGCCGGCACGAAACTGTTTATAATTTGTATTTATGCGTATATGAACTTTGCAAACACTTTTCTTTACAACCTTGGCTTTACTGGGCCATAACCTGATTACTTTAGTATTAATTTAAAGGAATTAAAATAATTATAACACTCGTTGTACCACGGAATCAAAGAGAATATATTCTATCACAGAAACATCACAGAGTATGCATGTAATACTAGCTAGCGTCACAGAGTATGCATGTAATCATGGAAAGGCGAGAAATTTTAATTAGTTCAACATATATTATTAGTATGATAGGTATATAAATTTAAAAAAATACTTCTAATTCTAAATTTTTGATGCCCTCCTTTGCTCTGAATATTTATCGATAGGTACGCAAAGGCCCGTTGAATGTTTCGCTTAGTATTCCAAGCCAAGTCCTGAGTCCCGCTCTAGCGAGGTCGGTGACCTCGAATCCAGTCCATGTCTTATGCATTCGCCGGCTCACGTAACAACCGCTTTTATACTCATTTATTATATAAATATACAGAATAATGTCTGCACACTACATTAAAATAGTATCTTTCCAACTTTTGAAACATTGTTCATGAAAGGTAGCCTATTTCTCTATCTAATAGGCTTCAAACTGTCTCCCACGCCTTTTTTTTCGTTAAAACTTCGAAGATTTATCTATGGAAATGTAGCAGATTTAAAACCGAAGAAGCTTTGTAGGGGAATGGTCTTTTTGTGAATGCCACACCATTTCGCAATCGCTAGCATCATTAGTACGTCGTATTTCGTGTAATTACTTTGCCTGTATGTGAGGACAATGAAAAAACATTCTCCTTTAACGTGCAGCTGTTGTGACGCTCGATAAATTCTACCTTTCTTCCAGTGGTAAAAAGGGCTAAATTCGCGTGCACGATTTGCTTTTGTGCATCATACAATGCGCTATTTCCAATATTTTAACGATTTTTATTAAAAAACTAGCGACCCGCCCCCGGCTTCGCACGGAGCTGAAATTTTCAAAAATCCTTTCATAGCACATGCTCACATTATTTATGCTTTGGAACATGACTTTATTAATTAAAGCCATGTTCCAAATTTCAGCTTTCTAGACTTATTAGTTTTGGCTGTGTCATGAAAATCAGTCAGGACAAACAATTGAATAGATTACAGTTATTAGAAAATTTTAATATGGGTATTTATTAACGTACGATATTTTGATAATAGATTTTTTTCAATAGATATGGTATAAAATCAGCATATAAAGCGAACTCTACGAGCAATCATATAGCTTCATTAGAATAATTTGCCGGCTGCTGGGCAATCGACAATTTGAAGCAATCAGACAATAACATGACATTCAATTCGCTGCGGCCTCAACTTCCTAAGCCATTACTTACTATATAATTTGCTTTTATGAATGAACTAGAAATCATACACTACATAATATAATGCACAATTGCACATAGTATAAGCAAACTGACTTTGCTTTGGTTCACATCTCTGTCTTATGAATTCTGGAGTCAGAAAAATACTGTTGTCTTAAAGTATGATTCCACAGCAACCTGCAACAGCAGACGTCAGCGTCGTATTCCAGTCGGTTCACAATGTGTCGCGAGACGCGATGCCTGACGAGTTTAGTGATCGCGATTTAAAAGAGGAAGAAGACAATGACTTAACAAGTGACTTATTATATAAGTACTACCCAGGCGACCAAGCTGCGCTCTTTTTTACTCCGACGTGGACTTAAGATCGTCACAATAAATCCATTGCATCCGACGCCGGTTAATATAATTTTGCATTGTTACTATTGGATGTAATCCGAACATATTCGTATTAACGTAGCGCTATCTCACAAAACTTGGAGGTAACAGTTGTCCATCCACTCATTTTCCGATTAAAAGTTATTGGATACAGAGATGCATTGTTAACGGAATATTTGGACAACAGTGTTAACATTTTCTCTTCCTCGAAATCAAAGATTTTTTTTACAAACATATTCGAAGTGTTGTCGCTCAACCATCGGCGGCATTACTGGTCCCTGTGGTAAGGTTAATAGTTTTGCCTGTCTCTGCGGCTGAGCGACAGACGATGTGTCGCTAGCTACGGAAGGCATTCCATATATAAATACATAAAAACGCAAAGTATCGTCAGCGGAATGCTGCTTCGGTCTGCGGTTAGCTGCGGAATATAATGAAGATATCATTATTAGTTGTTCGGTTCCAAGTTGTCACGAATTAGTTATCTCTCAAAGTATTTTGAAAATTTAATTTTTAAATTGTGGCTAATCTGTATTATGGGGGAGATACTAATAGAGCAAGTAGCAAAACAGTTTATTTATGTGACGATTGTAAGCAGTCACTTAAATAAATTAAGTTTTTTGAAAATTTCCTTATTTAAATAATAAGGAAATTTTCAATTTAAATCTATACATATAATAAAATCGTAAACGAGCCGTGTCTGAGCATTAAATATTAAAAAAAAAAAAAAACAATTTATACACGTTGTAACTTATGTTACCGAAGTCAAAAAAATAGTATTTAGAATTTTTGTCTGTTTGTGCACGCTAATCTTAGAAACGGCTTAACCGATTGGAATGCGGTTTTCACTGATGTATTGTTGCAAGCTTCCCGTAACAATAAGTGTTATTTCATTCCAATCGGTTTACCAACAAAAAAGTATTGTAAAACTGTGGTTACGCGCTATACCGAATACCTACCACGCGTACGAAGTTGCGGGCTCAGTTAGCAAAAACCTAAATGCCTAGTAATAACAGTTTCGTCGACATAGCACTTACATCATTTGTGGTGTACACTTGACATTGAATTCTGCAAGGTTAATTTACATGTTGCCACTTCCATTAAGTGTTGTATTCTTAATTGAATTTTAATATTAATTTGCATTTTTTTGCGATTTAAAGTTAACTTTTTTAATTTGTAAACAATCTTATGTCTTTATATTTTTTTAAAACAGTCTCTAAAATTATACAAATTGCTTTGTAAATGTCTAGAAAATGACAAAGCGACCTGTATGGTAGGTACCTAAACAACGATGCAATGTGCCAACGAGGTCAAGTCATATTGTGGATGATAAAAGATACCAAATTTGAATTCTAGGTAGAAGCCTGGGACACAATGGAAGTTTTGTGAAATTGTTCACGTAATTCGATTTCAGTTTTTAATCTTTGTAACAATATGCATTACTTGTGAATTTTGTTTGTTCATTGTACAGATAATTATAATAAACTTAATTTGAAAATTAAAAGGGATTTTTCCAGTTTAAAAACTACATTTTCCGACAGGAAGTTTAATTTTGTAGGCACACGTTTAATCGTAATTAAATTCAATGACAACACGTGTCTTCTTTTACCAAGAAGCAAGTCGGTTTTGTTAGGACACATTGGATTGGATGTCGCATTGCGACGTTTTATCCGTTTGAATCTAGACTAGTTATATAAATTTGGAATTGGAGGCTCTGATGCTTACAGGATCCAAATGATTTGGGTATACTACAGCAAAAAAAGGGGGGGGGGAACGAGAGTTGAACGATGCGCATTTATAAATTATCCTACTTTTAAAATGAGTATGATGATCTATTAATATTTTAAACCCCGTGCTCAAACGGTCGAGAGCTTTTTGAGTCGATCTCGGAAAATATTGACCTGATATCGGTCAATTCACAATTTTTATTTGATAACGATATGATTCACATTTAAGTTAATTTACAGTTAAGCCAGAATAACAGCCTTATTTATTTTATAAACTGGAATCTCCGGAATGACCGCTGCTAAATAGGCGGCTTTATCGAAGGAATGCGCGATATTTGTCAAAGAAAGTCGCGGCGCGCGACCTACTGACTGCAACGTACTGCATCATGTCACTAATACATGTACACTTAATTTTTATTAAGTTATTATTTAAAATTAAAAAAATAACACGCTCATGCTGTTTTTTGAAAAACGTATTTTTTTGGTAAAATATTCATTGCGCACGAGATGATAATAAATAAAATACCTTACAACCAAATAAATTTACTAACCACAGTCCACATCCGACACGTGCGATAATATTTTGTGGGCGAGAAGCGCCGCGCCGCTGCGCCTGCCGCCGCCGGCGCCGGTGCCGTTTTCAATCCCTTACTTTTTATCATTTGACTGGGTTATAAACGTCAATGTTTCGCACATGGGTGTTTCGAGCTCAAAACGGTCAGTGTTTGAGCGCAATATTGCACAGCAAATTTTTGTAGCTTCTCGCAGGTGACTGAACAGATTTAAAATTGGAAGGTTTTTCTTAAATATTGTGTAAAATATGAAAAAAGAAATATAAATAACCGATTAAAACTTTAGTCCAGAAATTAAACCTAAAAAGAATTGCAGTTATCGTTGAAAATTTTTATTACTGTGACTGTGACATTTTTTTGAGCAGTAATTTACATTTTTTTTACATACCGGCCCGTTTCAAACTTTTTTAAATATAGTCTTATGCACTGTACATATAATTATGTTTATCTAACTTTTAATTTTACTCTGAGAGAAGTCAAATTAGGCGACGAAAAGTAACAACTGCTTCTGCTAAGTCCTCGCCTTAAAATAATCGAGAACAATAAATAATTAAATCGGTCGCTTTCACGCACCTCCATTAATATTATGGAAAGCAACGCTCACATGCAGTTGCACAGAATTCAATGTGCTGTAGTCGTGTGTGCCTTGTGAATTATTCATATTGCGTTATTAACACGAGCCACTCCGACTGCTACAATCGTAACCCATTTTCTTTTCATAGAAACACTGTTGCAGTTACGTATTATATAATCAGTAACTTAGATGTGGAGATTTTTTTTTGCTCAACGAGCGACGCTTACACTTTCTCTCTTAAAATTAGTTGTGATTTAATTAAATTAAGTATGTACTTGCATACATGTGAACAACTGTTTAAAAAGGGACGAGTAACACATGACGCTCTTAGTTTAATGAATATTGACATCGAACCACCTCCCAATGGTTTCCAATTTCCGTTTATGTTTGTACTGTCGATTAATGTTTGGTGCCTGTTAATATATTGTTACATTGATATAACAATGTTACATTAAAAGTATAAATAGTCCATTGGTGGAGTGGCCAAGTTGCTCGTCCTCTGACTCAGGGGTAACTAACTCCTTATCGAAGACCGTCGTGAAAAAAAAAAGAAGTGAGTGAGTAGGTATTTGATGCCAGAGTCCACTTCCCTATTCTTAATCCGACTTTTTTTTTGACGAGGAGTAATCCGCTTACAGATTTCTTGCCGCTGGCTAGACGGCAGGGGTATGTGGGGGTCGCCCAGCGCCTGATTACAGCGGCACTGGGAATAACCACTAAAACTCCCCGGTGTCTCCTTGCCCTTTGAGTGGGGTGGGTCGGACTCTGCCGAGGATTGTCCGGAAACACCGAGGGGATCCTTAATCCGACTTAGGTCGGCAGCGCAATTGCAGGCATGTGTTAATAGGCGATGGTAGTGGTCTGAGACTGTCAGAAGACATTAAAAAAAATCGTTTTCCGTAGTTATAATGGGTATATATTTGGCTGTTTGGGCGATGAGATGCGACGCGTTGGGTCAGAGGCCGAGGGCGGCGGTCCGACGAGGAACGAACATTACCGATAAGAACCGAAATGTGCATGGTGAAACCGCGGAACATCTATAAGTCAAAACTATGAGTTATGGTGTGACTTAATTTTCTTAGTGAACATTTAAATTGTCCAGGTCTTTAATGGTTTTATTTTAGCCCTATAATCTATTTTTCAATATTCTACTGCTGTAGTAGACACATTTGTTTTAATTATCGTTTTCACTTTATTTTATTATCGGAGAAATACTTGTTAAATTTTTGTTTAATGTGACCTTTTAAAGTTTGTGAAGACCCTCTTATTCAGGAACCGTTCGAACGTTAAACAATGTGTTACTAGCCTCAGCCGTCTGTATAATTTTTATGGGCGTTGCGCGTTATATTGACCTAAATAAGGCGCTAGCGTCATCGCTATACAAGGCGACGGTGGTGCATGTGTGGGCGTATCCAATGCGCGATAATCCCCTACGAAGAGATTTATCTTTATGAAAGAAAATAACACTCAAACATCGTTCTTGAACTGCTTTTAGAAGTGTGACGTGCGATTTTATTTTTAACGATGATATAAAGTGAACGCAATATAAGAAAAAAAAATTGTCTGTACAATGCTTTAGTCTCATCCTCGCAGCACGAAATGCAAGCGTTGCACGAGTTCACTAAAACCGGTTGGCCGCTCACAGCGTCGGCCTTCGCAGCCAGTTGCCGACGACGCCCGGTGACGTCATCTATCGCTTATGTCATACAAATACAAACTGTAGCTAGCCACTTGTCTGCACCGTGAGGTTCGACAAAACCTTAGCCCACACCCAACACATCAAATGTTAATAATAAAATGACCGAAGGACAATCAATGCAAAGAATATAATTAATCTATATATTACCTACTTGAAGCGAAAACTTTACATCCCTTTTTAAGAAAATTGTGCGGACGGAGGAGTGTGGAAGATTATAATGGAAATAAGCAAGCCCATATCTAGTTACTATTATTTATTCTGTGGCCACATTGAAACCTAAAACCACAGAATAAATAACTGAAACCGACCATTGGGGAAGAAAATATCTTCAGTGGCCGCCTCTTCAAATTTGAATTCTATTTATCAGAAACGCAGAAAAAGTATTGAGTACATCATCTATAATTGTAAAAATAACTTTAAACAATACCATGTTTTTTTACTTAAAATCATTAAGTAAAAAACATGAAATAAATTACTTATCTTTCATGAAAAAATCGAGTTGTGGAAAAACTAGTAAAACTCGGTGTTGTATGGTACATGCATATGGCCAGCAGTGGGCTTCTAGTGTCGGCTGTCTTAATGAATAAGCATTAAAATTTAGTACATAGATAAAATTTCCCTTTATGTTATTCGAGTCAACTTAGCGATTCGTTTTTGGTGCTCTCATTTTAACCTCGGTTCGTTCAGTGTGTAAAAAGGATAATAATTTTGCGTGTGCCGTGTGCTATATCAACTTGTTTATTACGAACTACTTTTAATAACAGTAGCCAACTTCACAAAAATCTTTTACGCCTTCACGTCGCTCGTCACGAAGATCCTCTTGGAAATGAGAATCATTCGTTCTTCGTGACTTCATGTGTGTATTACCGAACGTCAGGTTTTTATTTAGAACAATAAACAGTATTGGTCAAGTGACATCAATGATCAACTCGACGCAAGCCACACATTAAAATTAATTATGTTTGCATCTCTATATTGAATTGACGTCACTGGAGTGTTTGCTATCAATTTTTTTTTGGCTGCACGGACGGATGTCATTTGATATTTTTGGGGATGCCTTGAAAGCTTTTGTAAAGTGGACGCCGATTATCGATCGGTTATCGTTAGTAGTGAATTATGTCTATATTTTCTGTTCGTTTCCAAAATATAGAGAGCAGAGATATAATGATTGTCAAACAAGTTGACGGTCCTCTCGATGGTAGATGTTTACCATCAGCTTTTAAAACAAGCAACGCCACAGGTGCTGAAAATGCGCTGCCGACCTTAGTAGAATTAAGGATAAGGGATGATGGGATAGAGAAATGGGCACAGAAGCTGTTATTTCACGGTGGTCTTCTGTAAGAGGTTGGTTACTGCCGTCAGACTGGCTGCTCAATTTATGACCGCGGTCAAGTGACTGTGTGCCCTCTCACTACTAAAACAATATGTTTTTTTTTAAGAGTTGTGACCAAGAGTTTTACAGTAGTCAAAATTGCTATAATTAGAAAAGGATTTTTAAAAGCTGCGACAAGATAAAAGTTCGACTTAATTGTAATACAGAAGAGAACTATAGTATTAATAGGTTTGGTGTATTTTGTTTGCGTCGGCAACAATAAATGAGGCGCATCCTACTCTATCAAAGTTCAGTGCCGACTCCTACGCACCAAGACTCATTGACTCTATACTCTACAGCAACCGGATAGGGTGGGTACGTAGGTGACGCAAAGTTTATTTAAATATATGACCATTCGTTTAGGAAACTGTATTTATTAACCTTACAAGAATTGGTTGAAACCACTTTTATAACGTAATTTGTCGACATCATTGAGATCTTTTAGAACAACCACTTACTGAAACCATAGGACACAATGTGTGTGGATATCAGACAGATTGTTTTTTGTTTTTCTTTGGCTATAGTACTTAAACTACTAAATTAGATGTGTATCTATAAACATAAATTTAGAGACACGTACTGTTTGCCCCAGTTTATGAATCTCATCAACACAATGAACTGAGTGCGAACATCTATAAATAAAAATATAGTACTGTGTGTCCGTTTCACGGGAATATTATGATCTGGCTAGAAACGAATGTCTTCATATCCTATGTCCGGCGAGGGTCTCATCATGACGATTAGGAAAAGAGGTACTTAGTTATTCATTTAAATAGCACGAGCGACTAGCACCGGCTTCGCACGTATGCAAGATTCGCAGGTGGCAGTAGTAGAGTTTATTTGGGTCTTTCTAAATTGACATGTTAAATCCAATTTTTCTTAATTTTATATCTGGAACAGGATTTTTTCGACTAAATTTTCGTTGTGGAGTCATGTTTCATGTCAGGGATCGTTTTGTTTATAATATTATTTATAACCTGTATGCGGTTCACCGACGAGGGGGCCTTTTGATTACGACAGCTAATTTGCTTCTGGTACTAAAATGATACCTCAGTGTTCACGCGAGAATCTTTAGACCGATCTTGGTATTTCAGAATTTAACTTTAATATAATTTGATACCTTATATTTCAATTCCAAATGATAAACAATCTCAGTTTGTGGATATGCTTTTTGATGATGAATTTTTCGCTTGACAGGTATTTTAGTTTACCGATGAAAGCAGTCAGAGATTAAATATTAAATAATTTTTGTTAATTAGTTAAAACTAGTCTTATGTTAGGATAAATTACGGACTACGCTGCGGTGCGTGAGTTGCTTCGGGCGTGGTTCTATATTTGGGTTAATGGATTCGTCCGCGCACCGGCATCAGCATGGGAAGTGCCTGTTAGCTCCGTCCGTCCGCTGTGTGCTTATCTAGACCCCCTATTCGAACTCTTTCCTATGAAGTTTTACTTTGTTAACACGGTACACACTCTCTTATGTGGTGGAAATCAATATTCGTAAAATGCGGTTACAATATCTTGGAAACCTTTACTCGGACGGTGTTAAATTACCACTATCATGTCAGTTAATGCGGTTGAAAATATTTTTGGCACCTAAGACAAGTAGGTACTTGAATTTTAAATCGTGCTAAACTAGTATTAAAACTTTACATTGATATACTGTTTGCCGTATGGCTTCGTCTGCGTGAAAAGTATAATAGCACTAATCTATATAAGGGGTTCAATCTGTCTTCATACAATTTTAATAAAAAGTGATTTAAATAGTTCGGCTATGCAAATAAACATACAATCAGAAACATTTTCTCATTTGTTAGTATGAAATTACGTTAATTCATGTAATTTCGTAGTCCGATCAGTTCGTATGTTGATTTTCTAAATAGGTACCTACATCGTCTAGGCGCCAATTTTGCTGAGCTAATACGGCTAAATTTAGCGTTCTCTAACGATGACAACATTCGCTTGACTCTCTGGACTTTGGAGATTGTGCCACTTTAAGATTTTGTTGTGTATTACATATTTTTAAAAGAGATTATATTTTTGTGTTTATTGAGAAGTTAAAAGTTAATTAAATTCGGCGCTTTAATAATAATTTTGTGATTAATTTAAAGTTTAAACCCTGCTTTATAGTCTATTTAAAATTATAAATGCGATTATATGAGGATGGGTTGTATGGATGTTAGTTATTAATTCACACAAAAACGGATATTGATGGAATATCCGTTTTTAATATCCGTTAAATACATCAAAATAACATATGGATTGTCAATAATAATAACTATAGAGAGTTATTGTTATGTTTATTGTATGTATGAAGAAATCTTCGAAACTACTCATCCGATTAAAATAATCTTGCACCAATAGTTAGAATAGAATTTCAGGATGGAAATAAACTAAATATTCCATGCGGGCGAAGCCGTGGCCACAAGCTATTTAAAAATAAAAATCCAACGCTTTGCAAAAGTATAATTTCAGGCGTTAATGTATGTCGGGCATTATATTGTTTACATATTTTGTCAGACGATATATCTTTTATTTTCAACGCGGACGAAGTTGCGGACGCCAGCTAGTAATTTAAAATACGTCTAAGAATTGGGGGCCAAAAGCTAGTGCTTCTATATAAAGCCTGCTTTAGACAAAAATAATAAATTCGACAGGTAATTTAGCTGTGATTCAGTTAATCAGATGTTTTATGCAACGTAACAAATAAATAGAATTGCGCTGTTCGACCTTAACGGCACACTTCCAATAAAAAATTGGTCTGAAAAGCAAAAAGTAAGGATTGATTACAAAAACAAACAAAAGCATTGCGGCTTTGAATGCAACCACTATTTAGCAGTTTATACGCAACGTACTGTGACGAGGTGTATAAAATTTTACTGTTACTCGACTGCGCGGCACCAGTCTAAAATAAACTTTAAACACTATTTTTATAGCGTCAAAAATTACATGGCGGTGTTAATGGGGCGGCAGTGATAGAAATCGCACTGCTTCCTGCTTTTCTGAATGGGAATTGGAAATGAGAGAGCGCTAGTTGTCTGCGCGCTGTTGAATTGATAATCTGCCGCTTTGTTCCTGAGATCAAAAGGGTAAATAACAGAAGTGGTGTTGTTGTCTGGGAATACGTATCTAGATATGGACTATGGACACTATGTTTAAAATTTCAAATTTCTTAGTGGCGAGTTTGATCCGTGAATGCGCTCTATCGTTGATTGTCCTGGTTCACCTGGTTTCACACATGCTAATTTGCATTTAGAAATGTCGTAGTGAATCCACTTTTCATCACCAGTATGGATCCTATGCAAAAACCCTTTCTTTCTTGTCTTTGAAGCAACGTTTTGCACGTGACTAAACATCTTTCAGTGTTCTTATACCTCCGATTCGGGTGGTATACGCCATTACTTTTTCCATCGCATGCAAGCGTTTTCCAACGGTGGATCGATTAAGCATCCAATGCTGCAGACTATTCTTCAAGTGCCTAACATGAATCAATGTCAAGCAATTCCTCAAGTTCCTCATTATGAAAATTTTTTGAGACGCCATCGCTTTATTTGTAGATTTTCGTACATTTCAATGAGTTATGAATAGTTGCTGTTTTACTCCAAACAAAAGCCTTATTTAGGTATACACCCTTTAAATCCATGTATCAAAAGGCTAGAAAATATACCACCGATAACTATTAAATATTAATGTCATCTACATATGAGGAGAAACGATTCAAACTTATTCCCATATTCAAACCAACCATCATCGTCACCAGCCCTTTCGTATCCACGGCTGCTTGTAGGTCTCTCCTATTGAATGTCCAGGGCTCTAATACTGTGGTCTGGAAAATGCATTTGCTGACACCAGCTTTGCGCAGATAAACACTCTACTTTGCTTGGAGGTGTCTATATCGGCTCTAATTCTACGAGTTGACGAGAGTTGACCAATTCACTTCCTTTTCCGACTAGCATAGCTCTCTCTATAGATCTCACTGTAGGTAAGTCATCGATGAGGTAAGTTCTCAGCCCACGTTTCGGTATCGAAACAGAAACATTGCTTGTACATTTTTAACTTTTTTTTTTGTTGCTATGTAAACAAAAGTAGGTGTTAGCCGGTCACGCTGCGTTGTTCACACGGTCGACTCATGTGAAATTACGGTTAGGTTCTTATTACACTGACACTACGTAACAGAAAATTACGTGTTGTAATTAGTACGAAATAATATAACTTTCGTTTTATTTAATAGCATATTATTATCAGGGCAATATTACTCAACTACTTTTTTGGCATGCGTAAAGAGTTTAGTTTGTAGGGATCGTTTTTCAGAAAAAAAAATACAAATACAAATATCACCTTAGTAGTTAGGTTTAAGAGTAAATGTATTTTGGGAAAATTAAAGCCTTGGTTTGGGTATCTTTTAAGTTTTTAATATTCTCACGCCACCCTTGTTCCCCGTCGGCGCAAGATTGCGCTACGGGAATTTGTTGCTGACGACGGGCAGCAAATTAATAATGGCAAACGTGTATGGATACGGACAAGCCTAATAAAATTCTTTTCTTTCTTGTTCTTGAACAGAACAAAAATTTGGTTTGGTTAAATTTGACACTATGACAAAATAATGATATTTCGTTCCGTACAATCCAAAACGTAGCAGGCGGGATGTCCGTTGTCAAATAAGGACCTTATGTTCCTCGATAATGATGATAGCGTGACGTCTAGCCGTTTTACGAGACGCCAAAGCGTAGGGGGAAGCGCAGTACACAAAATAACCTTTTTCTATGAAATAACCAACGTATCGTGTTTCAAAGTGGTTTGTCGCAAGTTGCCACAGGACAAATAATATCGTCGAGTGACTTCATTTCTTCGCGATTACCTTGGCGGTTAATACGAGCAAATTTTTTTGTCTGTACCTTCTTTTTTTTTCGTTGATCAAACTTGCTAAAGTTGCCAAGTGGAACAATTTAGTAAGGTATTTAAAACGGATGGTCCTCAGTCACGTTTCGTTCTTTGGAAAAAAGATTCTAAGGTCATTACACTTAAATTTTTTTTTTTAGGTGTGCGGCTTTTTTAAAATATTAAATACTAGCTGATGCCCGCGACTTCGTCCGCGTTGAAAAATGGAAAATATAACGCCTAAGAAAACATATGAGTAAACGACTGACATCTTTATCGCTGTCACGACGGTGGCTCCGATTTATTAATATTTTTAGACGGTCCCTCGGAACCTAACATTTTCCAGGATTAAAAGTCCTAACATCCTATATGATAATCCTGGTAATAAGCTATCTGTGTGTCAAAATTCATCCAAATCCGTTCAGCCGTTTTGGCGTGATTGCACACAAACATACAAACATACAACGCATTTATAATATTAGTAGGATATAATAATAATACCGTTCGTGTGTGCATCATTTTGGAATTAACACATTTTTTACTCTCAATATGCTTATACGAGTATAGTCTTAGATTTTTACATCTATAAAAGTTAATAGAGTTGTAAACTAATGTATGATAAATGGATTGCAGTTGAACTTTCTCTTCGCCTCCTTGGACCTTATAGTTTGTTACTTGAAATTAAAAGGGTTTCTTTATTATTTTCATTATTAGCTAATTTTTAACTATAATAAGTATAAATACAATAAGATCTACTTATTAATAATAGGCATCTACTTTATTTTATTTTATTTATTACTCAAAATTTAACCCCTTTGTGGACTGACATTAATGTCTAAAGATACATTTTTATTAGACTCGCTTCAAGTTAGTTCACCCTTGAAGTGTTAGTTCGTAAGGCGATAGCAGTGATGGCGTTTTATGGTTTATCGACTTAAGCCGACGCCTTGTCTACTTGCTCAGGGGTCAACGACTCACATCAACAACGCCTAGCTCACCCAATACCATTGACTCGAGCTATGTTAATTTTTAACTTTGTTAACTTCATTGATTTGCGTTACAAGAATTTATATGTGGATAAATCAAATTTATACGTTTACTTATTATACGTGTACTAAATGAACATATTTCATTTATATGAAATATTGCTACTATTAGTATTAACTTATTACTGTTATTAGTAATAAGTTACTTACTATTACTTTATTACAAATTTTACATTTATCTAACGGAGCATTAATACATTTAATCAATTTTGAAAAGCCCATTGGAGTGATGTTTTAGAACTTTGAAACAGGGACCCTAGGTTAAATACCCGGCAAGATTAACTTTGGAAATAAACTTTTCAAAATTGACTCTTTTCTGGGTGTTTTAGTTTTACCTTATAGAAGACCACTGTGTAATAACAGTATATTTTATGTAATTGTGTTTCTGTGAGAGTAAGGGATGCCAGAGCCTATTTTTTATCCTTAATCCTAAGGTTTTCCGAGGTCACCAGCTCACTTGCTACACCTGTGGCGTTGCTTGTCTTAATAGGCCATCAAATGGACCATCAGCTTCTCTGACGACTTTTACATTAAAAAAATGGAATCCTCACAAAGATTTGGGTTAGTAAGCTGACAAGTTTATTACTCATATGTTAAGATTGCTGTCCATAGAAATAATACTAGTAGAGAATTAGAAGTAAGTATATACTCAATTTAATTTCACGTCCTTGCTGCACAGTTTTTTATGATATTAAAATTTCAAATCAAAATGTATATGAAACGCGTCTCTAAGGATATTATAACGGCTATTATATAGGTATAGGTACATTCAAAACCCTCAGAGTCACAAGATCGCACGCCTTTTGAAGTCAGTCACACAGCCTAATCTTTCCGTCTGTCTTATTATTCGTATACCCTACTTATTTCCATTGTACCATCGTCCATTGTTATCTCAAGTAGAAACGGCCAACCCATTCAGCTATGCCACAGCCTTCTCTATTGGCTATGTTAAAGTGCATTGGGGAGGCAATCAAAAATGAACATAAGTCGAGTGTACCCTAAGAGACCTGCTCTTTTACTTCGTATAACTAGTGAGTGATTTTATTAATTATAACACGAGTATATTATGAGCTGAGCTTGCAACTTCATAGAAGAGTTACGTGCTATACCGAATACCCGAGTGGTATTCGGTATAGCACGTAATTTTTTTGTTTGTAAACCGATTCAAATGAATTAAACACCAAATATTACAGGAAGCTTGCTACAATACGTCAGTTAAAACCACATTCAAATCGATTAAGCCGTTTCTGAGATTAGCGTGCACAAACGCACAAACAAACAGACAAAAATTCTAAAAACGATTTTTTTTTTGAGGTATAAAATTAGGCACGCGGTATTGCGGATATAGAAATTGATTTGAACATTAACACAATGAATCACCACACGACAACTTACATGCAATCTAATTGGTTTATGGCTACCTTCACGCCGAACCGTTGTTGCTTCATTTCTAAGTCGTATCGGATATTGAAGCCTTATACTAGAATTTTACAATTATCGATAATCTTTTTTGGAGGTTCACACTTTCCTCATATTCGTGTACGAATCGATAACTAGGCATTTAGAAGAAATTGCGGCTTTCTCGACCTTGACCTCTCCGCGAAGGCTTTATAGATTATTATAATGTAATATTATTGTTATTTGACTTATTTTATTCTATCCACTCCACTCATGTTATGTCAATGACTCCACTACATGGAAAAAATTTCGAATTCCTTTTCAGATATTATAAAAATAAAAAGTATTTTATTTTTGAGAAATATTTCATACTGCCTGCTATTCATTTAAGTATATATGGAAGTATTAGCTTGGAACTAACGCGATTGAGTATATAAGGAAATAGTAAAGATTGACGGACTAAACACAAGATATAGGTATAGGGACCTGTAGTAGCAGTGCCACTAAACGTAGCTATGTAACTTTATCATAAGCGTTTTTTTTGTTTCGTCCGGCTTGGCACTTTTAAAATTAAACCGATGTCTCAAGATGATGCGCAATACACGCTCGAAATGTGTCCCGCGCGGGATTCCTAGCGGCAAGTCCTGATCAATGAAATTGGAAGAAAACTGTCATTCACAACAGTTTTGGTGGCCGTGACAGTAAATAAGCCTTAGTGAATGTCAGTGGTAACATTCTTTGAGGCGAAACTTCTTCAGAAGGAAGCCGGTGAGCAAATTTGGAAGAGCGCTGATTCTGCAAGACGTCTAGTCGCTGAGGCGATAGTCTAACCGCCCTTGTATGTGGCGCCTAAAAGGGGTTCTGGTTATGGTTTATATAAAGCCCATAAAATACGAGGGTCACTTAAAAATGCTATAAAATTCGCTATAGTGGTTTAATGATATAGTAACGTTGGTGGCATCGTTCAAGAATGAAAGCTACTATGAAGCATTCATGACATAGGTGCTGACACACAAACAAACTAAGCTACATGGTACAGTTTAGTTTGGCATTGTGGTAAACTGATAGTATACCTTCATCAAGCAAGTTAGTCAATGGGAATATTCAACATATAATCCGGTCAATTTAGAAATTCGAAGTTACATCAATTCTCAATAAGCTGAAAATCGGTGAAATCGTTCAAAATATGATTATAAACAAAATCAGAAAGTTCCCCATCCCTCCCCTTTTTGCAAAAATTTTTATTCAAGGTCAAAGGTCTAAAAAATGAGTTTTTTGCGATTTTCAGCAAAACGGTAAGTTTTATCATAAAAATACCTCAGACAAAAATTGTAGATCATAAAATTATCTACAAAAAATGTATAAATACTTTTTTTCCTACGAGCCACCGTTTCTGAGATATAACGATTCAAAAAGTTGTAAAAGTTGTAATCGTCATAATATGCACACGTTTCCACGCCACCTATGAGGTAGTGTACTTAGCGCGTTTAATTTAAGGGACTGGGTTTCTTTCTACCTGATTTTCTTATAGTTATAACTTATGTATATTTTATATTTTAAGTGTAAGTTATAATGATCGATAGAAAAATATTTAAACATATATTACAACTCGGGAGATGTATATACGTGGCGTACTCATGCATTGACGATTACAACTTTTACAACTTTTTGAATCGTTATATCTCAGAAACGGTGGCTCGTAGGAAAAAAAGTATTTATACATTTTTTGTAGATAATTTTATGATCTACAATTTTTGTCTGAGGTATTTTTATGATAAAACTTACCGTTTTGCTGAAAATCGCAAAAAAACTCATTTTTTAGACCTTTGACCTTGAATAAAAATTTTTGCAAAAAGGGGAGGGATGGGGAACTTTCTGATTTTGTTTATAATCATATTTTGAACGATTTCACCGATTTTCAGCTTATTGAGAATTGATGTAACTTCACTCTTATTTTTTGGTCTAATTTGACCGGACTAATAATGTGAGAAGGTCACAGGCGAGCACTATTATCTCTACAAACAAGCACATTATTGTGTGTAGTATTACTTTGCCTTACGGTTACGTCATCACTTTATTTATAAACTTGTGAATTTGAAATGCTAATATGCAGTCATATTATGCTAATAATATGCTGTTATAAATTAGGCATTTCGTGTTGAGTCGGTATCGGGTTGGGTGGCAATGAAAGATTTAATTTGAAGTAAATTATATTATTTCATTAGTCACTAGGATTTGGTTTTGCGTTCGTATTCTTTACTAATCAAGCGGGGCAGTTGGAACAGAACTAAAAATATACAGATCACAATCTCAAATTTACAAGGCTTTTGTATTAAACATCGTCGGCCTCATCCTTCCTAGATGCTGGTCAAGAGCAAACCCATCTTTAATAAAAAAAAAAGTCTGAAAGAGAAAGACTCACAATCTAGTTGACTTTTCATATATTCTAACAACCACCCCCTTACAGAATACCACATTGTGTTGTGTTTCACCTTATCCCTTGTTTTTTTACTTTATCATAGTTAACAATATTGAAACCTTAGTCATAGCTCCGAATTATCCCATAAGGCTCGAATTATATATACATATATCCATTTCAAGTTAAATGTCAAGAAAAATTACGATAAATTAGATGATGAAGCAAGCATAACATCCACAGTTAGCTTTAAAATTAATGAGACTAAAAAAATATAAGTTTTTTCCCCTAAAGAATATTTTAAAGTATAAAAAACTTTCAGTCACAGATATTTAAAATAATTATAACGCATTATGCATAATTTGTAACGAGAAGGAAGGCTTCGTTATCTAATTCTTGACGTCAAGCCAAAACCATTTAAGAACATGAACAATAGCTCGGAAATAAAGGATCGAAACGAAAAAATATTTGAGGACTCAACACCAGAAATTTTTAAATGAGATTTTATAGTAACTGGACGATTTGGTCACGTTTAATATAAATAATTGTCACAGATATTATTGTTGTTTATTATTTGTTTGGTCATGATTCTAAAGTTTTTTAAAATATACTTGAAAAAAAAAACCGTATCAGGTAGGCTCAATTGCGCCATTTTTTTATATTTTTAGTCGATTTTTTAGATATAAAAAGTATCCTATATGTTAATCCAGGTAATAAACTATCTGTGTGTCAAATTGAATCCAAACCCTTTCAGCCATTTTTGTCTTATTGAGGAACAAACATCCATACATCCTCACAAACCTTCGCATTTATTATTAAGTATTATAGTAGGATATAATAAGGCAGCACCATTTTACACTTACACTTACTTAGGTTATTTAGTTGCCATGATAATTTTTTAGCACAATCTAATCTTATCACTACAGTGATGTCAGAGAATAACAGAAATTCTGAGCCAATGTAAATGCAGTTTGTAATTGCTAAGTGATTATTGTGAAGAACGTAGTGAAATTGGATCATTTATATAAGAAAAAAAGGTATTTTATCATAATATTTTACATAGTAATTACACGGCTATAAAATAAAAATAAGTTTTAGCATAAAATCCATTCAGATTTTATGTTGTTTGTGTAATTGGATTCGTTTGATTTAATGCTTCCACTCGGCCGGTATAAGTTGTTATTAAAATTGTTATTTTAATTGAAAATATTATGTGTCTCGGTTTCTAATTTCTTGTGTAGGAAAATTAATTTCCTTTTTTTTTTAAATAGTTTGTTGTCTAACAAGACAATGACCAGTGTTGGTATCTCTTTTTGATGCAATAACTCACTTTCAAGTACTGTTGGTTGTGAATCTAAAGATTTGGTTTCAAAATTCTAGCTTAGTTAGTTGAGTTTGCAACCTCAAAATATCTTGCTAAAGTCTTTTCATGTTGAATGGATACAAAAACTATGTGTGTGATAAAAGCGCTCACTGCACTTGAGTGTTTATTTATTACATATTTACAGAAGAATGTTACTTTTTGATTAATAAACAATCGATACTTACTAATATTATAAATGTGAAAGTAACTCTGTCTTTCTGTTACCTTTTCACACCTAAACCGCTGAACCGATCATCATGAAATGCATACACTTTGTCAGGGATGCATCCAGAAAAAAAGTACTGTTCCCGAGGGATCATCTAACGCCTGGCAAAGCTATAACTTTATTTTTAGGCATTATTTTTTATTTTTCAACGCGAGCGAAGCCGCGAGCACTAGCTAGTCATCTATAAATTTACCCATAGTTTGGTTACATCAAATCCTCCATGATTAATATAGTTGTATATTTGATTTCAGATCGTTGAGCGTGGCGTGATAAGGAGCAGCTAGGTCGCAATGACGACCGACATATCGGTGTCCCGCTGGGACCCGTCAATTGGCCACGGACAAGAAATCATCGATGACATTGAATACGATGGCGGCAATTCGTCCTCGAGGCTTTTCGAACGATCGCGCATTAAAGCGTTAGCAGGTCAGTATCATCGTAAAATCTCCTTGATCTTATAAAGTAAGGTGTTAGGCTGACTGTCCGCTTGATGGTAGGTGGTTACCGTTGACTAAGGACACAAGCAACACCAGTTGTGCCGCTGATCCCGCAGGAATTTGTTTTCGGCTCGCTTGCAGAGAAGCCCATATTGTAGCTAAGTAAGAAAAATTACTTTCTATTCTATCTATAATCGATTTTAAAAAAATACCATAAACTTTGGTTTGTTTTTATTTCATAATCAAAGTTAGCGAATAGGTTCTTATTTTCTATTTTATTCTATCCCTTGAGTGCTTGTTATTCTTTTAGTTTCAATAATGTGTAAGTCTTTTAAATGCGCAAAACTTTAGGTGCTACATATAGTTTTTTAAGACTTCCTTTTTTCTAAATTTTTGTCCTTAATCAGTCAATGCTATTTTTTTTTGGCTAATCTATGCATTTGTAAACGTACTCGTAAATGAAAGTGTTAAAATGGCAACCCATGTAACTAAAAGACGCTTTTCTTAAAAGGGTAGTAAATGTTGACAATTCAAACACGCTTTCACTTGCATAGTAAGTAACCTGTTGCAGGTTACACCCTATAATGAAATGTGTGTCACTTCACTCGTCTTATCCAACGATAAGGTAACTCGGGTTGTGATTACGATACCAGTTTCGAATGAAAACCGAGGAATTGATAACGAGTGTGATATTTATATATCTACATGTAATAAATAGAAAAAAAACTGTCAATTTAATGTATTATTGCTAAATTGAGCTTCGAGGGTCATCCATGTAACAAAATTATTATTGTCACTGTAAAAATAAATACATTTAAGTAAAAATATTGCAAAGTTAATGATATTGTTGCAGTCTTAATTGAGTGTTATTCATATTTAATCAAACAATCCCTATTTTCTTAATGAAATACCTTTCGTTATTAGTTTTTGCTGAAGTTAAATAAATTCTTCACATTACAACCGCAATCAATAATTGTCATTTTCAAATTGGTAATTAATTAGAAACAAATACTGCACCTACTATACTATAACTCTGTATTATTTAAACTATTACATATATAGTATAGTAGAATAGAACCAGTTATACGATATTTCTAGCGATATAACTGTTCTCGCATTAATATCGTTAAAATTTATGAAATAGACAGAAACAACTAATATTACATATCTAAAAAACGTCTAATATAAATTCAACAAACGTATAAATCTATATCTCCCCCATATTATAGGGGAATTTCTTCCATCAAAACGGCTTCGATTATTCAAATCTGTAACTAAGTACAGATAAATAACTAACCACACAAACTAGCCGTGGGGTTAGTAATTTACATGGAAGTATTATATAAGGAATAAGCTCTATCTGTGCATCTTGCAGCTAAAATAAAGAAAATAAAACCTTATGCTAAGGTCGTAAGAGTCTTGTTGCGCGCAAAATAAAAATGAAGCCGAGTGAGAGGGCCACCACTGAACGCTGTGTCCCGTTCTATAGAGTTGCCAGAGTTAAGTTGGTAGAAATGGTAGAAAAATATGCGATTGATGTAATGTAATGAACAGGGCCGTCTTTACCCGGGGGCGCCTGCCGAGCGCTGAGTATTTAGATATTTCATTGAACTTAATTAATTGCCATTGCATAGTTTCATATGCTTGTTACGACAAATACGTATGCGCAAAATTAAATATAAAAAAAAATAGTTATCAACAATAATCGTTGTTTTACTTTTATACTCTGAAATCGGGTCGGGCGAACCCACGATTTAGGGGCGATTATCGTCTAGGGAGCGTTGTCGCATCGTGTATAGCGAAATCGGTGCCGATTTCACCGCAGTGTGTCTGCGAGTGCAGCGGCGACAAGACGTATTTTTGTGTTTTTAACTTTTATTCCGTGCGAAGACATGGCTAAGGAAAAGAAGTGAGAAGCCTGGACAAATGATCTCTTCAAGGAGTTCCTCAACACATTCTATATCCATTCTTAAAAAGTTTTCAGCTGCTTCCAAATGTCTCTCTCCCTTCTCAGGTGTTTCCATCTAGCTACAATATGGGCTTCTTCGAATAGCAGTAAACAAATTCCTGCAAGGTCGGCAGCGCACATGCACCCTCCCTGGTGTTGCTTGTGTCCTTAGGCGACTTTTTCGTCTTTGACTTGGTTGCACTGTAGAAAGTGCCAGAGTGATGCCTATTCTCTGATTTGAGAGTGTCGGCGGCATCTTGATAGACGAGCGCTTTGTTGCACGGTCGGTTTCACACTTAGTGGCAGGGACGTGTGTAGAGTAGCGGCCGATTTCATCCCCACTACCACTCTCCCGACATTGCCACCGATTTTAGGGCCGTGTCTAGGCGCTTTAACAATTTTATTAAATGCAACACGCGCGCGGCAAAATCTCTAATCCAAAGATAGTGTATAACCTTTGACACATTGCCGCCCGGTCGCCCGCACTTGAAGCAAAATGATCTCTAAGTCAATAAAGTGTTAGTTCATTTGAAATGGGCGCGAGGCGGGGCGCGGCACCTGTGCGTCTGTCATAGGCGAGTAATTGCGCCCTTTGAGATAGACGTCCGGGTGGCTGAGGGCGCAGGCTGAGCCCCGCACCCCGGCGCTGAATAGACTTAAGACGGCCCTGGTAATGAAGTAAAAACATTTACTTCTAAAATGTTTCTATATATAAATAATAATTTATTACCGACATGTTAAAGCAATATTATTTGTTGCTACGTGTAAAGCCTTATTAACGCAAAAAATTTGCGATTGGCGTATAGGTTTTCTTTTATTTGTATGAAATACGGACACCTGACCTGACAACCCCACATGAAATCGCCGACTCTGACGTCAATGGCGGAAATTTTTGATTTCGTGATATTTTTGAAGAATTTTAATTAAAATGGGGAGAATTTGTGTCGTGGAGGCTTGCGGAAGCGAGTATTATCCTGATTGTGGTTTATCTTTTCACAGGTAATAGTTTTAAACATAATTTGTTAGTGAACAATTAGGGTGACCATGCATTACAATCCAATCCTAGTTCAAGAACAAATAACTTAAATACCTATGCATTTTTTATTCCTTTCTCTATTAACATAACGGGTTCAATTTCAGATTTCTTTGTGTCTACAAGTGAGTGTTTAAGAGCATCCCCCGCCTTCTGCGAGGAAGATCGGGACCAACCTTCTAAACTAAATTGTTTTCTCTTTCATGTATAAATTTTCATTTGTTATATAGTGTGTAAATTTATTGGTATAGTAAAGTGTTGTGTGATTGAACTTGGCTTTCTTTTGTCTAAGTCCACCCCAGGTAGTTGGCGCCCTGAGAGTTAACACTGGTCTTGTGTAGTGTCTGCCCCTGAGTTTCAGTCGGTGAGTAACGGTTGGAACGCCTGCGGAGCCCTAACGCCCCGCAGAGGTTTCGCGGTTATAAACTTAACTGTTTTTTTCTTACCTAATTAATTAAATATACCACAATAGGTAGCTTATCGTAATTTTATCTCAGTCCAGCTGCATGTCGTGTCCCACAAGGACCAGTAGGTCAAATCACAAATCATTTTTTATAATTATTGTCCTTAAATCATATTTCAATATATTCACCATCGCCAGAGAGGGATAAGAGGTACAGTTACTGATCTCTCTTTCGGCTTCAATTTTGCGACAACAGGTCATTCCTGTTGTATATAGTACTTATTACTTCCATGGTAATTTATGAATCCTTTAATTTTGACTTAGGTACTATGGTAAACCACGTAGTTTTGTGAGTCAGTAATAGATGGCACCACATTATTTCGTAACTAAAATAAGTTCTAAATTAAATTTATAGATAGTTATGTAATGTTTTCTAAACCCAACCCTGAAATGAACGTATATTTGACGTGTTAAAACGACATACCACACCAAACAATGCACTAGTATGCTCAAAGAAGCTAGTATCGGGAATAATGGAACTAGAGTTTTACTTTAAAACCAAGGTTTATAATATGAACTCGTTTTATTATAATAATGTTAACACTATACCTATAGCTTATCAAACATTAGCAATACCGCAACTTCCGTTTTTCCTTCACGTTCTCATTGTCAGATGTAATCAACCTTTGGGGTTCAGTTTATACTTTATATACGAATAGGTTCGTCTCTGCACCCGTTATCAGATATTATCTTTACTATCTTAAGAAAACAAGAGTTTGCGTAAGTTCAATCCGGTATATAGTGGACTACGCACACTTGGCGTACTAAAAAAATGTTTTTAAATAATTTCGACTTATTTTTGGTCATATAATGGAAGTGTGTCTTTATCTTAGTACCAAGTAATGCGATTTGTAGAACATTGTGTAAATATCGATATCAAGTCATCGAGTCAAACTATATTAGGTAATTAGCAAATAAAACTGGTCCCCGAGTTACCGACATCTGGAGCGCTCGTATCGAATATCCCAGTGTATGCCGACTGACCATTTGGGTTTTGTCGCTCCAATTGCTACGAAGAGACGGGACGGTCCTTCGCCACGCGCAGTGGCTCTCAGTGACTTCAGTAGCACTACTGTTGATGTCATGACAGCCACGGAGGGCTATGATCTGATCAAGAGAGGGGTCGATATCGAAGTTCCCGGTCTGGAAGTGTACTATGACAAGGTCGTGTTGGAACTCAGAGGTCCGTTGCGTTTGAAATGTGCCATTTATTTTGTGAAACGACTGTGCAGTTTGTGAAATTATTGAGGGAATTTAAATTGTGTTCAAAAATATTTTAGATATATATTAATACATGATATACATACTTTGATAATATATCTATTGTTTCTATTTCTGTTTTCTGCCCACAGTGAAGTCGGTTTATGTGATGGTTTTCTTTTTTATTAGGAAATTGAGTAATTAATAACAAGTTTGTTCGATTTCTGCAAACAAAGATACCACAGTGATATATATTGTTCACGGTCCATAGGACGCAATATGATCCCCTACTTAGGTTACTTGTGAAGGTTTTCAACTGGGTCGTACTGTACTGTTTGAGGTACAAACGATTCAATGGCGCTGGTCACTGTAGACGGCTGTGAGGGGCTTGTGTTCGAAGAAGTTCTGCCCCCGCCGCCTCTGTGGTCTCCAGCACGCGGCGTCCCTCATTGGCGGTTACTGTGTTAACAATTTTTAAATTCTCGTGTTTCTTTGCTTCTTAGGAGTATAGCTTTTTTACAATATCACACATGTTGAATTTATTATATCTGTTTAAAAAGGAAGTGCCAATTTCGCCACATTAAAGAAACATTAAAATATCTGCATTACTTATCTAATATTATTCGATTCGCGAAACGCTATTTAGTTTCGTCTTTCTAATAACCTCGACTTCTAGCCATTTTTAATAGGCGATTAAATGTTGAAATAAAGTAGCTAAATTAAATATTTTTGTTTGCTTACAGACGAACGAGAGAGCGTGCAAAAGAAAACATTTCAAAAATGGGTCAACTCGCATCTGGTGCGAATGGGGTGCAGGATTGGCGATCTTTATATCGACATGCGAGATGGAAAGATGCTGATAAAATTACTAGAAGTACTCTCGGGGGAGAGATTGGTGAGTTATTCTCTTTTATTGTAAGTATAAAGACACTAGAGCTTGTAATAGTCTTTATACTTGTGCATATAAAAAAATACAATATTCAATAAATAACTAATAGAGACAGTTTGTTCGTCCCCTCCTCAAATATATTGTTTTTTAATTTTTGATGTTATTTGTAGCCTCGCCCAACAAAAGGCAAAATGCGTATTCACTGCCTAGAGAATGTCGATAAGGCGTTGCAGTTTTTACGCGAACAGCGAGTACATCTGGAGAATATGGGCTCCCATGACATCGTGGACGGAAATCCAAGGCTCAGTCTTGGTCTTATCTGGACTATCATTTTGAGATTCCAGGTAATAAAGTAACCTGATTCTTTCGTAATGATTTTATTTTTTCCTGCTAACTCACATTAAATGCAGTTTTGTGCTACTAATAAAATGTAATATAAAAATATACCACCATTAGTATAAGGTGCCACCATAAAATTCTGCACCTATCTATTTTTTGATCGAAATGTGATTTAAATTACTAGAAATTTTTACAAGAATAATCATGCCGCAAGTACCTTTATTATCGTAATAATTATTATTGATACCTTTTTTTAACAATTCCACTCATTTGTTTGAAAACCATTCAAGTGCCGTAGAAAAGAGACCGATCATAGAAAAGCGACCGATCTATGCTTTGTTAGGCAACCCTGCGGCATTGTATGACCCCACGTGTAACTAATCTAAATCACATATCTGTAAAATTCTGCACCTGTCTGTTATTTGATATACTTTGTATATATAGTGATATACTTTGTATTTAAAATTTGTGTAATAAAATTTTAGATCCAAGATATAACAATTGAAGAGACCGACAACAAGGAGACGAAATCGGCTAAAGATGCTTTACTGTTGTGGTGTCAAATTAAAACAGCCGGATACAACAACGTGAATGTACGCAACTTCACAACGTCTTGGCGTGACGGTTTAGCGTTCAACGCCATCATACACAAACATCGTCCAGATTTAATACAATTTGACAAGCTTCATAGGAGCAATCCTATTCACAATCTGAATAACGCTTTCAACGTCGCCGAGGATAAACTCGGTTTGACTAAGCTGTTGGATGCAGAGGGTAAGGATTTCTTTATTAGAATTATTTTATCGCTATTCATTTTAAGGATCAGATAGTGCTTGTTAAAGTATAGTTAAGTTAGTGTTGTGTATAGTTAAAGGATATATATATTTCAGACATGGTTTCAAAAAACAGAAATTGATTCCTTGCACTACTAGTGCAAAGAAGGACCCAAAGAAGTAGTGTACTCTTGCATTCGAAAAACGAAAGAGGTTGCTCTTGGACAAAGCTCTTCTGGTTAAAGAACTCAAATGAATTGCGTTTTCTACTAGTTTTTAGATCTACTATTGAAATTTATTTCTTCAGTCAGAGATGAACTTTTAACAAAAAATACCCGTCGAGTTTGTCGTGATTGCAACTCTCTGTGGTGCTAGAAAAACTATGAATTATTTATTGAGTGTGCAAGGCTCAAATTTTAATTAATACCGAATTTAAAATCGTAGACATATTTGTACAATAAAATCATTGTATAAGTAACAAATCTATATTTTTATAACCATTGATGTTATCCATTCTTGATTGTTTTTCTTGTTTTATTGTTATGTAATAATATTTTTGCATATTTACTTACAGACATTGCAGTTGATCATCCCGATGAAAAATCCATCATAACCTATGTGGTGACCTATTATCATTACTTTAGCAAATTGAAGCAAGAAACAGTACAAGGCAAGCGGATTGGAAAAGTTGTTGGTATTGCCATGGAGAATGAGAAGATGATGCAAGAATACGAGTCCCTTACAAGGTCAGTAATTACTTATAACATTCTAGAAGACTTTGTCACTACAGTTGATGTGAGTATGAAATTACCAATGCTTCATGCGCTTAAATAACGTTACATTATTTAAAAAATATATATCTTATTTTGTATATGTATATCTTATATATCTTATTATTACTAATAATATTTTGTTATATTTATGGCGGTTTATTAAGTCAAAAATGGTAATAGTCATTTATAATTATTATTTATTAAGACATTGAATCGTTTTGTTGAGATTAAAAAAATATTAACACTAGTAAGGTTAAAAATCAGAAAGCACGTCTGTTTCATAGGCTGCATATGTTGTTCCTAAGGACATATGTTTCCTAAGGGCCACCTTATGAAAGTGTGTTGTGAAAAAAGTAGAATGGCAAAGCAAATAGCTTGAAGAATATAGAAAATTGAAAGCCTCAGTTGTTAAAATTTCTCAGATGTTATGAAAGTTAACAGTATTCAATCAGGAAGGTTCAAGTACAGTTCAGTGCTTTAGCCGTGAAATCAAAAGACACCAACAGACAGACATATTTATGTCACTCTTGTAATATTTAGTATGTAATATCCTAGTGTCTGTTTGGATAGATAAATAATTTAAATAAAAGGCAGTGATTTGGGACAAGTTTTGGCTCGTTATTTAAAGTTGTATTATATTGCATTTTACAGCGACCTGCTACAATGGATCGAACAAACGATAGAAGCTCTGGGCGACAGAACTTTCGCAAACTCACTTGAAGGAGTTCGTCAGCAGTTGATACAGTTTGCGAACTACCGTACTGTAGAGAAACCACCCAAGTAAGTTTCATTCATATTTGATATGTTTTAAATTTGTTAAAAATGTTACAATTTTTAGAATTTCGCACATATATTACAGAAAAATATTTAACAAATATTGAAGCACATTTTAGGATTTTTACTATTTTATATCTTCATGACATAAATAATTTATAACGTTACTGGCTATTCTTAATTTAGATTCTTAACTAAGATTTCTTAATTTAGACAGTAAGTTTCAGGCAATGTCAATTAATTAATCTCCACAAATTATTTGCACACTTACCAACCTTCACCACGTCTTACAAAATCATTATGAACTCTTACATCACTTGTCAAAAAAACTATCCCTGATATAGAACAGATTAATCCTCTAGATCTAGAAGCATAATCTAAGTAATGATGACATATATGTATAATTAATGTAAATCAAACATCGCAAGTGCGATTAGTATAGTAATATAAATATTTATGTCATAATATGATTAATTTTATTAGAGTATTTTGTGTTGTATGTATGTGGTTTATGTTAAAGTACCTAATGTTGTCAACAGGTTTGTAGAGAAGGGCAACTTGGAAGTGTTGCTGTTCACGCTGCAATCTCGAATGAGGGCCGCCAATCAGAAGCCATACACCCCTCGCGAAGGACGCATGATTCACGACATCAATCGTGCCTGGGAACGGCTCGAAAAAGCTGAACACGAACGTGAACTGGCCCTCAGGGAGGAACTCATCAGGCAGGAGAAGCTCGAACAACTTGCCGCTAGGTATTTTTTGGTTTAACTTATTTTATCCCAATTCTTAACTTACAGTCCTAACCCTTTAGCTTTAAATGTCTTGACCCTTATTGTGCCTGTCTACCTGTCCCAGGAACCAATTATTTAAGTCGAATTAAAGAAATTTTTGACCTCTTCCAAATAATGTCGTGCCAGTTTGTGAGAAATTAAACAAGTGATGTTGATTACATTCTATACACATATACTGGGCTAATAGCCTTCCTTGACTAGCATGTTTTTCACTTTAAATAACAGTAAAGAGTATTTCTAATGACCAATATCGATTTGGCCTCTTTAGCCTAAGCTGGAATATATTAGACCGTAGCTGTAATATGCGAAGACATCATTGGTGCAGATGATCACTGGGCATGGTAGATTTGTAGAATATCGGCATAGATTTAAGAAGATTTCCAACCCGTATTGCTGCAGTAATGGAAACTATACCACATCTAGTGCAGCTAACCAGGTTCGCGCGAGCAAGATTTAGGTTGGAAAATATGTAACATATAGACACTAACTTGACCATAATAATTTATAGAAATAATAGAAAATAAACAAATTAACAATTTTTTTTAGTCAAAGTAGCACTAGTGTCGTTCAGGTTAAATAAAACATAGTAAAAAGTAATAAAATAATAATAAATGTAGTATAAAAGAAATGTGATGAATAAGGACCTCTTGCAAGGGGATAAGGATTATTCTCTGAATTTTATAAAAAAAATATTATTGGACTTTTTATAAGTCAGGTTCAAATGCTCCTTTTTGGTACTCTAATTTACCTTCAACCTCTTAAGACTGTCAAGTTGAGTTTGAAATATATTATCCCAAACACTTTATACTCTATTACTTTTAGCCTATATACCCTCAGTTTGAGCGTTGTGGTCATAGTATAAAAATCTAGGTGACAAGAGAGTAGAGATTATTTTTGAATGGCAATGTTTAGGTTCAACCGCAAGGCGCAGATGCGCGAAACGTGGCTGTCGGAGAACCAGCGGCTGGTGAGCCAGGACAACTTCGGCTTCGACCTGGCGGCCGTGGAGGCGGCCGCCAAGAAGCACGAGGCGATCGAAACGGACATCTTCGCGTACGAGGAGCGAGTGCAGGCCGTGGTGGCGGTGAGCGCCGAGCTGCAGGCCGAGCGCTACCACGACGTGGAGCGAGTGCATGCCCGTCGCGACAACGTGCTGCGCCTCTGGGCCTATCTGCTCGAGCTGCTCCGGGCTCGACGCGCAAGGCTCGAGCTGTCGCTGCAGCTGCAGCAGAACTTCCAGGTTCGATTTCTTGTTTATAATAGCCATAGAGCTCATTCACATTACTCAGATCCGGGCGATCTGGCGGCGCTCTGCGGTGACAAGTGACAAAACAGAGTCGACAAAATGCTGAGCTCTGCATTCTCACCATATCCGGCAAAGGGACTTATTCAGCTCCACTTGCTTTTCGCTTGACGATTTGTAGTTACTCCCTTAATGTGAACGATACCAATTCTACGAAAGTGAACGAATCCAGGTGCTTGCTGAGGACGACGCTTTGGTATTTGCTGTAAAGAAACTGAGACGATACAATGATATACCACTATACAATGATATACGAGGCGACAAGTGTACCACGTAAAACAAGAAACGCGGTGCTGCCACATATTATCTTCATAATCTTGCGCAAACTCTTATTTGTACAAGTTTCTGTATACTTGTGCAATTGCATCAAATCTTATTTGGCTATCATGTCGCGTTTAGTTTTATCAAAGATTTTAATTTTTTTACTGAATTTGTTAGCAAAATAATTTAATATTTATATATTATCATTATTTTGAAGTAATGCCATGTACTATTCTACTTAATATTCAGTATTTGTATAAATATTCAATTTTTCTTGTTTAAATTAAAACAGAAAGCTTCATCCCACATTTACTAAGAGACCCATTCAAACACTTTCAAAATGTATTAAATTAATTATTTTTTTATGTTGACGTCGTCCGACGGGCTGCCGATTCATTTGATTGTAGATGGCTACCATCGCCTACAATACAAGCAACGTCACAGGTGCTGCAACTACGCTGCGGACCTGCAGAAGAGAAAGGGAAATGGGCTTTGGTATCCCTTACTCACTCACCACCACACTAGCACACATGATAGTGTCCTGTAATTGTGAAATGCAGTGTGCTCTGCTCCTACTTAAAATTAATGTTCAATTTACAATATTTTGCATGGAAACTTGCCGTTAAAAAACAGTAATTTGGGGTGGATGAAACAAGAAGAAATGCTTTTCAAAGCATCCAGAATGTGCCAAAACACACCAACATTATATCTTCTTTTACAGGAAATGCTATACATCCTGGACTCGATGGAGGAGATCAAACTTCGTCTTCTGACAGATGACTATGGCAAGCACCTCATGGGAGTAGAAGACCTACTCCAGAAACACGCATTGGTCGAGGCAGATATCAACGTGCTTGGCGAGAGAGTTAAGGTACACCAAATGAATACCCACTGGCGAATTGATCGCAATCGCAATTGTTTTTACATGCCAATAACGTAACCTCTTTTTGAGAAATGATTTTATTCAACCAAACAATGGCACATTTTGTTAGTTTATTACATGAAATAAACTAAAATGAACATTAAGCTTAGTTTACTCAATACTAAATGATAAAACTATATAATAATATTTCTTGAAAAAAGGTTGTGGCAAGTTACCCATAAACGCAAGCAACATCAGAGGATTAAGTTTGCTACCAACCTTAACAAAATACTTTTAAAATAACTACACGATGTTAAAAATAAAATCAATTTTAATTTTAAAAGATAAAAGGTAAGGACTCTGGTATTCCTTTTCCCCACATATATACAATCAAAATTATGATAATTTTATAAAAGTATTTAAATAAAAGAGATAAGTGTTGTTACATACAATTTTCTTTCCTTTGAAATATTTATTTCATTTAAATATTTGTATAACTATGATTTAGTCGAAGCAACTTCATCAAATAAGAGACTGAAGAAAAGCGAGTAAGTAAGGGGTACTAACAAAATAATGCAACTAAATAATGATTTCTTTGACATTATTTTGAGATTTTCTCACAAAAATTTATTTTACAATTAAAATATGTTTATAAGAAAATTAGTAATAGCACCAACTCAGTTGTGATTTTGTTTATCGCCATTTATTGACAAATGTCAGTAAAACAGTCGAGGTTAAATTTTTTGGTTGGCGATGTATAGCTTATGTTCAAGGAAGTAAGTACGAGAACAGTATTAATTAACATGTTGCATCTTAATGTGCATTAAGGTGGTAGTGGGGCAATCTCAGCGCTTCCTGGAGCAGGAGGAAGGCGGATATCGACCATGCGACCCTGCCATCACTGTGGAGCGCATACAGCAACTTGAGAACGCTTACGCGGAACTCGTACATCTGGCTGTCGAACGCAGGTACTTCTCACAACCATTATTCTCACAGTTGTATTTTTTACTGCAGCTACATAAACTGACATAGATGGATGGCTACACTCGCCTATAAATACAAACTACATAATTGACGTTACACTGCCTACTCTGAAAGTGTAATTGACATGCTAAGTGAATGAGCTCCAGTTGATGATTGGCCTATAAGTATAGAAAGAAACAGCGTTGGTGTGGTGTGCTTTTTTATGACGGATAGGCTGACGGACCACTTAATGGTAGGTGGCTACCGCCGCCTATGACACAAGTAACGCCACAGGTGCTGCAAGTGCGGTACCGACTATAGTAGGATTAAGAATAATGGATTAGGACGGGATAGAGTGATGGACTTTGCTGACCGTACTCAGCAGAGTCCATCACTAGACAAGCCAGATGGGATACCTACTAGGGATACCTACTAGGGATACCTACTACCTTTGTATTATACGTTCAGGTCATACAATATGTTCTATCGCTGTGCTACGGTCATGACAACAAATATTACACAGATTATATGTTAAAAACATTATTTCGTAGGAAGCGTCTCGAAGACAGCCGCAAGTTGTGGCAGTTCTACTGGGACATGGCAGATGAAGAGAACTGGATCAAGGAGAAGGAGCAGATTGTGTCCGTAGACGACATTGGACATGATCTGACTACCGGTATGTTTATTGCATTAAAAAATACGTCAAAAATTTTATTCAAGGCATACATAATTCATGATAAATGCGAAATAACGGTATTAAAAAAAGTAATTAAAATATGTTTGCCCAAATAAAAGTCTTTAAGCTATTTTATTTGAAATTATGTATTAAGTAAAAAGAAAACAAAATTGATCTAACTTTTAATAAAATTTTTGTAGTAAATATTTGCTTAATACTGACTATGCCCTACAGTCTCGTTCGCCCTTTTTAAATTGCGGGTTTCATCAAGCGTTTTTAAAGTCAAATGGTAAATGTCAGTGAAAACAACAATCTCTGTTGCATGTGTTGCTCTCAGCACATGTGAATTAGTTTTTTTCCGACATCATTTGTAGATAGTAAAGCCTACCTATCAGTGTAATAATGTTTAGTATCTGTTCAGTTATATCACCTTTAAATATGAATAAACCAATGTCATCTCTTTATTTTATTGTCAACATGTCAATTATTCTATCACGAATTAGGCCTTTCCCAAGTACGGAAGGTTAATTACTAAAATTCTTACAAGTGAATATTTATATGTATGTGCAGTGTACCTGTTGATCTCGAAGCACAAGGCGCTGGAAGCAGACGTACAGGCGCACGAGCCTCAGCTCATGAGCGTGGCCGCCGTCGGAGACGAACTCATCTCGCAGGGACACTTTGGCGCAGACAAAATACAGGTAGGTAGCTGGCAGCTGGCTAGTAGCATAAAAGATAGCGGAAGATGCTCTGACATCACTTAGATTCAAGCTGTTAACGCCCAGAATTATAATCCTTCGTCGCGAATACCTGTAAAAACGGACTGAAAAAAGAAAAAAAATAAAGTAAAGATTTTTACATATCGTAAAGGGTGGCAAGCAGGCTGGTGGCCCATTTAATTGCACGTTACTAACTTTGGCGCTCGAATTCGTGCGCCTCCTTGGAAAAGTAGTTTTTTCTGGTTGAAAAATATTCCTATATCCTTTTTTGTATCCTTGCAACGTATATGCAAAATTTCATGTGATTGGTTGAATAGTTAGGTGCGAAAGCGTAAGAAACACTCGCTTTCGCATTTATAATATTAGTTAGGATACAGGTTGAAGTAGATAACTTAATTTTTCATTCACTAAACATATGATGATAATATTGACGTTTAGGATCGCCTCCGCGACATCCTGTCCCAGTGGAACCACCTGCTGGATGTGGTTTCTCTTCGCAAGAATCGCCTGGACGCGGCCGTGCGTTACCATCAACTGTTCGCTGACGCCGACGACATCGACAATTGGATGCTGGACACACTCAGGTTACTATTTCATAGGCATTCTATCGTTTAAAGTAGTAACTAGCAGACAGATCTCTGTACCATCTCTACACATATTACTCTTCTTATTTATCTAGTTTAGGAAACATATGCCTCATGCTTCAATACATTACACATGAGAATTGAAATGAAACCTTTTCATTACTCTAATATACACATACTTAATAAAATACTGCAACATTGAACAAAAAGGAATACATTGTTCATAAAATGTGTAAAATAAAATGTTTACTTGTGAAAAAAGGCCAAATAAGTATAGGTGTTGGACAAGAAATTTAAATATTAACAAAATACTTAAAAACAAGCAACACTAGATATTATGTCATATTTAGTTGTTTTAATTCGCAGATGGAGCTTGTAATTGCTCGTTATTAATCTCAACAAATAATTTTCAGTCATTACAGGACTTACGAAACCTTGACCTAAATTTTAAGTAAACGACATAATAATAAATGTGCATATAATAATTACTATTTAAAATTGTCATACCATTTGTGTAAATTTCCCTAATCAATGCATTGTTGCATTTTGAGGAGCTGGGTCAAATCAAAATTATGACATAATCGTAGCATCCTAAATAAGTTGATCCAGTACCAACTGGATCAAGTGTATACCAATAACGGGTGAACTTCTTAAATTCTACTAGCTGTACCCACGACTTCGCACGTGTGGTTTTTGAAGTAACACCCAGTCGAACCGCATTTAAATCGTTTAAGCCGTTCCTGAGATATAATGTATTGATTTTGTTTTATTAGGTTGGTTTCATCTGAAGATACAGGTGTAGATGAGGCGCAAGTTCAGAGTCTTCTGAAGAAACACAAGGATGTCACCGATGAACTTAAAAACTATGCGAATGTCATTCAGCAACTCAAACAACAGGTTAGTGTGTTACTATTGAAAATCTAAGTTACTAGATGATTGAATTGTCTTTGATGACGTGGCATGCCCACAAGATGTTTTTTGAACAAAGTCTTCAACTCTAAAACTAGGTACCAGCTATATAATATACCTTTGGCTGTTAGGTAGGATGACAAATGTTCAAAGTGAAGTGAAGCATATGTAATTAGCTTGAGTTGAGCCACTGCGGCATAAGTCTACTGTTTGTAAGGATCTAACTCGAGGACTTATTTGTGAGGATAACATATTTGTATGAGAAATTAAAAAAAAAAATTGAAATCGATAGTAGCATTTGGGATGAAATTGCCATCTGTTACTGATTTTGTTTCGGCAAATTGTTTGATCGGGTACTGTTTGGTCAGGCGAGTGAGCTGAGTCCGTCGGACGCGAGCAGCGCGGAAGTGCGCGAGCGGCTGGCGGCCATCGACGCGCGTCACGGCGAGCTGGCCGAGCTGGCGCGCTTGCGGAAGCAGCGTTTACTAGACGCGCTGTCGCTGTGCAAGCTGCTGGCCGAGGCCGACGCGGCCGATCAGTGGATCGCCGAGAAGGACCGCATGCTCGACACCATGCTGCCTCCCAAGGACATCGACGACGTTGAGATAATGAAACACAGGTGACTTGTCTTAGAAAATATCCCTTAAAAACTGCAGGAAAAGCATGTTACCAAATCAATAATATGCACAAATTTGCGTAATATGTTTAGTACGTGTCTATTTGTACTAATACAAATAGAACAAGTTAGTATAGAAAAACAGTTGTTAATAAGCAATTTAGTAAAGAAAACACGGAAGTTCTTTAGCCTGAATTACATACAAGCACCTAACGATACATAACAAACCATAATCTGGGCTTGCAATTGTAACTAATGGGACTTTTTGGTTTGTTTTCTAGATTTATGAATTTATGAAAACTGCTCCTGCACTGTTTTTAATCTAATGAAAATGAACATTAACTTTGATTTTTTTTTTCTTTAGCTGCGTTTTGAAGAGAACGTAATAAATAATATCATATGATTTATGTTTATGATTTATGTTTATGTTTTATGTAATTTTGTTGCATCTTCTACGTTTTAGAAGTCAGTCTGTGTGATATATGACTATGATCATTATGGAGATGTGTATTCGTGAACAGATACGACGGTTTCGACAAGGAGATGAACGCGAACGCTTCGCGGGTCGCCGTAGTTAACCAACTTGCGAGGCAGTTGATCCATGTGGAACACCCGCAGGCGCCCAAGATCCAGGAAAGGCAGGCAAGCCTCAACCAGGCCTGGAATACTCTCCGAGAGAAGGTAAACTGTTATTTTAAAACCATTTCTCAACTCTTTCAAGAGTTTTTTTTTCTCGTTCAAAACAAACTATTATTTGTGGCGCTTAATACAATTATTTACTATAACTAAAAAAAAATTACGCTGTTGCCTGAGGACCAGCTCCTACAAGAAGAAAATCACTGGGGTCATAATGGTTTTGTACAATATTTACTATAATAATATTTCTTGAGACTATTCTATACAGTTTTTACGATGTAAAATTTACTATTTTTATTTAATACATAATGTGTTTTATGTAGCGTAGTTATTCATTCATAATACATTATTAAATTCAATACAACAGTGACAGTTTTCATTTATAGTTTTGAACCTTTATTCTGGCGACAGATTGTACGATTCTGTTTGTGAACCGGAAGAATCGGTTCCGGGTGTACTTTTGACTAATCACCAGTGGCAAAACCTCCAGTTCTAACTTCAGGGCCAGCTCCATCTATCCAGCCTTAACAGGGAGTGAATAGGGCATTCACTCATAACTCTTTCAAGAGAAATCTCTCCACCTAAGTTACAAAAGAAATTAGACTTTGATTTTAACGAGCCCTTTGGATGAGTAGTTTAGGTACTTGCTTTAACGCTCTGTCTCAGGGGTCCCGGGTACGATTTGGGAAATGAACTCTTCAAAGTTGGTTCTAGTCTGGATCTGAAAAGTAGTGGCAGGGCACACTGCATTCGCAGTCATTTGGGCAGCACGTCTGGCGGCAATAACCGCCGTTTTACAAAAAATTATCATGAACTAGTAGCATGTGTGCTGTTACGTTTCAATGAGTGAATAAGTAATGCCAGAGCCCATTACCCTATCCTTTCCTTCTCCCTTATCCATAACCTTACTTGCAACACTTTTGGCGTTGTTTGTGTTATAGGCGACAATAGCCACCTACCATCAAGTGGACCGTCAGCCACTTGATCTTGTCTGTTGACCTTAACATAAAAGAAAAACGTGCAAGTTCGAACTTGCGTCCCACTGAGCTATCATTGATAAACTACTCTCTAGCTGATATTCGGGTGTTAATTCAATGCATTGTGTCCTTAGGCGGAAGGAAAGAAGGATGAGCTGAAATCGGCCCAAGGGGTGCAGACATTCCACATCGAGTGTCGCGAGACCGTCTCCTGGATCGAGGATAAGAAACGTATTCTTCAACAGACTGACAACTTGGAGATGGATCTTAACGGTATAATTTATCTACTGAAATTTTGATTATTTTCTGTAAAAATTTACCTCTTAAATTACAGCTTTAAATCACAAGTAATTTTAGTGTTAGTTTGGCCGGATTGTCTTCACTGAAATAAATTGGTGTGTCGGCAGGTGTGATGACGCTGCAGCGTCGCCTGTCAGGCATGGAGCGCGACTTGGCAGCTATCCAGGCGCGTATCAGCTCGCTGGAGGCAGAGGCAAGCGCCATAGAGGACGAGCATCCGGACGAAGCCCAGCTCACCAGAGAGCGCATCGCCCATATCACTGATACCTGGGAGCAGCTCACCATGATGGTAACCTCACCAAATTATACTAAAACACTTTCATTTAAACTATCAATCATTTAAGGATGATTCACGTTATACCGTGTATTATACGTTATACCATGAATTTGTTGTTCCGATCAAACCTACTTTTTTTACATAATGTTATTATAATTACGTAACAGGATTATAATACATAATATTATTGTAATCCTTTTGTACTCCATCGCCATTTGTTTTTGTACTCCGAAACCTGAAGAAACGATAATACGTTCAACTATTATTATAATGGTATAACTCAGATAGGATTCACTTTATATTTTATCTCAATCATGCTCTTAGTTATTAAGTACTTTATATTTATCGTGTTACAGCTCAAAGAGCGTGACTCGAAACTCGAAGAAGCTGGTGACTTACATCGCTTCCTCCGGTCTGTGGATCATTTCCAGGCCTGGCTCACGAAAACTCAGACAGATGTCGCTTCAGAAGGTAACCGCCTCATCACTTCAAACCATAACTTGGGACTATTACTATTATTTTGGAGGCATATTTAACATGAAATGTCTTTTTCGAAAACAGATACCCCATCAAGCCTCTCAGAGGCCGAGAAGCTTCTGTCACAGCACCAGACTATCAAGGAAGAGATCGATAATTATCGCGATGAGTACGCGAACATGATGGAGTATGGCGAAAAGATAACTGCAGTAAGTTTTTTTATGATAAAGAGAGGCAGACAGGCTGAAATTATACTTGATTTATTTTTTATTATTGTGGAATGGTCCTGTTATAGTTCACTGAGCTAATACACTGTGGATTGATATTACTTTGCATTCGCGTAATTTTACATTTCCTTATATTAGGTTGGGGAAGAGTTTTTTCGCATATAGTATGTATAAACTTGTCATAAAATCTCTTTATCTGTGTATCTGGCTGGTTTTGATGACATTAAAAAGGTTACATTTCAAAAATAGAACAAATCGGTAAAATGTTGTTTCCAACTCTTTTTCATTTGTTTTTCTTTCTGTCAAAATGAGTGAATCTAATAAAGAAATTAGATTCATTTTAAAATTCTATTAAAAAAATATTAAATCATAAATGGTAAAATAAAACAAAAATCAAAAGTTGCGATACACAGATTGGGATAAAAGATGTACTCACAGAATGTTACATATCTGGCATACTTTTAGTATCAGTATTATCATGTCCCATCTTTATTTTAGGTTAGGACTTTTGGTTAATGATTATTTATTGATTGTTGGTAGCATGTAAATTTGAGTAAGAAAGATTCTCTTCTAACTTCCCTTACAAGAATTTGAGTAAAAATATTTCTCTTCTAACTTCCCATACCACCACTACAGTAAGAATATTGATTTTAATTTATATGTGTCGCTACTTCATTCCTGAAAAATATCAATGTAGTAATTTTTGCTTAGGAACCGTCGACGCAGGACGACCCGCAGTATATGTTCCTGCGCGAGCGCTTGAAGGCTTTGCGCGAAGGCTGGGCTGAGTTACAGCAAATGTGGGAGAATAGGCAACAGCTGCTTGCTCAAAGCCTAGAGCTGCAATTGTTGCAGCGTGACGCCAGGCAGGCCGAAGTGCTGCTAGCACACCAGGAGCTCAGGTCGGTACACTATACGCAGGAGGAGAGCATGTAACCCATGGTATGGTATGGGTTCACTGAAACGACAATACATCTTTTTAGCTCACTGAAACGACAATACATTCGCCGTTGTTCCACAGTGGTTTTCTGTAAAGGGGTGATTACTGTCGCCACATAACGATAACGATAACGAAGTTCGAAAACAATAAAATGTATGGGATTGACATATGCCGTCCCTAAATCACGTGATACATCCCATACATTTTATTCTTGCGAACTTCGTTATCGTTATGTTACTTTGACTAAGGCCCAGTGCAGATTTCAGTGAGCTTTTAATTTAAAACATACTTTTCTGTGTATTAACAAAATAAATTTAACTTACAGGTTAGCTAAAACCGAACCTCCGACTAACCTCGAGCAAGCCGAGAACCTCATCAAAGAGCACGAGGCGTTCCTCACTACAATGGAGGCAAACGATGATAAAATCAACTCGGTCGTTCAATTCGCTAACCGACTCGTCGAGGAGAGGCACTTTGACGCCGACAAAATTCAGCGCAAGGCCGAAAACATCGAGGCGAGACGCAACGCCAACAAGGACAAGGCTATCCAGCAGATGGAGAAACTCCAAGACCAGCTGCAGTTGCACCAGTTCCTTCAGGATTGCGACGAGCTTGGTGAATGGGTTCAGGAGAAGAATGTCACCGCACAGGACGACACATATCGTTCGGCCAAAACGATACATTCGAAATGGACTCGTCATCAGGCGTTCGAGGCGGAGATTGCTGCGAACAAGGAGCGACTTTTCGCTGTGCAAAACGCAGCCGAAGAACTCATGAAGCAGAAGCCGGAATTTGTCGATGTAATTTCGCCAAAAATGCACGAACTCCAAGATCAGTTTGAAAACCTCCAAACCACCACCAAGGACAAGGGCGAGCGTCTCTTCGACGCCAACCGCGAGGTGTTGCTTCATCAAACATGCGACGACATTGACTCGTGGATGAACGAACTGGAGAAACAAATTGAAAACACAGACACCGGAACGGATCTGGCCTCTGTTAATATACTAATGCAGAAACAGCAAATGATTGAAACTCAGATGGCGGTTAAGGCTAAGCAAGTGACCGAGCTTGAAACTCAAGCGGAGTATCTACAGAAGACCGTGCCTGACAAGATGGATGAGATTAAGGAGAAGAAGAAGTTGGTCGAACAGAGATTCGAACAATTGAAAGCGCCTCTGCTGGATCGCCAACGCCATTTGGCCAAAAAGAAGGAGGCCTTCCAATTCCGTCGAGACGTCGAAGACGAGAAGTTGTGGATTCACGAGAAAATCCCGCTCGCGACAAGCACCGAATACGGAAATTCTCTTTTCAATGTTCAAATGCTCCAGAAGAAGAACCAGTCTCTCAAGACCGAGACAGATAATCACGAGCCCAGGATTCTGACTGTCATCTCCAATGGACAGAAGCTGATCGACGAGGGACATGAAGATGCGCCCGAATTCAAGAAGCTCATCGACGAATTGACTTCGAGGTGGCGAGAACTTAAGGGTCAGTATAGACATTTCATTACATAAATATCACCATGTCTATTATAGTATCTAACTGTTGGCATTATTATACACATGTTTAACTTTTTAAGAGTTCAAATATGATGTACGAGGGGCGGCCTAAGGTACTTAATGTAAGAAATATACAGTTTTTAGTTTTTTATTTTTCAATATAATCTCCCTCAAGTAAAATACACTTTTCACATCTTGAATATAATGCTTTTATACCACCAAAAAAATATTCTTTCGTTTTCTCTTCAAAATGGCTGTCTACGGCCGCCATCATCTCATTGTCGTCCGAAAATCTTCGTCCCCGTAACTCCTTTTTTAAATTGGAAAAAAGGAAAAAGTCACTGGGAGCCAGGTCCGGACTGTAGGGTGGATGGTAGATTTCTGTGAAGCCTGTAGATTTTAAGGCATCCCTTGCAACCCGAGCGGCGTGAACGGGTGCGTTGTCTTGCAGAAAAAGCACTCTGCGTGCCAACTTGCCACGCACAACTGCCTCACGTGCCTGAACCAGTAAATTAGCGTAATACTGGGCGTTCATGGTAGTTCCTTTAGGCAAATAATCAATCAATAAAATTCCCTCGCTGTCCCAGAAAATTGTAGCCATAAGCTTGGATGCCGACTTTTCCACTTTGAATTTCTTTGGTGGCCTTTCTCTCTTTTTTATCCATTGCATCGACTCTTGTTTGGACTCGGGATCGTACTGACGAATCCATGTTTCATCAACGGTTACAATGCGATTACAAATTTCATCCAGATCAGGCTGGCACAACTCCAAAAAATCCTTACAGCTCTCTAATCGTCACTGCTTGTCAAATGGTGTGAGCATTCGCGGTACCCAACGCGCACTAATTTTTTGCATGTGCAAATGATTATGCAAAATTTCTCCAACTCGTTCTTTGCTAATCTGTAGCTCTTCTGCTATCTGCCACAATTTAATTCTACGATCAGCTAGTACTAATTTTTCAACATTATTCACATTTTCTTCAGTCAAGACCGTCACAGGGCGACCCGGGCGAGGGTCGTCTTCACATGTCTCTCTGCCTTGTTGAAATAGCCGAGCACATTTTTGACCATTGTATATGAAGGTGCAGAATCCTGAAGGACTGACGACATCTCGTCAAAAATTTCTTTGGGCGTATTTCCTTTTTTAACAAGGAATTTTATTACAGCGCGATGCTCCAAATTGCGAGAATTTCCAGTTTCCGTTGACATGTTGTTGTTGCTTGTTCCAAAGGTAAAGTGTTAATGAACCAAATTAAAAAACTACCGGCTATTTATAATGACAATGAGTCACACAATTAGTGGTATCAGTAGCGAGACGATGTGTCGTTGTTAAGTACCTTAGGCCGCGAACTTATCAGCCGCCCCTCGTAGACAGGGATGCTCAGACTTGAACTGCTGACGATCTACCTCAAAGTTGTTATACTACAAACGACCGACTCTGTAGATACTTCAATGGTGTAGGTAGGTAGGGTGTATGTATGTGTATATACGTTAAAGGCGAAGGTAGGTCATTGCCAGAAATTTCCAGAAGAATAGCGGTCAATCAAATACGCCGCGCGCCCTGGCTTTTCTTTGACAAATACCGAACATTTCTTTGAATAAAGCCTCCTTTTGCCGCTACCAAGGAGTTATTCCGATATGAAATAGAATAAGGAGTTTATTCTGGCTTAATTATGAATTAACTTAAATTTGAATAATGTCATTATCAAATAAAAGTTGTGAATCTACCAACATATGGCCATCTGGCCATATGGGAATCGAAGGCAATGAACTTGCCGACGAACTGGCTCGAGCAGGCGCAAAAGGTCGGTTAATAGGTCCTGAACCTACGTGTGGACTACCAAATAGCCTAGCTCGCAGGACCATATGGAATCAGTGCTTTACAAAAACTTATAATCGCTGACTAACTTGCCAGGGCTGAACCATTCCAAAGCGCTCATAAAAGCCTATAGTCGAAACGTGACAAACCAGGCTATAGCGCTTAGCAGGAGCAATTTGTGTATGCTAACTAGGGCACTAACGGGGCACTGCCGCCTCAATAGACACCTTAAAGTAATGGGGCTCACTAGAACGGGAGAGTGTCGCTTCTGCCGTGAGGCAGAAGAAACACCAATGCATATCCTGTGCGAGTGTGGCCCCCTGATGCACAAGCGCAGTCACATCCTAGGAAGCCACACAATGGCTTGTGAAGATGTGAAGAATGCCTCTATCAAAAAAGTACTACACGTGGTACGTTTCTTCTTCTTCTTAACATGGTAGGCATAGGTAGAGCTTTAGTTTACGTGGCGATCACAATATTTCAGCAATGGACGAAGTGATACTGGTACTCTAGCAGACAGAAATAACCACTAAGAAGATAAAAAAAATATTATGTACTTCTTTAAAATATTCATGTACATATATATTTATATACATAAACATTTGTTACTACAGATGCCATCGATCAACGCAAGACGAACCTGTCCCAATGGGAGAAGGCACAGCAGTACTTGTTCGATGCCAACGAAGCGGAGGCGTGGATGAGTGAGCAAGAGTTGTACATGATGGTCGAAGATCGCGGCAAGGATGAGATTTCGGCCCAGAACCTAATGAAAAAACACGAAATCCTCGAACAGGCAGTAGACGACTACGCGCAGACCATCCGTCAGTTGGGCGAGACTGTCCGCCAGCTCACCAGTGAGGATCATCCCCTCAGGTAAGCTACCTCAACCTAGATCCTGTGGTTAGTGAGATTATGGCTTTACAGGAAAAAAAATTACATTACAAACAATTTAAGAATAAAACTTAATTTTTTCCCAGTTTTAGAACTTTTCATTGGAGCATTTTTACGAAAAACCAAATCGCAAAATTCTAAAAATATAATAAATTTTATTATATCCAGAGAAAAAATTGAGTACTACATTATTTCTAGGAATAAAAACCCAAAAACTTACTTATAAATGGATCGCGTATTTTTTTTTCTAATTCCAAATAAATAACAACTGGATAGTTTGGAATATATTAGTACTAATATTAAGACACCCATATAAATACTAGCTTTTGCTATGTTACTGTAAAGTTTCATTACCGTTCAGTAGTTTTATCCTCGTAAATTTCCGCATTTGTAATATTAGTAAGAAAATAGTTTTATGTATTAGATTACATTAAAATATAGTATATTTCATTACAAGTGCGGAAAGGCTGTCATTGCAAAGAGTTCCGACAGCCGAAGGCGAGGGTTGACAGTCGGAACAAGTTGCAATGACGGTTCCGCACGTGTACTGAACGTTTTAATACAGTTGCGAAAAAATGAAGCAATTTAATAAAACAAACAACTAAACCCGCAAAGAAAATTTCTGGAAAATGGCGCCAACCGTAGAATACAAGCAGAGATTTTTTTTTCTTCACCCATTCTGGTAGGCAAAGTAAACTATGCCCATACAGCCAAGTCTTCAGTAGAGTTTTTTTATTAATATGAAATGAATAGTTTCATATGATATAGTGAGATGGTTTTCACTCGACTTTATTATTTATAACTTTGTTATTAGCAATTTAATGCAAAAAATAGTTTGTTTTTAGTTTTTTGCTTATAAAATTATAACTATCGTGGTAATCGTAATGGTGTCGAGACAGAAATGGTAGAGAATGAAAACACGGAGAAAATGAGATCACAACTCAAAAAATAACCGCACGCGCCCCACGCGCATTTCGCGGCGAAGCGTGACCGGGCTCAGCTAGTTTTAGACATTTTCAGCTAGTTTCAGAATATATGTATACTTTTATGTTATTCTTGATAAATAAACCAATGATCAAATACCAAATACCCGTTCAGACATTGCGAATTTGTTTGTGGTACCGTCATAAATTCTCAATACGAATTATAAAGACAATAGGCAAACTGGTCTAAGTGTTCATGTTATCGGCAGTGAGCAGATCTCCGTGAAGCAGTCGCAAGTGGACAAGCTATACGCGGGCCTGAAGGACTTGGCCCAAGAGAGACGAGCCAAGCTGGACGAGGCGTTGCGGCTGTTCCAACTGTCGCGCGAGGTGGACGACCTGGAGCACTGGATAACCGAGCGGGAGCTCGTCGCCAGCTCACAAGAGCTGGGCCAGGATTACGACCACGTTACCGTAATTGCATTTTTCTTAGTAATTATTTATATTTTTACATGTAGAGCTGATGATTTTAAATACTTTAACATCGAAGATATTATTTTCCACGTATCTAAAGTTTTTATTTAAGAATAGGTATGAAAAATTTATATTGCATGTTGAATGCATTTTATTTTTATGATTGTTTTATAAAGTTGATGTAGAGTTAATTTTGGTCTTTATTTAATTAGCCTGATATGAGGCCTTTACGAAAAACCACTGTTGAATTGTTTTCAGTTGTGATATTTTAACATCTGAGTTTCCTTGATAAATAATAAATTCTCTAATTTCTAATTTCTCTAATATATGTATGTAACATATGTATACATACATATATTAGAGATGAAACAAAATTTGTATCGTAACAAAAATTTTCATAGCGCAATTCTCAAAAGCTTCTTAATATTTCGAGTTTCTTAAATCATTATGTGCCCTCTCCACTGTTGGATATGGGCCTCTCCTAAGGCTCGCCATCACACACAGTCCACTCCCCTTCTTAAATACGACCTGAAATTTATATGTACATATATGTTAAAATTAATACAGTTTTTGAATAGTTCTGAAAGAAAACTAACGTGGGTTAATTCCAACTAAGACCTGAGGAAGGCAAATCGCCTATGCGACTACTGTCTATTTACTGCGTGTTATTAAATATTTCTCCATTTCTTGTTCAGTTGTTGTGGGAGCGCTTCAAGGAGTTCGCGCGAGAGACGCAAGCAGTGGGCTCGGAGCGAGTCGCGACGGCCGAACGCATCGCGGACCAGATGATCAGCATGGGCCACTCGGACAACGCCACCATTGCCCAATGGAAGGAGGGACTCAAGGAGACATGGCAAGACCTCTTAGAGCTGATCTCCACGCGAACCCAGATGTTGGCCGCGTCGCGCGAGCTGCACAAGTACTTCCACGATTGCAAGGACACGCTTCAGCGGGTGCGCGAGAGAGCGCGCGGTGTCGGTGAAGAGTTGGGTCGTGATGCCATCGCCGTAGGTGCTCTTCAGAGGAAGCACCACAATTTCATGCAGGTCTGTGAAGAGGAGCTATCTAGTCATTTCAAATAATTATGCTTTTCTTTTGTATTTGCAATACAAGAAAATAATTAGAAAGAAAGCTATTAAAGATATTTTTCAGGACTGATTCATTTTATTGTTTGCTTTAATGCGTTAAAAAAATTTATATAACTCGTACATGCCCCCTAAATAAAAATAAAATAATCCTCATCATCTTAGCCATAGATATATTTTATGTTGGCTGTAATTCAAAATGTGACACCGAATTGCATTCCTATTTAATTCCTTGTTTACTTGACCTGCTTTTTACACTTCACAGGATCTCAGCACTCTGCAGCAGCAGGTGGACGCGGCGGCCGCCGAACGCGCGCGACTGGGCGCTTCGTATGCGGGCGAGCGCGCGGCCGAGATAGCTCGACGCGAGGCGGAAGTGGCCGACGCTTGGGCGGCCCTCCAAGCCGCCTGTGCGGCCCGACGTGCCCGACTCGACGACGCTGACCACCTGTACCGCTTCCTCAACCAAGTGCGCACCCTCGCCCTGTGGATGGACGATGTGGTGCGTCAGATGAACACCGGCGAGAAGCCGAGGGATGTGAGCGGTGTAGAACTCCTCATGAATAATCACCAATCTCTAAAAGCGGAGATCGATACCCGCGAGGATAACTTCTCGGCGTGCATTTCTCTGGGAAGAGAGCTGCTCGCCAGGCAACACTACGCGTCCGCAGATATAAAGGAGAAACTGGTGCAGCTGACCAATCAGAGGAACGCTCTGCTCAGGAGGTGGGAGGAAAGATGGGAAAACCTTCAGCTCAGTAAGTCCATTTCATTAATTTGGTCTCGTCAAGTTGTTTAGTCTATTACAAACCGGGTCATGATCTGCATCGGGCGTTGTGACAACAAAAGTTTCGAGGCTATTGCTAACATATGAAGTCCAATGCATATAATGTTTGGACTGTGCAATGCCTGCATAGCTGAGAAAATTTTTGTAAAATAGTCCTTCGATAAAATTTGTGTTTTCTAATTTGTTTCATTGTCATGTTTAAACAATCACTGTTTCAGATTATTGTATTTTTATTATTTTATGTTATGTTACAAGATTGAATATAAAAATATTTGCACTATATCCACATAAATTATGGAATTTTCTATTGGTCAACTCGCATTCAAATAACAAAATATTTGACTTCTTAATTTTACAGCAATTTAATAATAATGAAAAAACAGTAGCTCGAAAAACATCAATTTCAAGTTTTTTTATTATTATGTTAAGGTCTACAAACCGACTGACTCTCCACTTGATGGTAAGTGGCCACTGTCGTCTATAACACAAACAAACATCACAGGTGCTGCAAGTGCGCTGTTGACTATAGTAGGATTAGTAGGATAAGGGATAGGGAAATGGGCTCTGGCAGCCCTTACTCACTCACCGAAACACAACAGCACACATGCTGTTATTTCTGCGAAACAATGACTGACTTGGAAACTCAGTGTGCCCTGCTACTGAGTTAAATTATGGTCATTAAACATGGCTTGGAAGTTGCACAATGCGCCTTACGCGGTAATCGAGCGCACGGACTGTGATGCAATCTGTATTATGTTGCAGTCTTGGAGGTGTACCAATTCGCTCGCGATGCGGCCGTGGCGGAAGCGTGGCTAATAGCTCAGGAGCCATACCTCATGTCCCAAGAGTTGGGCCACACAATCGACGAGGTGGAGTCGCTCATTAAGAAACACGAGGCCTTCGAGAAGTCAGCCGCGGCGCAGGAAGACCGCTTCAGCGCACTGCAGCGTCTTACTACGGTAAGTGACATGGCAAAGTTCAAAAATTGTCACTTGATAAAATAGTTGGAATTAAAAATAATTTCACCCTGCTAAAAAATCTTTTACGAAACGCCGTTGCGACTTTTGTGCTTATATACGTACTGTTTTCCATTCTATTCCAAATAAGTATCATAAATAGAATTCGTTTTATTTGTTATTTTGGTAATAGAATGACTTTTTCAGATAGAAAATGTGTTCACTTTTTACTTGCAACAAATCTAGTTGAGTTTGCATGGATTCAATATTTATGAAGTACTTATCTAACCTTGTTAAGAGTAGTGACAGAACACATATATTTCTGCTGACATAAGCTAAATTATACAAAATATCCGACTTTGTCAATAAACTCTATAATAATGTGGGCATTATGTGGGCACACAAATTTATTAACATATCTAAATTAATTGGTAATTAATTGGTATTTTTAAGTGCTTTAAAAAAAGTTTAGTTGATTTTCAGTGAAGTAGTTGTGCATGTGTTTTTTATTTTCTGTATATAAATGATACGTATGTTTTAGTCCTTTCGTTTTAGATTGAAGTGTACATGTTTGTATGGTGTAACCATAAGGATAAAGGATGATTCACGTTATACACTGTGCCGTGTCGTAATGAACAAATGTATGAACCAATTTATATTCGTTCCGATCATGACTTGTAGTAACATGAATGTATTAGCAAATTTCTGTAGCTGCCAGCTCAAGTGGTGAAAGTTTCAATCTGATCATTCAACTGAAAAATGGAAAATAATGAAAAATCAATAAAAAAGAAAATTCGAAAAGGATAGACACTAGACACTCGCTACATTCGCGGAAACCGTCGTGCAATAATAAGTAACAGCCATTATGTAGCATGAATGACTGGCCGGCACGGTATAACATGAATCCTCTTTAATTTACTTTTTTTACTCTTACTCTTTACTTCCTTTACTTTTCATATGGCTTGTTTTGGGTCTTGTTACTTTTTAATCTCTTCTAATTATTTTTTTCTAATCCAGCTTGAGCTTCGTGAAGCGACACTGTCGCCTAAGTCACAGCCATGGGAAACAATTGATGAGTCATCATTCATATACCATCACAAATCCTCCTCCCACCAAAATCCCCCAGCACAAATACTAACTAAAAACGAACGACCCGTCAGTCAACTTGTTCATGATATCTTAAGCACAAATCAAAGACTTGAGTTACCAGAAAAATATAAAGGCAGATCACTCACATTGCCTTTGAAAAATGATTCGTTCTTGTGGACCGCGGTAACCAACAGTAGCCTATCGACTATATCTGAATTGGGAAGTCCACCAGTTTCTCCATTTTCTGATCAGCTCTCACCCGACATTTACAGTTCTATATTTTTCGAATATCCTGTTGAAAATGAAAAACACAATGATAGACTATCATGTATAGATTTAATTCTTTGGGAAAGACTCTCCTATCTGCATATATATCCAAACGTTTCTCTAGTGAGACACAATAGCGACAGCTCTTCGAAATCGTCGGGTAGTTTGAAAAAGTTAATTAGGAAATGGTCGAAGAGAAAAAAGTCTTTAGACGCCGAGGCTAAGGGCGATGTTGCAGTGCTCTCACTTCCCGGTCTGACTAGTCCCGAGAGCCCCAGGGCTGTCAACGATCTCGGCAAAGATATTAAAATGATTCCCCTAGATTCGTCCCTTCTAATGTTGTCCCAAACCCGTAATCTCCTTTCACCCGATGGTGCATGGTATTTTAACTACTTAGATGGTGTAAGTGTGGTGTTTGGTATTAACGCATGCGCTTTAAGCTTATATTATTTTCCGAGTTTTATGTTTGTAAATTTTGTAAAATTCATTTTTGAAGTGTCAATTGATAGCTTTTTAAAGTATGCCGAATTTAATTTAATTTTTAATGGCTAAACACTTAGCCCTAAGGAATTAACATAATCGAAGTTTTGTAATGTTACTAATGTTTACTTATCGGAAATGTATACTTAATATTTCGATTTTTATATATTTTAGCAGCCGTGTTGAATTGTTACTGTAAATTTGAAATAACTGAATCTCTAAATTAAAAAAAAATAATTTTGATAATTTTTTGAATCATTGAATATAATAAGTATCTTGCTAGTTTTATCGTCCTAGTAGAATCACAGACAATGACAGACAGACAGACACACACATCCTGAGATAGCAGTGTATAATTTTATTTTAGTTAATTCGCGCTACTATTAAATGGTCTTAAAAGCATAGCTTTTTTTGTTGTTTTTTTTTGAGAATTGATTTTTTTTTGTATTAGAAAGACAATAATAAAACGAGGAATGAAATGAAACGAGGAATAAAATGAGTATTAAAAATTGGTGGTTAATGGGGGCATTATTTGAAATATTTCAAATTAAACTTAAAAAAATGATAAATATTCATACTTTTCTTCAACAAAACTTATTTTTTCATAAAAAATACTTAATGTATTTAAATTTTAAGAGTGTAATTTAGTTTCTCTGTCATTAATAAATAATGTATTTTTATTTCGACGCAATGCAGTCAATAGTTTTGAAAGTTATAGACTTTTTTCAATTATCGTCGTAACTGGGACTATTTAAAAAATAAAATATTAAAATAAATATAAATAATTTTGCCAGATTTTTTTTGTATTTTTTCTGTCGATAAAATATGGTGTAATTTCACCCATTTTAATTTGTGCATTTTATCCAGGGACACACTGTATAATAGCTTTTTCTACTTATAACGTCTTAAAAAGAAAAGCAAACTAATGTGTTGAAATGTATTCTTTTATCAGAATGTTTTACTAAACTGCCTGTCTATTAATATTCATATAGATGACACTAATTGTAATATCCAAGTGTCGTACAATTCACGATTCAACATTTAAATAATTATATTAGTAATAAATGGGCATTACACAATTTAGGTAGTATACGATCCGCGTCACTCATATCAGAGTATTCTTCGTGCCTTTTAATACCTGTGGCAGCAATAAAATCATACAATAATAGTTAATTGATTTTATATTTAAAACAAATAATTGAGCTAACTTCGAGTTGAGATGCCAGGAAGCAGTCTGTATTGAAATGTATTAATATAAAATGCTTATCTGATTCAACAGCTATATATTCTTAAACAGTACTCAGCCTACTAACATTCGCACGGCTTGTATAATAGTATATTGATTCAGGCCTGAAGTTGATAAGGGAAATGTGTTTCAGTTCGAAGTGAAGGAACGCAAGAGGCGGCAGGAAGCTGCAGAGGCTGCGGAACGCGAACGTCGCGAACGGGAAGCAGCTGAGGCGGCCGCTGCGCGCGCTGCGCATGACTCGGTCGATCGCGCCGACGAGCCGGACCCACAGCCGCAAGGTACGCATACAGCACACACAAAAAAAAAACACATACACCCAACTGTAATGTACAATTATTCACACGCAACAGCCATATACAGTATGCGTCATAAACATAGATACATAGACCGCTCATCTTCAATACATGTGGACTGAAATAAATATTTTTATCTATTCTTGGTCAAACATAAGATTTTAATCCCCCAGGGAGTGACTTAAAGTTTTACAAGCTGAACAGACGCGTATGCATTTCCATATAAAACCGTTTTTTTTTTCTATAAACAAAAGCTGGATTGACCTGAATAGATGTGGTTACACGCATGATAAACTTCATATCACACATAATAAACTTGCTACAATCAATCCAGTACTTCAATCAGAGGAGATGGCACTGGTAGACATTGCGGCATGCATACGAATGTCGATTATGTAGGTTCAGGCATTTTGATATTTAGAAAATTTAGACCCCTACCCCCCTTGCTCACTCAAGAAATATACAAAATGCGAGATTATCGTTTGGTAATTTGGTGTTTCTATATAGTAAGCATTTGATGCATACTTCTTTCAAAAGTATCAACCTCAGTCTGAGTCTATTGTGACAATCATCAAAGATTGGCCAAGGATTAATTTATAAAAAATCGTCAACGTACAGTAGGTAAAAAAAAATCTACCGTCGCAATGGTCAGTGTCACACCAGGCTGTGTGCCACCTTCAGTGTATTTCGGTATTAAAGGGGCCGCATAGTCATCTACCTTGTTGGATGTGTACCGAAACATTATACCTTTTCGAAACCAATCTGTCAAGACCCCGTGGCAGGGCCTATCGCAGATGATGTTAAATCGGAACATTATACTTCACCTTCTTACTCAATACACCTTATTTACAACTAGCTACAGTTAAGAAAATTGTGATACTTATTTTATTTCTTTGCGTTAACCAACAACATTTATAATAATTTATTTTCCGTAACATATACATCGATACATATATCGCTACTAGTGGATGTTGTTGGTTAGTTTTTTATTCTGTAGATTTAGTCAAAATAATGGTTCAAAGGTCTACATTTTTTTTTGGTAAAAATAATGTTTAAGAAATATGTATTTCCAGATTATGACATCATAACTGAGTTCCAACGATATTGTTGAAAGTGTTTGATACTTGCTAAACCATGGAAACTATACTGAGTTTCAACTTTAAATTCGAATTTGAAAAAAGAAATTTACAAGTATCAAATATTGTCAAAATTAAATGTTGATTTCGATTTAAAAATCCTTTCGAATATATTCTAGTCAAAAACACAGAGAAAAGTTATGTTTTTCAAAATTAACAACACTATCCACTGATTGCAATGTAAGCACGCATGTGTATTGTCTTTTAGCACACAACAATAAAATAAAATTTCTTCTACGAACATTAGAAGAGAATTGTCCACTAATTTTCACCTAACCGGTGAATGCTGCTTGCATTTGGCAATAACACGTCTAGATTATAAAAAAAAACTACGAGAAAATAGGTTGTATTTGATTTAATCGAAATAAATAAGCACAATTCGCACTGCGTTACAGCCAGAGAGGCTTACGGCAAAGCTTGCCGCTTTAAGTGTCCGTTTATTATTTATTATGCCCATGTTTATCGCTCCTTTAGTCGACAAACGAAACGAGTCGAATAGTCGTATATTGTCAGAATTAGGTGGTCTATTGAGATCCCCAAATTTAGATTCATTCAATAAATTAACTGACTTGATAGGTTATCGACTATCAACAATACAGTGAAAGTAAAACGAGATTTCTAATAATTCAATTTTTTTTTAAATTTCATTACAATTCAACTGCATTATACATTATTTATAACCTCTGTGTTTTTAAATTTTTGCTATTAGTGCCTGTTAAGACTGATAGAAATAATTAATATTCAGTCCAATTTAATAAGAAAAGTATAGTTTCAGATGTCATTAAGGTTCATCTCACACCGTGAGGCATTTTAAATAGCAATTCAATATTGAACTTATTTACTATACAAATAGTTATCTTTATAGAGTGACGTAGCATCCTGCTATGTCGCGCTTCGTATCCCGGCACGAACCATACTCGCTCATCTGCGTACCTATTTGTGTAGTAAATAAGTTCTGTATTGTTACCTTAAAACGAGCTCTTCGCGTCGCCTTTCGGTGTGAACTGACACTAATAATTAAGACCTAAGTTCTCAACCACAAATCTTTATAATGACCCCCAACTATTCGACCGATTTCGTTGGTCGACTCTTAATTTAAATTTGGGAGCCAAAGATGGAGTGGTTACTTACAAATGTGTTGTCCACACATGCACACGTGTAGTCGTAAGGAGAACGTCCACTAAAGCGGCTGAGAAGGCCCAAGAGCGACCGCACTCCCAGCCAGGTAACGAGAGCGCTTATAGACCTACCGATGTAAAAAAAGATAACCGGCTGTGCGCATGTGCTTTTACAGTAGTCTATGTCACTCTGCCGGATCACACTGCGCTCGATACTGGGATAGTGTCCTTAGTACATAGCGATATGAAGCTTTTTTTTTCTGTGCAAACCGGATTTCACTAATTCGTTTTTATTAATTTTTCTTGCGTAGACAAAGTCTTGGCACATATTTTCTGTATTTGCACGGTGTCACTTCGTATTTCACATAGAGTATATTTAATATTTATAACATAGGTGATGGTCATTTCGTTCACGTCGCTGTATTAGTCCCTTTATTTAATTTAGTGCTGAAAATAAATAGTATTTTTCACTCAACAAATCTAATCATTATTCTATTATACTTAATTTTTATTCATCATACACCGATATATTATTTTATAGTTTTCCTCATTAAATTTATTAACTTATCGTAAAGAGATCTAATACTGAACTTCATTGAATATCTACAAAAGATTATATTTCTTTTTCTCGAGTAAATTTACTCAGAACTGCGTCAATTCAAAACTTGATGAATTGTTTGTTTCACTTTAGAAAAGGAAATATGATATTCCTATTATTAAAAAGATGTGAACATTATATAATGCTAATCACGGTGATGGTTTGATACTCCTGTCTCTGTCTACTCATCTTTCGTCTCCTTTTTATTATTACATTGTTTTTAGAAGTTTATTCAAAGTGTACTGTGTTATATGTATTTCTGTCAATAATTCAAGCTGTATATAAAGGTAGGTATGTATTTTCATGTTTCTATAATTTCATATTATTCACATATACATCGCTTTATTACATAGCTTATTACCATAAACTAATTTCGAATCAACAATCCGTGTATACAGAATTGGTGAATTTAATTGAATCTTAGATTTAACAAAAATCCAACAGCGCTTTCAGGGTGTGAATAATATCTGAAGGTTTTCTTAGGTGTGTAGTTTATTATGATATATTTAGTTCTCTCTTTTTATTTTAAAATGCACTTGCATGATTTTATATACTTTATGTAGTATCTTACAACTACTGCCCGCATGTGCGTTTGGACATCTTACAAACTTGATTGGAGCTGATCTCAAGAAAAATGCATTGAATTCACTATTTGTTATTTGCGCAACGTCTGAAACGCTCTCACTTCAATATGATAGTTAAATGCTCCAACGATTTAAAGATTAAGCCAATTGAAAGGATCGGCTAAGCATAGATAATGTTTTTTTGTGTTAAACCAATAAAAGCATAGGTACTATGCATCCTTTAAGAGAATGGCTCGAATTTAGATTGTAATGACAGTGTGGCGATATTGTGAAAAATACAACTAGATGATGACTGTTGAGAATAACGCATACGCGGATGGTAGTGCATAGGTAGCATGTATGCACGTAGTGAGTAGACGTAACTAGCACGTAGTGTACGCATGCAGAGACGCCTCTCCCCGCCCCGCCCCCTGAGGTCACGCCGTCGCCCCCCGTCGAGGCCCTCGCGCCCCTCGCCGCCTCGTCGGACTCCCCGCTGCGCCCCTCCACTTCGAAACAGACGCCCGCTAAACCCGCACGCCTCTCCAGTGAGTACTACACTTGCGCCATTCACTCGAATGCTCAGCCCATGGAGAATAGAGGTAAGGAGGACCAACTCTATACATGACAAAGTGTCGGTCGGCTACCGTTACGAAGCGTTGTAGTAACATTTTATTTACAGTGGTTTCATACCAACCAATCATATCAAACACCAATTCTATTCGAGAAGCGCGATTCTGGTCAATTTACGAACCACTATTTTAACACCCATATAAGTTAGTCCTCCTTATCGCTATTCAGCTGAGCTTCTCAATTACATAAGGCCAGTTGGGCTAGTGAGTTTGAGGGTCTCTTGTTTTATTAAGAAGCGTTTGAGTATTTTGCCATTTCTCTCAGATCCAAGCAAAAATATTGTAATTAGCTCTTTTTGAGAAACGGAAACATTTTAAATTTAATTTTAAAGTAAATTTGGAATTAGTGATTGCGAACTATTTACGCACATCCAATACACGCCGTTGACAGTTCATATTAAAAAAAAAAGTGTTTTCCAAAATAATGTTTGCTACTCGAATCGCGTCTGTCAACAATTTTTCTTTCTTGTTTATTTTTTTTATTTCAAAGTCGTGTTTTTGTTTGTGATATTTTCTCAACGACATTCATCGATCTCAAAAACCTCGACAAAACAATGCAATTGCCATACTCGTGACATTTTACTAGCTGTTAAAATTACATGTTAGGTCTTAATTTCATCAATAAATAAAATTTTCTTGTTTAGTCCTGTGTAACGTTTTATTGCTACATTTTGTACTGAATGGAAAAAATGTGTCAACGGTGAATACAAATTCACTGTTGGATTTGAAAATGTTCATGACAACTTTTTATCTAGCCTTCAATCGCCTTAAAAGAATACTGGTGCAAGCTATCGAGTGAATGACAAAATTGTTTAAATCTGTAATTTAGTTAAATGACAGTAAATAACGGTCTCTGTAGTTCGTACGAATGTTGCATGTGTCCTAACCAACATCTGTGTTTTTGTGTGTTTAATTTTTATGTGGTATGAACGTTTAAAAAAATATGCTTCCGTTTATTATTGCTGTTGCCCCATTTTGTCGATGCTTTGAAATTTTTTTTATATTTTTGTTTGTTTCTCCCGTTCCTCTCCGAAATACTTCACTCCCGGCACTATTGTTATTCTTTTCAAATTAACCTATTCGTTTTCATTAAATGAATCCCTCGCTTTAAACGCTTTTTGACGTCGCCTCGTGTGGCGTACGATCGCACCCCTCTTCCTGCGCAACCCCGCTACCCCACTTCCCCACGACGTCACGCCGTGTAGCCGCCGGCACGAGCTCTAGTCCCGCGACGCCGCCCAGTTCCGGTAAGCTGAAGTCCCGGTCGCGCAGCAAGTCACCCTTCAGGAGTTTCCGTTGGCGCACCGCGAAGAAACTCATCGCAGGAACTCACCACAGCGACGACGAAGGTACACAAACGGGTACAGGACAATCGTGGATCCGAAACAAAAGACCGATCCCACTGATAACCATTAATTCGTTGCAACATAACATAACATGAACATGCTCGTCGCTGTTAGATTACCGGCATAATTAATTTGACATTTATTGTTTTAAATAATTTTTCAAAAGTCTCTGTTTTTGTTATTGAATCAAAAATAAAAGTCTTTAAACGATCAATAGTTCGCCAGATTAATCCTCAATGTATCTTCTGTACCTAACGGCAGATAATAATACGTATATAGTTTTAGTTGTACAACAATATCACGGTGGTAATTAAATATACGTACAGTAATCGCAGTTACGCTCTTAGGTTTCTTGATAACAATGCTTCAAGAATAATGATCCTGAGGAACAATTTGATGTTCCTTAAATGATTTTTTTGGAACCAGATTTCACATGGGTAAGATATTTAGCTTTATTCGTAAAAAAATATTACAGTAAGATCACCACTCAACTGCTCATTCATGTAGTTATGTTTGGCGAAATAATTATTGTGTGTTTCGATACTTCTCTAGCAGCAGACTGTTAAATCAATCAACTGCTAAGTCGGAAGCACAACCATACAAAAATCTACTATTGTCCGATATCGACAAATCACGCAACTTCGATGAACGCTTTGAGTGTAGCCGTTGTGTTTGTGCGCGCATGCAATATTTATTATGAAATTCCAATGTGTATATGCAATAAATTTTATTTGACATTGCTTGTTTAATTGAAGTTATAACAGTATCAAACCAATCACTCGTGTATCTACACTATATGCATTTTAAAATAGAATGTGATCTGGTACGCTATTAGATATTGTAATTTGTAACATCCATTGTGTACGTACAGAGGGCGCTAGTCCCGCGAGTGAAGATGAAGGAGTGGAAGGGACATTGGTTCGCAAACACGAATGGGAATCTGCTACCAAACGTGCTTCCAACAGGTAATATTATGAAAATGATTTTATTAAAAACTATATTTTACCTTAAAATCCATTATAAACAATTTTGAAAGAATGTTTGAAATCATTAGCAGTTTGGGAGCCTCCTTTTTACATCCAAACTTACAAATTTACCTCTTCACAATGAAAGGCCATAATTTATATTTAAAAAAAACTTCATTCGTAGGTATTCTTTTGAAACCATATTTATTAAGCAATCTCTAGCAGAAGAATATACTTAGTGGTTATTTGAGAAGTCCTCCTGTCCGTCATCTACATTCTACCGTTTTAAGTTGTAAGAAATATGATCCATATTGCTCTTTGGTTGGACTAATCAATTATAAATGTCATTTATAGATCGTGGGACAAGGTCTATGTTGTGGCCAAGGATGGCCGCATGTCTTTCTACAAAGACCAGAAGACTTATAAGGCATCTCCAGAACAATACTGGCGCGGGGAAATACCTCTCGACCTCAACGGTGCTGTTGTTGAAGTCGCCGCCAACTATACCAAGAAGAAACACGTATTCCGGCTCAAGTAAGTTGCCATAAATCAATCACAATTTAATCTAATTATGCCATTTTTATCACCCCTAGACATGACAGAAGCCACTTGAAAAACTGACTGTCCAGTTCAACTATAAAAATATTTCATGAAATTGAACCGAATTTGATCCAACGTCTAACGAATTGACACGCCTTTTTGAGATACTGTTGTATAATTGTTGTTGTTGTTGTTGTCTTGCTAAGTGCAGGAGCGATGAGATTTTATTAATCTACGTGTCAAAATACGCAAAAAATTGTCACATAATCTGTTATCAATCTGACACTGGTATGATAACCTGAAATAAAATCTATATATGACTCGTTTCTAACTTCCCTTGCACTGTCGATCGGATGTGTTGACTGGCTAATAAGTGTACTGCGGTGTATCGAGCCCGTTGGATGAGTGGTTAGGGTGCTGGTCTTAACGCTTTGTTTTAGGGGTCCCGGATTCGATCGCTAGGGCATTGGAAATGAACTTTTAAAAGTTGGCTTTGGTCTAGATTTGGAAAGTAGTGGCAGAGCACACTGAGTTTCGCAGTCATTTGGGCAGCCCGTCTGGCGGTAGTGACTACCCTCTTACAGAAGATCACCGTAAAAACAGGATGTACGCTGTTGTTTCGGTGAGTGAGTAAGGATACCCTTCCCAATCCCTTATCCTTAATCCTACTACGGTAGGCAACGCACTTGCAACCGTGGCGTTGTTTGCGTTATAGGCGACGGTAGCCATCTGCCATCATGTGGACCGTCAGTGTGTCTGTCGACCTTAACACAAAAATGTGAGTTCTAATACTTTTACATCTTTAAAATTACAGAACATTCCCTTACAGAAGACCATTGTGAAATAGCAGCATGTGTGTATTGTGTTTCGGTGATTGACTTGGGAATGCCAGGACCCATTTCCCTATCCCTCCCCAATCCCTTAATGTTAATCCTACTATAGTTGGAAAAAAGCTACCATAAAGTGGACCGTCAGCCCGTTTGTCGAACTTAACATAAAAAAAGATGTGTACTTAGTTTATATCGCTGTGCAGACATTACAAGTGGCCGTCCATTCGCAGGTCGGCGTCTGGCGCGGAGTTCCTCCTGCAGGCGCACGACGAGGCGGAGATGTCGTGGTGGTTGGAGACGCTGCGCGCGCGCACCGCCGCCCCGGCCGCACGCTCGCACACGCTGCCAGCGCCCGCCAAGGACGAGCCCAAGCGCCGCTCCTTCTTCACGCTCAAGAAGAAGTCAGTGCACGCTCTCACCTTCTTATACTCGCCGTAGTACCCGCATGCGCATGCAAAGTACAGCCTGTTCTCTACGCGTGTGCTGTGTGTCTTACTATTCTCTCTGTCTCTCTCAACACATCACTTAACACTTGAAACATTTAAAGCCTAAAGCCATCTTAACAATTTTAATGGTGAACAAGTTAACTGAGTCTACTACGCTATGTGTGTAGAGTTGGTCTCTATAGACGCGGGACAAAGATCCATAGACGCAGGCGAGGACTCATAATTATGTTACGGAGACCAAAAGTAAAGATATGGAAAGTATAGATGTGTTTAAAAAGCTTCAATTTTTTTAATCATTCAAGTGTTGCACCTTATTTTATTTATTTTAAAACCAATTTACTAATTTTCTTTCTAAACCCAAAAGCTCTATTGCATATTCAGTGTTATTATATCGCTTGTTTTAACTAAATAGTGATTGGCGATGGCCGTTAGGGACCTTGACTATCTGCCATCGTCAATACACTGTCCTTAGAAACAGTGTAAAACATCGCGTGTTTCTTGACATTTGGTCAAACTACATTTACATAAAAGCAATTTGTTTTAAATTGTCCCTTAATGCTCTCCACTTTTCATTGAATTAGTTTCTCTATGCATGTTTACTTTTTGACTTTTAACTAACATTGTCTGAGCGCTTTACTAACATATTTGTAAATATAGTTTTTATTTATTAATTTCTTGTTTTTATTTAGATTATATCTAACGATTTATCTCAGATGATATTCTATCTAACGCCGAATCCAAGCTTGAGTCTAAACTATAAACGATGAAATCATATAATGTGTTTTGGATATTAATCTATAACCACAAACCCGATTTTCATATAAGCCTTCGAATTGGCAATAAATTACGTAATTTAGGTTTCATGAACCTATTTTTAACAATTGTAGAATCCTAGAATGTATATGCAATATTGATAATTTTTCTACTTATTGTAAAATATTTATTTATAAATTAATATTAAATGAATTCACCGTCATATTCGATTATCGATTAACGAAAAATCAGTCGAGTTCACATAGTCTTTTTCATATCTCTCAATATATTAATTGGATGCTTTTATGATATTCATATATGCTTTTGATGTGAGTGATAGGGATATTTTTATTTCTTCAAAGGACTCATAATAGGGATATTACATATGAACAAACAAAATGCAGAGCAAAAGTTTTAAATGGGATAATCGAATAAAGTAGAGTATTTATTGGTGTTTATTTTATTTTTTTTGCTCCAAACAGCAGTAATATATAACATCAATACTTCAAATAAAATGAAATAAGGAAACAAGATGTCATAGGTCAAGTTTTATGAATGATAATCGTAGATGAATCACGATAAGAACAGTCCTTTTTCATTGTTTTAAGGCTTGATTTTTCTTTGCCATTACAGTTAACGTAGCGGGCTGCGGGCGACGCGTCCTCGCCCGTACAAGAGAGTGCGTGTGCCGCGCACGCGTTGTACCGGACCGACGGACGCCGCACGTTTCTCGCGACGCTTGCTGCCGTAAGCTTTGCTACAGATGAATCGTCTCGCGGCCGCACGACACGACACGACACTTATTGTTATGTTGCGTACTAAACGTTGTTCAAACCAAGACTGCCCCGCCCCCTCCCCTCTCCCCCCGTATCCCCTGAAACGGTGTGTAATTGTTGATGATTAATTATATGAGAAAAAGTTTTATTAAAAAAAAAAAAAATTCTAAATGCGACGCTATTTATAAAATATTTTAGTCTTAAAATTCAGATTGAAAATATATATTATATTTATTTATATATATAATATTATAATAAAATTGATATACATAGTGTAAATTCAGTTGGACTAGAAATGTTTGTCTTTCTCATAATCGTAATAAAATTAGCGACTCCATTTTATTAGGCGTTTGTATTGACCAATCGAATATAGTAACAGTCGACGGAATTTGAATATCGCGTAATATTAATTAGCTAGGCCAGATTGTAACCGCATTTAAAACTTCTATTTCAATTGGACGTATCAATCAATATCTGACACCTTTGCAATATGACGATGACGATGTGTAAGCTAACTACGTAATTGTATTAGAATTAATTTCCATTATAAAGTGTCTTCTGAAACTCCGACTGCGCTGCTTTTACGTATTACGTGTTAATGAATGCCGCATTTAAAAAAAATATCACAAATTCGACAAATATAACAGGCATTTAGTAGAGGGTAGAGAGTGTACTGTGTACTGCAGTGTATTCTGGTGTACTGTGGCGTCGTCGGAGCGTTCGTATTTATAGTAATCAAACTTGTAAGTATGCTTGTTCGTCGCTCATAAGTGCTTCTAAAAATTTTATCTTTATAAATAATAAATAGATTTAATTTATAATTATTTTTTACTGCCAACGTTTCACAAATGGTTAATTTACGTAAGTGATTCACGTTTTATAGATGTTACGTACACACATTTTTAGTTCCGTTTTGTCTTATGATTATTATACTTATTGTATAGTTTGTATGTGTGCGTTTGGAGGGTGTAAAGTGACGTCATCCCTCCAACATATTGCATGGATTAAACTATGTTTCAATAATATTTTATTTAATTTTAAAATTTTACTTTTTTGATGAAAATATAATAAAGATGTTTTCAAATAAGTTATAATGGATTTTATTTCGGTGTAAAATGTATTTCGCACAGTTTATGACAATTAGAACAGTTAAAGGTATACCCTTAACTGTGAGAATACTTTATTCCCAATAGTTCCATTATTTATAAATTTCTGTTTAATTAAATAGTCTAAATTTTTCTTCAGCGTAACTACTGGGAACAGGCCAAAAACATAAATGCAGATAATACCCGTATGTAACAACATATGAAATCCTTTTTTACTGCATCCGAAAAGAAAATAAACTAAATAAATTTCACTAAAATCTGAGATTTATTTATAATCAGGTCATGTCTCGATTACTACTTGATATTTAAAATTATATTTACAACACTTGAGAAAGTATGAATTAAATGAATAAAACTTTTTAAGATAATAATATATCCGCAATAGTCTGATAACTTACATAGTGTCAATACGAATTGAATTATCTTAAACTTATCAGATTCTCAATCGAAATGAGACCACACCGATAACCAAGATCAATACAAGTACTTTCATGAGTAATTCACACGACACGTAAGTGAAAATGTTGAGTGAAATTATTTTTGTATTATATTTAACGTTGAGTGCGTCATCGGCTTCGCTTTGCAATAATGGTGTATGTAGAAGAGCTAGTTCTAGAATTAGCGGTGGAGATATTACAGAACGAAACACGAGGCCTTTTCAGGTGAGCTGCTTTAAAATACACATGCTTTCATCTTTCTACCCAAGTGACCGATTCGAATTAGTTTTAATAATAGTGGCTTCGTTGTTTGCAAATAATAGGGACTTCGTAGGTGCAAAGGAACGACTTCTTTTGGTTGTATGAAAGTGTTGAATCGTTAAATTATTATAATTTTGCAATTCGATTGAGTAATATTTACAGAACGAAATATGTCAGTTGAATAAAGAACGCAAATAGGTAGAATAAATACCCAAAAGCGTCATGTTTCCGTTATTAGCTCTTTTCTCGTTACATTGTTTATATCTTGTATTTTATTTGTAGCTGACTTGTCTGTTGCTGTGTTGTCTGTTACTTTTTTTTATTGTAAAAAGTTTAACCGTACATTAAAACCCTAAAGAATGCTTTTAAAATTACATCAAAACCATTATAATCCCTTGGCATAGCTAAAGTGTGTATTAACTAATAAAAGGCGATTCAAACAGATGAAGATAGAGAAAATTAACGGACACAGCCTGTTTTGTGTATTCAAATATTATCCACTATTATCGAGTACTTTTTTGGAAGTTAATGAACACTAAATTTTATACATTGATATCATCTATTTAATTGTACTTTAGACGAAATGAAAATCCGACTCTTGTTTTAGTGAAAATCTGGCTATACAGCAACAAACCAAAAATAGTAGTGGGAGTTTCGCTTCCCCTCATTTAGATAGATTCATGAAATAATTCTCATATAAGGTATAGGATAAGACACAGTCCTTAAAATCCTACAAATTTGCTTAAAATATTTGTGGCGGTCACGAGGCGCTGTTTCTTGAGGAAAAAGAGCAGCAGGACCGCCTTAGGATTATTTTATTAAAATAGACAAAATGAATATAAAGTCAAATTTGAAATTTTTTTCAACCTTTATTTCTTTGTATTTTCATTAAACGAATAGGTTTAATTATAACATTTAGAATACTAGTCTTTCAGCATTTACTATAATATAAGGTTATAGTGCTTAAAAATCTATGTTGATTGAATAGGTATATTTTAAGTATTAAATTCTATGTTTTTGAGTACATTACACGCTATGGATATCAGCGACAAACTGATCAATCTTTCTTGAAGAATTGTATTTCTTAAATATTTTTTATTCTTTTCAATTTGGACAAGGAGCGTTCCTCAATGCAGTTTTTTTATGTTAAGATCGGCAGACAGGCCGACGGTCCACTTGATGGTATGTGGTTTCTGTCGCCTGTAACACAAGCAACGCCAAAGCTGCTGCAAGTGTACTGCCGGTGAGGTTTTAAATAGAAGAAAAAGCAAACTCTGTTATTTATCTTATCGCAAACCATATTATATTCTAAAAAACGTTATGACACAATCAACATAACTAGTGTATAGACAAGCAGCTACTCTACATCTCAACACTGCCGACTACAGTAGGATTAAGGATAAGGGGTTAGGAGGGAAATAGGAAAATGACAGGAACTAGGGGGCGCGATCGATAACGGGGCTCTGGGCACTTGCCCAGAAAAAGAGGGACCTGAGGAACAGAACGATCGACGTGCTATGAGAACCAATGCGATGAGGTAGCAGCTATTAATATGACCCATACATTCATTAGTACTTAATTGATTTGATAAGATTGAGGTAAAATCTTTAAATAGATTTCGTTTGCTTGCGTCAGGTAAGTATTAAGTGCCGAAATTCTGTTTTTAGGGTTCCGTACGTCCGAAAAAAAAAAACGGAACCCTTATGGGATCAGTCGTGTGTCCGTCTTTCCGACCATTCCCCTCCCCTTAACTCCGAAACTACTGAACCTAAAATTTTGAAAAAAAATAATAATAATTCTATTTTCTAAATTTTGAAGTTACCTAATTATAGATTATAGGAAAACCTATAAGAAGTCCATGATATTAAAATAACATGGTAAATCATTCAATATTGTGCGGATAGGTAACATCGTACGGAACCCTCTTCACGCGAGTTCAACTCGCACTTGTCCCGTTTTTTATATTATCTGTCATGCGCCCTTCTAACCTTAAGGTAGCGCTGTACTCGCGCGTTGGTACAACTGGTGAACTTGGATTCTGTGGAGGCTCTCTCATACACGAGGAGTGGGTGATTACTGCTGCTCATTGCACCTATCATGGCGAGCAAATAGTTGATCATGTTCAGGTAAATACTTTTTATTATTCATTGACGAAACTGCTAAAGAAAATCAAGACAATCAAGAAAAAATCAAGACGTTTTTTTAACCCCCGACCGACGTCCGACTCAAAAAGAGGGGTGTATCTTAACCTGCCACAGACATCAGATACATGTATCTGTCTGTGGCATCATAGCTCCTAAACGGATGGACCGATATTGATGCGTTTTTTTTTTCAAATCTGACGTGATTGTGATAGCTGTAATTTATGAAGATCTGTTAGGTGTTTGAAACTCATCAGCTCATTTTCTAGTTGACGAAGGGATGTCGCTAACTTCAACAGGTTCGATTTAAAATTTGGTACTGTTACTTCGGTGGTATTTCCATGATATGGTAACTGTAACCTGATGCTGCAACGTCAAGTAGTCTGCGGGATACTCAATTCTTCAGTCACTTACTGCAGGTATAGCGCCATACGTCCGCGTAATACGGTATTTGCCTATTTTACAAAAAGTGTTTAAACTTAATTATTGCAAAATTTTTGTTTTGCATAAGCAATAATCGGTAAACATTGATAAAACACAGAAAAAATATTCACATTTAACATTTTCCGCCTTAACACCCATATGTCGTCACGTGGTTTGTATGACGTCATAAGTTTGAACACTAAACGTACCTAATTATAGACAAATACCCCGCGACCGATTCCCATTGTAGAATAATAAATAATTGAATGACCTAGGTAATATTTCCCAACAGTGCCTATTTATATTTACGATTACAACATTGAAAAACAGCGTAAGGTTCCTTTTCATATTATTTTATAAAATTTAATAATTTTCAATTTAATAATATACTTACCCACTTGAAATATTGTAGTAATTTTTGCTATGCATGAATAATTTCCTTTTCTATGTAAGTAATGCCAGGTAATGCGTGTTTCTTGATATGATACTATGAAGTTTGTTCGAGATTAGTAATAGTACTTACGAGTGAAAGTGTGATCTGATTTCCGGGTTTTAGTCTTTAATTTTGTCGAAGATATGTTCGTACTTTAATTGAAAAGTAGGCAATTCGCGAGGAGCTGGTTTGTTTGTTTAGAGTTTAGAGCTCAATTAATAAACGTTATTAATCGACTTGTACTAGAAATGTTTTAATCGAAATTTATATTAGAAAAGATTTTTAACCACTTTTATGTAAAGGTCGATAGGCAGGCTGACGGTAGGTGGCCACCGTAGATTGGTTAAAAAAAGTCGTCTAAGTATAAACACAAGCAACTCCACAGGTGCTGCAAGTGCGCTGCCGACCCTGATAGGATATAGGATAAGAATGAACGTGATAGAAGAATGAGCTCTGGCATTCTCATTCACTGAAACACAAAACCATACGTGCTATTAGGTATTTCAGGGTTGTCCTCTTACCAATACATGTTATAAAAAGTAGGCACATTATGGTGAAGTTGATTTTGTTTTGTATGAAGATAGCTTTGAACTCTGGATGAGGAATAACTTTTAATTTATTATGTTGGTACAAGCTAATTTTTATACAAAATCTAATGATTTTATATATATTTATTTAAAAACTAGCATTTGCCTGCGACTTCGTCGGCGCCCCTTTTTATTGTTCATTTATTTTTATCAGGCTTTGAATTTTTATTTCATGTTTATCGGTTGAGTAGTAAAGGTGTGAGAGCGAAACAAACAAACTCACTTTCGCAATTATATTATTAGCATTATTTATATTAAAAAAATATAACTACAGGCAATACTCGGCGCCCATTCCCTATATGATCGTTACGAGAATGGTCGTCGTATCGTCAACGTGGAGGAGATAGTGGTACATCCTGACTATGATGCGTCCACCTTCGCCAACGACCTGGCACTTATGAAACTTGCCAATACAATCCAACTCACTGGTAGGTGAATTAATTTTGTATTATGCGAATATATTGAAGAACTCTTTAATCGAATTGTTTTCTTTGTCATCTCCGAAGTAATGTCCATCGGTTCCTGACTGCAAGTAGTTTCTTATATAAACATTTATGTATCTTTTATTTTTACAGATACTATAGATATAGTCAGGCTGCCTTACCTTAACATATCATCGTTCAACTTCGCCGGTATGAGGGCGACTGCTTCTGGCTGGGGTATTGCAGCGCCAGGTAAGGTTACTTTGTTTGATAAGCATTAATATACTTATTATGGTGTTAATATGGGTTAGGGAGACAGACAACATTTAAATCAGAAGGGTGATTTATTCAGTTGTCATATTACGATTTACAAGTCATATTATAAGTAGCAATAATTGTAAATATGGTTTATAATAATAATGAACAATGAATCAAGTGTACAAGTTTGAATCAGTTGCATATTTATTTTTTAGGGATAACATTCGTATCACCCACTCTACGTGAAAAACTAATGACTGTGACGACGGACACAGTCTGCAACAACTTCTACTTCCAACAGTTGCCGGACAATATTATCTGTGGCTTTAATTCCACTGCAGGCAATTGCAAGGTTAGAAAATTATAATTATTTTACATTTGACTAGAAAATTGCTGTCAATTCGGGAAAAATGAGCGTTTGGCAAGATGGAATTTTAAATACTTATTTAATTCTCTACAAACTCTAGGTATATACTTATACGCAAATAGGCGAAGTACCATTTACCAGACGAGATATAAATTAAATATACTAGCAGTAATAAAGAAAAATGATCTTATTACTGCTAGAAGAAAAAGATAATAAGAAAAACGAAAAGATGAAAAATGAAGAAAATCGATAGTACGATGAAGTTTATGGGATCAATTTAATTATGTTTTAAAATTTCAGGGTGACAATGGGGGTCCAATGACAATATTTTACAACGCTACTGAGGAGATTATACTGGTATATAAATGTTTTATTACTTTATTAGTTTATTTGCAATTTCAACATGGGAGCAATGGGATTCAGTCGAGATAAACTCGTATTTAGTAAATACATACAAAGCAAAATGTCGATTACTAGAGGACATGGTTTTATGTCAGTAATTTAATACAGTAACTCGAAATATGGGTATACTCGAGGCTCTGCAGTGATGTCGCATTGACCATCGATTATATATCGATTATAGAAGTGTTGAAGTGTTTGTACAATAAAGCCACCATGTCGATTCGAATACAGGAGCAGAGCACACAGTCAATTCCATTGCGAAGAGGTGTGACAGAGGGAGATGTACTCTCCCAAATTATTCACTGCCGCTTTGGAAGATGCGTTTAAGCTCCTGAAATGGCAAGGACTTGGCATCAACATTAACGGCGAGTATATCACTCACCTTCGGTTTGCCGACGGTTTTGTGATCCTGGCGAAATCGATAAGAAACAACATGATGCTCGAAGGCCTCCACAGAAATTGTTAAAAAGGGTGGGCCTCCTAAGATGAATATGGTGAAGTCTCCTAAGTTGTAACAGTAACAGTTTGAAATTCAACTCTCGAAATGGTTGACCAGTACATCTACTTGGGACCAAACAGTCCAATTTGAAAAGTTCATTTTTCAAAGTTTACCCTGCCGGGAATTGAACCCGGCAATCCTAGAACAGAGCGGTAAGGCCTAACTTTAACCAGCACTCATCCAACGGGCTCGTATAATATACCTAATGCTTGTTTTTTTTTCTCTAGGATTTTCTATAATTAAATATATACATACTTTATGTTAAAAAAATGTTACCCGTATATTAATAAACAGCATTAGGATTGGGATTGATTTGTTTTGAAAATGAATTTTCCAGATTGGGGTATCATCATTCGCGAGTATTGATGGATGTAACAACGACTTGCCCTCTGTCTTCACTCGAGTCCAGAGATACTTGACTTGGATTAACCAAATCACCGGCATACCGCTTCTTTAATATAATTTAACTATTTTATATTAAGTATTATTATGTTTTATTAGATCTATATTTCAAAAAGTAGACGCAGTTATTAATTGACTTTCCAGGGAACATCTTTCAAGGATTACCTATAAACAAAAATGCCAAATTATTCAGTATACATTAAGTAGAATTATAAAAAAAAATGGTCTTATACAATACTAGCGACCCGCAACGGGCTTCGCGCAGAGTTAAAAAAATTCAAAAATTTTTTTCATAGCGGATGTTTACGTTATAAACTATAGTTACATAATAGTATATTTCATTACAAGTGCGGAAAGGCTGTCATTGCAAAGAGTTCCGACAAATGTCTACCCGAGCCGAGGCGCAGCCAAAGGCGAGGGTTGACAGTCGGAACAAGTTGCAATGACGGTTCCGCACGTGTACTGAACGACTATTTTTAATACAGTTGCGAAAAAATGAAGCAATTTAATAAAACAAACAACTAAACTCGCAAAGAAAATTTCTGGAAAATGGCGCCAACCGTAGAATATAAGCAGAGATTTTTTTTCTTCAACCATTCTGGTAGGCAAAGGAAACTATGCCCATACAGCCAAGTCTTCAGTAGAATTTTTTTTTGATTTGAAATGAAAATGAAATTTAATGAGATGAAATGAAATGAAACCTAACCTAACTCATTAAATCAAATCATTAAATCTGATATTGAAACAAATTCGTAGCTTCTTTTTAGAAATATACGTATTTGCATGAATCATAAAAACTTTTTAGTAAAAGTTTTCTTTTTAATAGATTTTCTTTTTAATAGGTTTTTCTTTTTAATAGACATTATTTTGACAGTTGGGAAAGAGAACGCACGAGTGCGGGAAAGGTAAAAAAAAAGCACGAGTGTGTAATAGCCCACATCCCGAACGCTATACGTCCCTGCAATACGCCACTTTTTGAGCAACTGTATTAAAAACCTATTTTCCACATTTTTGCTTGTACACTTAGTATGGTCCGCAAGCTAGCAACAGATTTCCATGACCAAATTCCTCTTGGGCGATAATTCGTAAAATGCTTGTGAGAGTTGTATCATGAAGCCTTGTGAACGACAGCTTCGGCTCCATGGGTGGGTTGAGCAGCGGTACCCACCCATACACGTAAAAATATCTTGAAGAAAAAAAAAGTCAGCTGACTATAAAGTGATGGATTACACGTCAGTTGATGACATGAACTAAAAAAAAATTGTGATTTTCTCTCAGATGACAGTTTATATGCTATTATGAAAAAATAAAAATGTCAGCTGGCTGTATCGCGGTGGAAACATTGTCAGCTGATGACCTGAAGGGTGTAACGCAGAAGCCAGCCTCATTTCATCAACTGACGTGTAATCCATCGCTTTATAGTCAGCTGACTTTTTTTTTTCAAAGATATTTTTACGTGTATGGGAGGGTACCGATGCTAACCCACCCACGGAGCCGAAGCTGCCGTTCACAAGGCTTCATGATACAACTCTCACAAGCATTTTACGAGTTATTGCCCGAGAGGAAAGAATTGACGAAATTTGTACCTGGCTCGTGGTTCAGTAGTTTTGGCTGTACGTTGATAGTTAGCCAGGACAAACGATTTTATAAGTATAACTAGATGAAAACCCGGCTTCGCTCGGGTGTAATGTGACTCATAATATGTACACATGTAAGTACACAATGTAGGTAGATATTTCTGTAGTTACCGGTTCTCAAGGAATATTAAAGGCAAAGCGGCATAGATTTCGCTCAATGTTTGAAGACGTTTCGTTTTACACAGTCACATGAGTCACAGTTCTTTGTAATGGACACTTTGTTGTTAAAAATGAATGTTGCAACTAGGTACAGACTAATGCAACATCTTTGGTTGCAACGATGTATTGAGTGGCGAGGCGTATCATTGGCGGATACAGGGGGGGGGGGGCATGGGGGCCATGCCCCCCCCCCCCAAAAGACCCAGGAATTCCATATTTTTGACTTAACTTTTCAATTCAATTCAAGTACAATTCAATTCATATATGAACTGAATATAATATAATCCATATCAATCAAAGTTATCGAAAGTTTCATAATTCATGTCAGACATTTGAGACAGTTCAAATACGCGATTACGCGGGTTAAAAGTATTTGCAATACAACCATAATGCATCTCAACTAGTAAAAAAAAATACACAAAAAAATTACTTGTGATATTAACCCTAACTCCGAACTTTGTCAGAATGCCCCCCCCCCCCCCCCAAATGAAATCCTGGATCCGCCCCTGAGGCGTATGTGCGCTAGTATGAATGAAAGGAACGTTTATTAAACACTCAAGATGTCACAGGTGTCAGTGAGTGACGTTTCGCTAGAGTGGCCAATATGGCGACTGCGATTTGTCTGTCAGCACCATTAGAATTTAACAAAATACTTGACAATCCGAATTTTGCGGATATTTATGTTGTCGACTCGAAATCTTTATTTTTTATGTTTTATTATTCAGGTAAGGTTTCAATCGAGTCTACCGTACCCCTTGACGAAATTATTAATATAGATATGTAATATTAGTGTAGGCGTAAAGAAACACATTTTTATAAATATAAGTAAATAAATTCAATAGTCAATTTTCCATAGGGATGCCATAGTCCATTTTCCTATCCATTGGTCCTTTATCCTTAATTCTACTGTAGTCGACAGCGCACTTGTAGCAGCCGTGGCAATGCTTGTGTTATAAGCGACCACCTACCATCAAGTGGACCGTCAGCCTGTCTGCCGATCTTAACATAAAAAAAGATAAAGACAAGAGTTCAGAATCCTCTTCTTATTTCTTTGTGAACTGTTTTTTAGTAGGTACGTGTACCTTGCTATGGGCGAGGTCGCACGGTTTCTAAGGTGTGAACTCATAAATCTATAATTTTATCATACTCGTTTATTATTATTCCATTATTATATATTAATTATCCCTGTTTCATTGTGGTGCCGATTAATTTCAAATTCGATTAATCTAATTAACATCACTGATAATCGTGTAGCTAACGCTATTTATCACTTACCTACGTTGAGATCCAATTTGTTTTTTCAATTAGCTTGTTGTACAACATTGAATGCCTCTTATTGCACTTAAAATTACATTACCTAAGGCCATATTATATGTAATTATGTATAAGCATAGTGTAGTATCGCTATTTGTATAAGTATAATTATATAAATTATAATACATATACACATTACTATTTGTGAAAAAAATTCAAATTAAAAAAAAATAGTTTAGAACATTTATTTAGATCCTTAGTTCTTAAAGTGGTCCAGGTAGACCGCCAGTGGTCCACGGGAGACTCGACGGGAATCTACGTTGCCGTGACAAAAAAAACAATTATCACTTTTTTCATTTAGAAAACTTCCCATTTGTGGTTGGAACTCAGCCGCAACGCAAATTTCGGCATTCCAGCCGTCAAGACTTTCAGTCATTGCCCTGACGACAGCGGGTAAGAACAAGTCTTGTCCCACAACTGCCGTCAGAGTCGCCCTCTCATTGCTTCTGACTTTTCAAGGGTCACCGTCAGGCCCAGGCGTCGTATGCGCATCACCACTTGTGCGACTTAAGCGGTTGCCAATATGGTCGCAGCGTGCTTCTGTGGGCGACCACGAGCGTAAACTCCGGGAAGGTAGCGCCCGGCAGTACCAAGTCGTAGTTGATGTTCCACAGGAGCGGCCCGAGGACCGAACCCTGCGGGACGCCGCACGCATGCCACAATTTTCCAGATCCAGACCAGAGCCAACTTTGAAAGTTTTCAAAGTTGACCCTGCCGGGAATCGAACCCTGGAACCCTAGCACAGAGCGTTAAGGCAAGCACGCTAACCACTCATCCAACCAGCTCATCTTATGAAAAAAATCTTTGTCAATGGTGCGTCTTGTACATGGCCAACTCAATCTTGCGTAGGTACTGTTGTTGACAAAGAGTAGTACAATTTCACCTATCAGGCTCATAGTTTTGAGTGATTTTTTTCCTATCGATTTTTTTACATTTTTTTTATTTGAATACTGAAATTTAGTTTTAAATTTGAATTGAATGGTTTTAATTTAATTACATTAAAAACTAAAATGTTGTTGCTGTGGCCATTAGGTCATAGTAACATATAAATATGATATATTTATATGTCACTATATGACATATAAATATATCATATTATAATATATGACGACTGTTGGGAGTGAACTATTAATTAAACTATCAATTGGTTCCTATTGCGAGTGAACGTAGAAAGAGAGATTTTAAAACTCTAAAACTCCTGTTTAGTTAGACTTTTAATTAGAAAAAAAAAATTATCAACATGTGACAAACAGGAAAATAGAATAAAAAAATATTATGATAAATAATTTTTAAGTTATCGCAATTAATTAAAGGGTCCATAATTATGTGATAACATTTGGAAATTAACTTAAGGCTATAGATAAAATGATAACTTCATTATATAAAATTGGCTTCTTAAATAATTATCGATCATTCTGTTAAGATGCGTTTAGTTTTATTACTTGGTTTGCTGATTGTGGCTGTTGCGGCAGAGGTAGAGCTTCTTGTGGGGTACCACGAGGCTGTAGGCATACCGGAAGCGGCGAGGATCAAAGCGGCTGAAGAACAGATTATAGCGAGACAAGGTCAAAGGATCGTTGGAGGTGACTTCGCTCCGGTTGATGCTCATCCTTACTTGGTATGTATTTATAAATCTCTTTTCGACTAAAAATTAAGAATTGTTTGAAATAAGGTGGATAATATTAGTGTTTGTATGTTGGCGTAGATCTTCTAAACCACAATAACGGATTGATACATTTAATTTTGTGAAAACCGTATTTGATTTTAACCGTTGTTAATTTAATATAAATAGTAAAGTCGATATCTATACATGCATATAAGTAATAAAATCACAAACGAGCCATTAAATATGTTTGAAAAATCAACGAAAACAATTTGTGCACGTTGTACTTATGTTACCGAGGTCAAAAAAATAGTTTTCAGAATTTTTGTCTATTTGTCTGTGCGCTTCTGAGATTAGCGTGCACGAACGCTAATCTCAGAACCGGCTTAACCGCTATTATTTGAATCATAGAAGTACGAATACGGCTTTAAACCACTAGAAAATCTCGTAATAGATGAAATGCATAGAAACCGTGCGAGCCATCTGCGCGGGGTCTGAAGTGCAGGCGGGAGGTAGTGAAAGAATAGAGCGTAACTGCGTCGATTCTGGATTGTCGATATATCGATGAGAGATTAAAAGGATAAAAGAAAATTTAGTTTAGTCGTGTACGGGATAAAAATGATGCAAAATGGGGTAAAAAAATATTGTATTTAATTTTTATTTTTTTTTTACCAAAATTTTACATATTTTACAAAACACTGTGCTAGAAAACAACCTTAGGAAAACTGCAGTAAGTAATAATAAATAAATAAAGAACCCCAAAAAAATATAAATGTAAATAAACATTGTATATTACTATTTTTGTAATATGTAAATTACTTATTTCCAATACTATAATTATAATTTTTACGTAATAATAAATTAATGACAGTTCACAACAATACCGTTATAATTTAACACTAAACAAACTGTATTTTTATCATTCACAAACTTTATTTAATTAAATAAATATATTGCAAAGATATTATGTGTAGTAACAAATCTTGTTAATCGATATTTGTAAAGAAGACGCAAGCACAGCACTATCGATGACAGGACACTATGGATGACCGTCATATTTTGACTTAGTAATGGCGTATCAATATTTGTAAAATATTAAAATAATATGAACTTTAAACTACTTACACGTGCGTGGAAAGTAACCCCACGAGATTTTATTTTGTGGTTCTTAGAATTGTTTTTGCGCTACTTAATTGCACAATTCGGCATTTTTTTCACTGAAAACTTTTAATTTTCTTCTGATGCGAATCTGTCAGCGTACGTAAGCGGACTGATGCTCGCGCAGGGCATACACTACTTTGGTAGTGTATGCTTGGTAAGACGGCAAACGTTTTGTGGTGCTTCTATCCGGGCGCGCGCCTATTCATAATTCTATGATTTGAATGCAGTTTTCACTGATGTGTTGTAGCAAGCTTCCCGTAACATTTATTGTTTATTTCATTCCAATCGGTTTACAAACAAAAAAGTTACGGGTTATACCGAATACCAAGCGTACGAAGTTGCGAGCTTAGCTAGTCTATCTATACATCTATTTTTGTCTGTTGTCTGTTTGTCTGTGCGTTTGTTCGCGCTAATCTCAGAAACGGCTTAACCGATTTGAATGCGGTTTTCACTGATGTATTACAGCAAGTTTCCAGTAACATTAAGTGTTTGTTTTATTCCAAGCGGTTTACAAACAAAAAAGTTATGTAAATTTAAAGAATCAACGTCCAACATTTTTTCGATAAAAATGCAATAAAATAACTCTTGGGTTGAATTGGCTGAAACTTTAGTTAACTATATATTATCATCTGTAAAACGATGATGGTTGAAAGTTTATATAAAGTTAAAAATAGTAATTTTAGGTGATTTTCAGAGATCTAATTTAAGTTGACCTCAGATCTATATGATCAGTCATGTTAAGTAGGATTCAGCTTAGGTTGGTGATTTCTCATATGTAATAAAATCGTTCTTTGCCTACTATGCCTTTGTGCACGCTAATCTCAGAAACGGCTTAACCGATTTTCATGTAATTTCCACTGATGTATTGTAGCAAGCTTCCGGTAATATTTAGAGTTTGTTTCATTCCAATCGGTATACAAACAAAAAAGTTACGCTTTATTCCGAATACCACGCGTACGAAGTCGCGGGCACAGCTAGTATAAAATAAAATGCACTGACTCATGAACTAAAAAATAAATTCACAATAATGCATTAAACAAATCCAAAAAAGTAATTCAAGAATTTTTATTTTGATGAGCAATTTAGGAATTGATCAATCGAATAGAGCAAGAATAAAAACATCTTTACTCTCAAACCACAAATGCAAGTATTTTGTTTAGGCAGGCCTCGTTATTAGTCTCGTCAACTTCGACGGCAACTCAGCCTGTGGATCGTCACTCTTATCTGCAAATCGCCTTGTGACCGCTGCTCATTGCTGGTTCGACGGAAACTATCAAGCATGGCAGTTCTTAGTAGTGTTGGGCTCTCAATATCTGTTCAGCGGCGGCACTCGCATTGCCACTTCGCAAGTGATCTTGCATTCTGAATGGACTCCAACTACACTCACCAACGATATCGCAGTGATCTACATATCCACTAGTGTGACCTTCTCAGGTGATTTTTATACTTAATATTTGATATTTGTGGAAGATATAAGTGGGACATATTGAAAGATTTTTTTTTAATGTTAAGACGGCAGACAGGCTGGCGGTTCACTTGATGGTAGGTAGCCACCGTCGCCTATAACACAAGCAACGCCTAAGCTGCTGCAAGTGCGCTGCCAACTGCAGTAGGATTAAGGATAAGGGATTAGGAGTAGATAGGTAAATGGGGTCTGGCATGCCTTACACACTCACCGAAACACACGTGCTGATATTTCACGGTGGTCTCCTGTAAGGGGGTGGTTACTGCTGCCAGACGGGCTGCCCAAATGACTGCGAAAACGCAGTGTGCCCAGCCACTACTTTCCAGACCAGAGCCAAATTTGAAAAGTTCATTTTTAAAGTTGACCCTGCCGGGAATCGAACCCGAAACCATAGACCAGAGCGTTAAGGCAAGCACCCTAACCACTCGTCCAACGGGCTCGTCAACGGCTTTTGGATTTAATAAATGAGACCACATATTATATTTGTGACCATGTCCTTTAAATCTTTTATTGGAAAGCAGTTAACCAAACCTTCGATAAGGATGTCTTCAATAGCGTTGTGTGACATCCATTTAAAATGATTTTAAAGAAGATATGACACGTAGGTATTCGTTAAATTTTTCTTGGCTATAGCTGGTTTTCTTTTTTGTCATTAACAAGAGTGTATGTAATTCGGCGCGTATTTCTTAAGAAAAACCGAAAGAATAATATTTGTTGCCTTATTTCAGAGAGCATACAGCCTATAGCTTTGCCGCTCACAACTGATTTGAACCAAGATTTTGTTGGATTGTGGGGTGTAGCTGCTGGTTACGGGAAAACGTCTGACGGTGAGTATGAAATAGGAGATAATTTTTAAATTTAAAAATTAAAATTTTGCTGAAAAATAAAAATAACATAGACATCATATCATCTACAGGTGGCTCAAAAATCGTGGATCAAACAAAACGGGGAGGTAGAGGCGGTTATTTTAAATAAAAAATCTCTCTAGGTAGGATCCTAACTCGATCCTCTTAAAAGTTATGACTGTTTTGGTGTTTTTTTTTTAAAGAAAATACAGAAGAAAATTTGTAGTCTATAGGCAATTAAAAGAAAATTAGTAGGCTATTAGTAGGTACATAAAAAAATTGAGTACAGTCGCTTCTAGGTCATGTCATGTATCATCACTACAAAAAAGCTTTTATAACAGTAGGTACCATGGTTTATGAGTAATGCCAATTTTTTCAATATTTGTAAGTGTTACGAAATTTTTTTCTAACTGTAGAACCTTACTGTGAAAAAAAAAATTTACTACCAAAAAATAACCACTAGCTTTTGCTCCCTAGATACTTTCGGTGATTTGCGGTTTTGAACAAACGAACATATTTTTTTTATATTTTATGGAAAACTAATAAATAATCTAATGTAAATCTGAGACTAACGCATAGCATATCAATGTTTTAAAATTTCTATCTAACTTCTTAAGAAGGTCACAGAGGCCTGTACCTCTGCAATAAGAATTCTAATCACAAACGTGAGTTCATTGAAGAAATAACAAAAGGAAACGACTCTTCCATCAAAATTACCTACATTTGTTTTATATGTACATAGTTAGTGCTTCTAAAACAAACTAAAACTAAAACAAAAATTAAAAAATTACGCAGGTTTCTCTTAATTCTTTCTCAGATAAATTAACATTCGACTAGGTACATATAAATGCTATTAAGAAATATTTTTCATAACCCAGTTATGACCTATTTTCAGAACAATTAGGCGTGAGTTTATCTACTCTGGTGAGCGAAGTGAATTTACAAGTTATCACCATATCAGCGTGCCAGGCTGCGTTCGGACCTGTGGTGGTACAACCAACCAACATCTGCACCAACGGCACTGGAGGCGTCGGCATCTGTAGTGGAGACTCTGGCGGTCCATTTGTTATCGAACGCAATGGACACAAAACCTTAGTAAGTTGAACAATTAGTTCATCTCGATTTGAAAATTGTGGTGCTAGAGTTTTTTTTAATTTCCTGTGGTACAACCTTAATCATAAATTAGGTGGCTCATCCTGCTTTAGCTTTTTTTATGGAAACGTATTTTGTTAAGAATAGAAACCAACAGATGATATCCTTAGACAATTTATCAAAATTGTTCGAATATAATTTTAAATGCCTAAAGGAAATTTTAATTATTTCAGGTTGGAATTAGCTCCTTTGTTTTGGCTGCCGGATGTCAACTTGGCTTTCCGTCAGGTTTCACTAGAGTCGCCTCCTTCCTCAACTTCATTTTGCAACATCTATCGTAAGCGTGTCATAACACCAACTTATTCCTAATAAAATATTTTAATATACATATTTGGATTTTCTTTTTTTTTCTTATAATAATGTAATACGCCTGCCAATAGTCAGCCAGAGTGACATTAACCTTCCCCTTTCAAGTTGTATTATGCCGTGTGTCTAGTCAAAAGTGGGGGAGGCGCGTTATTTGTCTAGCAGTAAAAAGTGATTTTAATGCCTTAATTTATAATGAGCTGTGCACCTTCTATGCTAACCTATTATAATTCGTGTGCTGACACAGAAAATGGTACTCCGCCAAGTCATTCAAATAAATAGCGACTGTTGACCAACAATGATATTCGCCTAGAAGTTACCTCTCTTTCTATCGCGAACTTTTATCCATTCTGAATGCGTTAGGGTTGTCTTCTTAAAAAATAATTAATTACAAATTATGTCCATAATACTCTACTTTTGTAAACAATAAAGCTAATCGATTAATAAAATGAAACATAAATAATAATATATATTAGTGATGTAACGATTCGTATTCGCTACGTTCGCAGGTTATAACGCGTTATCGTTTTGTTCCTCAACGCGGACTACCCTTTTCATACAAGATTTCGATGTTTGCTTTTATAAGTTCAGAAAAACCCTCTGGGTGTTGCTTGCTCTACTACAATAGAATTAGGGAACATAAATACACCCATCAAAGTGACAGATAATGTAACGCTTTTTAGTTAACGCTTGCATTAATTTTACTCCTCAGAAAATTTCTATACCGGCTGCTTATATGAAAATTGATTCCTAAGGAGTAAACACATTACTCCTTAGGACATTCCTAAGAGTAACATAAGTAACTCCAAAATAACATTTTTTAAGTCGACACGAGATACAGATAGGAAAATAATATCAAACAATATTATGATAAATAATGATGACGTAATGATGTATTTTAAGTTATCGCAATTGATTAAAGCGTCCGTACGTGATAACGTTTGGAGATTAACTAAATGCTACAGATAAAATGATAATTTAATTATAAAAATTGGCGTCAAAAATAATTATCGATTAGTCTGTTAAGATGCGTTTGCTTTTATTATTTGGTTTGCTGGTTGTGGCTGCTGCGGCAGAGGTAGTGCCTCTTGTGGGGTACCACGAGGCAGTAGGCATACCGGAGGCGGCGAGGATCAAGGCCGCTGAAGAACAGATTATAGCGAGACAAGGTCAAAGGATCGTTGGAGGTAACATCGCTCCGATCAATGCTCATCCTTACTTGGTAAGTATTTATAAATCTATTTTCGACTAAAACTTAAAATCTCATGCTAATGATTTGAAATTGTGTTTGTATGTTGGCGTAGTTGTCCTAAACCACAATGACGTATTGAAACTCTTAATTTTGTGAAAATTTTGTTTTAACCGTTGTTGATTTAGTATAAATAGTAAAGTCGATATCTATACATACCTACATATAATAAAATCGTAAACGAGCTGTATGTACATTGTACACTAAATAATAAAAAAACCATTTGTAGGTTCACCTTATAACTTACTCGTATATTACCGAAGTCAGAAAATAGTTTTTAGAATTTTTGTCCGTTTGTCTGTGCGTTTGTGCACGCTAATCTCAGAAACGGCTTAACTGATTTGAATGCAGTTTTCACTGATGTATTGTTAGCAAGCTTCCCGTAACATTTAGTGTTTGGTTTACGAACAAAATAGTTACGCGCTATACCGAATACCACGTTACGAAGTTTTGGGCTCAGCTAGTTTTAATAATGAAGTCTTCGTTAGTGCAGCGTAATTATTAGTCCATTATTAAGGTTTAGCATGTTGACGTAAAGAGCTAGAGCAGCCATGCTATCGAATTAAGCAGACATTAATATATTCCATAAGCATTAAAAAAAATTAAAAAAATACCGGAAAAGTAATATTCTTAATCTTTCCTTTAATTTTTTCTTTATATCCAATGCTTAAAGAAAATACATCAAATTCCTCATCTGTTTTAATAATAAATGAATTGATAGAATTTTCAACTAAGCTATTGCTTTGTCATTAGATGTCATTATGACCACACCAATCTTGTTTCCTGACAAATTGATTAAGTGAAAGCTCAGAGGTAGTTTAAATAATAATGAAAATAAAAATAAAAACGCTTTTCAAAAATTCTTTTTTAAATATATAGTATATGGTATCGATAAGATGTGCTTCTACGTCACAGACAACACTCGTACTAAAGCAGAGTGGGGTATAAAGCGACCGTCAAGGGTTGCCATGCGGTCGTCAAGGGTTGCCAATCAGTATTCCGTATGATGTAACAATGTAAATACGTGACATACATGTGTAAGACAGATATTAAGATATTGACGTTTATTTACTAATCCTCCTATGGATAAATTCACAAAAGTATAAATTCCTTTTTTTACATTAGGTTCTTAGGTACTGTTATAAGAAGAATGAGTGTTCGCGTGCTTCTCCACCCTGGCCGTAAATTTCCTGACTCCAATTGATTCACTGATTCCAGTTCGCAAATTCCGCAAGGGTTTTACAGTTGATTATCAATGAAATCTAAAAATTTTAATATGTAGATATTAGACGATTCATGAAATGATAATACTGATTAATATAATTAATCATTAGTAATTCGATATTTCCTCATAGAAATAGATTAAATCAAGGTCAATCATAGAATTCCTTTTTAATTTTAATTTTGATAGGTACAACTAATCATGGTCCATCTAGGTTTTCCATGAATATTTTTTTCATATTGATTCAATTTCGTATTTGGAAAGCCTGAAGATAGAAGAAGAAAACCTACAGTTACTTACAATTAGGTATTAATAGTTATATAAATATTACTAAAGATAAAATTGACCAATAATTATTTGAGATTTTAAGAATTTTAAATAAAAAAATTTGTTAATTGCAATATTTTCAACGATAATTAACTTTTCGTTCGACGGACGGACCGATATGATTAATTGGGGGCTTTAATCTCTGTAATCCTGATTACAGCGGGTTGATAAAAACGTTCTTTAAATTATATATTTCGGAAAACTTTCAAGAAAACATTAAAAAATCAGCATTAAGCAAAAATCACAAATATTATGTAAAAATTTTCTTATTTTTAATAATAATTACCAGACATTTGCAGAGTTTAAGAAATATATTTTAACTATCACATTCGGAATATTGTTAGCGGAATAGAATAAAGCGATGGCAACAACACTAAATTTGTGTAACCGCTTACCATCAAATAAATAGCAATCCTGCCGACATCTTTTGTCTATGTATGATATGACCTATGATAAAATCGTAAACGAGCCGTGTCTGTACATTAAATACTTTTTTAGAAAAGAATGCGGTTTTCATGTATTGTAGCAAGTTTCCACTAACATTTACTGTTTCGTTTGAAGGGAAATGATTAGGATCCTCCCGCTCCGTAATGAAGGGACATGCTTAGGGTCCTCCTTATCATTGGTCTCCATATTATTTGATCACAGACATATAGGCGCGAATAGTCGGGCGCGGAGAATATAAATCAACGTTAGGTCATGCGTTGTAATTGTAAACCAAACGCTATAATCGGCACAAAATAGTCCTCGATCGCATTGTGCACTAGCCAATCACACTAAATCAGATAACATTCCACCAAACACGTAGCACAAGTCCCTTGATGTAAGCCTATTGCGTTCCCGTAAAGTACTGCTCGGCCGCCATGCCTCTTTGCTACCGCTCGGTGTTGTGTCAGAGTCAACGACAATGACATTCCAATCCCGCTGTCCAGTTGACAACTGACAGTTGTCATTGCTGTTTACTCTCGTTAATCAAAAGCGCCGTCACGTTCATTCTAATCGGTTTACAAACAAAAAAGTTACGCGCTATACCGAAGACCACGCGTATGAAGTTGTGGGCTCAGCTAGTATAAAATAAAATACACTGATTAATGTACTAAAAAATAAACTTACATTAATGCATTAAACAAATCCAAAAAAGTAATTCAAGAATTTTATTTTGATGAGCAATTTAGGAATGATTAATCGAATAGAGCAAGAATAAAAACATCTTTACTCTCAAACCACAAATGCACGTATTTTGTTTAGGCAGGTCTCGTGATTAGTCTCGTCAACATCGCCGGCAACTCAGCCTGTGGATCGTCACTCTTATCTGCAAATCGCCTTGTGACCGCTGCTCATTGCTGGTTCGACGGAAATAATCAAGCATGGCAGTTCCAAGTAGTGTTGGGCTCTCAATATTTGTTCAGCGGCGGCACTCGTATTGCCACTTCGCAAGTGGTCATGCATTCTCAATGGACTCCAACGACACTAGCCAACGATGTCGCAGTGATCTACCTACCTACTAATGTGGCCTTCTCAGGTGATTTTTATACTTGTGGAAGATTACCCCTTCCCATTCGCGCTTAAAGTTACCACTTCATGAAAGAATCTTTTGTATCTAATTTAAAATATGGTCTCAAACTGCCGAAAGGATTGCTTCAAAACAAACAATATAGGATTGAAATAGTTTTTATACTTTTCATATTTCGTAAACGATCTTGACAGTTATTTCCTTATAAATAAAGTTCTCATAAAATAATATAAGTGGGACCTATTTAAAGTTTTTGGATTTAATAAATGAGACCACAATCATAGTATATTTTTGACATAATGTCATGTCCTTTAATACATTTGTTGGGTCCATTGCGAAAAGCAGTTTACCAAACCTTCAATAGTTCAATAGCTTTGTGTGACATCTTTAGAATATTTAAAATGATTTTAAAGAAGATATAACATATTATATCGTTAAATTGTACTTGGCTATGGCTGGTTTTCTTTTTTGTAATGAACAAGCAGTGTATGTAATTCGGCGCGTATTTATTAAGAATAACCCAAAAAATAATATTTGTTGTGTTATTTCAGCGAGCATACAGCCTATAGCTTTGCCGCTCACGACTGATTTGAACCAAGACTTTGCTGGATTCTGGAGTGTAGCTGCTGGTTACGGAAAAACGTCTGACGGTGAGTATGAAATAGGAGATATTTTTTTAAATTTAAAAATTCAAACTTTGCTGAAAAATATAAATAGGATAGATATCATATTTTCTATATATACTATCGGTATGGGTATGTATCAATAAACTTTGCCATTAGTCTTTCTTACCTTTTTTTAGTTCATATATTTTGTTTTCGTTTCGATATTTCTTCAACAAATAGTTCATGTTTTACGAACTAAATAATAAAGTCCACAGAAAATGCGATACGCTGCGAGTGTCAAATTGAAAGTTTTTAAAATCCCATCCAATTATCAAAAATGTCATTTATTAATTTTATTTAAAACTAGCTTTTGCCCGCCACTTCCTCCGCGCCTCTTTTTTAGGCGTTGAAGGATTTATTCAACCTTTTTTGCTTATATACTTATTTTTGTCGAGCGTTGAAATTTTTAGTTTTTGATGATCTCTCGGGAAGAGTTTTCGTTCTGGGTGAAAGGTGCTCTATATGTCTTTTCCTGTAATCCTGACACTTCTTGTATGCGAAATTTTACGGTGATCGATAAAATACTTTCGGTGATTTGCGGTTTTGAACAAACGTATATAATTTTTTTATATTTTAAGGAAAACTTATAAATAATCCAATGTACATCTGAGACTAAGGCATGTCAACGTTTTAAACTGATTTTATAAAATTTCTATGTATCTTCTTAAGAAGGTCACAGTCCTCAATCTCTGAAATAAGAATTCTAATCACAAAGTGAAGAAATAAACAGAAGTAAGGCTGTGTATCTAATCGCCACAGAAACGACTCTTCCATCAAATATATATGTACATTTGTATATGTATGTAGAAATGCTTCTACACAAACTACAATAAACAGAATGTTTTAAATTTCGTTTATTTTGTTTGTATTATTATAAACTGTTAAATAAAAAAATAGGTTAGTCGCAATTCCTCCTTAGATAAATAAGCATTCGACTAGCTATAAATGATTTTAAGAAATAATTTTTATAACCCAGTTATCTCTATTTTTTCAGCACAAACTGGTGTGACTGCCTCTACTCTGGTGAGCGAGGTGAATTTACAAGTGATCACCACATCAGCGTGCCAGGCCGTCTTCGGAGCTTGGGCACAACCAACCAACATCTGCACCAACGGCGCTGGAGGGGTCGGCATCTGTGGTGGAGACTCTGGTGGTCCACTCCTTGTCGAACGTAATGGACAAAAATTCTTAGTAAGTTGAACATTTAAAGTTGCAATTTAAAAATTGTGGTGCTAGAACTTTTTTATTTTCTTGTGGTACAACCTTAATTATAAATTAGGTGGCTCATCTGGCTTTAGCGACCATGGATATAGTGCGTGCGCTGTGGTGTTCCGGTGCATGACCGAGAGATGTTACACCAAATCCAACTTTTCTAGTCTTCACGACAGTACTCTTGTATCACCCATAGTTTTCAGAGACATTCCTCGTGTTTCCTTTTATAAGGAGAAACAAATAAAATGTGTTTTTTAAAGGCAACATGCCGGTTAAAATTAAAACTAGATTCATGAACACATGTCTCTTACCTTGCCTGACATATGCGTGCCAGACATGGAAGTACCTGCACCACAAAAATAATGGAAAAAATTGTAACATGCCAACGGGGACTTGGACGCAGTATGCTAAAAATAAAGAAAATGCAAAAAATGAGAAGCGCATCAAAAGTCACTGATGCTCTTAATTATGCCCAGAAATGTAAATGGGCGGGGCACATAGCACGATTGCCAGACGAGCGATGGACCATAAGAATAACATTGTGGAAAGGCCCAAAAGGGAAACGCTACAGAGGTAGACCGTACAAGAGAAGGGAGGACGATATAATTGAGACGGCTGGTCCATGCTGGATGCAAGCAGCCGAAGATAGAGACAATTGGTTTTCTTTGGAGGAGGCCTTCACCTGCGGAGGTGTCCTTGTAGAATTAGTTAAATTTTAATAGTGGTAATATAAAATAATATCATCAATCTACCCAACCTTAAATATAACATTTCAAATTCACAAGTTTACCATACTAATTTTTCATTATGTGCGTAAATCCTTTATAACTTAGACCGTCCCTATAATCATATGTATAAGATTTGAGCCGAGATTTGCAGTTTCTTATTGACTTTATTATAAAATAGACAACTAAAGTTTCCCAAGAAAGTTCAACAAACGCCCTTCTAGGAAGATTCAGCACGCGAATCTCCGTTTCTATGTTCATCATTTATAGGAATCGAGTCATAAGAAAAAGTCTATGTTTGTACAGTTACTGTATAAACAAACAGTAACTTTAAAACTTCAAACAAAGAGCACGATAAGGCTTAAATACTAATGTTTCCGATGTACCTTCAACACTACTCTTTGCGTCTTCTCTTGTACTTTTCCGAGGTCCACCCCAAGCAGTGTTACATTACATAAGCAATGAAGAAGATTATCCCAAGCACTTTCTATGATGCAGCACTATTACTGAGTTGCCCACAACATTTGGATTCAAACTGTCCATTTTTCCGACAAAATACCACATTCTCCATAACATCAAAGTGTTTTATAAATTCATCCAACGTAAGGATACTGGCAGATTGGATAGTAAACACACTGATACGCAATAATGTTGCAAGTTAAAGGTTTTAAGTATATTTTTCCTGCTTTCACTATGCATCAACGCATATTTTCTTGTGTCATCAACTTGGATCAAAACTGAATACAGTTCATTAACATATATTAGGTCCTTACATATGAAATTGGCGTTTTGTCGTACTGGCCCCTTTGATCTTAAATATCTCCTCTTTGGTTATGAATTCCAATTTCAAATTTATACAGCTATTACTCATGCATTTGTTTTTCGAAAACTGTAATCCATATGTTTTTTCCATCTTTGGTTTTTTATTGCGTCACTCAGTTTACAAAATGGAAAACTTAAAATATCGCGTTATTTACGAGTACGAGTTCCGCCGTGGCACCAGTGCTGCAGAAACGGCTCGAAGGATTAATGATGTAGGTATATGGCGGTGGTGTCCGCAAAAGAAAACACAGTGCGTTTTTGTTTCCAACGTTTTCGTTCTGGAAATTTCGACCTGCAAAACAAGCCCCGTGGGCGGCCGGAGTCCAAGGTTGATAATGAAGAATTGAAGGCTATTATGGAAGCGGATCCATCGCAAACCACGTCCGAGTTAGCTGCAGGCTGCGGTGTTAGTGACAAAACTGTTTTAATCCACATGAAGCAAATTGGGAAGGTGAAAAAGCTTGAAAGGTCCTCATGAATTGAGTGGAGCAAATCGACAAACGCGCGTAGACTGCTGCGTTACAATTAGTCAACCGGCATAATAATGAAGGGATTTTAAATCGAATCATTACCTGTGATGAAAAGTGGATCTTGTACGATAATCGGAAACGCTCATCGCAATGGCTGAACCCTGGCGAACCAGTCAAATCCTGCCCCAAGCGAAAATTGACTCAAAAAAAGTTACTTGTGAGTTTTTGGTGGACTAGTGCCGGTGTTGTTCACTTCATCTTTCTTAATTCTGGCCAGACGATTACGGCTAGATGTGCATTGTCAGCAATTGCAAACCATGATGGAAAAGCTAGCTGTTAAACAACCGAGGCTGGTCAATCGCCGTAGGCCACTGCTGCTTCAGAACAACGCTAGCACACTGCATAACAGACAGTTACCAAATTAGAAGAGCTTCAATTGCAATGTCTAAGACATCCACCGTACTCCCCGGACCTTGCTCCAACAGATTACCATTTTTTTTCGAAATTTGGATAACTTCTTGGAAGCAAGGGAAAAAATTCAACTCCGATAGGGTAGTCCAAAGCGCCTTCAAAGATTTGAATGGTTTTTTTAGTAAAGGGATCAATGAACTACCTCTGAGATGGTAAAAGTGCATAAATAGCAATGGTACATACTTTGATTAAATAAATATATTATATTTTGAAAAAATCGACTTTGTCGAACCACTCATTTATTTGTACTAATTAAAAAGCCAAAGCTCTATGGCAACTTTCCTAAATAAGCAAAACAATTACACATCACCTTCTCTAAAACTAGCTGAAACTACTCTGCCCTGCGACAAATAGCAATCAAGAAAGCCTCTTCAAACAACTAATAATGTCGCACCCTCAAAAACAACGAAACTTAGAAAAAGCAACGCAAACAAACCTCCCCCAGAACGGTTCGTCACCGCGGGGGTTGTAGACGATCACCTTCCAAACATAACAAAAAAAAGAACATACTAAATATTAAATTAAAAGATAGAGTCAGAAATTCATTAACTAACCAATGACGTCGTGAAACAGATATTAATACTAAAATGGAAATGGTGTGGCCACATCTAAAGAATAACAGATGGAAGATGGTCCCAGACAGTAACTAATTGGTACACACAGACAAGGAAGAAGGGTAGACCACTCAAAAGATGAAGTGACGACATTGTGGCGACCACAGGAAATGTATGGCCCAGACTGGCACAAGACAGATCTATCTGGCAAAGTTTGGAGGAGGCTCATACCGCAAAAGGCGGCCCCTACACCTAATATTAACAGTACTAACGTAAATATAAACACATATACTAACAAATACATAAATATTATATAATATACATATATAAAGATACAGTGTTTAAAACAAAATTGTAGAGGGAAATTTGAGCTAATAAATAAATAAATATAAAAAGAAAACAAGTTTTTCTTGTCAATAAAAACAAGCTCTATACCACACGACCCCTCGACACTAAGTCCCTTTCAGCAGTGAAAGGGACATAGTGTCGAGGGCTTTTTGTTAGTTAAATCTAAAAAGATGTCTCATCTTTACTTCCGATTGAGATTCTCCACGATTGTAAGAGCTACATAACATCTTTTAAGATTTACTGTTCCTAAATCCAAATTGATTATTAATGCTATTACGCTATTGAACACGAATCTACACATTTTACAAATATTTTTTGTGAAAACGGAGTTTGATATGAATAGAAACAAACAGATGATACCCTTAGACAATTCATCATAGTAATTGATATTTTTATTTATTTCAGGTTGGAATTAGCTCTTTTGTTGCTGCTGCCGGATGTCAGCTTGGGTTCCCGTCAGCTTTCGCTAGAGTCACCTCCTTCCATAACTTCATCTTGCAACATCTATTTTAAGAGTGTCATTATAACATCAAGTTATTCCTAATAAAATATTTAGTAAATATAACATATTTGGATTTTCTTTTTTTCTTATAATAATGTAACACGCCTGCCAATGGTCAGCCAAAGTGATATTCAATCGCCTTTATACCGAGTGGCGCGTTATTTATCTAGCAGTAGGTAAATAAGAGGTGTTTTGATACCTTAATTTTGAGCTGTGCAAAATTATAATTAGTGTGCTGACACAAAAAGATTGTACAAGTACAGAAGATTAACTCCGCGAAGTCATTCAAATAATTATTGTAGTATAATAACAAATTATATTTACCTATTCCTGTGTTGGTAAAAACAAGTATTAGGTACTGCATGTTATATACATATATATAAAATTAATATTTATGTAGCAATGATTAAATATAACGTTTTCTTTAAATTGAGACAATTTGCGAGAGAGGAGTGTTGTAGACAAGAAAATCCTTGAATTCTACTTTCAAATATACACATTCCCATCTATACCAATATTATAAAGAGACAATGATATAATTTTTTGAGTTTATGTGCACCTATTTCAAATAAATCTAGCCAGACGCGTAAAATAAAACAAACTTTCACCGCGTTCCAGCTTTCTTCATTTTCGACACTTAACCTATCTTTGGAAATAGGAAAAAGCCGCAAAGAAAAACTACAATTTCTTCTAGAATAACTTTTCTACTTCAATAAATAATATTTTAAGATTGCATGAAAACTCAAAATACTTGTTACATTAATAAAATAGTAAGGGGTCAGGGCAACAAAAATAAGATTTCGAGTAATTTTTATACAAGCTCCTTTATTTCAACCAGGTACCGTTCGTTCGTCACATCTCCAGCTGATTCGTTCACAATTTTTTTTGGTCTTACAAGTATCGCAAGAAATGCGTCATCACTAATTTACAATTAATTCTCGTAAAATATCATTAATATCAATTCGACATAGCCATTACAATTCTATAATTATTTTTCTGAATTTTTGCGTGCAATATTTAAAGATTTTTGGAAGGTTAGGTACATTTTTTTTTAAAGAAATGGACATTCTTTAACATTTCAATTAACATTTAATAATTAAATTGCACACAAAAATACAGACATTTATGAAAATTCTCATCTTGCTTGTATTACACGATAACTTTATACAACAAACAGTGTTCCTACATAAATTCTGAACGTGCGACAATAAGCTGTCATTTTAATATTATTTGCGAACCAAATGCGTTTTAATAATTAAATATTTATTTAATCACAACATTCATTACCACATAATGTCATGCAATTCGATTATACTTTTTTTACTTATATAATTTTGCTTCACATTAAATTCACGTTTTTTTTTGACTACTAAAGTTGAGACTAGATGTAACTTACGTATCTACTTATAATTAAAAGAAACTACAAGCTAAGATTTTTGTTTTGTATATCATAGTTTATTATATCAATTTTTTCGATAAAAAAAGTTATTTAGAGGCAACAATGACATAGCCACTGCTATGATATTTTTCAAAATATATAACGAAATAAATAAATCAAAATTGTACGACGTTTTTTAAAGAATTTATCTGAATATTAAAATAATCAATAATAATTCAAATAAAAAAAAATGAACGCTGTCAAGCTCTTCAATAAAAGGTTTAAAAGTTATTACGAAAGTAATATTGAAAAATTCATAGCACGGTTAATTATAAGTAAACATCAAGATATGCTTTCTGACGAACAATACAAAGGGGTTTCTAACTTAACGTGAAATCTTTGTAACACTACGCACGACTGATTCTTGAAGTATGGTAAAGAAAAACACAATATATCTAATCCTATTCTTTTCTTTTATACAAATATATCTAATATCTTAATATAATAAAGCCAAAGAGTTTGTTATAGGCGGGGAGCCGGTAACACTGAAAGTCCCGTCATAGCGGAATCAAAAAATTTTTATTTAAATAAATAGAACGTAAGTATAGGAATAGATTAAGCTCGGTATGCGTGGATTCCTATTGCCGAAACAATGTGAAAAAAAAAAAATATTAAAAAAATAGAAAAATGTTTTACCGTCATCGCGGATATTAATTTTTTTTTTGTATTCGACAGTAAATTTTATTGGCTTTTAGAAAAAAATCACGCAAACCACTTTTTCTTGCCGGAAGGGTCTGGCATACCCACTTGAAGTGTGTGATGAGGGCTAAAATTTCTCCACCATGCCGGAAACCTTTTTTTTTTTTTTTATATTTATTTTTATGTAATTTTTAAAAATAGCTTGGTATGCGCGCTCAAAAACTGCCGGAAAAATCCCGCATACCATCTTGAAGTGCATAAACTATATTAGCATCTACTCCAAAATGTACGATGTTCAATATATTTATTTTGGAGTAAATGCTTTTTGTCGAATAAGATGTCTTTTTCTCTGCTTAGGTTTAAAAGAATATGAGGATTAATATGATTTAGGGAATATAATGGGAATGGCGATTAAGCAATCTCGCAAACCTTTTCTGTATGCGCTCTATGTGATTCCTGTGCGTAACATAGTGTGGGTTCCAAATCGGACTACCAAATTCCAGGACACTGCGCACATAGGCGTTGTATAGCAACTTCACGCATTCCTTTTATATTGTCAGTCAGAACATTTTACATTTTTTTATGATATTTACACACTACATCGCTGAAGAACTTCTAGAACTGCCAATGACAATACATAATTATAATTAAGTTAAAAACAACAAATACATTGAGAAGATAAAATTATTAAAACATACAAAATAATTATTTAAAATTAAAAGCTGTTTTAACTATTTACAAGCCTCTGAAGTTATTTAAGAGATAAATTCATTAATTTTAATGAGATGACAATTCCATGTTAAGTTATATTGTTATTTACATAACCATCGGTCGTGTCTCAGCGGTAAACGGTAAAAATATATGAAAAATACTTTAACTCAATAAATGAACTCATCATTTGATGCACAATTGTGCGTGATCTTTCGGGCGGCAAAATTAAATTAATCTTTATTATTAATTAAATAATTACTGTCAAACCGTTTCGATTTTAACCCAATTGTCGATTTGTCAAATTGCTTGCACAGAGTTCATAAGGGAATGATTTTAAATGCCTGCTCCCAAATTAAAAATTTTAACTAACTTATATATTTTTTAAATGTAGGTATTCTGATATTTAAATAATTTCATTAAAAAAATTATATTGATAAAATATGCCTTTTTACAAACAAACGAACATAATTTATGTATCAATCTTATGTTTAAATTTGAAAGCACTTCTCAGACATCAGCAAAGACAACATTATAAAAAAGCATAATACACTGCTTTACACTGCTTAGCAATTTGTCAAAAATGCAATTAGGCCAATAGACCTGCACACTCGTAGACAATTGATACAAATAACATATTAAAAAAATAAATACACATGAAACAACACAATACGAATAGGTAAATCTAAAACAGGAAGCATTATTAAACTATCATACGATATCACAGTTGATTTATGCAAATAAAGTCACCATTACAGTTAGACAAGTAACTCGTTTCACATTTAAAATTATATTCAAGAAAAAGAATAAGTGTTTTCAATGGCAATAACGACTTAAACATTTCAACATAAACAACTATTCAAAATATAACTCGACATCTTAACAATAATTGGTTTGCTGCGTTTATCTGTAAGTTAGACGGGTCTGTCTATATTATACGAATTGTTTGAATGATACCTTTGGTCAAAGGGGAAGCGCAAACATGTTTTTTATTTCAAATTAATTTAACCTATAACCCGTAACGCTTACATATTATTTTCATAATGGCCTAAGATCCCAGTCATACCAGATATAACTTATTTCTAATACAAATCGCGCAGGCGGCATGCGCACGCGATCGGCGACACGCTGCAGACCCCTTTGGTCTACAAAGCGACTGGTAGAAGTCATGGCCCACACGACGTGTCTGACAGCGCTGAATGTTATTTTGTAATAATATTCTACAAAATATATATAAAAATCAGCCTTTAGAAAATAAATGAAGTTAGTCCTATTTTTACTTACGTTTTTCACCTCATAGCTCTAAATTGGCCGTCTACCCAACTTAGCAGATACGCATACATTCAAAGTACATAGGAACACTACTCGATTCCCCACATTTTGTCCTTTAGAAAATAAGTTATGTCTGACGGGCCTGGGGTCTTACTGTATAAACCATAGTATACGTTACGGACATGCAATACTAGACAGGCAATGGGATATCCTTTTCTCACATTTTTTACAGTATTTTAGAAATTCTGGTATAGCATTCTCAAATAAAACATTGTTAGAGGGTAAATCCACACACGAAAATGTTCTAGCCACATTGGTTCTTTGTGACCTAGTTAAGGGTTAATATGAAATCATGATAAAAACCAAGAACACGGATATAAGTAAGAACATGAAATTATTAAGGTTTTATACGGAACCTGAATGAATCATACCTTTTCAGAAGCATTTGGTTGCAATAACGAAACCAGCTCGTTGTTAAGTTGTCGTGTTATTACCAATTGTCGAGCATGTATAAATTCCAGTCCTCTCTATGAATATTTCTAGCACTTTTCAAAGTTTTTATGAATATTATAATATATAGTTTAACAAATTAACTGAGTCCATTCCCGCAACTAGTCCCGCGCCTCTTAAAGTTGCAGGCGAGGACTCTAATTCATTTACCTATAGAGCGTAGATTTTTCAAAAGCCTCAAAGGAGTCTTAGTTATAAAAATTATCACTTTAAAATATTTATTTTATACAAAGCGCAACATTGTAGGATAGTAAGAGTGAAAATTCAGTCAACGCATAATGCCAATTCTATACTCAGGCTGCATCTCAAAGTCTACCTTCACGGTAGGAAGTAAGTTTTAAATTCTAAAACTATTTATAAGTGTTTAGCGAAGACTCACATTTTTGAATTGAGAAAAACACGTCAAAAGATATTGTTTCTCTTGTTAAAGAATTATAATATTGAAGTTAAGCGTGAAATTGAGCATGTTGCAGGATTAAAGATTTAGTTTTTTAGATATTGCAAAGAATCGCATTAATTTGATGTAAAATTTCTACAGCATTGGGATGGTTTTTATATTATTACTGTAATTTTTATTTATTTAATTTCGTCTTTACCATAGAGTTGGAAGAGGGCACAAGAGCTATCTTAAAAAAAAATAGCAACAGAATATTACGCAGTGGCTTAGGACGGCGTTTTAGAGCGACGTGTATCGTCTGCGTTTCGCTCCGTCGGATATATACCGAAGCCTTTAATACACGAAATGCACGCAACACAGATGTGATTTAAATTTTTGCGACCCACTTGTGGCCGAGTTTGTTACCCTTGATTAGTTATTTTTCACTAATTACTTTAGATTTGACCCGAAAATTCTTGCTGTAGTTACCTACATAAGTAAGTCATTTTATTTTGGGGTTAATTGTATTTCTCAATTCCTATTAAATATGTAGTGGCAAAATAATAAAAAATTCAATTCACTCTCTATGGTCAGATCGGGTTCTTAGATTAATTCCAAAATAAAATATGATTCTAATTTTTTTTTCTAAATTTTTACTAGCACGTTAAGTGCTATACGTCTCAAAAATAAGCAATCGGGTAGTTTGCGTTGTTGCGGGAGCGAAAACCGCTAGCTGTCTCAACTTGCGGGAGCCATAAGAACCACAAAGATTAAAACAAAAAAGAGACAAATATATGTTTGGGCATGAATTGTCAAGTATTACTTGAATATACTATTTTAAGGGTACGAATCATTTTTAATACTAAGTGCTAATGCACTACATAATGATAATTTCACTCCAGTGCTATACGTATCAGCTTTTATAGTTTTACTTCAGTGCTGTACGTATCAGTTTTAATACGTACCGCCGTTTGTTTTTGCCAATAGGAAAATAGTGCAGTAACGTGCGATATTAGTTGTGACAAATTGTGTGCTACCTTCTTTCACCACGAATATGAAGGAGGATTTTAGACAGAGTTTTTGAAGAAAACCGAAATGCTTTATCGATAAATTTTAAAACGGTGCGATATGAATTAATTTTGACTCGTATTATTGGTACTCCTGTGCTATATGAATCAAATTTAATACGTAACTTTGATACCTATTAACTCAGGGACTATGGTTAAGAACCTTGTGCTATGAGAATAGTATGTACTTTGGTTTAATAACATTCCATTTTAGCAAAAAATACTTATAAATATAAGTTTTTCAAAGAAATACCGACTTATGAAAGTAGGTCTTATTACGTATTGAAAATGATGCGGAACGTAGGAGCGGCAAGTTGGTAAAGAATCAAATTTGATGCGTACCGCATTTGTGGATAGTTTTTAATATTCAGAGCTGCATTTAACGTGCTAGTGGGTACTTCTTACAAAATGTTCTTTAACAAACGTGGTTCTTTGCAATATCTATGTTAAACCAAAATTTATTATTTTTATTTTTTTATTGCTCAAGAATTCAGTGCAAGAGGTCTTCACAAGAAGTGTTTATATGAAACCGTCGCAAGATATACATTTTTTTGACAAAAATAAAATAAAAATAAAGCTCATTGAAAAATATGGAAAGAATTGTGACAAAGTCTACTCGTACGTACTTTCAATATCACATTGAAATATTAGCGAATGCAAGATTATTTATATACTATTAAAATGTGTGGTGAAAATGTTGAAATGTTTTTTTAGTGAATTAGCTAATAGTTGTGACCTTTGTTTAAGTTGGACACAACACTTTGAGTATGTAATCTGTTAATAGTGTGGGCACTGTCGGGCTGTCCTCGTTTATCGCCTTTAAAACTGAAAATAAAATAAAAAACTAATTAATGCATAAACTTCAAGATTTGTTTATAAAAGAATGGCCTAACACCTGCCAAGCATCCGTTTTAGGAGACTCTCCCGCCTATGAACACCAGCATCATCTTTTTGCCTAAATTTTTACTAATGACTGTTTTAAGAAAAAGGCTGAATGTGACTTCGGCCTTGGTCGTACACAGAAATACACATTTATTCTATTATGCTATGCTGTTACGGTCTTGTGTAAGAGAGTGTGCTGCTTAGACTTACTTAGACTTCGCTCATATACTAGTCTAAGTCTAAGACGTTTCTAAACGTATCGCCAGACTATAAAAATGTTATGAATCATTATTTATCAAGTTGTTGCCACAAAGACATTTAGAAATGTCAAACATTAGAGAAAAGGCAAGCTGCATTCCGTGGTTTTAATCGGGACATCTCCTCTGGTTGCAATAAACATTCCCTTACGTAAAATAAAAGCACAGTGCTGTTTGTGTTTCGGAGTGCCAAAGCCTTAATCCTTTTACCTACCAATATTGACAGCGTACTTAACGTTGCTTGTGTTGTTTGGCGACGACAACCACCTTAAACGGCTCGGTCTACATGATGGTAGACTGATAAGGAGGAGATAGGTGAATGGACTCTGTTTGCCGACTACTTAAAAATATTCAAGAGTTAAAATTGAAAATAATGATAATATTTGGTGAACGAAAATTTCCATGGCTCTATTGTGAGCCATGGAAACTTAAATAAAGCGTTCAATACCATAGAGATGGTGAAATAGTCCTCCGATGAAAACATTAAAAACGTTTCAGGCGATTTAGTCAAAATCTGAAATAACGTTTTATCAATAAAGTTCTTCAGGTTTCTTATATGTTCACGTTATTATATATGAATTAATGGTTTTAGGGTAAAATTTCGGCTCAATTTTTCTATCCTGTGAGAGAATACAAAATCGCTGAATGTTTTCGAGTCTATCAAGCTCAAGAGCTCAAAGGTGAAAAGTACAATATAACATAGGTAATCAAAACATATGTAGCTTACTTTTGATGAGTATTTGAAGCGACTGATTGTCCGGTGGTCCGTTGTCCATGTGATGAGGTATCACAGTTGTGAGATACTGAAATAATGTAGAGGAAACAAATTAATCTATTGTTAAAATGAACGCAAACCCTAAAAATTGTTACATATTAAAAACCAAAGTACATAAATTAAGCAATCAATCAATGGCCTTTATACAGTAATGGGCGAGTTTTTCATTGTGGCATTATTTATTATATGCCTACCCAACTTCTCATTATGATACTAGAGAGTTATGGCAAAGTCAACTATTTCTAGTGTTATATCTATTCTAAGGTCATAAATATATATTATTGTAAATGGCTTAAGCAGTATATGTGAAAAGAATATTCACATAGTCGCATTATATGTGGTAAGGTAGGTTATAATGTATCTTATTTAAAAGATATGTTTTTAGTTATTTGAATTTCAAAATTCTTTCCAGGAATATAAAGATACTACGCGATCTCTGCCGGGCAAAATCTTGTAACTCAGTACAAGCCACATAAGTTTATTGGACATAATAAATTAACTAAAGAAATTAATAAACATTTTTTTAAAAAATAAGATCAATTTAAAAGCTACACATAAATAAGTGATATTCCATGAAGGAAATAAGTCTGAAGTTACCTTTGGTTCGGGTCCGTTCAAATTCGGCGATCGAGGTGGTCCGGGCCTCTTCTTTTTCTCTATGTGGTATTTACGACGCTTATTCTGAACAGCGAGCAGAAGAGATATGAAAGTGTTCTTCAGTTCCTTCTCATATTCGAGTTCATCTCTCAAGGCTAGTTCAGCGATCAAAGTCTCTGAGAATTCCCGGATAAGAACTTCCAATTCCATGTAAATCTCGTTCAATTGGGCCAAGTTTAGTTGGCGAAGTTCTGGAATGGAATAAGAAAAATAAAACAGTTATTCACACAACCTGGGTATCTATTATCATTCATATTATCTATTATTCATACAGCAGTACAACCGCAAATGGTTTCCGTTATCTATGGGTATAACCAACCAATACACAAAATATATTTATAATTTTGATGACTGATGCGAGATACTGATGGGCAGAGCTCCGAGATATCTTCTCATCCAAAATTCCTCAGTGTCTTAAAACAAAAGTTTTCGAGCAATGTGTGTTGCCACCAATGTGTTCGACAAATGACTTATGGCTCTAATTATAAGCCTCGAAAGAAAGCTCAACGTCGTCGCTCAAAGAGCTATGGAGAGAGCTATGCTCAGAGTTATACTGCGAGGAGTTTCGTAGACGAACGAAAGTTACCGACATAACCCGGCGGATTAGTAAGTTGAAGTGGCAGTGGGTAGGACACATCATACGGAGAGCCGGCGGCCGTTGGGGCCGGAAGGTTCTCGAGTGGAGGCCATGGAACGGCAAGCGCAGGACGTCCACTCACAGGTGTACAGACGACCTGATAAGGGTCGCGAGTCGATGGTGGATCCAGGCTCCTTCTGATTGGTCCTTTTGGAGAATTAGAGGGAGGCCTACGGCTGAGATGATTGGTGTAGATACAAAATTATAATTAGAAAATATTTAAAATTGTATCCAACGAAAGCGACTTTAGCTCTAAATTGTTCATTTTATAAAAGCACTTTATTTTCAATGAACTAATGTGGTACAAATTATGATATTTCGTTTTGGTGAATAGGTTATTATAGACCCGCCCCCGGCTTCGTTTATTTCTCTTTACATTAGTAAAAACCGCATCAAATTACGTTGGTTGGTTTAGAAGTTAGTGGAGAAACAGACAGAGGAGGGCAGCGAATTTATTTTATAATATATAGATACATAAATATATATATTGCACATATTTTGATATGATAACATTAATTGCACCTTATATGCACACATATCGTATTTATTTAGTACATAATATAAACAGGCCATACAAAACGCCAGACGTTAATATTTTAATTTTCGACAACTGTTTTTTGATGGACGCGCTCCCACAGGACTACCATGTAGTTACAGTGCCTACGTGTATTGTTATTTATAGATGCACGAGTAAGGGAAACTAGAGCCTTCACCATGTTTCTTAACCCGAATTGTAGGCAGCACAGTTAAAAAATTAAGTGAAAAAAAAATTTTAATTAGAGAGATAGAATCATGTGCGAGTTATTGGGAATAAGTCCGAGTTGAATGACCCACTGTGACAAATTTAAAACGTGTCTGCGCTTATTGCAATCATCAGATCGATTAATATTTCGTTGGTACGAACTGCGATGCATAACTAATGCGAACTGTTCTCGGAATCGTTATCGAATATAATAGGAGCCAGTCACCGGTTGCTTTGTAAGCTGAAGAGGAGCTTGCTTGCTGCGCATGCAAATTGGTATCCAACCCATGTTATTATTTAAAAATGATATTCATTAATAATAAAACCTACTAAAGACTTTGTTATAATAATAATTTTTTGATGACCCCTTTGATTCAGCTTATTTAAACCCAAGTCTGTGACACAAGGATCCTCGGAATATATTCAATACTAGCTGAGCCCGCAACTTCTTACGCGTGGTATTCGGTACAGCGCGTAACTTTTTTGTTTTTGAACCGATTGGAATGAAACAAACATTAAGTGTTACGGAAAGTTTGCTACAATAGATCAGTGAAAACCGCATTCAAATCGGTTAAGCGATTTTTGAGATTAGCGTGCACAAGACAAACAGACAAAGAGTCTAAAAACTATTTTTTTGACCCTGGGTAACATTAAGGACAAAGTGTACAATATATAAATAATATATAAAATTCTCGTGTCACAGTGTTTGTAACAAAACTCCTCCGAAACGGTTTGACCGATTCTTATGAAATTTTGTGTGTATATTCAGTAGGTCTGAGAATAGAACGTAAACTATTTTTCAACCTCCTACCCCCACCCCCATTTATTAATCGGGATTTTAATATTTTTGTGTGAACAATATTCAAATAATTTAACTATAGTACTTATTACTTCCATGTTTAACTGACGTTCATTGACGTAAAGTGTCGCGTCACTTTGACATATGGTTTGAAAATAAAATTGGACCCGACAACACAATCGGGTTAGAGAATTATTTTTGAGTTCTGGCAAGACAACGTCTGCTGGGTCAGCTAGTGTGTATAGATAATTTAATATACTCGTATGTATGTAGACAAATATATCCGGTAATTCATACTACGAACGCTGATCAAAAATATCCGGAAAAATTCAATTTGGAACTTACATTTATTTTTATTGCCAATATGACCTGTTCGCGCCAATACCGGTGCTCATTTTTTATTTACCCACCTTCATAATTTTTTAATTGTTTTGATTCGCTGCAAGGTACTAACTAGTTGGTCTCGATCGATCTATGCCGACGGACGGTCGCTAACTCATCGCTCACGCGGTTTTTACCAAAATTCCTCTCGCTGTACCATCACGCTGGTGGTCTCCTTACCGCCTTCCGCATCGCCCAGAACCCATAGAGTGCTCGCTGAAGATTACTGTGAAGTGCAACATACGCTGGCCAGCAAGAACGAACTATATGTATGTGAGTGCCTGTGTGTGTACGTGTACCTACCTAAGGTGTTATATCGAATCTAGCGATCTTGCAGCATCATCTCCTGTAAGTACTTACATTTAAATTAGACATTCTATGGTGGTCTGTCTGCCATTTGTGGCAGTTGTCTTATTCAACCCGCTCATCTAATTTGCTACTTTTAAAATTTAGTAACCATATATTTTGGTCCTTTTCGAACCGGATGAACCAGTGCTTATTTACCTATGGTTACTGAAAACAATCCTAAACAGTACATCAGCTTACTGTGTAATTTCGCTTAATTTAATTTTCAATTTATTTTCGCTCAACCGCCATCTCGTTCAAATAACGCTCGCTCGCTCGCCGTTGTAGTTCACGGCACTTATTTCTTACTTCTCTGTCCTATATTCGCTATATTACAATTAATATTCCTATTTCTATAATTAAACTATCTTTCGTTATAATTCATAATTATGTCAAGGCCAAAGGCTAAAATCAACGAGGCCAAAAGGCAAGCTATTTTCGAACATTTAAGTTCTCTTTACTCTAAAACTAAAACATTAACTATGGCAGACACTCGTAGTAAACATGAATTTCTAGCTAAGGCATCCAATATTGACAGACTTTATGATCAATATAGTTCTTTGTGTGATGAATATAACATGTTGTGTTTGGAGGAGGACCCAGCTTACGCTATTAATTATCAATTGTGGAGTTCTTTCGAGGATGTTTTTTCGGCAGTTAAATATTTTAGGTCGCAAATAAGCGACAACGGTGAACCAAAGGGCGCGCCGAGCCAACCCGGCGACGGCCACGAACCTACCTTCACAATAAAATTACCGCCAATAGATTTACCCTCGTTTGACGGAAGGCCAGATAATTGGTCTTTGTTTTATGAAATCTTTAAAACGAATGTGCATGAAAATTCTAAACTATGTAATTCGCAACGTATTCAATATTTAGTTAGTAAGATAAGTGGTAAGGCGCTTGTTATATTCGCTGGTGTTGTACCTAACGCCGAGAATTACCCCGCTATATGGCAATCTTTAGTGTCTAAGTATCAAGACAAGCGCGCTTTAGCTGTATTTTATTTGAATAATATATTTGAAATTAAAAATGTTACGAATAACGTAAATCAATTAAATAATTTTATCGAAAAGTTTTCATCTTCAATAACCGCTTTGAAACAACTTAAATTAGACGATTTAACAGATTTTATATTTTTATATATCGCTCAAAAAAGGTTAGATTCTAATTTGATTCAAAACTTCGAACAAACTATGAGTTCCACCAACATTCCTACTTCTGTACAACTAATAGAATACATACGACATCATGTTAAGGTGCTCGAACGCACGAGCGCAAATAGCACAAGTGCTGTTCACACAGGTACCTACAACAAAAATGTTCGTCCTAATTTAAAATCGCATACCTTTACTGTAACGTCGAATAATACTTCATCTTCTTCTATGTGCTGCCCTGTTTGTAAAAGTAATGAACATAATCAGCTATATCAGCCAACAGTTCAAGTCGTTAAAGGTCAATGACCGATTCGCTTACGTTAAAACTAATAAGTTTTGTACTAATTGTTTAAGTTCGCGGCACACGAGTTCTAGATGTAATTCGAAGTCTACTTGTCGTACTTGCAAACTTCAGCACCATACTTTATTGCATTTTGATAATTCAAAACCTAATTTTACTAATAATAATTCCGCTTCTGATAATTTTACGGCAACTGTACTTTCTCAGCGTCCTCAGTCGTCCTCTCACTTAATTGTGACTGAGAATACATCGCCCGACTTAAATCGCCCGCCAAATGAGTCCGTTACTATGCATATTTCACAACCGCGTAATAATAACAAAACTACGACAATTTTGTCAACCGCAAAGGTGATGGCTTACACAGATATAAATAATAAACAAATAATTAGATGTCTACTAGACAGCGCTTCGCAAGACAATTTAATAAGTTATGATTGTTGTCAGCGACTTAAGCTAAAAATTTCACCTATTTACAATGCTGTGGTTAAGTCAGTAGGTGCGTCAAGCTGCAATATTTTAGGCAGCGTTTCGCTCAACATTCAGTCGCGTTTTACTGAAGATGTTTACAAGGTGCGCTTTCTGGTTATAAACAATATAGTGGACAAGTTACAAACAAGCCATGTTAATATTTCAGAAATGGCGTATTTAAATAATTTGCCCTTAGCGGATGACACCTGGAATGTGCCTAGTGAAATTGATGCTATTTTGGGTGCACAATTGTTTCCGTCATTTTTGCGTCATAATTTTTCGTCATCAAACAACTTAATGTCTCCCCCCCTAACTTATAGTAATGCAAATTCTGCTAATCTCGCTTATCAATCTAATAATGTCGCAAATAATGAAAATAAAGTTTTTGATATTTCCAAGGCTAATTCAGCCGCTCGCTCCTCTACAACTACGCTCCCTGTTTTAGAAACTTCGCTTGGCTACGTCGTGATGGGTGAGGTCCCAATTAACTCACCAATAGATGTCGCCTGGTCCTTCGGTCCTGTCACCAATGAAGAAGAGTTGAATGACAGTTTAACGAGATTCTGGGAAACTCAAGAAATATTCTCCGCTCCCGCTGAAAATCCCGACAATAATTATTGTGAAGAGTTTTACGCTTCTACAACTACTAGAACTACTTGTGGCCGATTTATAGTCTCGTTACCGTTTAAAGGTGATCCTGCGTCACTAGGTGGCTCGCTCAAATGCGCTCAACGCAGACTCCTGTCGCTCGAAAGAAAGTTTCGCGCTAATCCTCAGTTGCGTCTCGCTTATAATGAGGTAATTACTGATTACTTAAAAAAGGGTTACTTATCAGAAATTCCCTTTTCTACTGATGGTTTTATTATCCCGCATCAAGCTGTAGTGCGTCCTGATAAGGCAACTACCAAAACGCGTGTAGTGTTGGACGCCAGTGCCACTACAGATACTAATATTTCACTGAACGATATTTTGCATACTGGTCCCAACTTGCAAGCAGAATTATTCGCACTCATGCTAAAGTTTAGGCTATTTCCTGTGGCAATAACCGCTGACGTGCAACAGATGTATCTTCGCATATTGGTTCACGAAAGTGATCGCAAGTATCAGAAGATCTTATTTCGTTTTAGTGAATCTGAACCTGTTCGCATGTTCCAGTTTAACTCTGTTTGCTTCGGTCTTCGCCCAAGTCCATTCCTGGCCATTAGATCTTTACGCCAGTTAGCGATAGAACATAACCGTTCTTTACCGCTCGCCGCTAAAGTTGTCCAATCAGACATCTTCATGGATGACGTCACCACTTCTGTAATGTCCATAGAGGATGGAGTTGAACTATTTCATCAACTTATTGAGCTCTTCAATAATGGTGGCTTCAGTCTTGTCAAATGGGCTAGCAGTTCACAAGAGTTAATGTCAATTATGCCAGAGTCGCATCGTGCCGCTATTGAATTCTCCGATACTGACTATACTAAAATATTAGGCCTACAATGGCTTCCCGCTTGTGATACCTTCACTTTTTCAGTTAAACCCGCAGATAATGGTTGTACGAAACGCATTATATTATCCGTTATCGCTCGCCTTTTTGATGTACTGGGATTAGTAGCGCCAATAATATTATATGCAAAGTTGCTAGTTCAGGAGTTATGGTTAGCTCGAATAGGATGGGACGATGAAGTTCCAGATTCTACGGCTAACAGATATAATCTATTTAAACAAGAATTAACGCTCATATCGCAGTTTAAAATTCCTCGACATTTAGGAGTCGTCAAGGGGTGCGTCGTGCATATGGTTGGTTTCGGTGACGCTAGTTTAAAGGGATATGGTTGTTGTATATACTTACATGTCACGCACCCTAATGGCGCTATCTCGGTCTCGCTTGCTTGTTCTAAATCTAAGGTGGCTTCACCAAAGATCGCTTCGCTCCCCCGCTTGGAACTTTGTGCAGCAATGCTGCTGTCAAAGATGCTCCGCTATGTATATGATAATTTTAATGATCGCTATCCTGTCAAGGACATTTTCGCATTTTCTGATTCTAAAATCGCTGTGTCATGGATACATTCGCTGTCACATCGTTGGCAAGTTTATGTCGCTAACCGGGTCAGCAAAATCCAAGATAATATATCGCCAAATCGCTTTTTCCATATTGATGGTAAAGAAAATCCGAGTGATTGCGCATCACGAGGGATTCTTCCATCTCAGTTAATTGACCACGAGCTTTGGTGGAACGGTCCAAGTTGGTTACAGAAGCCCGTTAATGAGTGGCCAATCCAACCCTTTAGGCCAACTGATAATGACGATTTACCTGAAATGAGGAAATCCAATACATTTGCTGCTGTGGTTGAATCTGAGGTTTCACCGCTTTATGAGCTCGCTTTAAAAGCTTCTGATTGGTCAAAACTGCTTCGCACTATTGTATACATTTTACGCATGCTCAAAAAACTTCCACGGGATAACTTTGTAAAGGCATCAGATTTGGAGGTTTCTGAAAAAACTATATTTTTTATTCTACAACATAAGTATTTTAAAAATGAATTTACTGCTATTAAAAATAAAACTTTAACTTCTGTCGCTATTCGCAGACTGCATCCTTTCATTGATGATAATGATCTGATACGTGTTGGTGGTCGACTGACCTATGCTGACATTCCCTTTGAGAATCGCCATCCAATTTTGTTGCCGCGACGTGATCATATTGTTGATTTGCTTATAGATCATCATCATCGCGTCAATTGCCATACTGGTTCTAGTCTACTTATGTCTTTGCTACGTCAACGTTACTGGATATTGTCCGCTCGTAGTATTATTCGCAAACGTGTTCAATCCTGTAATACATGCTTTAAGTGTGCACCGCGTTCGCAAACGCCTCTAATGGCTAGTCTACCCTCTTCGCGTCTTCTAGAGGCTAAAGCTTTTACTAACACAGGAGTGGACTATGCGGGACCCATTAACCTTACTATGACCAGACATCGTGGCGTACGTACCACAAAGGCGTACATATGTTTGTTTGTGTGTCTTGTCACTAAAGCAATCCATCTAGAGATTGCTTCAGATCTCTCCGCTGAAACGTTTATTGATGCGTTTAAACGGTTTATCTCAAGACGTGGTCCTGTCGCTTGCATTTACTCAGATGGCGCTACTAATTTTATAGGCGCCAAACGTCATTTAAGCGAACTTTACGATTTCCTAGATTCAAATGCAACAAAATCGGCTTTTAACTCAGAATTCGCGAAATTCCGCATTAAATTTCAAACTATACCCCCGCGTGCCCCCCACTTCGGTGGCCTTTGGGAGGCAAATATCAAGAGTGTAAAGACACATTTACATCGCGTTATAGGACAACAAATATTGTCGTACGAAGAATTGCGTACCGTACTCACTCAGATTGAGTGTTTGTTGAATTCTAGACCGTTGGGACTTTTATCTGATGAGCCTCAACCGGAAATACTAACGCCTGCTCATTTTCTTATGACTACTCCGCTAAGAAGTTTACCCGCTTATGATGTTGACGCTGATAAATCTTTAATTTGTCGCAAACGCTTACTAGATAGCTTAGTCCAAGGTTATTGGAAAAAATGGCGGCTGGACTATCTACATACGCTTCAGCAGCGAATGAAATGGTTTAAGAAGAGCGCTTCAATCAAACTAGGGACAGTCGTTTTATTGTGTCAAGATGACGTACCGCCGCTGCGTTGGCCTATTGGAGTTGTGGAAGAGTTGTTTCCTGGCCGCGATGGGGTTGTACGGGTTGCGCCAATACGTTCGCAGGGGAAGATATTCAAACGTCCCATCGTAAAGCTGTGTCCTCTTCCAAATCAATAGTGTCTTAACCTTTTATTATTACTTACATATTATTCATTAGCTTAGTTATAACTCATGTATATATTACTTTACGCATGTTTTTTTTCACATAATGTCTGTCTCTGTTTACATTTGCTATGCTATTCAACTTTAACAATGGAAACAGTATATTGCTCATTGAAATCCTTCGGACTTTCAAGCCGGGGAGTATGTTCGCGCCAATACCGGTGCTCATTTTTTATTTACCCACCTTCATAATTTTTTAATTGTTTTGATTCGCTGCAAGGTACTAACTAGTTGGTCTCGATCGATCTATGCCGACGGACGGTCGCTAACTCATCGCTCACGCGGTTTTTACCAAAATTCCTCTCGCTGTACCATCACGCTGGTGGTCTCCTTACCGCCTTCCGCATCGCCCAGAACCCATAGAGTGCTCGCTGAAGATTACTGTGAAGTGCAACATACGCTGGCCAGCAAGAACGAACTATATGTATGTGAGTGCCTGTGTGTGTACGTGTACCTACCTAAGGTGTTATATCGAATCTAGCGATCTTGCAGCATCATCTCCTGTAAGTACTTACATTTAAATTAGACATTCTATGGTGGTCTGTCTGCCATTTGTGGCAGTTGTCTTATTCAACCCGCTCATCTAATTTGCTACTTTTAAAATTTAGTAACCAATGACCCTTTGTTATTGGTCCAACATCATAACTATTTGCCGTGCAAATATAAGATATTAACTAAAGTACACAGTTCTAATTTAAATAATTGTCATTATTGGTAAGTAACAACAATAACAATAGCGATAACCACATTTGATGAGACTCATTTTCCCACGAAACGAAATAATTGGAAGCATGCTCGTTCATTAATTACTATACACGAACCTATAATGAACCTGATGTTATGTCATAGACAGATGATTGTCGGTTGCGACATAAAAAAAGTTCACTTGCGAAGACAAGATCGTCAAGTTGGACCGGTTTTTGTTCAATGTAGGCCACTGAATTTTTTTTTTGCTACTTTACAAGTGAAGTTGTTTCTTTTCTCTGCAAGATGAAATGCTTGTGTTTTGAAAAAGTAGGTATTTTGGTGTTACCAATTGCGGGAACAAGGAAATCTTAGAAACTACTTATTGAATGCATAAATATCTCATTTGATGAATAAGATAAGATGAAGATATGATGATAAGATGTCTATAATGTACTTAAGGTTTGCTATAATAGGAAACGAAATATTATGTTATTTGCCAATCATTATGGTTTAAACACAATAAATTTACTCATACTGGAACGCACCAGAACGACGAATTCTGGTTTGTCCGGATACGATTCAGTTTCGTATTTTTTTTTATAATTTCGTTTCATAAAAATATTTTATATTTGGAAATGTGCAACGAATTAAAGCAAAATAATATAGTCTCAGTAAGACATTGCTAATGAGAATACTAGAATACTTCTTTTTCAATTGATATTCAAACCTTACGGAATGGATTCTTTTTATTTGAATAAAAATTAAGTAAAACAGACTATTATCTACTAATTATTTGATGACTATTTGCATTACGAGTAGTGATTATACAAATAATTAAGAGTATCAATCATCAAAAAAGTTTCTTATGGGTTTTTTTTCCTCTGTACCCACAGGGAAGAATTTACAACGTACTGTTATACATGAACGATATACATTATCTAACCACTACGGGATAATTAACGCTTCGCAATCGAAAGTGAATATATTTCAGGAAAATTTTGTAATAGAGTATTGAATTATAAAACTGATCCATTATGTTTTTCCCTGTACAGAGAGGTAATATTTTGGAATCAATCGCTAAAGGAACGTTTTTTTAAATCTATATCTATTCTATACTAATATTATAAAGAGAAAAGATTTGTATGTATTTTTGTATGTTTATAATGAATAAACTCAAAAACTACCGGACCGATTTTAAAAATTCTTTCACCTATAGAATGCTACATTATCACCAAGTAACATAGGCTATTCACCCTCCCCACCTCCCCCTTCCATACAAATATATGTTTGTAATGAATAAACTCAAAGACTATTGGACCGATTTTACACTTATTTCACCTATAGAAAGCTACATTATCAGCGAGTAACATAGGCTACTCACCCTCCCCATCTCCCCCCTTTATACACCCTCCATACAAAACTGCCGTTTTCAACGAATAATATTTTATAAAGAGACGCGGACGAAATCGCGTGCAGCAGCTAGTAATATAATAAAATTGTCCTTATGTACATATTGCAGGCGTGTCAAGTCAGATCGCTAGTAAGAAAATAACACAAACAGCTTTTTTTTATTGTCCGGTAGTCCATAATTAATGCTGGTTCGGTGACAGTGGCACCTTTCATTGAAAGATAAAATGAAATATTCGTACAAAATAAATGAACCATCAATACTCACTGTCCTCATAAAGGGGTGAGTTGAGTACCTCTTTCCCCTTTTCAAGGGCCTCGTTATACTCAATGATGTCACCTTCAGACGACGGCGTCTCCTGCATCATATCATCGATCTCCTGAATTACCTGTAATTTATAAAATGTAAGCAATTAGAACGGAATAAGTAATATGAACTACATACATATATTGGAGATTTTTACGATTTTGTGTGTGTTGAAGCTATGTGAAACAAAGATTTATATGTTCTACGATTCTATGTTCCGTTCAAGGTTTTATGATTGATAATGAAATTGTTTAAATAGTAAGTATATTAAATAATATATTAAAAACAGTATATTAAAATAGTAGATCGACGAGCCCGTTGGATGAGTTTGTTAGGGTACTTGTCTTAATTCTCTGTTCTAGGGTTCCCGGGTTCGATTCCCGGCAGGAAATGTTCGTGAAAAAAAAATAGGTTAGTGTTCTAAATTTTTCAGTTAAACGAATTTTAAAACTTGAAAAAACAAATTTACTGTTGAAGTAATCGAAATCTAGTTTCAATCTACCTTCTACGAAACAATCATTATTCTAAATTTAAATTTGGACCAAGTTCAAACAGAGAATGTATTTGTATTTTTACCTCATCGGCGGTTTTCACAGGGCATTCGTGGTCTTGGTGCAGACCTCCAAGTATGAGCGCATGCATATCTAAATCCGAAGCCACCGCTTCATCTTCTGAACTGTGGATTTCATCATCGGGTGTCATGGCGCCCTGTGAATGTACGGTGTCGTTTTTAATGTTAAAATTACAAGTTAAATTGGTAACAAGTTTAAAATATTTATTAATATTTATTTATAAAACATAGTTTTAATTTTATTTTATTTTTCTTTATTGCGAGGGGACACCGCTTCTCGTCGTCATAAATTGGGCGTCAGTAACCATCGCATTAGACTCACGGTGGTCTTAATATCATGTGTGTGAGTGAGTTAGGGATATCAGATTCCATTTTACTACCCGTCTTCTAATCCGTCATCCCAACCTACTAAAGTCGATAACGCACTTGCAGCACCTGTGGTAGGCGACGGTCCATAAGAATAAATAAGAAGTAGAACGGAAACTCCCGCTCCGGACGCGCTCAAGGACGGCTCATATTAGCCTACACGTTAAACGGGATACTCAGTCGGGTTGTCACGGCCGGCGTCTCCGCACGTGTGTACCATCAAGTGTGTACAATTGTACATCCGACGGTACTATCAAGTGGACCGTTTTTGCGTGATAATCTGCTTTGTAGTCAACAGTTTGATTTTTACAACAAATTGTTTTATAAACTTTATAACAACGTATTACCGAAAGGATATATTAATAATATGGTATGTATTAACCGAAAATTTAAAAAGATACAATTCTTTCAGGTATTGCGAATAAATTTATAGGATACGCCTCAAAAGATATTTGTCACAAAAGAACTACACTGTGCATGGCTTGATATATCGAGCCATGATATACTCGTAGATGACAGAATATGTACAATGTACATTATATCCTTACAGTAACAGTAACAATTCATAAACTGCCAGTAATTCAACGTATCAGAATAATGTTTAAAATGTCTGTCGAAACTAACCTTTTTATCACTTAAATTCAGCGTAGGAATGTGCATTTTCCTTGAAAACGATTTGGTCCAATCAATGGGTAAGATGTTGCCGAAATTGCCCGTAATTGTCCACCACATTCTGTAACAAAGAAAAATGAATGCTCAGTTAAAACGAAGGGTCATTTGAACGTCGCATTTACATATAAATCCGATTTGTGTGCGTTTACCTGCTTTAATACAGATTACGGAGTCTATTCAGGGGTTTTGACGTCATAAATAAAGAAAATAAAGACACCGCCAGTATTGATTACATCGATTTAGGAGTTCATTTCGTGTTTATTAAATGAACCGATGGATGGAGATTATCTAAAGCCGATATGATTTATAAATTTACTACCTGCTACGTACTTTTTACGATTTTATAAACTTTTTTTGAATTTGATACGTTTTATTATTTATTGCTTAGTTTAATTTTACTATTGTTTTCCTGACCAATTGTTTTAATGGGTTTATTTACAAATTCACAACAGTCAAATGAGTCATTATAATAAACGTTCTTCATTGTCCATATACACGGTCTAATCTGCTTGTAAATGACGTCTTGTTATTGTGTATGACCTCAGTTCTCTAACAGGGAATGACAAGAATGGGCAACTACTCGTAATTTGCCATCCTTCCTTCCACATTGAGCTGGATGAGCTCAATTGATACGGGCATCCCAATAAATACTTAGCAAGGTGTTGTTAGATTCGCCGAATTAAATTATAGGGAAACAGAAATATTATTTGGTGTTTTTTATTTGGATTAATTCATTTGTACATCTGGGATTATGGGAATAGTTGGTAAAATACTATTCCCATAATCCGCCCATAAACAAAAACGCCTTCAATGTTACAATGCAACCTCTGTATATCGCAACTAAGCCTCATTTTTACTTCCACATGATGATAAGTTCACATGATAATAAATAACAAAATGCATAGTAAAATAATAGCTTTTTTGTGCGGAAATTAATGAAATCTTCAAATACCTAAATTAATTGCGAGATGAAAACCATTTTCCCATACGCTAGACGCTATGAATCAGGACTTGACGTCTCGACTTCGGTGGTAACTCTAAAAACACGTCCTATACTTCTAAAACTCTCATATTATACATCGCACGTTTGCATGATGTAGAGTAGACGTCTAGGTATATTTAGATTGTGATCAAGGTGAAAAAGGTAGAATTCAACGAGTTTTCGACTGGTACAAATGCTATAAAACACCTAGCCATGCCATGACTCAACCGGAGACACAAATTGCCGCTAATTCGAGATCTCGCGGCACGCCACTGCTCAATTGAGGAATGTGTCACCCATATATTACTGTAGCGAGGAACATGGGTATTTGGAGGGAGTCTAGATTATGATTATTTGTTTTTATTCCATATGTAGTTAGTTGCAGCGGCATACTTAAAGTTTCAGATCATTAAATATTATAAAACAAAGTTTCTGTCCGCCTCTGTTTATTTTTATTTATTTTTTTATTAAAAATAGGTTTTCTCTTGGCCGGCATTCATCTATCCGTGTAGGAAAGATGAGGCCGACAATGGAGCGACCTCACCCAGAAGATACCTATTCATTCTAACCTAGAAAAGATTTGAGTTGTGTAACTCTTCTAAATCACCCAACGGATTTGATATCGGTTTTCTTTAATGGAAAGCGTTAGACGAGGAAAGTTTGTGTAAATAACTTGCAGAAAATATTGCAACCGCGCGACGCGAAGCCGGAGGGGATCGTTACTTTATCATAATTGACCTTTATAAATTGGCTTTATTGAAGTTACTGTAACGCTGTCACATTTGGACGTTTCTTCGTGTTCACATTCTTTTACTCTACAGTAACCATGAAACGAAAGTCTCATCAGTCCGATCATCGGACTACTGATACTAAGCCGAAATGACTGGGCAAAGTTTATTTTTAGCTTACGTCTGTTGTAGCTGATAAGTTGACAAGCTATAGTTTGTAAAACTAGTTGCGTAAAGTAGAAAATTAGGTATACTCCCCTAGATCGCTAAAACGCAAGGTCTAGGAACAGCGAAGCCCTTATTTTCTGTATAAAATTATGTATTAACATTATTTTGCGTTCTATAAAATTGGTTCGTATCAAAGATTTTCAACTGTATAGATCTGGCAAGACGAAAGAATGCGACATTTAGAACCACGTGGTAAAAAATCGCTAAGTCCATCGCCAACCTTACAAGGCTATTTAGTTACGCCATGGCCATCCGATACAGGCGATCATACAGGCGCCATACTGATCAGGATCAATATTTTTGTAGGAAAAATTTCCCAATTGCCTCTCTATAATTTTAAATATTTAATCTTTTTGATTCGTACAAACGACGCGACGAACAAATTGTGGTAAGCGTTCCCACAATATCAGTACATTTTTATCTTTAAAGATGCTCGTTTTGCGACTATATTTGGGCTCGCTTGTACGGTTTATGTCACACGCTTCGACAGCTGTTCAATGGTGTTCCCGTTCTGCTTTTGTAGCGGTAATTAGACGGGGAACTTATGGTCTTGACATTGCTCGTATAAAAAGTATCTTATCTTCATAATTGAATTTAGTGTTTTTCAAAACGGGGTATTAAAAAACGTCGTATGCGTTTTATTCTCTCGAATTAAGCAAAGTGATATCAATAATGTGAATAACAGAGAGACTGTGCGGATCGTTAACAAGATTATTGCATCACAGGTCGCCATATGGTCACGCGTAGGACACTTGCTTTCGTAATATCAGTTTTGCGTAGTTGCGTGTGTATAAATCATTGGACAAATAGAAAATAAGTTATTAAAGGAATGAAAATAAGTATAACAAAATTTGTGAAAGTCATTTAAAAAAACTCAACGTCTGACAAAAAAATTATGTATTTTAAAAAGCAATAAAGACTTAAGAAAATTTGAATTTTTCAACGAGTTTAGTACTCCGACACTACCGACACAGGCTGCGTCGCGTATTAAAAACTTAATACGCGACTTATATAATACTTGTAATTTCACATACGATGCCATTTAACATAATGGTGTCGAGAAACCTATGGGAACTGCCACGCGTGAAAGTTCCATTTCACCTTAAGACAAAGACTAACGTCAGACCAAACATATTTTTTTCTAAAATGAGAGAAACCTATATTTACTACTTTTATTTCTTTTTTCATATTTTACACAATATTTAAGAAAAACCTTCCAATTTTAAATCTGTACGGTTAACTTCGGGAAGCAACAGAAATTTCTTAATTAATAGATTTTTAAGTTGCGCTCATTTTAGTTAAAATTATTGTGTTCGGTCTGAGGTTGGTCCTTGTTTTAATATTTAGATACTTTTAAGCAATAATCTTTGGAGTCGTTGATAAAGACACAGATAAAATTTTTCATCTTTATTTTGTATAAAATGCACCCACAAGTTGTCCATATTTGCCAAATTAAAGTGTGGTTGGCCTCAATAGTGGTTTCACCGAGTATTTATGGCAACGCTACCGTTAGGTTTGCTTTTTATCTTTTTATATTAATATTATCAAATATTTTTTGTCAATTCTTTGTTAGTTTTACGGTATCTGTAATTTTTTTTTAATTTCAAAAAACTATTTATATTTGAAAATCTAGGTTTCATTTAGGTACGATGTCTTAGGCCTTGAATTTTGCTTTTTTCTTAAGGAAACCATGCGAACAAACACTATTTAGTCTATCGAGTTACATTGAGCCTATATTCGAGTTACTTATCGGATTCTTTTTCGTAAAATCAGTAGAAGGATGGCAGTGACTTTAACGATAGAAATATACTACACGATGAAAATGATCTTGTAAAAATTTACCATGTAATTACATTGTAATTTAATTTGGATTTGACATGTAATTGGATAGGCTGCGAGTCAAAACTTAATTTAATTAACTTAGATACAACTAGATTACTGAAGAAGACATAAAAAATTATTACGACGATTTTGTTGTAGATAGTTAGTAAGCACACTTAAGTGCTGTAGTTAAGTGCTTTTCGTAGAGAGCTTTTCGTCCGCACCTTTTTTTAGGTTTTAAAACATTTATTCAATCTTTATTGTTCACTAGCGACCCGCCCCCGGCTTAGCCCGGGGTGCAATTTTTATACATATGAACATTCCCCGTTTATCCCTCTTTCCATTAGTGAAAACCGAATTAAAATCGGTCTACCCATTCACGCGTGATGCCGCGACCAAGGGAAATGGGGATTCATTTTTATATATACAGATATATTTTTTACAGTTGAATTTTTTATTTTTAGATGATTCCTCGGGAACAGTAGGTACTCTTTTTTTGGATAAAAGGTATTATGTAGATAAATGAAAGACTTATATATAAAAAAGTGTATACAACAGTTCAAGATGATCGATCGAGTAGTTAAGGCGTGAAAGCGTACAAACAAACAAAAAAACTCACTTTCGCATTTATAATTTTAGTTAGGATTTCTGCCAGATTTTGACTTAGTTTAATATAAGCATATCGATTTTTTTACCGTAGAAAAACTAACCTTTAGATCTTATCTTTCGACATGGTAACATTAAGTGTGGGCCGTTGATTTAAATGAGGTGTGTGTGACCTCTAAGCGCCTTAAAAGGTGTTCAACACTGTGGCAAAACGCTTATCTCTGTAAGTAGACTCAAACATGATACAGAGAAGCTTATACGAGTATACAAATCGAGTATTTGCTGAATAATATTAAATACATATTTCCAGGTATTATTTTGTTGTAAGCTAAAAGTAAATTATTTATTTTATCGCGGAGTAATATAAACAAAATCAGAGTTTTATTATAGCCTATGTAATGTCCAAGTCAGTTTTATTTTTATATAAAAAAAAGAAAAGATGGATATATATGAACATAATGATAAATAATGACGAAAAATGGGCATATATATATTATAATGTCTGAAAGGCTAAAGGTCTAAGAGACTTTTGAACTTTAAGATATATGATTAGATATTTAGAAAATTTGGAATTTAAAATACCTATGATCGATCATCGATCACGGGGAAATCGAGTACCTACCGAGGAAAAAAACGTAAGTTCTCAGCAGAAAATGAAATCTATACACATAGATTTTAGAATTCGGTCTGGAGCCGCTGGTAGGCGACTCCAGCGCGGGTTTGCGATAATGCGAATGCGTATCAAACACACCACTTACCTTTTCGTCAGCGGCTGCTACGACGATTTTGTAGTGTTATGTTTGTATGTATTAATGTGGTGTACCTAGCTAATTTTTATAATTGCGAAGTGCAAAAACTGCAGCAACTCAGTTTGTGGTTTATTTTATATGCGGAAAGTCACTGGGACGCGGAACATTTAATTTTCACCTTTAAATTGCTAAATTCAACTGTCTGCTTCTATCACAAAACACTGTCACGCGGAAAAATGAATAATTTATAAAATAAAAATCTTTATAAGCGCCACCTAGCGGACAAGAACGATATCTCCGCGCTATACCAAGTGGCGCGTTCACGGGGGAAGATCCAACTATTGCAAATATAAAACAATTCTTGTAATGTTTACTTTCTTACCACTTACTTGCCTTTTAAATTTCTTGTTTCTTGATAACTGACATGATTCCCTATCATTATTTTGAGGATAAGTATTTTTGAAACAAATTCATTGATTGCATTTATTACAACTTCATTATTAAAATTTTATTATATCTATTAATAAAATCGTAAACAAACCCTGTCTGTGTACATCTCAGAGTAATAATAAGTAAGTACTTATATTATTACTCTGAGGTGTACATTAAACATATAAAAAAAAAAAAAAAAAAATTGTACACGTACTAATGCTGCCGAGGTCAAAAAAATAGTTTTTAGAATTTTTGTCTGTTTATCTGTGCGTTTGTGCACGCTAATCTCAGAAACGGCTTAACCGATTTGAATGCGGTTTTCACTGATGTATTGGCAAGCTTCCCGTAACATTTAGTGTTTGTTTCATTCCAATCGGTTTACAAACAAAAAAGTTACACTTTATCCCGAAGTTACGCTATTTGTTATAAACACTAGTAGAGGTACTGCGACAAATCGTATGGGATGAAGCCAAGTCTAGTAGTGGATGTATTTCGGCTTATGATTCATTTCATATAAATTACTCAATCCGAGCAAGAGTCACTCATAAACAAGTGAAGTTTAGTTGGACGCTTATAAGTGATAATTTTTTCTTTTAAAACAATTAAACTTAAGCTGCAGGACCTTAAATAGAATAGAAGTAATGTTTGAGAAAAGTAATAAGGTCGCAAGCAAGACCAACTCTCATAATGACATCGATGCTCTCATTTTACAAACTTAGCGATGCATGGAGTACATACGCAATGCGCGTTATATTAGACGATTCATTTACATATTGGGTAGGATTTGGTACATTGGTTCAAGCCTTAAGACATCGTACCTATTGATATTAAGTTACAATGAAACAGCAAATCTTCGGCGAGTTATTAAATTACTGAAAGCGTGTCGCCTACCACGGGAGGACTAACATCAAATCATAGCAGGACCCATGCTATGTTTGAATATATGCTATGAGAAACTCACTAATTCACCAGATATTTTAATCTTTCATTTGTGTGCACCCGCTTCAATAGTCATCAACGCCATCTTAGCTATAGGACGTCCCAATGTCCAGCATAACTATGATGAATACCCATAGTATGAAGACATCCACTAAAGATATTATGATTAGGAAAAAGAAAAATGCATTTTTGGGATACTGTATTAAAATAGTTAAAAAGACAATAAAAAGGAATAAGACCATATAGTTATGTAAGGAATATACCTGTAGTAAATATATATACCACATAAAAAATGTAATTTGTAATCTTTGAAATTGTAAAATGTAACTAAAATTGTAAAATACTTGAAATAAAGAATAGATTAATTAATCCCTAAAAATCCCCAAAATACGTATGGCAAAAAGCAAAAAACAGATAGATAGTAGAGAGTACAGACGGGAATCACATCCGTAGAGTAAGAAAGATGACGGACGAAAGAAAGAACTAGTATGAAGAATAAAAATACGAGAGGCATGAAAGCGAGAACTGGTATGAAAGAGTAGCATAGTAAACACAGGCTGCGGCTTTTGCCGGAGGATATTGATGAAAAGTATGAGGACATCCCACATAACACATGGAAAAACGAAAAGTCTTCCAAATTACAAAGGACATGAAAAGACACAACGAAGTTATAATGGTTGAACTAATGAGATATTATGGAGACGAATCCAATTATATAGGTGATGACATTGATCAATATTTACAAATGAAATGGAACAGCCGCCCTTGATAAGGCACGCTATAACAGTAAAAAAGGCTACAGTTTAATACGCATTGAAAATCAATGGCCGGTATCCTTTCTGTCCCGATCGGGACACGAGTTAATGGAATGTCGAGACCCAAATCCAGTCTCGAGAGATTCCTGGAACCGAGTAACAAGTTTGAAGACTTTTAAATCCTTTTCGTCGGCTTTGTTTCATTAAAATTATGCTTCAAACATTTTTTGTTGTTCGATGCTGTAACGTTTTCAAGATTCTTCATTGTGTTGTTAAAATTGTTTAGGTATTTTTTAATAAGGATGGGTTTGCTTTTGACCAGCATCTATCCATGTAGGAAGGATGGGGCCATCGATGGAGCGAGCTCACCCAGAAGATGCCTACTCACTCGAATCTTGAAAAGATTTAGGTTGTATGAGCTCTGAAATACAGACGCCGCGTCGCCACGCCCGCTGCGCACCGGCAGGGAGTTCCAATTCTTAGCAGTGCGCATTTTAAAAGATATTAAGTTCTATAAGTCATTATGTAAATTGTATAAGTCATTTTAAAGTAATCTGGGACATTATTACAAGTAATAGTAATTCTAACAGAGTGTCTCTAAGAACTAGTAGCTACGATATTATGTACTACATATTAAGTAATAGGATATAGGACAAGGCATTAAGAGGAAAAAGGGCTTTGGCGACTGGCCCTTTACTCAACGAAACACCACAACATAATTATTATATGTTACGTGTTGTTATTTTATTTAATTCTGGTCTTTTGTATATTGTACTTATTATTAATTCACAGCAGTAAAGAAACCATAATGAAAACATAATATTTTTAATATAGACAATTAAAAATTTTACTATATTAAATTTTAATTAAAATTAAAAAAAAAAATACGTGTAATTAATATTATATTACCTACATTAAAAAGTATTAACAGTATTAAAAAAATCTTTTCTTTATAAATTTTTATCAAAGTGCACCACATCAAGCAGTTTTTCATAAAGTTTATCATACACATGCCAATAAACGAGGTTAAGTTCACACGTTGCGAAGAATGCAGAGGCTAAAGGTGACAGATAAGATACAGTTAAGTCGTCCAATTTTACGGACATTATTAGGTCACTGCGGACTGTTCAGTTTCGTGTCGAAAAGAATTGTAAATTTTGATTTTAGTAAGAGAACAAGAGTATATAAAACACATTTAAGAAGTCGAGAACAAATCGTATTCTTTCAAATTATGTATATCTATTGACAATAATCACTGGTCAAACTAACACATTTATAATGAACTAGCTGTTGCACGAAACTTCGTCTGCGTCTCTTTATAAAATATTACTCGCTCATAATGTAGCTTTCTATAGGATAGGTGAAAGAATTTTTACAATCAGTCCAGTAGTTTTTGATTTTATTCATTACAAACATACATACATACAAATCTTTTCTCTTTATAGTATTAGTATAGACTAGTATAGATATAGAGATAAATGTTACAACATTGAAGGAAAATGTTAGGTAACTAATACGATCACATACGAAGCGCTCTATAGTTTTAGCGTTATAAAGAAAAGTAGTAGATGAAAGTGCAGTTGGTAGTAGGAACAGGTCATGTTGGCTCAATAACCCAGAATAGACAGAAACCGCAAGCGTTGTGCAGATTTTTTTATCTTGCGAAGAAATGTGAGGAATTTGCGGAGATTAGAGATTAGAGACCCATTGCAAGGGAGTAAAATACAAAATTTTGTTATTTATTTGACAGTGCTTGTTCTATGGAAGCCCTTATTGTACAAATATTTTGTTAGCACAAAACAAAGACAAGCAAAGTTCAAATGACATGAACCCTAACGCATGACATTAGACTGAATATCCGGAGAATCCCCCGAGAATGCAGTGAATTTGACCTTTGACATTCTTACCTTACGCTTTATGGCTTCGTTTATGCGTCTTGTTTTATCACATGTCATTTTTTAAGTAGACTTGTAAGCTAATAAGAGTTCATTACATCATACATCGATTAGACATTCTGGTCATGCGTTGTAAGTTCGAAATTCTAGAGCTTGCTCTGAAATAGATTTTTAGTTAGGTCTTATGAAATTCACATTTTTTTATTTTTTATCAATCAATCATTTTCTATCAATCATTGTTTTAATTTTTAAGGCTGGGATTTAGAAATTCAATGACAAAATACAGACAAGTACATATCAAATCAATGTTTTTTTTTTATTGTACGAAACATAAAGTAAAAAATTATAATAAGAACACCTTGACAATGAGGTGTTCTAATAATTAAAAGCCAACAAAGCATTGAAAAATCATCTGAAAAAATGAATATACATATAAATTTGCATCCCTTTCTAGCTTCTAATTTTTATTTAAAAATATATTTGTAGTTTTTCAACATATACATATACAATTATATCCTGTAATTGCACATAATACACGTATATAAACATAATATACACCCTGAAGTCCTGTAATTGTATGATTGGAATTCAATTTCCAAAAACATACAGTTACTGGGTAGCAATTCGCATAGTAGATCTCTTTATTTTCAATATGATTCTGACAATTGTCAATTAAAATTAAAATAAGACTACTTGTCTCTTAAATAAAATGAAAAAAAAAAAAAAAAGTTAATGCAGATATGAAATAAATAAAAAGAGAGCTCCATAATAACATATTGCCTGCGGGGTCCAGGCGAGCAAGTCTTTAAATATGTTATCATCCTTAAACTGATAATTATAATCTCGTAAAAGCCTTAGGCATATATTTTATTAGTCTGTAATTGAAAATTTATGGGCATGTCAGTATCAAGCTCAACAAAGAATAATTGTACAAAAGTTGAAGAAAATGATGACAAAAGTTGAAGCAAATGGTGAATCTTGTCGATAAAACTAAAACTACAAATTCTGAAAAAAACTTTTAAACGTTTATTGAAAGGAATTTGAAGAATTTAAAATTAAGATTTATTTTAAGTAAAAATTGACACACTGTCGGTTCATTACCGTCGTCTATTATCAGAAACAACTCCTAATTAGGTTGCAAGTGCGCTGGCAATTTAAATAGTATAAAGGATAAGGAGGGGGATAGAGAAATAGGTTATGTGCATTGATTATAATCACTCGCCGAAACTGGGAGTCTTTTGTAATACCATCATCAGATGGGCTGTTCAGTTTAGCAGTGCCCTGCCACTACTAAGTCAAAATATTTAATCTCATCCAATATTTTAATTGCAATTTAAATTAGTATGTTTTCAACTAAAAATTTCGATTTTTTTATACAACCACCTATGTCCTATATTATTGGATAAATTATATTGAGTATTAATAAGGAGACAAATATTGGTAAATATAAAAAAATTGGTCTTTTGTTGCAACATTCAGAACTTTAAAAGATTTTTAAAGTAAACTCGAAACTAAGAGACATTTTCATTTAATATAGATGTAAATTAAAGTCAATTAAGTGAATTATTCAAGTAAATGGAATCGTAAAAAATTAAAAATTAAGATGAAATGGTTAACAATTTTGCGTATCTATATCTATAAAATAAAGACGTTATTTCTGTCCGTTTCTCTGCTAACTTCTTCTAAAACACCCAATAAATTTTGATGCGGTTTTCACTAACGGAAAGAACAATGAGCAAGAAAGATTTATTTATATATAATTTGTAGAAAAATTTACATTCGTGTGTACCTAAGGGCGGGTCGCTAATTTTTGATAAAGATCAAAATTCAGCGCGATGCAGGTATACATAAATACTTATTTATATGGATATTACACCTGTTGAAGGTACATAGTACAAAGGTTTTCGATATTTTTCAATAAATCTTTCAGAGGCGCAATTCGTACGAAACAAAATTTTGCGAAGCCACTACTGAATCGTTCCAGCACAGGGAAACCGAATAAAAAAACCGTAAGTCTCTAAAAGGCTCTGTAAGTTAGACCTAGATAGATACGTAGGAAGGTATAGATAGATGCGATATTGATCCATTATTTCCCCCGATGCAGCGTTCAGTGACCGCAATACACCGGGTTTTACCCACTAACCCCGTCAAATGGGCGCCCCGTACACTCGACGCGATTGGAGTCACCTACTTAAAAGGCAATCAAGTAAGGGTTATGGACAAATAATTGATTTCCTGTGAAATTAAAAAATAACAGGTAGCCGAATTATGTATCGTTTCTCTTCTTCGTTCTAACAATAGTTATGGTTTTTAAATCGTAAAAACAAACTTAGTAAACAAACTTAGTAATTGTAAATCGCATTGCCAGAACAGGGAATATGCATATAGTTTAAATTTCGTTTAAATGTTTTTTTTTTCCCGAATCTTTATCGACCGGACATTATATCTATTATTTCCTTATTTGATCCTTTTTTTATTGAATAATTTCATAAAAAAAATTATGCGAGGGAAATTCAAAATTGCGAAACGATCGCCATTGGTTTAGACGAAATATTGACGTCAGATGCTATGTCAACAGAATCACATTATTGTGTCGTGGTGTGTCATTTCGCTAGCTGACGGGACGGATAAAGTTCTGACGTATTTTCAAAGAATTCTTCTGTTACGCTTCTTGAAGCGATCACGTGTACAATGTCTTCTGATAGCGACGGCGATTTTGCGAAAATATTCAATTCATTGTGTTAGTAAGTCCTTTGGAAAAAATAAAAAAAAAGACATTGGGTTCATCCCGTTAATAAACTTAGAGAATGCAGCATGCAGCAGCATTCACATTCTCGTAAAAGGTTGGATAGCGATGAATATAGTCTTTATATATATTCTTTACATATATTATCATATATTATCATATATGATAATATATATACATATATTATCATATATATAAAAGTAGTGGTAGGGCACACTGCGTTTCGCAGTCATTTGGGCAGCCCGCCTGGCGGCAGTGACCACCCCCTTACAGAAGACCACAGTGAAATAACAGCATATACGTGCTGTTGTGTTTCGGTGAGTGAGTAAGGGATGCCAGAGCCCATTTACTTATCCCCTCCTAATCCCTTATCCTTAATCCTACTGTAGTCGGCAGCGCACTTGCAGCACCTGTAGCGTTGCTTGTGTTATAGGCGACGGTAGCCACCTACCATCAAGTGGACCGTCAGCCTGTCTGTCGACATAACATAAAAAAAAAAATGTATATCTGGCACTTAGATTCAACGATAGATATTATACTCTATCGTTGAATCTAAGTGAAAAGTGAAAAGTACCTTGTGGATTTGATTACTAAGGCAAATTTTTGAAAATTTTGACTGTGCCAATTATATAACAATAAGAGATGAAAATATTATGTGTCGGAATAAACCATATGTACACATTCCTAAAGCTATTTCATAGGGGATTATTTGAAAGGACAATTTTTCTATAAATCTCGAACTATGAAACGAATTCGATATTGGCATGTTTGTGCTAAACCGATTTGTATGCTTATTTTCAGTATTATTTAAAGAATGCCTCCAAGAAATTAACACATTTCTTTGTTAAATAAAAAACGGAACTTTTAATAGCTACAAAAGTCGATCTTTTTATTAAGCCATGGCTCACAATGGTTTCGCTGGTTTGCTAGCTAATTAACTTTTGTGGAATTCAAAGTTATAATCGAAATAACCCGTTTCAGTTTTATTTTATAAGCGTGACTTAATAATTTCGCCACGAATTATCAAGAAATTTTCTTAAACTCAAGAAAAACTGGATCAACAATATAGTGTATTTGTAACAGACTATTTACAGGAACTATTATATTGTAACGGACATCGGACAGATCGATTCGATCGTCAGCAGATTATCTCAAAACGCCATCAACAATCAAAACGAGTGAGTTGCATTTATCTAAACGCCTATTACTTCCGTTATGAAATTACGAGTATAACCGCACAACCGCATTGAAAATAACATTTTTCTGTTGAGAATTCTTGAAGAATTGAAAAAAAATGTTCGGTTCGGCGGTTCGGCGTGCACATGGGGCGCGCGGTACTGGACACTGCTTGTATATAATGCTTTTTATCGTAGCGTGATGTTATATAGCCCATAGCCTTCCTCGATAAATGGACTATTCAAAACAAAAATAATTTTTAAATTCGAACCAGTAGTTTCTGAGATTAGTGCGTTCAAACAAATAAACAAACTCTTCAGCTTTATAATATTAGTATAGATCAGAAGGTTTCGGCCGCGGTATCATGGTAAGTTTATACGGTTAACTCGAGTGTTTCTTTTTATGTTAAGGTCGTCAGACAGGCTGACGGTTCACTGGGTGGTAGGTGCAACACAAGCCGTTGACGAACCCGTTGGACGAGTGGTTAGGATGCTTGCCTCAACGCTCTCTCTCTCAGGGGTCCCGGGTTCGATTCCCGGCAGGGACATCTTTCTTGAAATGAACTTTTCAAGATTGGCTCTCATCTGGATCTGGAAGGGTAATTTGGGCAATCCGTCTGGCGGCAGTAACCACCCCCTTACAAAAGACCACCGTGAAATAACAGTATGTGTGCTGGTGTGTTTCGGTGAGTGAGTAGATGTAAGTGCCCATTTCTCTATCGCTTGCCAATCCCTTATCTTCAATCCTACTATGGTAGGCAGCGTGATTACAACCCTTTTCGCGTTGCTTGTGTTTTAAGCGACAGTAGCCAGCCACCTACGAAACAAAGCCAAACAACGCCACTTGTGCTGAAAGTACACAGCCGACCAGATTAAGAATAAGGGATTAGATAGGGATAGGAAAATAGGTTCTGGCACCGACACATAACTCAACACAAGTGGTTAAATCACTGTGGCGTGCCCTTACGCTACTAAAGTAATTAACCGTTACGTTAAGAAAAGTATTTCACTTTTTGATGAATTTTGTCTGTATTTCTGCATCAGTCTATATACTCTCTGGGAACACTGATTTACTCATGATAGGAATTAATTTTTTTTTTTGTATTTAAGTTTGCAGTTAAAGTAATATTTAATTAAGATTAAAATTAACCTAAAAATGTTACATTGCAAAATTAGCAAATTAAACACAATATTATGTCAGCGGGAAAAAACGATGTCGCAATGCGTAACAAAATGGCGTTCCACTCAGGGCAGCGGGAGAGATTCAAATTTAGAATTTTATATTAGTCAGTCTACACTGGTGTTTTTTTTTTTTAAATTCTTTTCGATGTCACTAGCCGAGGAGTGTGAATGGTATCGGCCAAACGCGAATGTAGGCAAGCGTCATAATTCACGCGCTCCAATGGGACTTGTTTTCTATTTTAAAAATAGTATCCCATAATGTGTGCACTTTAAATTATTATGGCTATGTTTTACTTGTTATATAATTTATATATTTTACACAATCAACTCAAGTGTTAAGAAAGTACATATTTCACGGTAATCGTATGTTGTTAAGCTAGCCTTATGTGTACGAAGATTATTTTTGGTCCTCCCAGATGTACCTGGGGAAGAACACCCTTTTAGGATTTACTACAATATCAGCTAGAACAATTCAAAAAGTTTTGTCCTTTTCAACCGTCTATTTTTGTGTTATCAATAAATAACTTCAACAATCATAATATGGTGATGAAGTCTTAATTAATAAGCCTCTGTGTATATTTTTTAATAACTGTACTATATTTTGAGGCTATACTAGAGAGTCTAGAGAGTATACTTTGAGTTCCCGATCAAGGTCGACGTTGCGAATATACCAGGGTGCTTTTATAATGTTTCTTAGTACTTTTTTCTGGAATTTTTACATTATTAGAAAGTTGCTAAGCTTGGTACAGACAGTCTCATTGCTGTATGCCATACTGGCTTGAGAACTTGTTTATACAATAGCATTTTATTATAAACTGACAACAAAGAATACATTCCCAGAAACCAGTACTTTTTTTTTGTAACGAAGCTCCAACTCTTCACCTTTCTTTTTCAAATGAGCTATGAGTATTTAAATTTAATCACGAGAAGGATAGGTAAAGAGCAACCATAGTTTTACAAAGCAAGTTAAATCTAAGAAAAATGATTGATAAAAATTATAGCGTGAGGAATTATTGTATATAAAAGCTTCATTTTGGGTGCAACAGTTTTTTTGATGATGAAGTAGGTCGTTGTTTGTACCTAAGCAAGGACTAAACATTAACCCACATTGCTTGTACAAATTTTACCGAACTTTGTAAGGGTGTGCAAAAAGTAAATAAATAAAACCTATGTTCTATTAACAACCCAGTTCACTTCGCTTCCCTAACAAACTGCGCAGAGTAATAATTCATGTTGTATACAGACTAGTAATTCGGTGTAGTGCTCCTCAAAATAGAAATTGTTTACATTTTTTTGTGTAAGGTGCGAGCACCACGCGGTGGGGCGTCATCAGGTAGTAGACAGAGTAACCTTATTGCCCACTTCCTTAATAAAATAGGGTCTGGGAAGAATAAAATTATGTACAGACGCGTGAACTTGTCCAGTTTTGTTTTTTATAGTGTTTATTGAACTTGGAATCGTGATGTTTTAGTATTTCCTTCATTACTTTGTTTGGCTTATAATACAAGATTTGGTATTTATATAACGATAACTTGCCTAAGGATTATTATTACTTTATTAAAATTACTATTTGACTATTTTCCTAGGAAAATAGAAAAAACAGAAATTGTAGATTATAACACGGAACACTTTTTAGTCAACCGTTAGAAATCTAAACGTATAATTAAATCGTAAACTAGCCGTGTCTGTATATTAAATATTTTTTCAAAAAACAATTTGTACACGTTGTACTTATGTTACCGAGGTCAAAAAATAGTTTTTAGAATTTTTGTCTGGTTGTCTGTGTGTTTGTGCACGCTATCTCAAAAACGGCTTAACAGATTTGAATGCGGTTTTCACTGATGTATTGTAGTGTAGCAAGATTCCCGTAACATTTAGTGTTTTTTCATTCCAATCGGTTTACAAAAAAAAAGTTACTACCGAATACTACCCGTACGAAGTTGCGGGCTCAGCTAGTAAAGAATAACTATTTATAGTTTGGTAATACTACTAATATTATATTAGTGCGAAAATTTGTGAGTATGCATGTATGTTTGTTACTCTTTCACGTAAAAACTACTTAACGGATTTGGATAAAATTTGGCACACAGATAGTTTATTATCTGGATTAACATATAGGATTCTTTTTATCATGGATCCCTAAAGTGCCATGCGCAATTTTTTTGTAAAACTAGTGTCATGCAACTAATTTCATCGTGTAAACTCAATCAAAAAATTACTCAACAAAAAATGAAAATGGTATTTATTCATTCGAAAACTCTCAGGATCTTCATCTGCTAATCCAGAGTTTAACTGAGTTGCACCCAGATGCTAGCTTTTTTGCTATCCATCATCTAATCCACCAACGTCTATACTTTCCAGACAATCATTTTTTAATTTATTATATTAAAAACTGTATGACAAAATATTGCACTGCTAAAAAAGCTTCGATGCTGGCGGAGTCATGGTCCTACCGATACTGTTGATTTCACGATACTATAAAACTAGTGACACAAGTAATGCAACAAGTTTCATGAAATTAATTTTATCATGCACAACACTAATTTCGTAATGTAAATTCGGCTTTAGAGTAGGTACTTAGTAAGTAGGTAGTATTTTTTAAGCTTTGCGTTAAAGTTTCTTTTTATGTAAAGGTCGTCAGACAGACTGACGACCCACTTGATGGTAAGTGGCTACCGTCACCTCTTAGCACATGCAAAGCAACAGATGCTGTAATTGCGCTGCCGACCATAGTAGGATTAAGGATAAGGGATTAGGAGGGGATAGGGAAATGAGCTCTGGTGTGTAGAGACCTAAACACACCAAAACACAAGGCACACATGCTGTTATTTCACGGTAATCTGTAAGGGGGTGGTTAGTGGTTACTGTTCCCTTACAGAATTATAGTTACTGCTATTTATAGTTCACTATAAATAAATTACTGGTTTAAAATACATGCAAGCTTTACCAAATTATGTACCTAATCTATTTCCAAAAAAACAGTGAACAGTTAAAACGAATTCCAGGAAGAATGTTCTAGAAATGTTTTTATAGCAACACAACGTTACTAGACTTTGTTTGTGTTTTATTAAATTTATTAGGAAGGGGCAACTGCGGCGTTGAGAATAGACGATAAACGGCTAACACCTACCTGATTAATGACCCGAGATTCCTGACCCTTTCTTTTTTAAAAAAATAAAAATAAATGCTACGTTTATTAATTAGATGATTATACAATTTTTTATACATAGAGTTATTAATTGGATATTTACAGGAAGACCGGCATCCGAAAGATTCTTTGTACGGTTTGGAGAAGTATAAACTAGGATTCTATTATTGACTAAAAAAACTATAAAAGCTACAATACAAACAATTATTTTTATATTATGGGCAATTTTCTGAGCAATATTGGGCAATATTGTTTCTAATTTCTCCATATATTCAATATAGTTCAATGTCGCTGACACGAATTGCCAAATATCAAAGAGGTATGGAAATTTTAGCCAATTTGTTTTCTATCCTGCTTGAACTTGAACAGAGCCCATTTTATCCACTCCTAATCCCTTATCCTTAATCCTACAGCATTCGGTAGCGCACTTGCGGCAGCTTTGGCGTTGCTTGTGTTATAGGCGACAATAGCCACCTACCATCAAGTGGACCGTCAGCCTGTCTGCCGACCTTATATACGTATTAAATTTTAAAAAAACCTTATTTATTTAGTGCAGCGTTGATGCAAAAATTGGTTCATATCATTTGTCTGTTCCGAAATCAATGGGCCCATTATTCAAAAGAAGTTCAAAATTACTTCGGTACAAACGAGTAAAGTTTCTGAATAGTATATCATTCAGTTCAGCAGACTTCATGATGTTGTGAAATAGTATATCACAACATCATGAAGTCTGCTTCTGTCTTGGTAAAAAAGAGTGCTTCACGACCCGCTGCAAGTCAAACATCGTCCATAGCAAGCGATAGTTTTTCAACTACTTTTGCTCGTTTATGAAGTATTGCCTAGTTTCTTCGAATTTCTCCATGTGGCTCACTATGGTTGCAAAGCATTTTGTTACGTCACAGTCGACCGGAATTGGCCGGAATTGAGCAATGTTAATTGCCAGTGTAAGCGCACCTTTAGGAAGGGATAAGGAAATGGGCTTTTGCATCCCTTACTCGCTCACCTATAGTACACATGCTGTTACTTTCCTGGAATCCGTAAATCTACCACAAAAATTATCAATACGCGTAGAATTGTACGTACATACATATTTCTTATAGAGCGTTTTTGTGTTTAGAATTTTAGTGTATGTATTATCCAACTTTTATTAGTTTTTTTTTTAACTGCATAATTTCTAAAGTGAATGCTTAATAAAAATGTACAAACGCTAGTAAAGTTCACGTTAGTTGAAAAGTAAAAGTGTCAGCAAGGTAGCTATTAGCGTGGGACGCTTGTCTACTTAAAAAGACAAGACAAGACAGAAGCGATGCATTAGCATACAACCTTTAATACATGCCGACCGTCAAACTGTTTGACCACCTACTATGTTTGTTCAAGTATGCCCAATGTAGACAAGCATACTTGTTCAGAAGGTTACTGTTTCAAGATGTTTCTTGATAGAAGTGTGTAGGCATAACTACATTGTAAAAAATGATCGGAAAAGATGATTAGATCTTGTACAATATACGTATTAGTATTGTTAAACTGTGGTAATATTAACCTTCTTATAGACATGAAAATTTCTGTTTTCAATGATAGGTCTAAAATTGGCGATGTATTATTTATAAAATTATGACAGCATAATAAAAGCATTAAGGTACTATTAAGATTAAGATAATTACTTTGTAGAAATTGATGAAAAAGATTAAGATGGAAAAGATGAGACAATAAGAACGCTTGCTACCGTTTACAACAAATGTTTTGAAAGTGATCCGTGGTCAGTTTTCAATAACCAAAGAATATGACATTGAAATTATAGATGCCGTATTATGCTTAAAGGCTGCACCAAGAACAGTTTGTGAGACGTCATGTCCCTTTAACTATTAACAAAATATTCTGTTAAGTACTACTTCTACCAGGGTTTTATTTAACCAAGAACTTGGGATACTCGACTTTCAATAACTTAACTCTTATACTTAAAAAAATATATAATTTTGTCGTTCTTTTGAAAGCAGAAATAAATCACTTAATTTCTTAAAATTTTCCCCTGTATCAAAACACCCTGTGCTAAAACTAAACGCCAAGCGTGGTGATGGTGGAAGGCCATATTAAATAGGTTCTGTCCATAATTTAAAAAAATGCAAGTCATGTAGTGATTTAGTTTTTAAGGAAGGTTTAAAGTTTCATTTTTTATTCCTTTTCTGGACTTATAATGTAGCCTTTTATCAGCCCAATGTTTGGTGTTTAATTTCGGGACACCATACCTATCTATACACACGACTATAACAGTACTCGCGTAAGATCGACAACCCCTAACTCGTATCACTGTGATTGGTTAATCACAGTCAAAGTAGACAAATAATTAAATATTTATTCTTTACTAACTTTGCCCGCGACGCGTACGCGCTGAAAAATGGAAATACATACATATGTATGAGTTATAACTCCTGTCATCTTTATCGCTTTGACGCTGGTGGCGCCGAATTTTTATATTTTTAAGCGATCTCTCGGGAACCTAACATTCTCACAGGATAAAAAGTTTTCTATATGTTAATCCAGGTAATAAACTACCTGTGTGCCAAATTTCATCCAAATTCGTTAAGCCGTTTTTGTGTTATTAATGAACAAACATACAAAATTTCGCATTTATAATTAGGATGTATAATAGTTATATGATCAACTTCGCTATAATTTCAAATAACTTTAAATAGGTTTTATATACCTAGTAAAATTAAAATAAATTATAAATTTACAATGGCAGAACAAAAGTCTCCTGGGACTTGCTCGTAAGGTAGGTAGCTAGTAAGGTATAATATATTTGCTTGATATTCAAGTATTTGATTTAACTGACTTACGTAACACGAGTTAATATTTTGTAAACGCCTACGTAAGGTCATTCAGTAGACATTGGTAATACGCTAACCTCAAATATCTTATAATGATTTATTTTATTTACACGAGAAGCATGACAATATACGTTGTAACTAGTATATATATTAAATGTCTTTGGTTGTAACATATGTTACAATGTATAATGTTTAATTCTTTTCGGCTAAACAAAAGCGCGGGAATGCCCGACGTGTACCGTGTAAGTCTCGAATCAGCAATTGGCCCTTGACATTTAAAGGTATGCTCATAGGTTCTTTGATGTTACCAAAAATAGTGCTACCATGAATATTTTTTTAGAGTTCAATAAGTTAAGTAGTATACCGAAAAGTAGCGTTTAGCATAAAAGTGTCAAATGACTAAATTGTTGGTATATATATATATATATATATATATATATATATATATATATATATATATATATATATATATATATATATATATATATATATATATATATATATATAATACATAGGAGCCACTGATCTAATTTAGAGTGACAATAGATGAGATTACAAAAAGAATAGTATCCTGAGTTTCCTTCGGGGTTTCTTTTCAGGATCGTCATCTTGCCTCCTTTTCCGAAACCGTAAATTTAACTGATAATAAATGACGATCATAAGAGTTTCTTGGAGAAACCTAATTGATACATAAATATTTTGATTTGATTTTTATTTTATAAAATATAAACTTATACACTCGTATATTTTATTCGCTAATTGTAGTAATGGCATGGTTTTATATTATTAATATTAAAGCAACCACATGTTTTTATTTTCTTCAAATAATTAATCATTGGGACAAGTCGTGCGACAAGTTAATTAGCTATTCCAGCCAGTTACAGCAAAGGTTTACAACAAAAATGTTTCATATATTGATAAATAAAGCAAATAAAAAAATACTCAACAAAATACAAAAAAGTGTTTTACAGTTTAGAAAGGATACTTATACATACTCGTACTACATAATTTTGCGAAATAGGTAATATCCTTTTTATAAAACAAAGTCCCCCGCCGCGGATGTTTGACATGTTTGTATGTATGTTATGTTCGCGATAATCTCAAAAACTACTCAATATATTTTCATGCGGTTTTCGATTGAAAGAGAATTTGCATAAAAAAATCTATGCGAAGCCGGGGACGGGCCACTAGTTTTTTTTTTTTTATAAAAAGTTTAACCATGCTTATTAGTTTCATTGGAATTTAGATTTTCTTATACACACTCAGGAGAAGTATTTGCTGCTAAAATGCAGATATTTGCAAAATGACGTTCTAAACGGTTATGCTACATAAAAGATTTTAAAATATGTATTACGTAAACAGAGACAAATAGTTGTGAATAAAGTCGGCGTTTAAAGGACAAAACCTCAGTTACGTAATCCTGACCTCATTCCTACCAATGTAGGACGACAATTTGACCCCACGGCGGCTACAACCACTCTCCATAATAGCCAGTCGCCATGTAGAGATATAAACTCGACAAATTATGCCTTCTTTTAAAGGCGACGAGTTATTATTAATTTCTATTTTTTATTTGGAATTCTTAAAAAGAAAAGCCAGTTGATAGTAGCAGTTGGTAAGTTGGTTATCAATTTTGACTGTTTGCTGTTTTGTAAAGTGAAATAATATAATAATAATATGTGAGTAATATGGTATTAGGTAAATGTCGAATTGTAATGGTTTTACAAAATGAACTAAACGTTAAAAAAAACATGAACATAACGTTAAAAAAACTTTTTTATTATCACCCTCTATAATACAGTAGATAAAAACTGGTATTTGAATTGTCTTTTTAAAGAAATAAATGTAAAATGAGGCTCTTGAGTATACATCCTGTATGTAAATTAGGTAAAGATAATCAGTTCATTACCTCTTTCTCATAATTATGTTTGAGAACCATTTGTTTTTGTAAGTAGCTACTTTTTTATTTTATAAATTATTTTATTTTATAAAAAATACAAAGTAGTTATACTGTTATCAACAAGATATTTTGGAAACACTTTTTTTCCAACTTATAAACGATTATGGTCGAATTTTTAACATTATTAACACTACAAATTTGTCTTTGCTATAAATTTTCCTTAATAAATAACAACTCGATTTGAAAGATTGCCTCTAAAGCGACTGAATCGACATGCACTTGTCGATTGACGTCTAGATTGCGTCAATGTGAAATAAATTTATGTAGTGTTAGATATACCTACACGGCCAGACGCACCGAGAATTATTCCAAGCATTGAATAGAGAAGCACCGCCCTTGGCCCGCCTTCTTGCGATCAAATATTCATGGAGCAGGTTAGAGCCATCACTTACGAATTTCATTAATCACGTGAACATTATAAATATGGTTGATATAATGGTTCATACTAAAGACCAAATATAGATTTAGATAGTTGATAATAAATAACACCCTTATTATCCCTATCCCAATCTACTCCCTTTTTTCATCCTATAAGGGTAGGTAATGCAATTGATCTTATTGAGAGAGGGTAACCACCGTGAACCGTCAAGTGAACCGTCACTTTGCCTGCCATTTTTTAACATAAAACATTCACAGAAACAATCGGAAACAGAAGATAGAGACTTATTTATTCTTTTTTAAAATTTAATTTCTGTTACATAAAAATCCTCACGAGACAAATGATTTATCATTCACCTTGTCTCATAAGAATAACATTTAAAAATAAAGAATAGCGGTAAAAGTTGAATATAACATTTAAGTTTTTCTGCAGTGCGTACAGCATGTTTAAAAAAGATTGCTTCCTTGCTCTGCAATGCATGCGAGTTCCAGTTCCACCTTGAAGACCATCACTGAAGGAATGACTTCAGTATGATGTGCCAACTCATACAGGTCTAAAATAATTTAAAAATATAACGTAGGTACTCAGCGATCACATAGTTAAAAATGTTTTCTTCTATATTATTTTAAAACGGTATCCGTCTAATATCCTTTTTATCGTTCATTTACAAAGGAAACCGGACGAGAAATTGCATGTTTATCGTAATGTACTCGATATTGGAACGTTGACCTTTAACACTATACCTTATACCTTACCTTATTTTTCAATATTACTATAGAAAATTAAAAAAAAAATACTATCACGTGCTACATCTATTAATTTCATTATACCTTGTTCCGAATCATTAATCAAGATATACACATCGTATATCTTATTTATTTTACAAATAAAACCAATCTTGCAACACCAAAACTGTTTCCAGCTGTTACGCCGATGAGAACATTCGTTATAGAATCGAATAATAAATACAATTGCTTCGCTCTTACATCATAGCATTTCTTCGCTCAAACGAAAGCATCGAGTTCAAAATATATTGGTAATTCTAACATTTCACATACGCTTAATCGGTTTGTTGACTTTCGTCTGATGTTTACCTTGTTAATTATGTTGACGGGCTTTCAACTCATCCGTCTATCAAATATACATATTTGATATCTACAGACTGGATATACATAGGGATTGAGAAAGTTTTATCGCCTACAAAACAATGTTTTAACTCTCGAGAAGTTTATTTACCACAACAGGAGAACAATGGCTTATTAAAACGCATACTAAGTATTATTCTAAAGACAATATTAATTGGACCGTCTCTGATTTGATTAGTTGTTATAGGTCCGAAGGGTGTTATATCGAGTGATACGTTTTGCCGCTTTACTGATTACTTATGTCGATCTAATTATCTCGGTTATTTTCAGTACTGCTTGCACGTGCACTAAGCCAATTTTATCACATGACAGAGACACTGTCTTGAAATCTATTGCATAGACGAGTAGGTATATTTAGTGACAGTTCACACTGGGTCTTAAACATGGCAGGCAGTTACCATCCCCTTACTTTGTAATACCACCGTATAATAATGTTTCGGAGAGTGTAAGAGATGTTAAATTCCATTTATATATCCTCGTAAAGTCCTTATCATTTATCCTATCCAGGACTTCAGCGTACATAATGTATATCTTATAGCTAGTGTTTACTTGTATGTGCGACGGTAGCTACTTACAACCAAATAAACCGTCAGCTTGTCTTCTAAAATAGTCCATTCAAATGAAAATTATTGAAACTTTAATAATTGTTAAAATACTTAACAGACACCAATCGTATGGCTCCAAAGTTAATACATATTAGTTGCATTAGACATGTCTTAACTGCATCCTTTATTGTGAAAAAATAATTTTAAAAATTAATAAATTAAAGAAAGAAAGAAAGAAAGAAAAAACATCTTTTATTCCTCTAAATAAACACAATATACATATATGAACAAATAATAATTATAAACAAACAAATATATGAACAAGTAAGAAGAGGAAAAGGAACCCTGACTCAGTATACAGTTGTGGTGCGGACCACAACACTGATATTCTGCCAGGGACCAGAAATTGAGAAAAAGAAAACAAAAAAACATTAACGCGGGACAATTCATAATACGATTACAATCCATGGCTGAAATTATTGCAAATTTTCTTAAAAACTATTGAAGGCTTTCACTAGCTAGTTATCTATATGGCAACGTCACTGTAAATATACAATAGCACACGAGAATGTACAAAAAATGGACCGGCCGCCCCCATAAACTGTTTCGTCTAAGCGTTTCTCTGCACATCCATCAATGATGAGCGAAATCGTTTTTTAAAGCATCCCAGAGATGTAAGATCGCGTAGCGGGGGCGGAAGATTATTCCAACATTTCGAGGCACGGTAACGAAAACAGCCTCTGAAGAAAGCGGAACGGAACCTGGGAATGGACAAAGGGTGAATAGATTTGCAAGCCCTATAGCGAATGTTAGAAAATGTTAATTAATGTTAGAATTAATTTAAGAAAATCGGTTCCATAGACCTAGTTCCCATGACTATTTACAGGTCAGAGGATTTAAAGTTTTAATCATTTGATTCATAGATATTTAAAGTTAAAATACTTGATTAGAAACATATAATATATAAATGTAAGATATGGAAAATTTTCTTACTTCGCTGTGTCTCGAAGGTGCACGCTATGTATGACAAAAATAGGCATTTAATGTTCTACAATTTCTCAATAAGTAGGTAAAATCTTTTATTTATTTACTAGCTGAGCCCACAAGTTCGTACGCGTGGTATTTGGTATAGAGCTTAACTTTTTTGTTTGTAAACCAATTGGAATGAAAGAAACACTAAATATTACGGAAAGCTTGCCAAAATACGTCAGTGAAAACCTCATTCAAATCGGTTAACCCGTTTCAGAGATTAGCGTGCACAAACGCACAGACAAACAGAAAAGCAGGCAAAAATTCTAAAAACTATTTTTTGAGCTCAGTAACATAGGTACGTGTACAAATTGTTTTTTGAAAAAATCTTTAAGGTACAAACACGACTTGTTTACGATTTTATTATATGTTAGACTAGCTGAACCAGCAGACGTCCTGCCCGAACCCGAAAATAATTTTCTAACCAGATTGTGGCGCCACCTATCTTGTCCAATTTTATTTTCAAACCATATGTCAAAGTGACGCGACACTTCACGTCAATCAACGACGGAAATATTTGAATATTCTTCATACAAAAATACTAAAATCCCGATTAAAAAATGGGGAGTGCGGGTAGGAGGATGAAAAATACTTTACGACCTATTCTCGACCTACTGAATTGTACAAAAAATTTCATCAAAATCGGTCCAGCCGTTTCCGAGAAGCTTTGTTACAAACACTGTGACACGAGAATTATATTAGAATAAAATTATACATAGATGATTGTTTGGAAGTTCCAAATCAAAAGATAAGATTCCAGAGTAGGCAAAGAAATATTATAGCATTAGTTCGCATCTAATTTAAATAATACTATATTAATCTGTTCCGACAGCAAAGTTGATCCCCCATGTGGGTGTTAATCCATGCATGGAGAGACGCGTGCATTTTTAGGCTTTCAGCACTTGAGCGGGGTTCAGTGAACGGTGGGTAATTATTGAAATGGTTCGTTTGTTTAGTCATTTATCTGCCATTTAAAACCTAAGGATTAAGAATCCTACAAGAATTTTAATTCATTTTTTAATGCAAAAGTTGTCAGACAGGCTAACTGTTCATACTTCGCCTAAACACAAGCAACGCCATAGGCGCTGTAATTGCGCTGCCGATTATAGAAGGAACTATATCCAATATTTAGTGAGGATGAATGGATGTTTGTTACACTGTCGAGTAAAAACTACTGAACGGATCTGGATGAAATTTGGCATACAGATAGTTTTTATCTGGATTAACTGATGCAGGATACTTTTTATCCTGGAAAAATATTAAATTGTCGTCTAAAAATATAAAAAATTTGGGCGCCACTATCGCCATGGAGGCGCGGCGCCACCGTCATCGCGATAAAGATGTCAGGCGTTATTGTCAACGCAGACGAAGTACATAATATCAAAGACTAATTCAACATCTTTGCATAATATCATAAATTGATACGGTTATTACCAACTAATGCAACATCTTTGGTTATTACGATAGAATTAAAAACTTTACCAGTTCTATGGGTATTACCACATAATACAATAATAGTACAAGTAGTATTACTAATGGAAAGAGTGATAAGAGAGGCAGTTTTGTGTATTATATATAAATTGCAGAAAAAAATTGTGACTGTGGGGCTCATAATATGGATTCCTAATCATAATACTATGAGGAATACATCAGCAAGAACCTCCATAGATTTTTCATAAAAATTGTAAGTTTTGATTTAATCTGAAGGTTGTCATTCATTTAATCAGATCTTGTGTAATAATCTCTCCTTTGTAAAATATATCGTAAGAGATTCAAACGTGACTTCTTTCTTTATAATTGAAAATGTTACTGTTCAGTGCCTGTTTAAAGAAATCACATTAGAAAAAAAATAAAACACTTTTATCGCTAAAGTTTTCTAAATACACCATTTTCCTAATAATAAGAGTTTCTTTTGATGAAAATATTTTCCTTTCTTACATAACATAAGTAAGAGTTTCTTGGGAACGCGCGAACGCCTTGAAGAATAGTGATAATCGATATTTTCATGTTCCTTTTAAGGCCTTTTAAATAAACTTAGCTCACATGCAGTACCTATATGGTTAGTTTAGAGGCAGGATTCGCGGCGGTCAAACCGGTCGTCGCGTCGCGTCGGTCAGAGATTGTACCGATCCAGTTCCACTGATCGGACCCGACTTTCTACGGCTCGCTTAAAATAATGTTATTAATAAACCCTTACGACTTTTGCCAGGTCGATTTCGAATAAATTAACGAGTACATTGAGACGTTGTTAGACCTAACGGTTCATTCAACTGCGTCTGTTTTTAGACATGCTAAATTGTCGAGTTAATAGCAACCCTTGAAATTGGTTAATTCTTAGAAGGAATTCCATGTTATTTTAGTGCAAATGGCACCGATTAATTGTTCAATGGGACGAATGCTCGCTCCACTGCTGATACGGGAGCAGCAATCCGAGCAAACACTTCGTGTATCGAGTTCTGCTGGTGAACGTCTACTGCTTGGACATAGGGCTTCCATGTCCACTATGGCTTATTTACAGAAATTATTTCAGAATAATATTTTACTAGGATTTGTCCATCACTTCGTCCGTATCCTTCTGAAACAGCCTTTTTTTGGATAAAAGGTGCTTTTGTCCATTACTGGTAGCCCTGACAATGTGTATGCAAAATTTTAAGAAAGAAAAGTAGTTAAGACGTGATTGGGAAAATACAAACATATATATTCACTTTCGCATTTAGTAAGAATATCTACTATTCTTACTAAAGGGATCTTTTGATCCCTTAGGCAGGATTCCAAGCCTATATTACCTCGTTGTATAGCAAGGCTAATTTGCTGAGGTAACAGCCAGCTATGGGGTCGCCAGTAATTTTAATCACCTTATGCTAACTGAATGACAAACTGAACTAAAAAATATTGTTAGGAAATAGTAATCTTTGAAGTATGTGAAATCCAGATAATATCAAGCAAATGTTCAAAGCATTAAGGCGACTCCAGCCGCAAAACTCGTTCTGTACTGAATTGACGAGACTGCTGAGGGGGAGTCGCTACTTGCAAATCTCGGAAATATCTATTTAAAGATTAAATAAAGTATAATTCAAATTTTACTTTTGATGAGCCTTCAGATAGTGGATCTTAAAATTTATCTTAAGAATTAGCTATTTAAAATATTGATTATTAAGCAAATCCCACGGTTACAACATCGATATTAGACCGCAAATTAGTAATTTCTTTATATATATAATTAAATATAATTTAAAAAATAATTATGATGATCCCCTTTCATACATCCTGCAGATGATTTGAGTATTTTTTAAATTATAATTATTATGATAATTTAAAAGGAAAACGGTTACAAATAAGTGGATTTTTTTATCATTAGGGGCTGGCGTCGCCTTAACATGATGGACGCTTATACCACAGTTTTACTATACATAAAACTGTGCTTATACGCTACACATAAAGGCGACAATGCCTTGCTAACACTGTGTCAAAATAAATTTAACACATATATAAAGCGTCATAAAACGTCGACGAGGCACAAGCTAAAGTAAGTCTACAAACTTGCGTTGTAAGCTTATCAATGCACTTATGGTATACAGTTATCTATTCAAGCGGTGAAGACAAAGAATTTACGCTTACCGCTGCGTAGTATAATAAGGCTGGCACGAATCGAGGAGTGACAGGTAATGTTACACAACTGTTTAAAAAACTTCACTATCCTTCTATAACTAAGCTTGAAGATGGACTTTTCAAGCCGTTGGAATAATGAGGGAATAACCGTACGTGACCGCCCTTAGGGTCCGGAGATAAAGGGAATACATACAAAGGGAGTTTTTCTTGTTTGATGAATGTGATAGGATCATTCATAAGTAATGGTCTGTGTGAGATCGTGCGAGGTACATTTTCTTCTACGCAACGGATATAATTGTGAGCATGCGTACTGAGGATAATTTGTGGAAGGAGGGGACGGAGGAGGATGAATAGGTCCCGGATCGGAAAGGAGACGGAGCTCGTCCTTGAAAAAGGTTGTTTTGGCAAGGTTACGCATCATGTTACGTCTGCGCCGCTGTTTCTTGAATTTGCGTCGTTATTATAAACACGGAGTAGCTACAACTGATATTATACTTCGTTGCTGCATCCTATGAGATTTAATACACCATGTAGTACGTTCTACGTCGTATTGCATCATCACACGATTTTTAGACCAATTTTATCAAAAAACAATACAAAATCAAAGAGTCTATTGATTTCCGTCCCCCTTCTCCCACCGATCGCTAGAGGGCGCGGCAGCGCCGCCATCTGTCATTCGTTTTCCGTGTGTTGCATCGTTCACGAGCTATTTACGTTTAAAAAGTGTTTTACATTTTTGTGTTAGTTTTTTGTGGTGTGTAATAGTGAAAATGGGCAAACGATCAAAAGGAAAAATCGGACGACGAAATAAGAAAAAAGATTTGACGCTTGGAAAGGAGCTACGCTATCGACGAATACCGAGCAGTAAGGTTTTTATTACGAAGTTAATCTATTCGCCGATTACTTATTGTTCTGTTCTTGTTTCCATATAATTACAAAATTATTTCCTAAGTGGTGACACGAGATGTTATCCGGAAATAATATACTTACTTTCTTAATGTGGTAGCACGTGATGTTATCCAGAAAGTACCTATACTTACCCACCTAATAATAATCATAACATCTACCTATTTCCTGAGTAATGCCACGAGATGTCATTCGGAAATAGCCTTATAAACACAGTCTAATATAATAATTACATTCTGTAACGTGGTAGCATTTAATGTTATCCAGAAAGTAATATTTTCAGTAAGTTTTTACGATTACTTAGGTATGTACCTACCTACATCTATTTCCTTAGTAATGCCACGAGATGTCATTCGGAAATAGCCTTATATACACAGTCTAATATAATAAATACCTTCTGTAACGTGGTAGCATGTAATGTTATCCAGAAAGTAATATTTTCAGTAAGTTTTTACGATTACTTAGGTATGTACCTACCTACATCTATTTCCTTAGTAATGCCACGAGATGTCATTCGGAAATAGCCTTATATACACAGTCTAATATAATAAATACCTTCTGTAACGTGGTAGCATGTAATGTTATCCAGAAAGTAATATTTTCAGTAAGTTTTTACGATTACTTAGGTATGTACCTACCTACATCTATTTCCTTAGTAATGCCACGAGATGTCATTCGGAAATAGCCTCGTATACACACACAGTCTAATATAATAATTACCTTCTGTAACGTGGTAGCATTTAATGTTATCCAGAAAGTAATATTTTCAGTAAGTTTTTACGATTACTTAGGTATGTACCTACCTACATCTATTTCCTTAGTAATGCCACGAGATGTCATTCGGAAATAGCCTTATATAGACAGTCTAATATAATAAATACCTTCTGTAACGTGGTAGCATGTAATGTTATCCAGAAAGTAATATTTTCAGTGAGTTTTTACGATTACTTAGGTATGTAGCTACCTACATCTATTTCCTTAGTAATGCCACGAGATGTCATTCGGAAATAGTTTATTTTCTAAAAATGGTGATACGAGATAGCACCTAGAAAGTAACTGTGGAATTAGAACCTAACCTAGATTTTTTAGTTAATAGATCGCGAAAATCATACCTACTATGACTGCCATACTCGGCACCAGTGAAGTCGCTGAGTGTGCGTCACCGCCCGACCGCGGGCTGTCGCGTGAGTTGTCGTTTGAGCGCGAGCCGTCGTTGGAGACGCCGCTCGATCCTGATCCAGCCGTGCAAACTGACACGCCATTATTATATGTACACCGGACAATGATACTCAGGAAGCTGTGGATAAACGAGTTAAATCGGTAGTGGTGGAAGCCCCTCCCAGTCCTACACCCGCTGAGGCGGAATATGTGATTCCCATAGAAATTCTTGAGGCATTGGGGGTGCCAAAGCAGTCAGAAGAACCATTAGGGAAGGAAATCCCATTAGAAATCTCTGAACGTTTGGGGAAGATCCTAGTTGAAGGTCTGGCCCTGCTTACTAAACTACTTATTCCAAAAAACTTTCAACTGGAAAAAGGAGCCCTTTCAACTTGGCTCCAACTTTCCGAGGTGCATCCGTACCTGTGGCCAATCATATTGTGCTTCTTGGCATGAGTCCAAAGCCCAAACAGCGGCCAAAAAGTTGGGCATCCTAAATAGAGTGAAGCGATGCTTCACACCTGGACAGCTCCTCTCTTTATACAAGGCACAAGTCCGATCTTGCATGGAGTATTGCTGTCACCTTTGGGATGGTTCAGCAAAATACCAACTTGCCGCACTCGACTCGGTAGATCGCAGAGCTAATAGGCCCATTGGCGATGATACACTAATAAGAACTAAGCTGCAGAGCCTGGCACATAGACGCAAAGTTGCCTGTCTGCGTGTATTCTATAAGATGTACTTCAGAGAGTGTGCTCGAGAGCTGAGATCATACCGCTTTCCCCTTTCTTCTATCGGACATGCAGACGTACAGCTGGTTACCATGCTCACCTTGTCGAAATCCCTCTAATTCGGACCAAGCGCTTTAAAACATCTTTTGTGATACGCACTGCTAAGGATTGGAACTCCCTGCCGGCGTCTGCATTTCCGAGCTCATATAACCCAAATCTTTTCAAGGTTCAAGTGAATAGGCATCTTCTGAGTGAGCTCACTCCATCGTCGGCCTCATTCTTCCTACATGGTTAGATGCTGGCCAAGAGCAAACCCATCTTTAAAAAAAAAAAAAAAAAAAAAAGCGCCAAAGTTAAACGCTGAAGTTACCTCAATACTGGCCGATTCTCCTGAGAACAGAGATAAGCGCTTAGAAAATATGCAGAACCAGCTGGGTTGTGGTATCGCTGGATTAGGTAACCTCACATCGGAGCTGGTCAATAATGACCTTGGCAAAATTGAAATTATTAAAAGAATCTCAGAGGTTAACCAGATTCTTCTAGACCTTCATTATGAAGAGACAATGAACCGCAGAAGACTTATCATACCACAAAAGTTTCATAAAAATTATACAAGGCGGACAAATTTCTTTTTGGAAAAAATCTGGGAGACAATATTGAAACAACGAAGTCCTTAGAAAAGTCAAGTCTTCAAATTAAAAAAGCTATCCAGTCTTAACCAAGTTCTTCGATAAAAAAAAAAAGAAAGAAAAAAAAAAAAAAAACAGTCACCGGCCAGCAGCTGCAGAGAAACGGCCCGCGCGCGCTTCCCCCGCGCAGCCCCGCTACTACCCCCTGGCCGCGCCGGCCACCGCCGCAGCCGTTCTTGTCGAGCCGAGTCTACAACCGCAACACTCGCCGCTACAGGTACCTCACGCTTGCCGTATTCTGTATTTTGCACGTAAGTGGTCGCTTATATCAAAAGACCCTTTAATATTAGAGATAGTCACGGGATATAAATTAGAGTTCCAGACCATGCCTATGCAATTGGTCGAACCTACAAACCCACCTTGTTCGAGGTCGGATATGTTCGATTCTATTCAAAATCTTTTACATTTAGGTGCGATCGTACCATGTACTGAATGTGAAGATCAATTTATCTCTCCTATTTTTCAAATACCGAAAAGCAATGATACATTGAGATTTATTCTTAATCTGAAAGCACTAAACAAATTTATAGTTCAACGACATCTCAAAATGAAAGATATTCGCACGGCATCAAAATTTATAACTCATACATGACAACAGGGGACCTAAAAGAGGCTTATTTTCTAATACCTATTTATGAAGCTTGTAGAAAATACTTACGATTTCGTTTTGATAACAATTTGTATGAGTTTACATGCTTACCGTTCAGTTTATGTTCAGCTCCATATGTTTTCACAAAGCTAATGAAGCCTGTAGTTACCTATTTACGTAGTAATGGTCACAGACTAGTAGGTTATCTAGATGACATTTGGTGTGTAAATGAAAATTATTCCTCTTGTCTTAATACAGTTCAAAGTGTTGTCAATACATTACAGAATTTAGGGTTGTGCTAAATAACAAAAAGAGTAATTTAATACCGAGTAAAATATGTAAATTTCTAGGGTTTAACCTTAATTCCCAGAATATGAGCTTAGAATTACCAATTGAGAAACGTCAAAAAATATTTGATCTAACTCAAAAAATGTCAACGCAATCTTCGGTCAAGATAAGAGAGTTAGCTCACTTTGTAGGAACGTTGACAGCTTCTTGCCCAGCTGTGTCTTATGGCTGGTTGTACACAAAACGATTCGAGAGAGAAAAACATCTGGCTTTATTTAAATGTCAAACCTATGACGCAAAGATGAAAATAAACCCTTCACTTTGTGAGGACTTTTTTGTGGTGGAAAAATATTATTTTTCTTATAGGCAACCCTATTCGCTCAGGCCACTTCCAACTATAGAAGCTTTACAGACTCTTCGCTTTCAGGGTGGGTGCATTTTGTGATGGGGAAGTAGTTAATGGATATTGGTCACAAGAAGAAAGTAAAAACCATATTAACTATTTAGAATTGCCAGCTACCTTCATGGAATTAAAATGTTTTTGCAAAGATTTAACTAACTCAGAAATTCTATTGCGTATCGATAATTACCTCAGTCATTTCTTATATTAATATAATGGCTGGCGTACAATAACTATGTATTTCCATAGATGAATTTACCAAAACGTCGGCGCCTAAGAGAAATAAGCAAAAATTAGTTATTCCGTTTTTTAATGAAAAACCTAACATATAGCCAGCAAATGCCCTCTCTTCTTACATGAACAGGACTAGCAATTTAAGATCAGAACCAAATACGCAGAGACTCTTTTTAACTGTTAAAAGTCCTATCCATAATGCAACTTCTCAGTCACTAAGTCGCTGGATTAAACAAGTGCTTAAGGATAGCGGCATTGATGTCAGCGTGTACTGGGCACACAGCACGCGCCACGCGTCGTCGTCGGGGCGGCGCAGCGCGCTGGCGTCTCAATAGATGTAATCAAACGCGCAGCCGGGTGGACTGGCTCGTCTCTTTGCTTTGATAAGTTTTACAGTTTACCCTTGGATACTTCTAATCAAGACAGAGCTTTTGCTGGGGCAGTATTCAATGTAAATGAATAATTTGTTTTCCTTGGTTGATGATTATTTACTTACAAACTGGTATACTTATTGTATTGATAATAAGTAAATATTCCTGGAGAATTATAAAGTCTTTGTTTTCACAGTGGCAATCATTCTGCAAAGATGCGCTAAACATCTACATGGTGTATTAAATCTCATAGGATGCAGCAACGAAGTATAATTAATGGTTGATTGAACTTACCTTAAGTGAACTTCAACCATAATTATGCGAGTTGCTGCATCCGTAGAGATTTAAGATCCCACCCTGCCCGTTACATAGGTACCCTAGGTACCCTAGTAAAGCCCAAACATAATTGCAGAATGATTAATTTGATAGGTACTCTAAAAGGAATGACAGATGGCGGCGCTGCCGCGCCCTCTAGCGATCGGTGGGAGAAGGGGGACGGAAATCAATAGACTCTTTGATTTTGTATTGTTTTTTGATAAAATTGGTCTAAAAATCGTGTGATGATGCAATACGACGTAGAACGTACTACATGGTGTATTAAATCTCTACGGATTCAGCAACTCGCATAATTATGGTTGAAGTTCACTTAAGGTAAGTTCAATCAACCATTAATAGGTAAGTGTTTAAAGTTGTTTAGATGAGTGCTTACCTTTGTTTCGAATTTCCCAAATTGCCTTAAATCAATTATGCAATACCAAGCATCGGTCGAGATTCAATTTGCTAAAGAAAATTATTTTATTTTACCCAAGATAATGAAGGTTTTCCGCAAGATGTTTAATCTTCCGAAATAAAATCTCCCACTAAATGAAGGTAAAACAATAATCAAAATCAGAAGTAACAAAAGACGTTAAAATAGATTTTCCTTTTAATTTAAACTACCTCAGACTTAGCACGAAAGCAATTTTTCTATAGTTCTTTTCAAAATTCAAAATTTTTCTATTTCTCTATAGTATCAAAATCAAAAATAAGCGCAGAAATAAGCGGAGAAACAGACAGGAAACACGAGCAACTTTCTTTTATAATATGTATAGAACGGATGAGTAGTTTCGAAGATTACCTACTGCTACATACACACAAACATACCTACAAATTTTACCACTTTATAATATTATTAGTATCTGTGGATGAATTAAAAAATATTATGATCTCGACGTACTGTACAAAGACCTGAATTAAATTAAAATAAAAACTAAAATTACCTAATCTAAAAATAAATTAATACTAAATTGATTAAAACTAATAATATAAAAATGGACCCTGTGGCTTGTACCAAGTACGCTGGCAGCATTTCCTCGTTGAATGGCCATACTAATACGTTGGCCAAGGAAAGTGCCTTCGGTCTCCCGTCGCATCAATAAGCCTCTTCGAGATGTCTTTGAAGAGGCTCATTGCTGCAGGGCCCCACGGACCGAGTGTCTCGACTCCGAATGGTACAAAACCATATTCGGCGCCGAGGCCACTATATTTAGAAAAAATATAGAATATATATATATAAGTACTAGCGACCTGCTCCTGGCTTCGCATTGAGTTGAAATTTTCAAAAATACTTTCTCAACGAATTAAAACAAACCTAATACCAAATTTCAGCTATCTAAACCTAGTAGTTTTAGCCGTGCCTTGATCGTCGGCCAGGGCAAACTATTTTATAAATACAGATAGATTAGTAATAAAGGACTGGTGATTCGTAAGTTTAAAATTTGAAATCATATATTTTCGGTAAACTTCCAAACAATAACATCATCGTCCGGTAAATAACTGAAATTATGATCCAATTCTACAAAGTGATTACTCATCACTTTGTAGAATTATTGGGATAGTGTAACAATGAGTTACAAGTTTTAGTCATAGATGCACGGAGTCATACAAGTCTGGAACACGATGACGTGAACGAAGCAAAATAATGTTTAAACTGAGTCCACTTATTTGTAAACAAAATTCAATACCAAGGTGCTTTCAATATTAACATGTTCAATATTATGTTTTCCTAATTTAAAAACATTAAAATATTATAGAAATGATTCTTCAATATATGAGAATAAGAAGTAGTAGCCTATTTTTATAAATTATACAAGTGGGCCTGCCTATACGGATAATTCAACCCAACCGTCTAGCTAGTACAGTGCTTCAAGCCTTTTGATTTTTAACCCTTGACGCCCGACGCAAAAAAGACGTGTTATAAGTTTAACCTGTGTATCTGTCGTGGCATCATAGCTCCCAAAAGCATGGGCCAATTTTGATCCATTTTTTTGGTTGTTTGAAAACTATCACGTTAGCTTTCAAACAAAAATGGTTCTTAGCTATGATTTATGAGGATCTGTTCAGGCGTTCAAATCATCAGCTCATTTCCTAGTTGACGAAGGGATCTCATTAACTTCCACAGGTTCGATTGATTTGAAGTTTAGTGTACTGTTACTTCGGTGGTATTTCCTGGCAAACTACTTGATACTGACGCTGCAGCATCAAGTAGTCTGCGGGATAATAACAATAACAATAATATTTATTTCGGATAATTTACAATCCATATACAAAAGGGGAATTTAATTTAGAATTATTAACGAAAACAAATATTTACAAAAATAAATTTAAAATTAAAGTGACATGTAGTCTTCAGTAACTTACAGCAAGCAGATATAGCGTGTTTGGGCTCCTTAGAATGGTCTCAATAGAATATCGGGGGTTAGTTTATAATTTTTTATTATGGTTTGTTAAATGCACATCCTGGACGCCAGACCTTTACAATAAGGATCACTACATGACAAAATAATGTAAAAATTATTCTTTATTCTTGTCTTTGTGGCTATTTCTGTCTGCTAGAGTATCCTTCGTCCATTGCTGGAATATTGTGATCGCCACGTGAACTAAAGCTCTCTACCTATACCTACCACGTTAAGGAACTGTAGTACTTTTTTGATAGAGGCATTCTTCACATCTTCACAAGCCATTGTGTGGCTTCCTAGGATGTGACTGCGCTTGTGCATCAGGGGGCCACACTCGCACAGGATATGCATTGGTGTTTCTTCTGCCTCATGGCAGAAGCGACACTCTCCCGTACTAGTGAGCCCCATTACTTTTAGGTGCCTATTGAGGCGGCAGTGCCCCGTTAATGTAAAAATTAAGTAGGTACTCAAAAAACTCGTAAAGTAATTATTATAATTAGTGAAACCGCCTTAGTAGTTTTATAGTAATACGGGATAACTAAGACAAAAAATAACCCACTTATGCATTAGCCAACAAGTAACTTGAAAACAGTTGCCAAAAAAATAGCTCCATACTTATGGGTGCCATCAATCACCATCATCATCATTAGTCAAGACTTGAAGAGGCCACATGACACAAAATTGACGAGAAAACATGGTTTTCGGTTAACGGCTTACATTCCAATTTCCCGTCTTTACATGAAGACGACAATAGATAAAACGAGCAAAGCTACGAGGAATATTTACATATAAATTCGTATTAAATCCTGTGAATGTTGTTTTGTTATTTTTAATGATAAATAAATATTATCATTAAAAATTGTATGTAAAATAAATGTAAACATTATTCAACGGCATAACATTCAGTAGAGTACAGAGACTATTTGAAATTGATGCAGAGACGCCCACATGCATACACGAGTGTGAGCAAACTAATCTATTTTGAATTGATGGAAGGTCAACGTCTACAGATGAACGCTAGGCATACAGTGCCGACTACACTACTTCTGCTAAACATGCGAAGATTGCAAAAAAACAGACATTTTTTAGATAAATCAAGGTTCGTCTATTACATAGGTAGGTATTAAACACGCTATGGTGTCGTTCGGCTACTGAATGTTTTTTTTTTTAATTTATTTAGTTTTATTACTTCGATATTTAGTTGTTATTTGTAATTAGAAATATTATTATATATAGATTTTTACATACAAAAATAAAATATTAAATAATTTATACAAGTGATATACAATCTATAGAAATAAAAATGAATCGCTAAAGGCAAACCTCCAGAACGCTTCGATCAATTTTTTTTTAATATTCGTCAGATCCGACGCACGTATGGAGTTTATTCCTTTAAACGTATAAAATTTTCCTCGTGGCAATATATAATTGGATAACTAATTATTCAGTTAACTGGAAGTAACTAAATAATATAAAGAAATCATTTAGTTACTTCTGCATACTCAGATGTCACGTGTTCCAACAAAAGTTTTGTTAGTTACGTTCCGTAAACACAGATGTTACTACGTTTTATAAGTTCAAATAGTTAATTTGATCGACGACAGACAGTTTATAAAGCGCTATCGTTTCGTTTTTCAACACGGACTACACTTTTCATACAAGATTTCGAAGTTTGCTTTTATAAGCCCAGAGAATAGAATTAGGGAACATAAAAATGCATGCGTCAACCGTCGTACAAATGTGAAAGTGACAGATAACGTAACGCTTTTTATTTAACGCTTGTATTAATTTTACTCTTCAATAATTCCATACGCGGGCCTTATATGAAAGGAGTAAACCCCAAAAATTAGAATAAATCCAGTTTCTTTTTTTACATCTGATAGTCCAATTGAAAGATATTTTAACTGTATAGGTATACCTATTTGAGCCCTCTTTGGTCCAATAGCTTTTGATAGAACGACGTCTGTCGGGTCAGCTAGTTTATTTCGCAACGGTCCACTTGTCCCTACCATCTCCCTCTGGTAGAGGTTATAAAATATGCAGTAACTAATATTATTTACTGTTTATTTGAGCATCTCACTCCACATGGCACAGCATAGTGATTACGGTACAGACAATTAAGCGTCTTCAGGGATGCGTTGGTATTCCTTCTCACCTTATGCATCAGGGATACATTTTAACATAGCAGTTACAAAAAAGTAACATTTTTGTGTGTGCTATGTTGTCCTTTAATATATATATATTTTAGTAATATCCAATCTACCTACTTTTTAATATATTATTACAACTTAATCATGACAACTATGGGTAGTGAAATATGTAGTCATAAGATGACATATAAAGTCACAGTTACATAAATTATACTTATCTAAGAGGTAAAGTTTGTATGTACGTTTGTTTGTATGTATGTATCTAGGAGGTAATCTTCAAAACTAACTTTCCGATTTAATAAAATCTTTCAATAGTTAGAATAGAAAGACGCGACGACTGTTGTGTTGTAATTTTAACATTTACATTTTATTAAAAAAAAAAAACAAGTTTAAAAATGCAATCTGAATCTGCCCATATGGACATTAGATCCAGCGTCATATTGGCGTATTCAAGGAAACGGCGACATATGGCCGATGACGTCATGCATGCGAACGCGCCTGACTGATATCGTGGTTATTTACACGGATGTTTGATACCTAAAAATCCTGCTAATTTAAAGAGGCGAAAGTTTGTGAGGAACATGTGTGGATTTTGTTACTCTTTCACGCAAAAATTACTGAACGGATTTTGATGAAACTTTGCAGTAATATAGTTTATACGACCAAAAAACACATAGGCTATAATTTATAAAAAAACACAGCCAAGAAAGAAACGCCTAAGATTCAAACGTCGCCAGGCAAGCTGTTGGTTCACATGATTGTAGGTGGCTATAGTTGGGAAAGGTTAAGGGACTAGGAAAATGTTCTCTGGCATCCTTTATTCACTTACCGAAACACAACAGCATACATGCTGTTATTTCACGGTGGTCTTCTATAAAACGGTGGTTACAATTTAAAACTACGAAACGCAGAGTGTCTTGCGACTATTAAAACACCCAGACTAGTACCAACTTTTAAAAGTTCATTCACAAAGTTGGTTGTGCAGGAATCGAACCTGGGACGCACACCTGAGTAACCTCCCCCCTAATTCTCTAAAAGGACCGACCAGAAGCAGCCTGGATCCACTGTGGACCTTTGGCGCACGTCCTACGCTGCGCTTGCCGATCCGTGGCCTTCACTCCAGAACCTTTCCGCCCCAGCGGCCGTCGGCTGTTCGTACTATGTGTCCTGCCCACTATCACTTCAACTTACTAATCTGCCGGGTTATGTGGAATATCCTAATTCCTGATTCGATCTCGCAATGTAACCCCGAGCGTAGCCCTCTCCATAGCTCGTTGAGCAACGATGTTTTGTTTTAAGAGACTGAGGAATTTTAGACGAGAAGATGTCTCGGAGCTTGATATTACATAAAATATCTAGTTAGATGAAAACAGCGGACAAAGAGACGGTATCAATCAAAATGTGGTAAGTATATTTTTTTTTTTCAAAAATGAGTTAAGCACACGAAGCATCTTTGTATGTAAACAACATAAATTTTGTTGTGTGCAAATGTTGTATTATATGTATATCCCGTGAACCGGTTAGGGTTAACTATAGCTCAAGGGTGGTTACTTCCCTAAATAGCCTAGATAAGCCACCAACTTTAAAATCTCTGTACTGTAAAATTAACTTTTCTGCACATACCATATCTGTGTTCTATGACATCGATGTACAATTTAGAGATACATCCATATTCCACACATAAATAATTAGTATAATTAAAACAATACAATCATATCGAGAAATAAATATTCATTTGTAGCACCAATATATAATTTGTATATGGAATGCTATTAGATAAGATGATGATGTATCGCGTGCATTCATTCAAAAACCAATTTATATTGTACCCGCGTTGCTATTTACTCTTTAAAGAAAATAATATGACGCATGATTAATGACGTTATAAATAATTATTAGCACTTTTCTTTTACTAATTATATATTCCAACATTTGTTTCGGAATGTCTCGTAAAAATTAAAATTTAATGAACATCGCATACGATTTTATTTATAAATTACGTCTTAAATTTACTTTAGGTGAATTCTTTTAGGTACTATAAATTATCTCATTGTAGATAGGACTATAAATAACACATATGAGATAAAAGTTAAAATCAAAAAATGTTTTAAGAGAAAAAAAAGAAAACACATGAATGTTTTCACGTGTAACAGCTCACTGTTCTCATACTTTATTGGACTCGTGAAATATGCAATTATGCATTGCATAAATTTTTATCGATTAATTCAGCCATTACGAAAAGTTAAATTATACTCGTAGGCGCCTGTTAATTGTTTAGAAATTTTATTGGAGTTTACTCCTTATAAATTGATTTTTATTAAGGCCCCCGGTATGGAAATTTTATGAGTAAAATTAATATAACCGTTAACTTAAAATCGTTACGCTAAGTATCTGTCACTTTGACATTTGTGCGACAGCTGACGCATGTATATATGTTTCCTAATTCTATTCTCTGGGCTTATAAAAGCAAACGTCGAAATCTTGTATGAAAAGTGTAGTCTGCGTTGCTCCTTTATAAAACTAAACAGCCAGCGCAGCGACATCTGTCGTCGAAAAAATGAACTATTTGAACTTATAAAACGTATAGTGACACCTGTGTATATCGAACGTAACTAACATAACTTTTGTTTAAACACATGATATCTGAGTATGCAGATGTTACTAAATAATATAAAGTAATTAGGCATCTTTTGATGTAGGTACTTTGTTAGGTATCAGAGGAAAATTTTATACATTTAATTTTTTACGTTTAAGTAAACTCCAATAGTGCGTCAGAGCTGACACACACACACACACACACACACACACTTTTTTATTTTATATATTTCTAGAAATAATATGTGGTTTATAATGGACTAACTTATTGAAGCTTAACAACTACAACAGTCTAACTAAAGAATATTTTTTATCGTCGACTAGTATTGTCAAGTTTGTTTATTGACTAATTGACTTTATTGACTTGAAATTTCGAAAATTAGAGAGATTAGTAAAAAAATGGTAAGAAGAAGAAGAAGACCATAACTTAAAATTGTGATTTTACCTAAAAAAAAAAGCTTAAAAAACGAGCTTAAAAAATAAGCAAAGTTATTTTTGTGATTCTTTCAAGAGGAACGCGCCTCTAGAGAACCTGTTAAATAGAGCCATTACAGTCACGGTAGGACTACTTTCATTGTGCCACATCGCCGCCTATTCATTAGTGGCAAGTGGTATGATTGTATTCAAAATCACCACACTACTAAATGGTCGTTGCACTTGAATTACTCGACCGAATAATTGGTTCAGACCACGCCTGCTCGTTTTGTTTTCATTCAGGAGTAAGCTTTATTAAGCTAGCGACTCGCCTTCGGTTTTGCTATTTTTCTATATAATAAAACATTTATGACATTACTCGGAAGTTTACTGTTCAAGAACAAAGCATAAATATCTCTGCAAAAAGTTAAAATAAAAAAAAGTTTCATTTATTAAAATTTCAATCATACTACGAACTATACAAATTTGGTGTAATTCCCTGGAAGATTCACTAAAAATAGAAGCGAGACATTACAGAAAAGCTATGTTCGGTACTTTTGAATGCTTTTAAAAGCCATAAAATTGTTTAAGCCTTACAAATAACATGTATACACCCACGTCAACGTGCTATTACCTTCTTTTATGGGGTAACATAAAAGGCAATAAACAGACTCTCAGACCGTTTGTAGAGCATTTAACAGATTGGGATTTAGTGAAGATAGCGCTTTTAGACTGATTAATTTTATTCACAGTAGGTATAACTTTCACAGTAGAGAGTTAAACTTTTTAAAATATAATTAAACTTTTTTAAATACAGTCTATTATGCTCTTTATATTTATATCTAAAACTTAAATAGTTTTAATTTTACTCTAAAAAGTCAAAAAGTCTAAAAGTCGATTTTCTATCGCACACTATGGAGAGTGTGCATCTATACTGTACGATTTAATCCAACCGGAACCGTTCCACTTGCGGACCACGGAGCATTGCGGACCACTAGACGTGGGTAGGGGTTTCATCCCTTCGTGGTCGATGTACCTCGATCACGAACAAAGCGTTTCAGTTCCACCTTCCTTGTTCGAACTGCTAAGGAGTGGAACTCATTGCCTGCGTCTGTGTTCCCACAGAAATACAACCTCGGGGTCTTCAAAACTAGGGTAAATGGGCATTGACTAGGTAAGCGTGGTCCACCTTCGGCCACATCTGCACCTCACATCAGGTGAGATAGTGGTCAAGCGCTACCTCGATTTCATAAAAAAAAAAAAAAATTAGGCGACGAAAATATCGCTTTTCTGCCAAGTTCTCGTCTTAATGGACTTATCTTGAAAAATGGGACAAGTGCGAGTTGAACTCGCGTAAAGAGGGTTCCGTACGGTGTCACCTATCCGCACAATATTAATTGATTTACCATTTTATTTTAATATCATGGACTTCTTATAGGTTTTCCTATTATCTATAAGTAGAAAACTAATTTCTGTATTTTTTTCATAATTTTAGGTTCAGTAGTTTCGGAGATAAGGGGGGGGGGGGGATGGTCGGACAGACGGACACACGAGTGATCCTATAAGGGTTCCGTTTTTTTATTCGAACTTACGGAACCCTAAAAAAAATTTAATAGTTTCGAAAACTTTCCGCGAAACTGTGGGAAAGTTTTGCAGCGAGGTTTGTTCAATTGTTGTCTCCATTATTTAATTGTAATAAAGATGAAGATTTCGATTGCATTAAAGGTTCATGCAAGTAATTAATTTGACTTTTTATTTTGTTTAAGATATTTCAAGCAAGAATTTTGATATAAATTGTGTTCCTCAACGAAAAGTAATTTTATCTTTACGGTTGAGTTGTTCATGGGAGCAATTACGACTTGGTTATGTGGGTAGTTGCGAATCGTAGGTCATTCACCTCGAACTTGATTGTGTGTGTCCCCACACAAAGATGGGACACAAAGATGGGAATCTCTTAGACATTTATGCATTATGGTGAAATTCGATGCAAATGTTATGGGAGCCAATGCATTGTAGACTTCTTGTGAAGCCAAGACCTTAGCAAGACGGACCACCGTTAATGATGTTACCGTTTCTAACTCATTTGTATTATGTGTCCTAGAACATCAAGTGCAATAACTTTAAAAATGCTTTGAACTTAATTTCCAAAAGGTAAGTATCTAGTTTAAATTAGATTTTTTTTAAATATTTCATTTAAACATGAAATGTAATAAGTTCTATATAGGTAATTCTTAACGAGTCATTTAACAAAGGATGTTTATGGAATTTTGAATGTAAATACTTTGAAGTAGTCTTGAGTTTTGATAAATAATAAAATTAAGAAATTTTTCTCGGGACTGTCAATATCAATAGGATATTTCCAGAGAATTTATATTATAGAAGAAACAATTACATGTAAGCAATAATATAGAAAATAATGGCAATTTGCCACTATGTTCTTATGTTATTCTTTTTTCAGCGCTGAGGATTTTTTTTAATATAATAAATTAAAAAAACATATGATATTTTAAAAAATACAATAAATTAGCTTTTCTAATTCGATGGTTTACAAACTAAAGATATTATATTTTGTGCTTATTTCAAATAGCGATTGTAATAAAATTGCTGATAGTATCGCATGGAAATATTTATATAGAAATACAATTAGGTACTAGGATTTCATTTATATCGTATTTTACGTCAAATATTCAGGATTTATCCTGAATATTTACGACAATCAAAAAGACAATTTCTCAACTTGATACATAAAGATATGATTATCAAAGTAAACTATGTATTTCTCGAGTCCTATATGGAATTGTATTATTTTAAATTTATTGAAATTCTCTTTAAAATAATAGTAAACTTCGTCTGCGTTGAAAAATATAAAATATAATACCTAAATAATCCCTGACATCTTTATTGCTATGACGACGGTGGGCCGAATTTTTTATATTCTTAGACGATCCCTCGGGAATCTGACATAGGATAAAAAGTATAGAATACTTTTTATCCTGAACAAATGTTAGGTAATAAACTATCCGTGTGCGAAATTTCATCCAAATCCGTTCAGTAGTTTTTACGTGAAAGAGTAACATAGGTACCTACAACCATCTATCCTCACAAACTTTTTATAAAATAGGTATTAGTAGGATTAGATTTAGAGTATTTACTTTTTGTATTACTGGTAATTTGTTTAGGAGAGTAGGTAGGCATAACGATAAAGTAGGTCTATGCTGTTATGCAAATTGCATGTCTGAAACAGATAGTATGTAAATATTCCTCGATTCAGAGCGCACTTCCTGAGGAAGAACTGATAAACTTGCAAATTGTGACGCCACGTAAGTAGAGCACGAAACCCAGCTACTTGCTACTAGGTAATCGTAGGCGTAATTATAGGCTGTTGAAATTTTCATATTATTTTTATAATAACTGATCCTGCAACGTGCAACTATTAAATTTCGCTAATATAAAGAAGACAAATTTAAGCACACTTTCAGAAAATGTAAAAAATACCTAAAAAAGACCAAAGGAAACGTGGGAGATATATTACTGGAAACAGCACAGCTTTATATTTATTTATTTATTTATTATTTGAACAAAAACCCTTTTAAAATATTACAGTAACAATCTAATATACATATAGGTATTGTATATTAGATTAATAACAAAGCTGTAAATAACAAAGTAGGTAAATAACAAAGCTCAAGAGTTTGTTTATTGGTTGAACGCGTTGGACCGTAAATCGATTTCTTTTCTATGGTATTTTTATCTATGATAGGTTTCTTCTGTTTTCTAGCACCTGGCAACACAAGAGTTGCGGCGGACTAAAAGGTGGCAACCTATATTTTTCCAGTTATTTAGACCGGTCTCTTTTTTATGGCGCTTCATATAGTTTCCAAACAAATGAGTGTAATGTTAAAAAAAAGGTATCAAAAATAATTATGGTAAAGGTACTTGCGGCAAGATTTAAACCCTGCAGCGTTGTAGGACCTCACGTATAATCTTTAATTTAAATCACATTTCCAACAAATAACAGATAGGTGCAGAATTTTACGATGGGATCTTAGACTAGGAGGAAGAGCAAGTCGGATTTAAAAAAATACAAGATATGTATTAGAATGGAGATTTGTCTGTTCAAAAATTTGGAATTTAAATGGTAACATACACTATCATTATGGGGGTGATTAATTAGGAAATAATATTATTAAGTACCTTATAAATCCTAACTAGTATGTATTATAAAGGCGATAATGAGTTTGTTTGTTTGTCTGTTAAGTATTCACGCCTGAACAATCAATCGTCATCAAATTTTGCATACACAATACATTGTCAGGCACTACTGTCAGGTAACTACGAATCGTGGACTACGCAGACACAGTCGCGTGTTGCTAGTATTTTAATAAAATAAAATAAAAAAACATGAAATCTTCTACACGTGCTAAGGGAATAATATTCTAAAGGTTTACAATTGAAGGTTGTGTTTAGTATTCGTCTGCATTAAGAAAATGATGCCATAGAACCATTTTTAACTCTAACAGTAACTAATCCTTATCATTACATAGGTACATAGTATAAATTGAAGTCGCTGTCCGCGTCTGTCTGTCTGTATGTTCTCTAACTCCTCCTAAACCAAGCAACGGATTTTGATGCGGTTTTCACTAATGAAAAGAGCGTTAAACTAGGAAGGTTTTTATATATAATTTGCAGAAAAAAATATACTCGTGCGAAGCTTAACGACTTATCTACTCAACCGATCATGGAATTATTCATACACACTTTGTCAGAAATACAGAAAAGGATATAGGGCACCTTTCATAAAAAAATGTTACAGATAGATAAAATCTAAAAATAAAAATAAATTAAATATATGAGCAATAACACCTAAGAAAAAAGGGCGCGGATGAAGTAGCGGGCAAATACTAGTTTTACTTAACAATTTTTCACATTATTATGAGGTACCTACAGAAAAAATACGAGTACGACAACATAAAACATTTCCGTTCACCACTTACCATTAGAACTTGAGGAAACTTGTGAATGCGTTTATCGATTTGTTACGAAGGCCTTCGAAAGCTCGTAAAGTAATAAGTGACACGCAAAGTTATATTTATTTACGTAACAGCACAATTAGAGTATGTTTTCTTTTAATATTGGAATATGAAATCGAGCCTGACTGCGGATTTGATGATTACGAAATCGCTTACGTGCACGAAAACCGTTATAAGGTCACTGAAAGTATATATAACTAAATATTTGCAAGCGCACATGCGATGCATTGTTTCCACTAGGTAGGTATAGTGTTAGTAAAAATAAAATGGTCCGAGAATCGTAAAAGCTGTAAATATAGGCGAAGAATATTGTCATTTCAAGGTTTTTTTAAAGTAACATTACGGGATTCATACGATATCTACATACATCCTACTAATATTTGTATGTTTGGATATTTGGGTGTTTGTTACTAAATCACGCCAAAACGGCTGAACGGATTTGGATGAAATTTGGCACACAGATAGTTTATTACCAGTATTTAACGTATAGGATACTTTTTATCCTCAAAAATATTAGGTTCCCCAGGGATCGTCTAAAAATATTTAAAAAAATCGGCGTAACCGTCGTCGTCGTCACAGCGAAAGTCACAGCGTCTGAAAGAGCGATATAATTTACAGAAGAAAATTGCATCTGTGCGAAGCCGGGAGCTGGTCGCTAGTGTATATACAAAATAATTCACTGTCCACTTCTGTCTGTTTCTCCGCTAACTCCTAAACACATTTTGATACGGTTTTCACTTATGGAAAGAGCGATAAACAGGAAGGAAAGTTTGTGTATATTTGCAGAAGAAAGTAGGTCTTTATAATAAAGTTGGTGTGATTCCTACGTGCTTTTTAAGTTATTATACCACACTTCCTTAGAGTTTAAGCTGTCCCCTCAACTCTTCTATAGAAAGAAATCATAATGCATCTCTGTCTTACCGTCCGCAAGAATAGTGTTTTTATAACATCTCTGCTGTACAAAGACTCGTCTGATAGTTTTATAATGATGGGTCTCATTTAGCATTCAGGACCTACGACACGGTGGACGTGCGGCGCGTGCCGCCAAAGCCGACGTGACATAAAAGACCCATTATGAAAGTCACGGTGTCTTCACAAGTTAGAAATTTATAAAAGATCAAAGAAAATAATAATACGAAAAATTCTAAGGCAATTTTCAAAAACATCAGTTTTTAATAGAAAACTGATAGTTATTGATTTTAACTGATGAAAGAATAAATTGAATGAAATCAAAAGCTGAGAAACTTTTGAAAATTAACCAAGGAAAATTATGTACACTGGGTTGACAGTGTTATATCTAATGGTTGACAAAGATATTATCATCGTTGCGCTCATATCGAAAGCAGAAGAGGAATTCAATGAAATTAGGTATATCATAAGCTGAAGAAGAAAAGAAAAAAATAGGGTAAATTATAGAAAATAAGGCAAATCTAAAACGCTTTGTATTAACGATTTAAGCCAATTATTACAAATTAAACTTCGATGGACGCAACGCAGTGGCAATATCGATGTCGACAACTGAACATACACGCTATTGGTATGGACTACTAGACACGATTTTCCTTTATTAATGTCAAAATAAGCCGAGATCACTACGATCTCGGGAAGACGTTTACAATTTTACGCCAACAGGAATTTGAGCCTTTCAGTTTTAACATTGTGAAAGTATATTTTTACTGGCTGTGAAAAATTATGCATATTTTTTTTTTTCAATTTGAAGGTCGTCGACAGGCTAGTGGCAAACTAGGTAGACCGAAATACAACTGTAAGGCTCATTAGCGTTTCGCTGGAAGATTTTTGTTACACTACTCGTATAAGTTTCGCTTCTATGAGCCGTGTATTTTTAATAATTATTATAACAAAAATACTATATAAAATTATTTTATTATAATATTATGATAAAAATATAATAAGACATGTAAGGAAGTAACTACATTTATTTAGCTCAATTCAGCTTTTGTCCATAGAAAACAGCAGTGTATGGAGATGCGACGCGTCTGTTCAGCTTTAAAGCGCTTATAATTAATGAATTTAGGTTAAAACTTGTAATAAAAAAATTATGTAAGGTCATTGTAATAAAAAAATTAGTAAAAAAAGTACTTTAAGTATATTTTTTGTTTGTTTTTACATTAGCGAACTTTTTATTGTTTATGTGGTTTTTATTGTTTTTATTGTTTAGTTAGCAAACAATATAATTCAACGTATAAGCCATAGTATGAAAATAGCCCAAGAAAAGTTTTGTGATTAATAACAAATAGCATCGTCTAAACTTTTAGAAACTTTTACAAATGAGAAGCATTTTGAAAAAAAAAAAAAGTACTAAAACCACATTACTGTGTGGTATAAATGCATTAAATTTTCGAACCCCTATGTTGCATAATAAGGCAAAACAAAAGGATGTTGGTATAATTATGCGGTCACTATTGAATATGAATATTCATTATTCGGCAAGGTGCCTTTTTTTTTATAACATCCGTCAGGGAACAGATTGTGGGCAAGGTGGTTTGTAACATCTGCGTATCCGGATTACGCGAATCACGAAACAAATCAATGCATGCACCTGTTATTACATATAATTAAAAAAAAAAATTATACGTAGAAAGCAGTGGATAACGACAGGTGAACTTTTTAATTTTTTTGCACAGGATATTAGAGACAAAATTTTAATTATTTATTAATCAGTTAAATGGAATTCTTTATTGGTTTAAATTGATTCATATTTGAAACTGAAATTAAAACATTAAATAATAATGGTAGGTACCTATGTCTTTAACGATGATAAAATCAGCAACACATTGTAGGTATATAAGATACCTACTAACCTACTTATAATAAAATAATACATACTAATGTTGACAAAATACCTATTAATAATGGCAAAAAAAAACCTACATAAAATCGTGATTTATGAAGAAAAAGCACACGTCATATTTTGTTGACTTTTTTTTTCATTTATTTTATGCGCCTAAAAATGACCCAGAATAAATGTATTAAATTACATTGTAAAATATAATTATAATTATAGATAACAAATTATTGAAAATCTGTTGTCATTACATCAATATAAACCTTTCACATTATTAAATATGAATCTAACATATTGTGTTAAAATAAAGTAAGTATAGATACATGGAATGATTTAAATTCTGTCATCAAAATTTCATTGATGTACCTATTCGTGAACAGAATATCATTACAAGCATAAAGTCCAGAGAGAATTAAAATAAAAAAGATACCTACCTACTTACCTATATATTTCAGTGCGAAATGTATTGTGATGTTAAATTTTATCGCGATTCTCTGTTTCCCTGGCATTTAGGTCACCTGGACCAGGTCCAAAAAATTTGTTAACACGACGTCAATATTGTTGCTTTACATTAAAGTTATCATGAAAGATCTACCTAATTTTATATTAAAGACTATCTTGTATCTACACTAAACAACTAACCCTACTCTTACGTGTGAATTCAATAAGTCATGTAGTATGTGAAAATTATAGAAATGATGAGAACATACCTACTAAACATTCATAGGCACTCATGTTTTGCCGGCTTTCTATAAAGCCTAGGCATAACCTAGACAGAGTCGTAACTTGCAGCTCATTAGTACGGCAGTTTTATAAATGTTATTTATGCAAATATACACTAAAAAGCACAATTGTAATTGTCACTAATAATATAGTCATACCTATACAAAATGTTATAAAATACGAAAGTGAGTTTGGTTTGTTTGTTTGTTACCTATGCTTTCACGCTTTAACTAATCAACCGATTACCATGAAATTTTGATACACGTTACCAGAGATACAGAAAAGGACATAGAGTTATTACCTTACATTAAAAAAAAATGTTCGCGAGGGATCATATAAATATATTTTACCTGTTCATATATTTTTTCGGCCGTTATATATTTTTATTTTTTATCGCGGACGAAGACGCGGGCACCAGCTAGTGAGCAATAAATATTAAGAAAAGGAACAATACTTAAGAAAAGGAACGAAATAAATAACACTTAAGAAAAGGAACGCGGACGAAGTCGTGGGCAAAAGCTAGTGACAATAAAGATTGAATAATGTTTGAACACTCAAGAAACGGATCGCGGACGAAGTCGCGGGCAAAAGCTAGTGACACTAAAGATTGAATGAATGTTTGAACACTCAAGAAAAGGAACGCGGACGAAGTCGTGGGCAAAAGCTAGTGACACTAAAGATTGAATGAATGTTTGAACACTCAAAAAAGGAACGCGGACGAAGTCGCTGTCAAAAGCTAGTGATACCATGCAATATAGGAAAAAGCGGCTGGTGTAAAGCATGACGGCGGGGGTGGCGTGTGCGATGCGTCATCCCCTCTGAAACGCACCCCCATACACACCCTCTGCCTCTCCTCTACCTACCTACCTACCTACCTACCTACAAACTAGCGATCGATCCCGCGTACACAAATGCCATGCGCAAAGTCCGCCCTTTTTGTTTATGCTTTTTTTTCTATTCGCCACTAACAACTTAAATGACATTAAAGACATTTTATTGTTACATACCTACATATATAAAATATAATTTTGGAAAAATATTTTTTTAAATAAAATAGGGTTCCGTTTAAAAAACAAATACAGTATCGGTATGTATACAATGACACAATGTTTTTATCGTCTTAAATTTATGAGAATAAAGTAAATAAGAATAAAGACTCACTGGCATTCATTCATTATTTCCTCCTGCGAACGAACCTGGACTGGAGCTAACTTCTCAACACTCTCTTCGTAGTTACCGAAACACTTTGTTATCTTCTCGTCAAATGTATTCACCAAATCTTCAAGAGACCCCGAGAAAGTCTCTGTAAAGTTATCTCCTCCACCGTTTTGCATATTATCCTGTTTGCACTTCACCGGTTTTGGTTCCTCGTTATCGTTTATAATGTTCGAGTCAGTCTTCATTATAATAATTTCATTTTTAAGATTGTTTATGTTACTGAAGTGTACATCGTTACCGTTTATGGTTTTCTGATGCAGTTGATAATCTGCGGTGGAGAGACAATCGTCTGTTTCCTCGATTTGCGCGAGCGGTGCTTCGAATTCAAGCTCGGCCATTCTGCGCGCTAGAACTACTTCTCGCATATCAACACAACGCGTCTAAGCGCGCTTATTGCCGCGCGGACACTGAAAAAAATTGAAATTCTGCAAGTGTGGACTGCAGTGTTGTCCTGTTAAATTCAGGGTTACCGTAAACGCAATCTAAATTTGCCGTATTTTTGAGGATATGTTAAAAAAGAAGCCGTATTTGTAGAATAAAAATCTTGTTTATTTTAAAGAATCTTCTTTCTTCACAGTATAAATTTTGAACCGACTCTGTTATTATTTCTAATTCGTTAACTTATGTAGAGTTTTTTCTTACCTTTCATTCTGCAAATAATTTCATTTGCGTTAAAAATCGCGAAAATTGGAAAGTCAGTTCTCTGAAATTGCTTGAAGTGAAACAATGTCTGTCTATTTGTATATTGAGACCTATTCTCCCTCTACGATTGAGACCGTAGAGGGAGAATAGACTAGAGTGGTCATTAAAATAATAATAGCCGTGAAAATGAGACGCATTTATTCTTTATTACCTTAGAGGGAGTAAGACACATTCTTATATTTTTTGTCTCTCTTTGCGTATGCGTTTCTGTTGTTTGCCACACTTGAAAGTGTGGCACACAAATCTCATGGTGGATATACTAGCACTTTGTATATTGCCGATTTTTCATATTTCAAGTTGTTTTCAAAGTTCCTATGTATTGTGGTAGGTGTGGTACGTGTTGGTGAACGTGGTGAAAATGGTGAACTGTTGTATTTTAGGCCTTAAAAACCGATCAGAGCGAAATATTGAAAACATAACCTTTCATATGTAAGTGCTTTATTTTTTGGTTAAATGCAATAATTTTTGGATGCATGTTCAGTAAATATTTAATTTATGTCTTGTTATATATTTAATAACTGTTTTAGATGATATTTTTATGATTTTTCGATCACAAAAGATTTGTTTTGAGACTATAAACCGTACAAGTCGTGTAGCCATCTTAAATTATTGGTGACATTTAGCAATTACATGTAAACTAATATAGTAGGATTATACACATTTTAAGGATACCAGCGCATGAATTTTTTTTCCCCTAAATGTTGGGTAATATATATTTAGTTTTACGAATTATATTAGCACTATGCCTTTTTATTTCTGTAAATAAATAGCAATTGCGTTTGGTTACAGTTTTCCGAAGGATTTTGGCTTATTGAAGGAATGGGTTGCTGCAACTGGTCGCAAAATTGGAATCCTTCTAAGTTCATACGTGTATGTTCGAAACATTTTGACGCACAGTGTTTCCGGAAGACGAAAAGGTTAACAATTCTTCGACTATAGTTATCAGTTAATATTTCTTAATAATGCTTTTTTAATGCCTGTGTTGGATCAGACTATTCTATGCACATGTAATTTGCCGCAATCAGAATCCCCTACGGTAAATAAATATGTTTCAGTTTTTCTGTTAGGTACTGCATTTAATTTGCACTGCAATGCGTACGCGTATTATTAGGAATGATGCAAAATTATAATATTTATCCCACATTTTTACAGAGTCTGGGAAGTGATCAAATACCGATGGAATACACGCATAGAAAAAAGACTGTACATAGAATTACACAGTAAGACATTGCTGGCTGATAAAAGGGAAAAAATCGTTTTAAGAGCTAAAAATTAGCCTCTAACAAATAAAAATGCGAAGCTTTCTGATGTTATAGCGCAATTGCAGTCAAGATTTCTAATAAATCAAGATGGTGCAGATATGCTATAGAGCCAGTAAAAAAGACATTATAAAACCTAAAAAAATGAATTTACTGGAACTACGACAATTTTGACTGTTCCTCATTTATTGTTTTATTTTTCCTGTAGGTATCCATGTTGTTCACTTGTTAATATATTAAATTTTTCCATATAGTTACTTAATAAAAGTTAATAAAAATAAATTAATAAAATTTATTATATATAACATTGTTTTATTATCCATATTAAATGAAATAATTACTACTGAACCGATTGTGATGCCGTTTTAAGTTTCAAACGAGGTTTAACTTTAATACGGCTATATAATACTTTTAACCGCAAAAAAAAATAACATTTTCCCATCGGAAACTTATTACGCGTGAGCCAAGTCGCAGTCAGAAGCTAGTTATATAGTTAATACTATTTATGATTGTCATCAATGATGAGTTGTCATAATCCATATTTAATATTGCAAAAGTGAGTTTGTTTGCCATTCCTTCACGTCGTATCGGAGTCAGAAAGACTTGATTTTTTGAATAGGGATAGTTGAAAGGTTGGAGAAAGACAGAATACTTTTTACCACGAGAAAATGTGTTCCTGGGGGAAACTTATTCTACGCGAGCGAAGCCGCGGGCAACAGCCAGTATTTAATAGTAATGTGATGATCAATGATATAAGCTATGTGATGTTTTGTAAACAGGGTAAAAAGTGCATGATGTGGCAACCCAGAGTTCGGTATGTACCAAAGATGTTGTATTAGTCTGTACCTATAGATGGATCACAAAATGCAGCAATATTTTATTCTTTCTAACACCTTCAAATTGTCATAAGATTGAAAGAGACATACATATATAATCTGTCGGGTCGAAGTTGAGTGAATGTCTCCATTTTGACTATACAATGCAAGCTAAAGTTATAGCGTATAATAGTGCTGTGCATTTTTATTGATAACTAGATATCGTTGATATAGATTTTAAATATATGACGGATAAAAAGTATGGCTAAATGCGTTTCGGTGTACTGTTTGGTTATTCAATATAAATAAAATTTGGGTGCGTACTGGTACTCGCCGCATTGCTAATCGGTTGTATGAGATTGTATGCAACCTCTTGCATTTATTTCACCAAAATATTTCAAAAGAATAGTTATTTTTTGAGTAGAAATATTTAGAATCCATCCTTAAGGGGTAGAACGGGAGTAGGTTTTTATTACGAGAGAAAAAAAACTCGATAATCTTAAAGTTTTATTTTTAGAAACGATATCACAAATTGGATAATCTGTGATATCGTTTCATTTTAATCTGTGATATCGTTCATCTGTGATTCGTCAACATTTTAATTTTAAGACTTTGTTGACGCTTGGGTATCCACGTATTTATTAGTAAGTTTTCTTTTTCTGGGTAATTTCTGAAAAGAAATAGTTTTTGGTTATTAATGATTCAAAAGATTTTCATAATTTTCATAGATTGAAGCATAACTTCTTTATAACTTATAGATATTACTTACTGGTTTACACGATGGTGGTAATTTTGGGAATATTGTCGGCACTGCATACGAGTGTAGAATTTTACGCTGATATCCTTGGCGAAAGCAAGAATCTTCAAAGTTCATTGAGCATATTCTTGTATATTGCGAAGCTCTCCAATCGTCGGCTTTTCTTACATTTTTTGTCCACATTTTTTTTTAAATCGATGTCGGTGGGAAATCTGTTATAAATTGATAAAAATTACTTTCAACTTGCAGTGAATGCTAGAAATTGTCAACACTATACTAAAAATAAATTAGTTATCGATATCGATAAACTTATCAAGATCAGACTACAGCACTATAAAGCAAGACAAATGTCAAATATTCCGATTAATTTTGGTTTTTGTAAATTTTAGTTATAAACACCAGCTTTTCTTTAAATAAATCAACCTTAGAGCTGTGTATGCATGTACAATGATTCATTTTTAGTAAATAATTATAAAAATTTGTTTACAAAACACCAAAATTAATGAGTGCGAGCTGTGCGACTTACCGGTGAAATGATATGTTTCCATTATTCTCCTTCAAAACACCCACTCTACTTGGACAAACGGGAACAGTACAAGCCATTCTTGGCAAGCAACAGATTTATGAAATCACACTTTCAGATTTTTATGTATTTTAAATCACATAAAGCTAAACGCGCTTGTTAACCAGCATGATATAAACAAATATGACGTTGCCTTTTTTATGGCGCGCAGCGTTTTAAGACGTCATATTCGGCTATTGTTATCTCTTTTTAACATACGACATGCAGCCATTAGAAAGACGGGTATCGAGTATCGAAGGAATCTTCAATTTTTATTGTTCCATCTATACACTAATACAATTATCTTTGGTATGTACTATGTCTCCATCCTTTTCGAGTGTACGCTCACCGCTTCTCTAGTCTATTCTCCCTCTACGATTGAGACGAAACTGAAATAAACTGACCTTGTCGTTGCTTTGACTCTCCTTGTGAATGGGTGCATTTTATATTCTGTGCTCTCGCAAGAGAGTATATATGTTCTGTGGTTCTGTGAGTGAGTTGAGTAGTTATCAATTGTCATTGTCACTCAGAATCTCAGAATTCTTATTGAATCTTTTCTCAAAATATCATAAAAATGTATTGAAATAATAAAACATTGCCTTGCCAAAATTTTATTCATGATCATGATCCAAACCATTTATATCGAAATTGGTTAGAATTCGTTATGTTTTTTGTGAAACGTAGTCTCGATTTAATTGCAATAAGACAAAATTTAAGGCTTTATAGGCATGTATACTGCTTAACTCTTAAAATAATTTTATACCTTTGAATAATTATACAATCTTTGTGTTACGCATTTTATTTCAGTTTAGCGAAACGAAATCATTACGATGTCCTCAATTTACGAAGAAACTGCTCTGACAAAGAAATTAAAGAAGCTTTTATTAAAATGAGTAAAGAGGTAAGTTTCTTCATAGAAGAGTGTATTTTCCTAGTTATTATGATATCACATTGAATATTTCACATAATCCTAGTACATATTACTTCATTTAAAAGTAAGAAACAATCTATATTATAATCTTTAATACCTGTTTTAACTAACTGTTATAATTAACATACTTTAGTTTATAAAAAGACAGATACAATCCTTAATCAATTTCAATCTAAAGTTAACTAAACTTGCTATTTTATGTAAAGGAGCCTTAATTACTTTTTATAATTGTTTAATAGTTTCATCTAAACTTATATTATAAAGTGGAAAGATTTGATTTTTGTATGTTTGTTTAAAAGTAATGATTAAACCCGTAAACTAACTGATTTAAAAAATCTTTCGCCTATAGACAAATTGGTTCTCAGGATGTAAATCAAGGCAAATTTACCTGTACAGAGACAAATATCATGTAATTAAGCTTGTGTATACTAAATGTAAATTTTTATAATAGACTAGCGGCCCACTCACATTCCCCGTTTATCCCTCTTTCCATTAGTGAAAATCGAATTAAAATCGGTCTACCCGTTCACGTGTGATTTTATATATAGAGAAGATTACTATGTGTACACAGAGCTAAGGAATAAGGGTTTTTAAAATTATATATACCAATGTATGTCTTCAAGGTAAATAAAGAAGCTTTTATTCACTGATTATGCAAAACATAATGAATTTACATACATATATTATACACTATAACATTGTGTCAACTTCCTGTTGGTCAGGCGGTCCATTGATATAAGCCTCATCCAAAATGTGCCATTGATTATGTCCAAAATTTGTGAGCAGTTCTGCGCCACTTATTGTCTTCCCACCTCTTGGTGTGTCTTCATTAAGGTCTCATCATATCCCAGGATACTCCGCTATGTCTCTTGTCCACTTGTCTTTATTTTTTTATTTTATTTATATAATCTTCAATAATGAAGATTTTCATGAAAAAGTCTCTTTTAAAACTAGCCTATACAAACTACCAGTAGTATGAATAGGGCGATCTTATGGAGCCTCATAAAAAGTGGGGAAATGTACAGCTTTCATTCCTTAATAAATTTTTCTCTTAACAAGTTTTTAGTATACACAGAAAAGATACTTAATACATAGATTAGATTAGATACAGAGATACTTAAATTAAATTAAGTTTAACGATCTCCTTTTAGTTGTTCTTTTTTAAATTACAGTTTCATCCAGACATAAATAAGGATGTTAGAGCCCAGGAGAAGTTTGTTCGTATATTGGAGGCATACAATATACTCGGAAAACCCAGCAGTCGGGCACACTATGACAGTATGATTGAGGTGCAAAATAGACAAGGTGGCACTTCATATGTCTACAGAACACATGTACCATACAAGTGAGAAATATAATCCATACTAATATTGGGCATAAAGAGGTAAAATTTGTTTGTTGGTGGTTTTATGTAAGAGGTACTTAAGCAGCTTCCAGAACAATTTCTAAAAAATATTGATTTCATAAAAAAAACGCAAATAAAAATGCAATAAGCTACAATGTCTGTGAGTGATATAAAGTACATTATATTTTGATAAAAATGTGTTTTCTGTAAAAAATTTAAATAAAATTCAAATTTGATCAAATGGTGCTGTAGAGGGCGTTGACTATGATGTTAAACATTGTCTGTATTTAAATGCAAAAATGATTAAAAAATTCATGTTGATAATATGAAGAACAAAGAGAAAACTCGTCTTATTCTAATATATTTTTAAAAAAGAAATTCCTATTTCCTAATAAAACATAGGCCAATGAAATTTTACTAATGACGTTGAAAAATAAAATTTTTTTTTTCTTAAATATGTTATCTTCATAAAAGATTACAATTAGAAATTTGACTTACATTTTGTTGTGAAAGTGTTCCTATAGGAATAATAATTTAATAGAATAATAAGTTGTTAAAAATGTTTATAATTTCGTTTTAAAATTTGCCTAGGTAAATGTTAATTTGAATTGTAATTTTCGATATCGTCCTCTTTGATTTTTTTTACACTATCTAATAGAAAATAATATGAGAAAAAAAAAAAGAAGTATTATGAAATCTAAATAAAGATTCTTTTTAAATTTTGCCCTCATAGACAAGGTGGGAAATTTCATAAAAAAGTTGCTCTTGATTCCAAAAATCATATGTGCCTATGGGGAATTCTATGAATTCTTAATTATAATATTTCCTTAGTGGTAATTTATTTATTAGAAGAATGCTTGGTTGGAGCAAACCAGCTGAGACCGAGAAAGTTATTTAGTAGTTTAATTACGTAAGTGATGTTAGACAAAAAAAATCTTTATTACATTACAATTTGCCTCTATTTTTCCTTTTTCTCGAGTTTACATGACGCATTATAAATTATAAATTTTACAATGTATTTCAGCTTGAGGAAGAATCCAAAGTACAATTATTATTACAATCAAGAAACACAGAGTACAGCTCAAAAATCTAAGGAAACCCCAAAATCATATTATGGTGTTAAGGGAATATCTAAACTACCAAATTATGTCATAATTGCTATATGTGTTGGTGTCGGAGTACTTGGATTGATCATACAAATGTTTGCTATAAGGTATGAAATATAATGTTTGATATAATTATTACTTCTTAGTTTTTTTTTTGTTGGTTCTTGGTTTTTGCATCAAATGCGTCCACTTTTTTCCATAATTCTCAGTTTCCTTGATTAAATATGCTGGCAGAACTAATGGGCTCTGGCATCCCTCACTCACTCACCGAAACACAACAGCACACGTGCTGTTATTTCATGGTGGTCTTCTGTAAGGGGGTGGTTACTGCCGCCAGACGGGCTGCCCAAATGACTGCGAAAACGTAGTGTGCCCTGCCACTACTTTCCAAATGCAGACCAGAGCCAAATTTGTAAAGTTGATTTTTCAAAGTTGACCCTGCCGGGAATCGAAGAAGTGTGCTACGTGGGAAGTATTTTATTGCCACGTGGCAATGAATGAGCTTTTCCGAAAGATCTATTTGGCATGGAGTATACAGAGGTCTGTATTCATCTAGGAAACATAATATGTATACAATATATTGGCATGGTTGGTAAATAGGATATTTGCCTATTTTTCAAAAGTGTTTTAAATGTTAATAAGTAAAATTCACATATTTACTAAAATCTAATCATAGAGAAAACCATTTTAAAATATTTTTAAATCAATATCGTAAGATCTGTCCGCCAATATCTTTCTCAATGAACTCGTGCTCTTTTCCCCGTTTCAACCTGCATTATTATTATTACTAAAACTCTTTATTTGTACCATGAAAAAGAATTAAAAAAACATATGAAAAAGAATTTAAAAAAACGAAGGACTAAGGATTCCTAAGGAGCGATACAGCAATTTCGGACAAATTATAATTTCATAGGAATCATTTCATTTTTTGCTAAGTGTAATCAATCGCTTTTAATTAAGTGAATCAATTAGAAATATAAACAAGATTACGTAACGTGGTGTTACAGAGAATCGTTTATCCAGCGTCGTAGAAAGATCGATGAACGTACTCAATATTTGTCAGAAGAATTGAGCAAAGTAAGGGAGGCAGCTCATCAAAATGGAAACGAGGTGAATAAGTTTTTAATAAATTATGAAAGTGTTATTGATCTCACTATATTATTGAAGTGAAAATTTCTTTAGGCACATCGGACACTTTTTGTATGAGGGAAAAACACTGAGCTCAGTCCACTGACACCTTTTGATATATCTATAAATATATATGTGTGTGTGTGTGTGTGTGTGTGTGTGTGTATGTATGTGTATGTTTAGGCTATAATAGGGCGATGGTAAAGAAATAATAGAGATGTATGAAAATGGGGAAAATTGGCACCCTGGACGTCATTTTTGTTTATGGTGATCATAAGTGATCACACAATCATAAATTGTCCGTATGTCCGTCGCTCACAGTCAATTATCTCGGAATCTACTAGACCGATTAAGTTGAAATTTGGTACACATATCAATTTCTGTGACCCAAACGCAGAGGTGTGACGTGAATAGATGAAATCTATTTATGGGAGGTCATTTTTGGGGGAAAGGTGGAAAATTAAAAAAAAATATATTTTGAAACTGCATCGTGTGACATATCAAATGGAAGGTCTTGTTGTGAAGATCTTAAATGTATTTTTTTGTAATTTTGAAATAAATAGCTTCCAAGTTATTGACAAAATAAACAACAATTGACCATTCCCCCTTATCTCCGAAACTACAGAACCTAAAATTTTGAAGAAAAAAAAAAAACAGAAATAGTTTCTACTTATAGATTATAGGAAAACCTATAAGAAGTCCATGATATTAAAATAACATGGTGAATGACTCAATATTGTGCGGATAGGTAACATCGTGCGGAACCCTCTTCACGCGAGTTCAGCTCGCACTTGTCCCGTTTTTTAAATGAAATGATTATGCTCGAATTTCGTCCAGTGGGTGGAATAATATTATGTATAATTATATATATAAAAAGATAAAGAACCTGTTTATATATAACAAGTATATTATATATAAGTATAGTTAGGCAATATAAATAGGTAGTTATAAGTGAAAGGTAACAGTTCAGGGGTGTGTTCCAGCACTCCTTCGGCCAAGGTTAATTTTGCTATACTGTCATTTAATTATACCCGTTCCGGCAGGCAGACCATAATTAGGTCAGGTCTCTCAGGTCGCCCGGAACGGGTATGATCAAATCTTGTCCAGATCAAATTATGCTCGAATGGCGTGCCGGAACGGCGTTTATCCGCGGTTAGAGCAAAATTAGCCTTGTCCAAATTAAATGGGAAGTAATTAAAGAGAAGTAATTAAATGGGATGCCGTTACTAAATTTGGTTAGCAACAAAAAACAGCAATTACTTACTTAAATAATTTGGGCAGCATATAAAATTTTTGTTGTATAAAAAACAATAAAAAAAGTTTTGCAAAACAAAACTCTTGTTTCGCAAACAATCTTAAAATTTGATAAGATTTATCAATAAATATATTATCAATAAAAAAATTTTGGTGAAATTAGTTTTTTCGACACCTTAGAAATTATTATGGTTGAATTTTAAAATTCAAAACTGACTGTGCTGTTTTTTTGACATCAAATACTATTAAAAAAGTAATCTTAAATTTTCTTTAAAATCAAAAGTAGCGTTATAATGTATTTAGTGCCATCTATTATGGCGTGTCTATATCTATATTCTCGATATAACAGTGGATAGAGTAATTGATGTAATGCGACCGTAATTTCTACTGAATATTAAAAAGACACTGTTAACATACCTACTTATTTAACAGACAATACTTTTTTAATATACTTAATTATTAATATTATAATAATTGTTAATCGATGGTAGCTACTTACCATCAAGGGACCTCAACATAAAAAAGCCCTTTGGGAATATTCCATTTTTCTTTCAGATGCAAACACGTATTTTGTTAGACAAAATAGTTGGAGCGTCAAATGCCACCGTCGCCACGGCGTCCCTCGGACAGGCCTTGTCCGGAGAAAATAAGTGAATATTACATATTTATATAGTAATGATGTATATAAATTGTAATAGTTTTGTGGTAGTTGTGTATTTACAGGGAAAAGCGATCCTAAAAGCCCAAAATAAACAATACTCGCACAGAAGAATTGTTGACATATTGTTTCGTTTTATATTTTAAATACTTTGTTATATTATTATTTGACCTAGGTATTTTAATAATATATGTTATATTATTAAAATACCTAAGTATTAATTGTTTAAAAAAATTCATTGTACAGGACCAAATTTCAGTCGTATACAGATGGTTCGAAATACAGATCCTATGAAAAAGGAATTTCATAAATGCTCTTTTCAATTATCAACTTGTGGTACAAGAAACTAATCATACAATTTTAAATTTATTTCTCAACGAATACTGCAGATTTTTATAACGAGTTTGTAAAAACTGTAATGACTAAAAGTTTTTTTTTGGCTAAAATGACTAAAAATCTTTTGGTTTATTGATGATAATGTAACTATATAACATATTAAAAAAACACCAAAAAATATTTGAAACGCTTTTCTCTTTAAGACCAAAACTTCATTAGCGAATATTAGCTCAAAACTGTAGCATTTGTAGATCTTTTGACTTATTACACAAATGTTGTATATTTTGTACTCATAATTTTTAGTTAATTGTACAAATATTGTTTTTAAATATATATTTTAATTGTTGTATTTCACATTATTTTTCCATAGAAAAATCCATATTCCGTATATACATATGTATATATCCGTATTCGCCACCAAATATATTCTTACGTGGTAGTTATTTTTGTTGTACCTTCTAAAAATATTTTCATAATTTTTTACTATGGGTATAGATAGAGTATGCCCTTAGTAGAAGGCAGTTTAAACTATGTCTACAATGTCGACTTTATATATAATGTAATCATTCCACTGCTGAAAAAAAGCCTTTACACGTTTTTTTATATAACAGTTTCGACGATCCATTTGGTGGTATGTGCCTACCTTCGTCTATAACACAATAAACGCTAAGTAAGTAAATACAGTTTTACGTTATCGACTTAGAATATCCGGAATATAAATATCGGAATGAGGAGACAATGACTGTCAATGTCAAATTGACAATTTTCCATATAAATATTTTATATGGAAAATAACTAGCGAGTGCGGTCATTATAACTCATGGTAGAGGTACTGTAGACTAAAGTTACCGACATAATCCGGCGGATTAGTAGGTTGAAGTGGCAGTGGACAGGACACAGTACGGAGAGCGAACGACAGAAGGTTCTCGAGTGGAGCCCATGGACCTGCAAGCGCAGCGTAGGACGCCACACATAAGGTGGACAGACGACCTGATAAACACGGCGGGTCGACGGTTGATCCAGGCGGCTTCTGATCGGTCCTTTTAGAAAATTAGGGAGAGAGGCCTTTGTCCAGCAGTGGACGTCCTACGGCGGAGGGGATGACCTAGAATATGATAAAAGGTAAGGGATAAAGTGGAACGTTCCTACGGGGGAATTAGCTCTGGAAATAAAGGAATTCATTTAACGGTGTCCACTTTGGTTTTACTGCTTAACGCAGTGTGCCTTACCAATGGCTAATGGCGGAATGGCAGGATTTCATGTCTTCGAAGATTGTCTTTTCTTTTCAGACAAACAGATTTCATCACATAGTTTTCTTTAGCCCTTCCAGAAAATTTGAACCTGCGTCTATCGTTTAGGTATCCGAGTGTTTACCCCATTTCTCTATCAACGCAATTGTATAGTAGGATTATCAAAGTGAAATCTGCAAGTATCCTGATTTATACTTTATTTAAAGGGGCTCCGTGGAGTCAGCTCTCATGGAATTTGGCATAACAGAGGTCCCGGAAAACTGGTCTCAATATGCCCCAAGAGGTAATGACGTAAAGGTGAACACACAAACAATAATTTAATTGTATTAAAGTTTATAATTGAAAAATATTCAAATGTACATTTTAACATTAATTATATATAATTTTCAGGACGATATTCAAACGTTGGGTGTATCACATAAAGTATAGAAAGGTATTTTTGAAATTTACACACTAAATATATTGCTAAAATAAACATAAAAATAGAATGTTATTTAAAATATTTTGAAGTTTATTTAATTGTGTTTGTTGAAAAAAATATTTAAAGTTTGAAAATAATTGTGTATAGTTATTTAACGTGAAATACCTAATACGTCAATAATTTTTACTTGTATTAGTTTCTACTTGTATATACCTAGATATTATGTATCCATAAACTTTCTTTAAGATTTAAAATTTACAAAATATTCTGTTTGGCGCCATTTCAGTAAATCAATATCAATATATTGCGTCTAAAAAGGTTATGCCGTGTCTGATTATGTTGTCAATGTTTTTTATTTACACACTGTCTACTTTTTTTCGACAATACAATAAAAAATAGTAAGTACGTCTATATTTTGGTAATACAACGAATTTGTATGCGAACATTGGTGAGTTTCTTTAAATAATTATTACGAAAACTTGACTTGCAAGAAATAGCTCTTGGCTGCTTGAATAAGAAAAAAATAAAAGTTTACTAAAAAAATATTAAAGCTTTTGGTTTTTACAATATCTATGTAGACAATGATTGTTGCATATTCTTTATCTGCATTAAATAGTTCATTAAGTACTTTGTTGGGCGATTCTTTTGACATACACAGAGTCGTACAGGTGCGGTGGTTTCGGTACGACAACTGGTTGTCCATCCACTTTGATATCCGTGTAAGCTACTTTATAGGCCAAAGTGTAACCAAGGCTCTCGGCGGACTTGGCAGTGTAGGCGCTCGATGCGTCGATGCGTATTAAATTGATCCCCTTTTGTCGGGCTACCTTCCTGGAAACAAAACAATTACAATATTAATTCGAGGATATTTCGAAGCATAAAATTTTGATTTTTTTGCGTTTTATAAATGGGTTAATCAACTTTTAAGGCACTCCTTTCTAGTCCCCGTCACATTCAACATCAAAAATACTGACTAATATTAAAATATTTAAACTATGGATAATTAATTAGTATATTAGACGTTTATTTGATATTATCCCTTTGTTACATTAATGTATTATACAATAAAATGCGTCTTTTTGTGGTAACGCAGCGGAAAACCTTCAGCGTTCATACAAAAAAATCGTGTCCCCAAGCATAGGTATGTATGTTTACATACAATTCTTTTTAATATTTTCTTTGAAGGCGCTTTATTTAAAATATATTACAGAAGCATATTTAAATAAGGTTTTATATTTCGTTGAAGATGTAGTTATATTTTATTTATTAAAAATTTTATAAATTTTTTAAACTGTGTCCCTAAAAATTCGTCAGTTACCACTTCCACTGCGTTACGTTTAAAGTACTTAAACTTATTAAGAGATGGCGCCAAACGACTGTTGTGAGTGATGAGTGCCTGTCTAATATCACGTAGGCATAAAGTGTCTCGGCAAATGTCGCACCAGACCGCCGCCAGTACGCGTCCAGCGGTCGAAGAATGAGCGTGGTTTTATTATCGTTCCGCTGCGTGACTACCAAAATTTTGGTAAGTTTCTACAATAATTTGATACCATTACCTAAACTTAATGTATTTTAAGTCTGTTTTTATTTATCCGCCGAAATATTTTGGTTCATTACTATTATTATTGATTTACGAGTCATAACCTGTAATTTTTTCCCCCGCGTTACCGACAAGATCTCTTGCGTAACCAGTAACTCAAGAGAAAGTATGGCAAAATTGCATAAGAATTTATTCCGGTAGATTTCACAAATTTTATTTGGTTTTCAAGGTCGGATCATTGAAAAATACAACAATGCCTCTTAGCGCGGCCGAGAAACAAAGACGTTATAGGGAACGTTTGAAAAATAATCCAGTTAAATATTTAGAATCGAAGCGAAAGCATAGAGACAAGAGTTCACAATAATAAACCGTTGGTTAAAGACTTGATTCCAACACCACCAACAGTGATGCTATTTCAGACTACACTGCTACCTACTACTTCGCCACCAGATACTTTAACATCAGTATCACCAACCCTGGTGACACCGCCGATCGTTACACCGCCATCAGCATCACCACTAGAACCAGCTATTTCACCACCAGCTTCTCCAACTGCACCTTTTCTACCTGATTCAATATCACCAAGTTTTTTGAGGGTTTCTTCAATATTATCCACTCCATTATCAGTAACATCACCTACTTCATCATCGGCTAAAGTAAGAAGGTGGAAAAGGTAAAGAAAGACCAGTCTAAAATGCATAGCGAAAATGAAATATTAATAAAGAAAAATGAAAAGTTGAAGAAAAAGTACGAATAATTCAAGAAGAGATATCAAAAGAATAACGCAGCAGAAAAAAATTACTTCCAAAGATGATTTAAGATACATAGTTTTGAGTAATTCCATAAAAAAGACCTTCAAAAATATGAAATCAAGAAAAGGAAGACCGGTGATTAAGAAACTATTGATAACTGTGATATTGCCATAAATGACGAGCTGTTATCTGTCCAATCTGCTGATGATGTTCCTCAAAAAAATCCGGATATTGCAAGCTATTCTGATGGTGAACCATTAATAGCGCTCAAAGTTTGTAAAGAGTTACAGGATGTAACTAATAAGAGTCAAAAACGTATTTATGAATACGTATAAGGAGACTCATCTGACGACGAACATCCTTGCTCAAGTTACGGTAAAGAAAATTATTACCAGTGGTAATTTTTTGCTGGTAAATGTTTACGTGGACGCAACGAAACAGAAAACGTACACCTACGCATGTAAAACGATAGACGATATTGAAGAAGATGGTGAAATTAAAGTGATGTTTTTTTAGAGTTGGACGTGAACGATGTTTGCTACTTTATGATGACGACCAAATCCCGATATTATTAAAAAAGGACAGCGTACATATTAGGAATTTAAAAATTCAGTGAATGTTTTTGAGAAGTAAATAGATAAGTACTTTGAAGTTGATTAACATTGATCTCACTATTTATTTATTTTTTTGGAAAGGAAGTTTGAGTTAAGTTTTATTTTTTAATTAGTGTTTCGCTTATTATTAATCTCACTTATTGTTTTTTTTATTAAAGGAAGAAAGAATTAAGTTTTTTATTGTATGTTTAGTTTTTTAACGTTACTTAGAGTATTTTCATTTGTTACCAATCTTTCAAGACTTTCTCTGGCGTTACCTAAATTATTTCTCTTGCGTTACCTAATGTCCCCAAATATTTAAGAATGTTTTGAAAGTTTGTAATTAAAGGTATTGTTATTCATTTATAAAACTTATGTGTTAAGGTGCCCTAAGATCTATTTTCTTATATAGTGTATAACAATGAAGACTGCTCTAATTTAACTTAGAATATTTTAAAAGTTAAGCATAGAGTATGGCCAAAGTAACGCAGTAAATATAAAATGGATTTTTTTGTGATTTGTAAAACAGTATAAAGGCTGATTATATATTAAGACAAACTGTTGGATTGTTACAAAGAAATAAATATTATAAAAATTGAAAAATGGACAGTTTTAATTGTCTAAAATTAATATTTTATTTGGTAACGCAGTAGAACATCAATTCATACCTGTGTTCAATTTCGTTAAAATCTCAAAAAATATCGCTTAAACGTCGTAGCAACTATTAAAGTTGGAAACTTGGACATTTTTTTTATCATAAACTATCAAAATAAACACATTATTTCTATCTAAATTTTTTTATAAACTTCTTCACACGAACCATCAAAAGGAGTACTTTAAAAGTTGATTGACCCAAATAAAACCATGTCTAAGACTTTGCTTTAAAGCAAGTTTAAATAAGACTCTTTTTCAAATATTTATACAAAAATTGTCTGCTAACCCCAAATTGTTTAAACTAACTGATAATAATTTGCCATGGTACGTTCCATCTTAATAAAAACGTCGTACCGACTACATTGGTGACATACCCCGCAAATTTGCAAAGCATGATTTGATTTTACAACCCGAAAATAATTCAAGCATTGCGCTTTTGATAAAATCAATAAACGATCGGGCCTTTCGTGAGTACGATTGAAAGGGTGCAGTGTGCTGGAATAAATCTTTACTCATGTGTGACGGGCCCGCCGCTTTCTTCGTCACTTGGAAGACCTAGGACCAGCCATCCTAATTTCTCTAGTTTCCACGTCCATTAAAAATACCATTGATTGCACGTACCATAGTTAAAAATATAGTCCACTTTTCTCCATCGAAGTTTTCGATAGTAACATATTTGGGCTGATCATTGTCAAAGACAAAAGAGTTAAGTATCTTGTTCTCTTCTGTTTGTCAAATGAATTCTTTTTTCCATTAGGCTTACAGTAAGCGATTAATAGTCCTCTGACTGACTCTGATGGGTTCAATGTCGAGTCCACGGCAAACTATAAAAAATTAGTCACGAAGCGTAAGCGAGCTTTTGCTATCAGATAACTCTTGCTATTAAGAAGACAAACACAGTTGCTATCAGTGCACTGAGAGGAATGCCGCTCACTGAATGTGCGGACAAGTGAAATGCGCTTTATGGACATTGGACACTTCAGTCAGCCGCTCACTGTTAGCCTAAAGAAAACGCAGCCTCAGTGTTATCGATAAAAAAATTAGGAAACAGATTTATCTTCATTTTCGAAATGATTATGGTCGAATTTGGACCAGTGGGAGAAAACAGCGGGTTTGTTTGTGAACTGATTTTCTTTATTTTTTAACATTTTTTTGTGTAATAAATTATGGTTTTGGTGTTAACAATAAGTAATTTGATAAACACTAACCGTCTTACTACAAAAGATTAAATAAGCACTGTCTAAACACGTGCTTACGTAGACAATGTATAACTATTTAAACATTGTTAGGCGAGCGCTTAAAATGTCCTTACCACAAAACCTTGTTTAGCGCTTGTTTTTGTAGATAGTGTTAAAGTACGAGAATGATATTGCATTATGGCAACCCTGACAAACATTCATTCAGTCACTCGCCCTGAATTCATGTCGTTTTCATTTTACGCAGATTTTGGTTTTCACAAGCTATTATTACGGACTATAGTAACGATATAAGTAAATTATCAAATTGGAATAAGGCACAAATTACAACAAATACGTTAGATTGTTTATAAAATTTTGTTATATCAAAAAACATTGCGCTTAATGGAACGTAACTGACACGGGAGTAATTGTCAAATGTCAAGTTGGATTTATTAATTTAATATTCTTATTTTCATAAATTCCAATTATTATTATTAACATGGATAAAAAACGTGAGCGCGGCGTTGCGTCATCGTAATATTATTCGAATGGATTAATTCGCTCGCGATGTATCCTATCTCACAAAATTATATATCCTTATAAATAATTCATATCCTCCATACGTAATCAATTAAATTTAAAATACCCATAGTCATTTCAAAAATCAAAAGAAATCTTTAATATTACGCAAAACGATTACAAATTTGACAGCACGCCCAAGGAGAAGCCGCTAACTAGATAGACACTTGTTAATCAAGCATCTGGCGGTATTTAAATTTAAATAATGCTCAAGTATTGTCTAACCCTAAACAATGCCTAGACACTCTTTTGTAGTAAAGTTTTATTTAACCACGTGTACAAAGCCTGTTTAAAGTATGTTTAATGTTTTTGTAGTAAGACGGTATGTTTTTTCCCGCCATTGAAATGACTGAATTTCACAAAGAATTTCAATAGTGGTGTTTTTTGACATCAAATTCTATTTATTTATACATAAGTATGTGTCAAGTAGATAATATTAATTTTATTTTTTCAAACAAATATGTAGGCTTATAGTTGGTGTAGTATGAGAAGTAGTGGAAAGTTTGGTTGGTGTGATTTAATAATAAACGATGTATATCGATGGATATTTCTAGAGTTAACTATGACAGTCTCAATATTTTCTTAAAGGTTTCGTACGATGTACAATAAGTCATAGGTACTTGACATTATATAATGAATACATACTCCGTTTCAATGATCATAGCCTTCATGATTCCACGGTTTCTCCACTGATGGTCTACGCCGGCGACTTTGATATCCAACAATTGTTTTTCATTTGGAAATTTCTCCCACAATCTGGCGCCTCGTTCTCGCCTCGCCAAAATGTAGAGTAAGATTTTCTTTAATTTGGAGCTCGTACAATTTGCAGCTATTTTAGACAGTTCTTCTTCGTTCTGTACAGTAAGTTTAATATTAGGTCTTAACCTATGAAATATTTTTTATTTGAAATAACCAGTTGAATTATTATGAATTAAAAGCGATTGAGGCAGCTGATGATACTCAATCTACGGTTGAATTAGAAGCAACTTTCAACGTTAGCATCAAAACAATATTGGTCCATTTGCGTCAAATTGGCAAGGTAAAAAATCTTGACACGTTTCTTCGACGTGTTCTTCGAGGCCTGTCTTGCGCTGCCCAACGGACCACAAGGAATTTTGAAACGTATAACAATGCGACATAAACCTGCGACGAAAAATTGATTCTGTTTGACAATCGCAAACGCTCAGCAAGTTAGTTAGATCCTGGTTCAGCAGAAGAGCAGAGTTGACTCCCAGAAAAGTGATGGTCACTGTTTGGTGGTCTAGTGCCGGTGTGATTCATCACAGCTTCTTACTAAACGGGATAATCTTTAATGCAGATGTATACTGTGAAGAACTAAACAAAATGATGGAGAAACTCGCACATCTGCAACCATCGCTCGACCGCGCTGCTCCTGCACGACGACGCGAGACCCCATACTGCACAAGTGCACAACGGACGGTTTCCAAGCTACAAAAGTTGCGGTTGGAAGCTCTCCGTAATCCGCCGTACTCACTAGATCTTGTGCTTACGTCTATAGCCAACAGTCACTAAAATTTGGACAAATTTTTGGCGGGAAAAAAATTCAATACACGGCAGTACAAAATGCCTTTATTAAATTTTATTCTATAAATAAGTGATGCTTGCGAAGCCACCCCCCGCCCCTCGGAACTTGCGCCCCAGGCTCAAACCTGAATAACCTTTGGGTAAATCAGGCCCTGCTTGGATCCGTTAAATGTTTAGTATTGCAGATATTCGGCAAACTACGAGCTATGTACGACAACTGAGTATTGTCTCAGCCGAACTGTAGTTCGACCAACTACTTATTGTTTGTAGAAGGAAGTTTTTTAAAACTTTTTTATTATGTATCCAATCCTAGTCTAAAACTCTACTTACCGATTGAACTAATTCTACTCCATTGACGAGAACCCCAACTATTTTTCCTTCTTCGGCCACGGCTTTAACGGAATATCCTTCTGGTATGGAAGCTTCAACATAATTATCTAAATCTGGACACTGATCGTTTTCTGACACGCAAATACCAAGTGCTTCGTTCATGGGCTCGTCTAAATAGAATGTTCTGAAATGAATATTAAAAATAACCTTGAACTATATTAGGCGAAACAGTAAAACCGTATATAATTTATGTTAATTGGACATTATGTACTGTAATGAATGCAAAGTGACGAGTAAATGGAAATTCAAAGATAACCACTATAGAAGTATGACGAGATGCATTTGTTTGAAGATCATGTTGACATTTTTGTAAATTAGACTTTTAAAAGTTGATTTTCGAAGACTGTGTTGCCTTCTTCTTATTGATGTGGTGCTGACCATATTTAGTGGTTTCATCGTACATCTGGCAGATGCGTTGAGTTCATTATCTGCTAAAGTATTTTTCCAGTGAAGTTGTGTGACCTGTGTTGTTTCGCCATTTTGATACCTATTTTTACTATTTTCGTCTTGTTCCTAACCCTTAATTCCTTCACTAAAGTCAAACGGTCGATCGCGAGAGCTTTTTGAGTCGATCTCAAAAGTCGATCGACAATTTATTTAAGTTTGATGACGTGGTACACAAGATGATTGCTAGCAGAGAATTATGACTTATCAAAGGAACGCGTGATACCTACCTATTTGTCAAAAAAAAAAAGTAGCATGCGACGTCATTGATTCCCGCCGATTCTTCTGAAAACTTCTGGCATTGACCTATACCTACCTATGACCTACCTACGCCATGGTATACCCTAACTATCTACAGCTACACTGTTTAAGTTTGTACACGTAAGCCTATGTGCGTCACATATAACTACTTGCTTCATCTACGATCGTTTGTAGTCTTAACAGTTTTGAGGTAGGTATATCGCCAGTAGTGAGTCTGAGCACCCCTTTAGACGGACTCACTGCAGAGAGAACACATGTGTACGATCATCGATGTTTACGATACTTTTTACAAGGATGAATTCACAATTTACAAGGATCCAAAAAAGTCTCGGTTAAATAAATAATGAAACACAATAGTTATTAAGAAAAAAGCTTTCATTTTTTAAAAGCGATTAAGTAATTGATTATTCGGGCGTGTAACTGAGGTTTTGTGATATACTTTTTATATGTACCTATACGTAGTAGGTACGTAGCGTATTCATAGCGACGAGAAAAATTAGCATTCGTTAGCTAGGTTATGGCGGTTGTAATTTAATGGTACTAAAATGCAAACAAAACAGGTGTTTAATTACATCTTCTTTTAAGACTAGATACAAGTCATGTCGCGGAGTTCACTTACTATCATAATAATTCATTGCGTTAGTTTAAAATTACTGCCCAAAATAAGATTTTTGGGATTCTCTCCAACTTCGACATTAGATACCAACGTCCGGAAAACTATAAAAAATGTATCGACTTCTGAAATACTTCAATAATGAAGTACTTAAATATTTTATAAAGAACAATGTAATCTTATATTAAATTTTATAAATAATTAGGCACCAAGGTAGTAAATTATATAATAATACTACTATCAAGGATAACTTTGAATTCGTAAATATTTATTTCTTTTTCATTTTGTAACTAGGTACTGCTGGATATGGGCTTATCCTAATGAACGACATAGACTACCTGTCAAGGCGAGAAACAACTTCAAAAAGGTTTTCCATTTCGAAATAGGTTACTCACCAAATACCTATGGTTGACTTCTTTGTGAGGTAGGTATATTAATCTACATAGGTATTGGATGGGTATTTGTTATTTAGACTTCAAAAAACAATCTTGTAATATAAAGTTACCGATAGTTGTCATGATAGATCGCTCAGGCCCACCGTTGTGTACATCGAATGCTATAGATACATTTTAAATTAAAATAATTAAAGTATTAAACTTTTACATTCAGACATGGCTTACCGTTTTAGCAGTTTCATAACATCTTCCTTATCATCTTCTTTGACTAATTGCGTTGTATACGAGCTTTTGGTGCTTTCAGGGTGAGCCATTGTTTGGTAATTTTTCTGTAATAAAAAAAAGTAGGGAGCTTCAATACAACATGTAACACCAAAGGATGATCTTGGGAGCTAAAATAGCTCTACTAACCTAATAAACATTGATGTTATTAATCATTAAATTCAATAATTAAAAGAAAAATAGGTAAGTAATACATATTATATCGATAACACTATCTTCAGAAGTCACTTGAATTACAATCTAGGTTTTTACATCTCTTTTGTAATACAGTTCAAGGTAATTATACTAAAAACGACAATGTTTTAAATATTCTCATTGATAGATAATGTTGTGGTTTTGGTCGAATACCTACATTGTAAATATTGTGGTGTACTTATTTTTTTCTGATAAAACTGAGTGACTATCAAAGTTTCAAAGCAGTTATCAGCGTTTTAGGCTCAATACTGTTACTGTCTTCTCCGAAACAATGTTTTCATGATAAAAATCGACAGACATTAACAATGATGGATGGCTACCGCGTTATCTTAAAGACGAAAGGATCATCGGGAGAGATGTGATTGTGCCGCCGACCTTCAGAGATAAGGGCTATAGGAGGATGGGCTATAGCATCCCTTACTCACGCGCCGAAACATCTATAAGAAGGTAATTACTGCTATCAGCCAAGTTTATTTTGATTACAATACTTAGTGTTGTAATCAACGTGAAGAATCTTCATAGGTTAAGTGTTCGACACATTTTTTTTAGTGTTAAGGTCGGCAGACAGGCAGACGGTCCACTTGATGGTAGGTGGCTACGGTCGCCTATAACACAAGCAACGCCAAAGCTGCTGCAAGTGCGCTGCCGACTGCAGTAGGATTAAGGATAAAGGGATTAGGAGGGGATAGGGAAATGGGCTCTGGCATCCCTTACTCACTCACCGAAACACAACAGCACACATTCTGTTATTTCACGGTGGTCTTCTGTAAATGGGTGGTTACTGCCGCCAGACGGGCTGCCCAAATGACTGCGAAAACGCAGTGTGCCCTGCCACTACTTTCCAAATCCAGACCAGAGCCAAATTTGAAAAGTTCATTTTGCAAAGTTGACCCTGCCGGGAATCGAACCCGAGAACCCTAGAACAGAGCGTTAAGGCAAGTAAAAACTAAACACTCATTCAACGGGCTCGTCCAAAATCGAGAAAATGACACAATACCTATTCATCAACCCTTAGCTTCATAGAAGATTTTTTCAGCGTAGATTTCTCTACCTGGAATACAAAATACAATTTGTCTTATGGCCCTATACTCAAACTTTTCTTAAAATAGGGGGTTTCAGAACCACACGATGCCCCATCTACGCTCACTATGCTTTGAGAATGTGTTTGAGAGTTCCAATTCCTATGAAACGGAGGTTTCGATCGTAGGTACCTAAGAGCGTTTTGTAAGGAGGTATCTCACTAGATCAATTCCTCAGATCGATGATGAATCTAGTGAGATAAAAAGGTTTCATTTATTTAAATTTTACGAACATATTATGTATCTCTGATAATTGAACTGTTACATCAAACGTCATTCATTGTATTACAAAAGACGTTGGAGAAAATCAAAACAGGTTATGTATAGTACTTAGGCAAGTACTAGAAACCTGTTACAGTGATTCTAATAAAGCTGTTATCCTTATTTATGCAAATATTGTGAAATTATTAGACAATTATATAATGTTAAATTACCCAACGTTTACCACATGTACAATGACTTTAAATAAATTATACTTTCATAAAATATGTACTGTTTAAATCTTACATTTTCTAAATGCGAAGTTCCAATCAGTCAGTTATTATTTATTTGTTAAATGAGTTTTGTTACAAATAATATTATTTGATACTCACGTTTTTTGTTAGTCCTATTTACTTTATTCAGAGTGTTGAAACACCAAATTCACTAGAGCATTATTGATTTATTTATTGATGTATCGATTAGCGAAAGTATATAATATAAATAACGTACTTAGCTCTAATACGTTCTGAATCCCTGAGAGCGCGGTAGCGACTGTTTGGTTGCCTTGCCCAGGCGCATCGCACCAACTGCTAGTCGCACGCACGTGTTTTATTTACATATCGGAACGTAAAAGTGTTTAGATAAAAATATATATTAAGGGGGCGTACAAAGCAAACAAAATTTCTAATTTCACCCGCGTGGCCCCATTATTGATTGGACACGATACCAACACGTCAACACAACAATCACGCTGCTGATTACATTTATCTTGGCCGAAATCGTACTGATTGTTTTGTATATACGCAGTATATGCAAAACAATCAGACAATACATTTAAATGGTAAAATTATAATGATATAAACATTATACGGAAATATTTTATTACAGTAAATTTATCAATACAATAATTTATTATTTTATTGCAATAAAATACGTATAAGGGAAACAATTATAATTATTCATATTCTAAAATTGTAAACGAGTCGTGGTTGCACACTAAATATTATAATCTTATAAAAGATATATAATAAAGATATTTAAGATATATAATCTTTAAAATAATAATAATTATATGATATAAAAATTATAATTTTAATATATATAATATAAAAATTATCTTTAAAAATAGATTTTGGTTTCAACAACAGCTATGGTCATAATGGTTTCCTATATCTATGCCAAAGATGATTGCAAATTCTATATCTACATTAAATAGTTTAACTACTTTGTTGGGCGACTCTTTTGACATACACAGAGTCGTACAGGTGCGGTGGTTTCGGTACGACAACTGGTTGTCCATCCACTTTGATATCCGTGTAAGCGACTTTATAGGCTAACGTGTAACCAAGGCTCTCGGCGGACTTGGCGGTGTAGGCGCTCGATGCGTCGATGCGTATTAAATTGAACCCCTTTTGACGCGCTGCCTTCCTGGAAATAAAACAATTACAATCAGTTAAACATCTTAGATTACAATTGGATTTGCCTCGTTGATTATTTCGAGGCAAAACTCTGATTTTGTGCAATTGGGCGTTATATTTAAAAGGCGTGGTCTTAACTCATAAGTAAAAGCTTTTCTCTTGTCATTTTTTTCCTTTATTTCAATTTATATAGTAGCTATTGACGAACTCTAGTGTTATTTATTTTAAAAAAATTGGAAACAGTTTTTTCCCCCACCTTTGCAATGATTATGGTTGAATGTTGGCCACTGGGCGAATACTACATGTAACTATTTACAAAATGTGAGATTTAAAAATAAACGGTGAAAATCGACGTACATTTCTGAGTGATAGAATTAATCCTTATAGTTAGGTAATGCTGAGTACAAATAAGACATACATTATATTATATGAATACGTACTCTGTTTCAATGATCATGGCCTTCATGATTCCACGGTTTCTCCACGAATGGTCTACGCCGGCGACTTTGATATCCAACAATTGTTTTTCATCTGGAAATTTCTCCCACAATCTGGCGCCTTGTTCTCGTCTCGCCAAAATGTAGAGAAAGATTTTCTTCAATTTGGGGTTCGTACAATTTGCTGCTATTTCAAACAATTCTTCTTCGTTCTGTAAAAGTTTTATATAATTTATTTTTAATAAAAAAATGATAGTAAGGCCTTCAGAGCATAATCTACATACAAATCTAGACACAGCGGTTAATTTCTTCAAAAACTAGAGAGGCAAGGTCCATTTTTTAAATTAAGAATCATCATCTTCATTATCATCAACTTGTGTCTCTCCACTGCTAGATGTAGGCCTCTCCCAAAGGTAGTCCCGCTCTTTCTAAATTAAGAAATAATAATAGTTTAGTTAGAGAGCTCTACTGTTTTGATTATCTTTACTAAAGATAATCAAGCGAGCAGTAAACAAATTCCTGCAAGATCGGCAGCGATCTTGCAGGATAGACGATGGTAGCCACCTACCATCAAGTGGACCGTCAGCCTGTCAGCCACCTTTAATAATATTTAAAAAAATGTTCCGAAACATTATAAGACTCATATAGCAGGTGTAAGGGCTGTAAGTCCTTACATATATAGAAAATGTTAGATATCAGTTTGTCAATATGTTAATATATTAATGAGTGTCCAGAGGGCTGTATCGGTCCACCAGTGGTTTTGATATAATTCGCTTGGCTACATGTTTGAAAGTGCAAATATTTGATCTACACCGTAAACATTCTCTCATTACGTGACTTAAACATGAAAATACACGTAAGTGGTCTTACACCGTACAGACGGCGTAAGGTGGAATAGTATCACCGAAGCCATTATTTATAATATGTGCAATCCTAGTCTAAAAATTCCCTTACCGATTTGACTAATTCCACTCCATTGACCAAAACCCCGACTATTTTCCCTTCTTCGTTCACGGCTTTAAGGGAATATCCCTCTGGTATGGCAGCTTCAACATAATTATCTAAATCTGGACACGGATCGTTTTCTGACATGCAAATACTAAATGCTTCGATCAGAGGTTCGTCTAAATAGAATGTTCTGAAATAAAATTTAAAAGTAACCTTGTATTATATTAGGCGAAACAGTTAATTAATGATAATTGCATATAATTTCCTAAATTTATGCTAAGTGGCGGTAAATGAAAATTCAAAGTTTAAAACTATAGAATCTGGAGATCCAATTCATTGTTCATTGTTCAGAGAATCCATCGTACTCAATGTACCCAATGATGTTTTTATATTAACATAATCGTGTATTACACTTTTTAAAACTTGATTTATTGATCTGACCCATTTCACTATTTTGATCAAGTCTTGAGATGGAATAAAATTAACAAAATTGAAATAAATTCTCAGAAATTTTGTTAAATTAACTAATGAAATTTAATAAAAGTATTACACTTTTAAATTAAAACACACCACTGCAGATATTATGTCTTACTGTTTTAGTAGTCTCATAACCTCTTCCTTGTCATCTTCTTTGATTATTTGAATTGTATACGACCTGTTGGTAATTCCAGGTTGAGTCATTGTTTGGTAATTTCTCTGAAATTAAAAAATATGTAGAGCGATATAATGCAATATGTTGTAACACCTGAAGGTAATTTTATTGTCTTGGAAACGAATGTAGGTACCTAAATCTTAACTAACATGACAACCATTTAAAAATATTAATTAAAAGAAAAATAATATTTCTGATAATTACTATTTTCCCAGGTCATTTGATTAACATTTGGTTACATTAGAGTCATCTAGGCTCTCTTTTGTAATATGTATTTAGCCAATTAAAAAATAGTTTTCCAAACTCAACTTCCTATTAATGATTTTGGAAACAACAATTTCTAAATATAAACAACATAACTATGCTAAACGAATCTGTGTTGAAATACTTTTTATGTTAAGGTTGACAGACAGGCGGACGGTCTACTTGATGGTGGGTGGCTACCGTCGTGTATAACACAAACAACGCCACAATTGCAGCAAGTGTGCTGCCAAACACAGTAGGATTAAGGATAAGGGATTAGAAAGGTATAGGGAAATGGGCTGTGGCATCCATTTCTCACTCATCGAAACACAACAGCCTCCATGCTCTTATTTAACGGTGGTCTTCCGTAAGGGGGTGGTTATGTCGCCAGATGGGCTGCCCAAATGACTGCCAGATCTATACCAGAGCCAACTATATAAAGTTCATTTCCAAGATTGGCCCTGCCGGGATATGGACTCGGGACCTCTGAGACAGAGCGTTAAAGCAATCGCCTTAAGCACCGTCAGCCTGACTGACTACCTTAACATAAATCAATAGGTGGCTTCAGACACACATGATTCGTTTGAGTGTTTGATTGTAAGAACACTCAAATGGACTTACTCATTTTGACTTATTTTACTGATAGTATATGGAAGTGGGAGCGGTTTTGTAAGTTTGTTTAACGATGCTGAATTTATTTTGGGTTTTATATGAGTGAAGTCATATTGAAGTCACTGTAATACTATAGAATTAACATTAGCAATTGAGTATTATTTTTAGTAATTTTTTTTCTATTGGCAGCCATTTTCGTCATTACTATCAACGTTGCGTTTTCCTCTGTAACATCAATTTTCATGTAACTACTCATGCAAGTAATGCAAGTAGTTGTAAAACAATTTAAAAAAATCTTGTTTCTTATAAGGAAATAAAGGAGTCAGTTAATGTATTATAGTCATCCAAATATCCAATATTTGACTTACACATTAAAAGACTTAAGTTATAAGGTCCTTTTTATTTCTTGAAAGCTGTCCGCCAATTTACTGATAATAGTTTTTTGCGTCACTTTTCGTCTGTAACATTGATTTTCAAGAGTAGTGAGTATCGTAAATCATTTACCAATTGACAATCTTGGCAACGACGTAGTAAAAACACATCGATTAAATATATACCTAATGAACTCAAAAATAATTCCAGTAACACGCTTCGATGCGATCAAAAACAATTCTACGATAATTTAACTGATAGGTAAATCAATTGTTACATAAAAGTCGTTAAAAAAAATTAGGTTTATTTAGCAGTACTTAGGCAGATTACTAGAAAACAATAATTGAGATTCTACGTAAGCTGTTATCCTTATCTACGCTGATTGTGAAATTATTCAACAATTATAATGTTAAATTACCCAACTGTTACCACATGAACAATGATTTTAAATAAATTATATGTATACCGTTTAAATCTCTTCTATATGCGTAGTTCCAGTCAGCCAGAGAAGGGTTTATTTATTTGTTGACTTTTTATTAGTAGGTACTAATTACTTTTTTCGCAGTGTTGATACACCAAATTCACTATAACATTATTTGCCTATTTATTGACGTATCGAATCGAAAGTAACTTTGGTCTAGTATGTTTTGAATCGTTGAGAGCGCGATAGCGACTGTTTGGTTGTCCATCGCACCAACTGGTAGCACGTGATGTGTTTAGATAAAAATATATTTTAAGGGGATAAATGTTATATTTAGATAATGACTTTATTTGATAGATAGATTGCTAATAATATTACAGAAAACTGAAAACATAGAGAACAGATTTTACATTATAAATTTATATTATGTTAATTGAAATTTAAATACAATAATAATGTTTTTAAAATTTATGAAAAAAATATTAATTGGTATCTAAATTAGTTTAGGTCCCTTATGCAGGGTTTCAAGCGTTCTGGCTGCATTACCTCGTTGTATTTCAAGGCTATTTGCTGACGGAGCTAATGGAGTTCGAATCGCCTATTATGCCGTTTTCGACTAAACGTTTTGATAAAATTAGAAAAAAATAAGCGCACTCGGACCCCACGAACTCAGATATCTGTATTTGTTTATTTTGCACTTCTCAGCCGCATCTGCAGTTCGACTGGCTATGGCAATTCATGGTTTGTTCATGGCAAAATTCATGGTTGTTCCACGAAGATGAGACGGTGCCAGTGTTCCATGGAACCAGGGACAGTTTTTATTTATATGCAAGTAAATGGTTGTAGGTACTTATTTAAAACATTATATCCCACATGTATTACTCATTATATTTTATACAATTAACTATTCCAATTGCACCGAGTGAAGCCGGGTTGTTTATATTTAGAAGTTTTGAGGTGACACGAAAATACTTAGGTAAGGAAATTTGTTGTATGATTAAAATTATCATAGTAACTTTTACCTACTTTTATCTAGGTAGACACAATTAATAATAAGTATAATAACAAAATATTATACTTATAATTAAATTACTTAATAATTAAATGTTAAAATAATTCAGCTCCTATTCGTTTTGTATTAATATAAACATCGGTAACCACTTTTAGCATTCAGAACTGTTATTGCATTTAGAAAGAAAAAAGATGCTTTACTTTATCTATACTCATGGCACATAAACTCAAATCTCGTATGGAAAGCACTATTCATCACCCATTCACTACAACTAATGTTCTAGGTATTCGATCCTCTTTCAAGGTCACGCCATCTATTAACAAAATATCAATAAAATATAAAACCACAGATCCAAATAATAGAGAAAAATTACGTTTTACGGTTTACGCGTAATTAAACATCCAATAACCGATTTTTTTATGTAAGGTTGTCAGACAGGCTGATTATCTACATTATGGTAGGCGGCCACCCCTGTAACTCCACAGGGGCTCCAAGGGCGTTGCAGACCTTAGTAGGATTAAGGATAATGGATTAGAAGGGGATATTGACATGGACTCTGGCATCCCTTACTCAATCACCGAACAAAACAGTACATATGCTGATATTTCAAGGTAGTCTTCTGTAAGGGTGGTTGCTGCCCCAAAAACACCCAGACCATAGCCAAATTCATTACCAAAGTAGGCACTGTCGAGAATCGGCCATCTTAACCACTCTATTAATTGCGTTGACATTCTGTAAACTCTCTCAAATAACAGCTCAGACTTATCGCTCGATATTATTGAAGGATGAAGTCGCTTGATAAGTAATTAAATGATAATATAGTGATAATATCGAATTGATAATTTCAAGCCCATCGAAAATAACAATAAAAAGCGACGCCGCCAATGAAGACATATTTTGTGAGTTTGTTTACAAAGACAAACTCACAAATTTTCGGAAACGCAGGCTATAATCTTTTAAAGTGTGTTTAAACTTTTAAAGTTTAAATCACAAAGTGTGTGTTTTTTGCTTATGATCACTGTGTAATTATGATATATTGATTATGATATACTGATTGTATCAAAGTTTATGATTGAAAATATTGCATAGTGGCTTTTGCACTCGATTTCGTCTGCGTAACTTTAAAAATATAAGATCTAAATAGGCAGGAGTATAATTTTATAAACACAAACTAATAGATGAACTAAATAGATAACTATAAAACGCATAGGAATCCGCATTACTTGGATAAAGTGCCGCTGCGCACAGTTCGGATGAGTAGAAACTTTATCCCACGGACGCGCGAACTTTGGAACAATCTCCCTTCTAAGGTGTTTCCATCTAGCTACAATATGGGCTTCTTCAAGCGAACAGTAAATAAATTCCTGTAGGGTCGGCAGCGCACATGTACACCTCTCCCCCGGTGTTGCTTGTGTCCTTAGGCGACGGTAGCCACCTACCATCAAGTGGAACGTCGGCCTGCCTGCCACCTTTAATAATATAAAAAAGAGGAAACTAATAGACTAAGCGTAGGGCTGTTCGCTCGCACTGCTGAATATTTTTAACATTTTTAATTTTAGTATTTTTATACTCGCCTATAGCTACTAGCCTCCCGAACCTTTTCATGAGAATACACACTAGCTGGTCCTCGCGATTTCGTTCCCGTTGAAAAAATAATACCTAATAAAGTTTGTGTGTCAGCTTCGATGGACGACTGGAGTGTACTCTTTTAAACGTATAAAATGAAATGTAGGTATAAAATTTTCCTCGTGTCTAATTAATTTATATTATTTAGATACATTCTGCATACTCATTTGTCACGTGTTTCAACAAAGGTTATGTTAGTTACGTTCGGTACAGACAGATGTCACTACGTTTTATAAGTTCAAATATTTTATTTTTCGACGACAGATGTCACTGCGCCGGCAGGTTATAACGCGCCATCGTTTCGTTCCCAACGCGGACTACACTTTTCATACAAGATTTCGACGTTTGTTTTTGTAAGATCTGAGAAACCTTCTGGTGTTAATTGTTATATTATAATAGATAGAATTGGGGAACATAAATACAAACATAATACAACATAATACAGATGACGTAACGCTTTTTAGTTAACGCTTCTATTAATTTTACTCCTCATAAAATTTCCATACTGGGGGTCTTAGTACACTCCAATATATAAATAAAATAACGCCTAACAAAATATTTGAGCAATAATTTATTCATTTTTTATTTCTTTAATAGTGCCAGGCGTTGAATTTTTATTTTAGGTGATCCTTCGGGAGCAAATTTTATTCTGGATGAAAGGTACCCTATGTCCTTTTCTGTATCTCTGAATGTGCATGCTAAATTTCATGATGATCACTTACTCAACCGGTTAAGGCGTGAAAAGGTAAAAGTTAGAGAGCCAAATAATGACTTTTATAGACAAATTTTTGATAATTTGTGTTATGTTATGATATTATTCGTATGTTAGCCGTATTACGATTATCATTTATTAATTAATAAACTCTAATGATGAGAAAATATTTTATTAAAACTTTTAACACACACATTTTTACATTATGAGATGACGCAACATGATTGTTCATCATTGATAATGTAGCTTTCTATTGAGCATTTTTAAAATTGGTTAAGTACCGTTACAAACATACAAAATCGTTATAATATTAGTGTAAATAATTATATAAAGTTTCTTTCAATGTTTTCCAATGAAATAGCCAATAGAATTTATCTTGTTTTTTTTAAATGTAAGTTCGAACAGGCTTAGATAAAAAAAACGGTCTACTTGATGGGCAGATATGCAAGGCAAATGCGCTATCATCGACCTTGATCTAAGTATAAATAAAATAAATAGGTATAAGAGATAAAGAGGAAAGATTGGAACGGTTGTATTCCCTAAGGAATTTTTGTAAACGTGGATTATTATTACAAACGTACATGATTAAATTATTCTTCAAAAGACCTCGGGGTCTTCAAAACCAGGGTAAATGGGCATTTACTGGGTAAGCGTGGTCCACCTTCGGCCGCATCTGCACCTCACATCAGGTGAGATAGTGGTCAAGCGCTACCTTGATTTAATAATAAAAAATAATAATTCTACTTTAGCTTTGATTGCTTTTGATGGAGTCGCAAACGTTTTTAGACATAAAAAAGGTTTGTATTATAAGTAAAATTATTCTTCTATTTAAAATTCTTATTGGTCTAGGAACAGGAAGAAAAACAGAATCAAGATGAAAGAAGAATGGTTTTAGAGAAAGGAGTTAATAGATATTATTAAAAAACAGGGTGTTTAAAGTAATACAAAAATAATAGTTTTGAGTAAAGTATATTTTTTCTACATATAAACACCATATTCTAAAATTGACAGTACTTACTAAGTATAAAATTATAATGTATAAATTAGAAAATGCGTTAAGATTGAATTGACAATTAAAATCAATTCAAATTGCATTACACAAGATTGGCATAATTTATATTTCAGTTTAATTCCTACTTTGTCTGTATTTTATAATTATAGTCTAAACCCTTAGTTCCCAAAGTAATTCCCAAAAAAAAAAAACATTCAAATCTCACTTATTTCATTTAGAAAACTCCCATTTAGAAAATTCGTGGTTGGAACTCTGCCACAACGCAAATTTCCATAGTTAGATCTAATCTTCACATTTTTGTTGAGTTTTGGGAATATAGTAGATATGTAGCTGCAGGGGGTCCAGGGGGACCAGCTAAATTTTAAAAGTGGTCTATGAGAAAAAAGTCTGGGAACTTCTGGTCTAAACTATAGGGAATTTAGTTAACTGTTGCCATTTAATTAGACGATTTTAAAATTTGAATTCTGTATTAGATACAGTCCAATGTCACCTTAATAAATTTTTAGTGTATTTGGCATTGTAGTAATTATGATAAGTCAGTGATTTAGTAATTCTCATTCTGATACTTTTTACGCCTGTTCAAAGAATTTGAGCAACGATCATATTAATATTGACATTGTTAGTTTTCTTGTAAGGCGTTTACTCTAAGGTCTTTGTCACCTATTTACAATTTATTAAAAAAATTAAGGTTTATGTGTATATTTTTATATATTATTTATTTATGTGTACTTTATTCGTAGATATCAATGGTCAAATGATTTATCTGTTTTTATTTTAAAAAAATTCTGAGTTATTTTTTGTAATAATGTCAATAATTAGTAGGTACTTACTAGTATCTAAAATGAACACAATTATTTAATAGGTTTAAACTTACTTACATAACTTAATAGGATCATTTTAAAACATATACAGCTAAAAAAAATATTAAATTGAATTTTGATTATTTATAACTGGATTTAATTGACTTATTCCGTTTTCTGTTAAAAAAAACTATTTCTTTTTAAATTTTAATACATCTTATGGGGTGAAGGTATCAAATATATCGTGACAACAATTTTATACAAATAAATAATTATCTAAACAAACAAATTTCAACCATAGTGGAGCGATTACAAAATTAAATTTTGTAACTGCTAGTTCAATCCATACATTCTTAATACTATAAGGTAAAGATAAAATTAATTTATAACTCCTTTAAATAGACTTTAGCGACCAAATGGGGAGATTCGGGCTGAGGAGCGTCGGGCAATGTGGCATACGGCACTTCGTACACGCTCCTATAGTTGAGTCTTTCGGCAGCGGCCGCTGAAAACGCTGACGTGGTATCCATACGCATTGCACTCGCTCCGTGTAACTTTGCGATACGTCTGGAATAATATAAGAAGATACGTTTAGCCTATTATATCCAATACATCCTATCGAAAGAACCAACACCAGAAGATTTATAGAGTACCTAGCAGCTCAAATCGTTTTATATAAAGGTTTTTATACGTATTTAAAGGTAGGCAGGCAAGCTGACGGTCCACTTGACAGTAGGTGGCTGTCAAGTGTAAATAAACATCAAAAGTAAATACAAGTAAGCTGCCGAACTCGATAGAATATAAAGAATAAGCAATAGGCGAATTGGCTCTGATAGTCTATATATATTTAGTATCATTTAAAAAAATATTTGTTGACAATTTTGGTATAATATTTTTGGTCACTAATATTTGATAATTTACTACTTTTTTAAAAGCAGGTCTACAAGTTATTTTATGTACGAATTCTTTTATTATATCAGAAGCAACAATCTAGAATAAGAAGTTGGTCAAATACTTTAAATTATATCGTGAAATCTTCATTATAGAAGAATAATAACATTTTACATTCAAATAAACGTTTAACCAAAAATAACAGGACGTATAACACTGTGAGGTTCCTAATGAGGTATAGTGATTGAAAGGCGAGTTACAAGTTCACGATATATTGACACGACTGACATAAAAAACAGAAAACTGGACTGTATCGAGTCTCATTTACGTTTAAGAATTGCTGTCGCTACAAGAGTTACAGTAGTGAGTTTTTAAAATATTATTTAGGTAAAATTAATCCTCAAACTCGTTACACAAAAAATATAATACGTACTGATTGGTGTTTGACTGAATTTTATTATCGAAAGTTTTTTTTTTAAAGTAAAGGCAAGCTGTCGGACCATTTGATGATAAGGGGCCGGTGTCGCCTAACTAACACAAGCAATACCATGAGTTGCAAGTGCGTTGACGAACTTCAAAGGATAAAGGATCTTTATCCTAAGAGGGATTTGATTTTTGGCATCATTTACTTAATTGGACAAACAGCTCTACCTAGAACCAACTTCGAGAAGGAGGTAAACCGTCGAATCCAGCTCATCCAAAATTCCTCAGTGTCTTAAAACAAAAGTTTTCGACCAAAATGTCTTACCAGTGATGACAAATGGCGCTGAAACGTGGTCTCTAACTATAGGCCTTGTAAGAAACCTCAACGTCGTACAATGAGTTATGGAGAGGGCTATGCTCGGGGTTACACTGCGAGATCGAATCAGGAACGAGGAGACGAGTAGACGAACGAAAGTTACTGACATTTAAACCTGACGGATGAGTAAGTGAAATGGCAGTAGGCAGGATACATCGTACGGAGAGCCGACGGCCCTCGAGTGAAGACAAGCGCAGCGTAGGACGTGTGCCACAAGGTGGACAGACGACCTGATAAGGCCCGCGGGTCGACTGTGGATCCAGGCTGCTTCAGATCGGTCCTTTTGGATAATTAGTGGGGAGGCTTTTGTCCAGAAGTGGACGTTCTACGGAAATGATGATGATGAAGATCTACTCATTTATCGAAATATGCGTGTTGTTATTTTACAGGATTGATTAGCCAGGGCTGCACAGTTTGACTGCAAAATGCAGTAACCTTTACTATCAAGATATATAAAAGCTGGCAAAACAGAACATCATGTACGAGTTACTATTAAAGTACTCAAAACAAGAAAGTTGGCAAGTACGTCAACGCTCGTGTGTTCTGTCCCTACGAAAATTGAGCATAACATTTTTAATACCATCAAATACAAAATAAGTGAATCATTGTACTGTACCGCCACGAACAGTTCACTGCGTAAACAATGTAATCAGAAATAACCTAATAAGGAAGCTATTACGAGTGAGCCCTTGGGACAGATTTCTGTTGACATTTGACAAGACTTCCTTGAGACGAATTCTGTTTTTTATTGTTTACATAAAAAATAGGCAGATGATATTTTTAAAGTAATTGTGTATGAAATTACTGGTATGCATTCAATTCCTGACAGTCGAGGACAAAACGCTCATCCACATAGAGTTACGAGATAAATTTACACCCAAATGTAGGTAATTGTGATGCATGAGAAATGTAATGTGATGTGATTTGTGATGTTTTTCTTTCTTTTGTTCTAATGTGTTTTAGAGAATGTAAAATAAAAAATTGAAATTATTACCATTCAGCGTATTACATTCGTAGCATCTTTTGAACTCGTAGCATCTTTCGATCGGGAGCCGCTTACCAATTGGCTACGTAATTCCATGATTATAGTTTTCCAATAGGTTCATAAAAAATATGACATTTCTAAGATATCACATGAGGTTTGGATGGAATAAAAAAACTGAAATTAATTTTTATTTATCTAGTACAATTAATGTCTAAGCTATGCAGAATTTGTGACATTTTTGCAGTTTATATTCTTTTAATTACTAACCAAAAGCCAATAATGTTTTTCCATGTAAACATCCTAGCTATAAAGTACATTTAAAATTGGGTAGTTAATATCCACCATCTATAAAGATTTTTCTATTAAATTAGAATAACGACCTATGTTTTATTATTTTCGCGAGTACTACGAGTATAAGCGCTGCGCAACAACAAATTCTCTCAAATACCTATTACTAACTTTACTCGCTCGTACAGGGTGCCCTTATCTTCTTGCTAGTATATTGTAGATACTGTCAGTATATTATATATAATAAATTGGTATTTATAGACATCAATATTCTTAACGTACCATACCACAAAAAGTCAAACACACACACTTAAACTATCATAGTAAAAACACAAATATTGAGACATATCTTTCAATATGGACCTTACAACCGTCTCATTGATTCAAGGCAACAGAGATGGCGTTTCACGTATTAAAGCGTTACTTCTGATTTTATGACTTATCACACTAGTGCCACAGTCTAAGTCATGAATGTACTTGCGTAGAGCAACGTTCGGCGAACTCGCTTCAGTTTGCAGGCTCGAACATTGAGCGTTGCCCGACTGTATGACGTAAGTATGGTTAGACTGTGATAGTACTATGATGTGCAGATTCAGTCGCATGTAAGTCCACGTGTGGTTGACATAACATCAGTGCGTAAATGAATTGTAATTGTTATTAGTCATGCAATATGTAACTGAAGTCTCGTGCGAATATCGTCCCTTATGACGTGAATTGATAATGGTTATTTACGACTTCGCGTTTCGGTATCTTTCTTAAGAATATATAATTTTTCACAATAACATACAATTGCGCACACATCAGCGGGCTATGGAGCGAGATATGCTCGGAGTTTCTTTGGTGGATAGGATCAGAAATTCTAAAAATCGCCAAAGAATCAAGGTTGTTGACATAAGCACGAGAATTAGCAAGTTGAAGTTGCAATGGGCGGGTCACATCTGACGCAGAGTGGATAACCGATGGAGTACAATAGTTCGCGAAAGAAGGCGCAGCGTGGGATGCCCTACGGCCAGGCGGACAAACATCCTGAAAGGCTTCGCAAAAAGAGGCTGGATGCGAGGTACAGAAGACCGTGCGTGGGGCGAGCCTTGGGAGAGGCCTACACCCAGCAGTGGATAGACATAGGTTGATGATGATGATGACAACATACAATTGGTAATTTAGCCTTTATAGATGGCTATTTTTTATATAAAAGTCAGCAGGCAGCTGACGCTCAATCACAATAATACAAACAAACACCAAAGTTGCTGCAAGTACGCTGCCGATCTTAGAAGGATAAGAGTAAAAGGATTCGGAGGGGATTGAGAAATTGGCTCTGGCATTCCATACCCACTTAACAGCACTCGTGATATTATATCACGGTGATCTCCTGTGAAGTGGTGGTTGTGGCCGAGACACGGGCTATATTATATCCAATTGATCACTGCGAAACGCCACTACTACTAAAAGTAATTTAAAAAATAATAATACTGAAAGCTTGCTTAAAATTAATTAGGAAAAAATTAAAATATTTAGCATTGTAAGCATATAATCGTTGTTATGCAAGCATATTGTAAGTTTAGCTCTGTTCGTTAGAGCCACGAAATACATAGTACCTTATGGAGATATGGAGCTGACATGTTTTTGCAAGACAAAAGTCGTCAAAAGAAAAAAAAGGTTAAAAATAATTTTTAACCTTTTTACTATTTGATGGTAGGCGATAGTCAACTACCATCACCAGTGGCTCTAGCATGAGTTTACGATACTATACTCGCTAGCGAGAGCGTAAAACATTTATAAGGAAAATTGATAATTTGACATTGACAGTTCACGATTTCCCATACAAATTTTTTACGTTCTCGCTAGCGAGTGTAGTATTGGTGTAGTATCGTAAACTCATACTAGAGCCTCTGCATGCTAGATATCATTTAAAAAACGTGAGCTTATAACAAAAGATAATTTGTTAATGTACAAAGACTTCATTGCTATAATTTGTTGAAACGTCGACAAACGTTTTCTTAACCTACTTGTCAGCATTGACTACTCAAACGATTAACACCTCAAAATATTAAATATAACTATTATACAGCGGCATCTTACATCAATAAGCAACAATATGTGCTCATTTACAAAGGGAAAATATCAACAATTCTATTGAGACGTCGCACTAATGAAGACACAACGTGACGGTCACATGTGTGACACTTGAATAGGATGTATATCCCTAAATTCTAGTAGTACTGTGTCGTTGTTATGATGATTAATTGAATAAAGAATACGCTTTGGAGGTAAATGTGTCAAGTTTTTACTTATGTTTACAGCGTTTTAGCTAGTACTCTTTATTATATACTGTGGTTTTAGTTAAAAGAGTAGGTAACTATGTCAAGATATTAAATTTCTGATATGATTTATGCACATAATTCGCATAATATTTTATACAGCTGACGACAAATTTTTAGTTTATAATAATCTCAAAAACCTTCCCTTAAATTTTGACAGAATATGAAAATACTTTTGGCCGCATTTTTTTACACCTTTTAACTGCTGTCATTTTTCGCTCCACCGCGGGTGCGTGTCTTGGCCTTCAATTTGATGATAATTGAATATTATTAATCTATACTTCTACATATACCTACTAACATTATAAAGGGAAAAAAATTGTATGTATGTATATTTGTATGTTTGTAATGAATAAACTCAAAAGCTACCGGACCGATTTTAAAAATTCTTTCCTCTATAGAAAGCTAAATTATCAGCGAGTAACATAGGTTACTAGTCGCTGACGCCCACGTTTATTTAGTTAGACTTTGAAATAAAAAAAAAACCTGAACCTCTCATCGTCGGAATTTAAGCGTTTTTATTAGGATGTTGTAGCAACCTTCATCGTTTCGGATTTTAAAAATAGGATCAGTAGATTCTCTTTCTCCATTGAGGTAGTATCGAAGTAATCTTCTTCCTCTTCTATATAATAAATAGGGGATCGGACAAATTTTCAGAAAGTGTTTTAAATTAATCTTCATGGATATTTATTCCCATAAAAAATACTATTTTATTTATTTATAGCCTTTTAGGTACTCAAAATCATGTTTTAATATTGTTTGTTTGAAAATGCCGCCAAAGCGCCACGATAGTTCATGTGAGAGCGCGTAACGTCATTTGTGGTCATATCATAACAAAACAGCTGCATTGGCATAAGTTCGCAAGAAGTTTTGTTTCGTTGAGTAGATTCTTTATTTGTTATTATGGAACGAAAAAAATATCGTTGATATTGATTCTAGAAAGTGAAATAACAAATATAACAAGTGATAGCCGTGCACTGCAGACAAGACAATGATTGCCCACAAATGACGTCACGCACTGTGATTGGTGTTTCGTATAGATTAAAACTATTGTAAATAATAAAATTTTATTTCATCATTTAAAAATATTTAAATGAATTATATTAAATTATTATTCGATAAATAATCGTAAAAAATTATATATTTTCTTTCTAAGTACATTTTAGATTTTAATCTGATTGCTGTAATGAAATTGTTTTATAAAGCTATTGAGTTGTGATGTCACTGACGCAACATCGGTAACGCTATTGACGCCACGTCATTAATCTCACCTTAATACTTGATTGCATTTCTAATAGAAATGTGTTTTCGATTTATTTGATTAGTTTAATATTGAGTCACTCACTCTGATTCTTCGCAGAGCACCCTCATGAGGCCTCGTCCTCTCCAGTCGCTGTGCGTCGATGCTATCCTCACTTCCATGACCGTATGACACGACTCCGGAAGCTTGCCCCAGATATTAGCTTCTTTGTCTAAATGCTTCAACACTCGGAGTATTCGCTTGAACTTCGGATTAGGACATTTCTCAACATCATCTTCTACGCCATTCAAAGCGTCCTGGAAGTCAAGAAAAATAGGTCTTTAAATTAAATTATTAGCAACTAGCTTTAACCCGCGACTTCGTCTGCGCCTCTTTTATTTACTTATTAAATTATTTATTAAAGCTTTATTGCTCGTATATTTTTGACAAGTGCTGATACTCGGAAGCAGTACTTTTTGATGTGAACCCTAAGGTGAAACTGATTGATAGCGTGGCGACGCAGTCCGTGGCGGCGCGTCACCACGCTATACGATGACATATACATGTCTATGCGTAGTAGTTTGTACGGTGTGGCGACGCGTGCCGTGGTGATGTTGTTGTTGTTGTGATTGTTGGTGACTGTTGCAACTTGAAATAAATATTTAAAATTTTGTATTCAATAAAAATAAACGTTAAATAAATAAATAAAAAACAGTCATCATTTTATTTCACTCGATGTTTCACATCTACCAGGCATCCCGTGACGGCTTAATTTTGTATGGATAAAAGTGTTACCCTATGTCCTTTTTGTATTCACAACGTGTATACAAAATTTCATGGTAATCATTTGGGTAGTTAAGGCGTGAAAGTGTAACAAACAACTTGTGCATTTATAATACTACTTAGGATAATATCGTAAAAGTAGCTGCACATTAATACTAGCTTACATTTCGGCTTTGGCTGCTTTTAAATCGGCAACCTAAGAAAATTCATCGTCATTTTACTTCTAACCCGCAGACACAAAATAAAATCACAAAAAAACTTTTGGAGACAACTATACAGATTAGATACAATTTAATTGGATCAGTGACTATTTTTAATCTACAAATAATTATATTCAATGATAAGCAATAATGAAAATAAATACTACTAATAATACTAGTTTGGGTTAAATTTTAAATTAAATTAATTAATTTTAGATAAATTTTAAAACAATTTATATTTTGTTACAAAATTAGACTCAGACATTGTATAAAGATATAACAGTTCAGTACTTTCTTTGAGAGTTTCTTTCAAATGAGACTTTCATTTGAAAACAGCTGCTTAGTTATTATCTGACCATAAATTTATTATGGTAGAATTCGAACTAGTGGGCTAACAGTATTTTGTTATCCATATGTATGCGGGATAATTCATACATTTTTAGAATTCCTAATAAACGTACTTACTAAAATTTCTTTTTTTTTGACCGAAACGGAATTTCTTTTTAGTCATAAGGAAAAATACAATTCTAAAAATGTTTAAGATTCAACTTCTCCCCGTGACCTGTGATCAGTCAATTAATTACCAATAGTTTTCCGTGTAGCGCATGTCGAGAAACAAATATACGCAATGAAGCATAGCAAAGATTAACGGAGCGTGACACCTTCATTTTTATCCTTGAATTCTGAACTATAGGTACATATCATTGTTTTTTATATACAGGATGATCAACAGAAATGGGTCAATGAGGACAAATCTGAAACCATAAGAGATACGACAATTAGTTCTAAGGCTTTGATTTTTGAATTAAGCAAAACGGCATTCAAACTTTTTAAATTACGCTCATACATGACCAGGATCGAACCCAGTGAAATTTCTGTAAAAAAAATCGCAAAAAATCATTATTAATTTAGTTAATAGTGTGGATCATAAGGAATAAATTTTGTTACTGCTAACAATATATCATAAGGAATAAATATTTAACAGAAATGCCTACAATTTAAATATTTATTAAAATGTTAATACCATATCAGTTCATAACAATGAATCAATTATTTGATAGATTCACTTATTTGCATTTGTCTTGCATCGAAGAACTTACTATGTTTATTTTAACGAGAATACTGGATGATTCCCGGCAGGGTCAACTTTGGGAATTAACTTTTCAAACTTGTCTCTGATCTGGACTGGAAAGTAGTTTCCTGACTGACCAGTTTCTCTCGCTGACCCATATGGATTGATCAACCTGTATATTTAACTGGATCCAGTATATTTCAAAACTCGGACTGGTCCCATTTAAATTATGCTGAACATAGGTCCAGCAGTGATTTCCGTTTGAGATGATGTTCAAAGTTCACGCAGAAAATATCAATGAAAATACAATATTCTACAAACTTAAACTCTATTCGCATCGGCTGACTCTTTATATTGTTAGCAGTGACTTCAAAATTTTGCATTATTAAAACTTACCTAATTCTAGACGTTTCTCCAATATTGCAAATAAAAATAAAGAGGCAGGAGAGACATCCTGGTTGAAGAATTTAATGGTCGGCAATCTTCGTAGAGAAGTGGCACGTAAAGCAGAGAATTTCTTTGCCAGTCTATGGTATAATTTCAATAAAATAAACTTCATATAATAATACCTACGTAAACGCATCATGATCACAAAGCGTATACTTGCTAGTAAAAGAAAATACTTCGTTAGTGTCGCGCCTCAGTCTAGAGACATTTTAACTACATATTTACTACTCTGTGCCTCAGTCTTATACGCAATCTCTCCTTCTTGATTCGTATTTCGAGACAAACTTTGTTCGTGTAAAAAATAATTTTATTTATTGATATTAATTTCCACATAATTTGGGTATTGAGTTATCACACTTCAACTTTTTTTTACTCACACAAGTAAGAATCAGAACAAAATTTGTCCTGTTTCTTACTAATTTCTCTAGTGTGCATTGACTATTTGTCCGACAAATAGTCAATGCACACTAGAAAAATTAGTTGCCGCACATCTGGGACTGTTTTTGTTATACGGGCGGTATCTGATTGGAATGCCAGCGGAGACTAATCTTTAATCTATGGCTGAGGATTTATTTTCCACTTTTTGTTCAAATATTACTCCAATACTTAGACATTATTCTCGATAAAAATCTTCCTGAAATCAACCTTATATCCTTATACTTAAATTAAAATTATTTCTATTTTGAACAAAACATTTGTGTGGTTTTTTTTTAAATTTATCTCCTTGACAACACAATTTAAAGACAAGATGAAAATTAATTACAAAGTTGTACTAAGTATAAGTAATTACTTATTTAGAAGTTCTTATATTTCCAAGGGCGTTCAATTTATCCTTGCATGAAGTTCTTTATAATAAAAAAATAGTATTACTAAATAATTAAATGAGATACTTTTTGTAATATTAAACGTCGAACAAAAATTTCTTTGATTTGACGTTTACGTCAAATTTAGATAATATAAACCAAAGTTGATATAAACAATTATAAAACTACATTTCCATTTGTACATCAACGTGGATTTCACTATTATTGATCTATTTTCAGCAATGTATTAATTTTTTTATTGAATTGGTCAACTACACCAACACATCTTATTGTTTTCGATCTATTTTTTCTAAATAACAACATCTTTCGATGTAACCATTTGCCTAACAGTTTTTATATGCTGTGTTTTGGATACATTTTTAAATGTAATTAAGTAGACAATTAAAATTTGAGATTGAATAAAAAGCTTCATTTTAATATTCCCAGAATTAAAAAAATCAAAGTAGCTCTTTACTTATCGACAATTAAAACGTAATTTTCCTTGAGAGCGAAGCGAAAGGTTCAAACACCTCCGAATTAATTAATTACAGTACGATGTTGTGAAATGAGTCTGGAAAAATTTGTTGAACGCCTTCTTTTTTTAAATTTTTTCAATATATGCATATAATATTCTTTCAATGTTTAATGGTTTACTTTTTATTTATTGAGAAAAATTATTTTATTTATTCACAATTTTTCGTTTCAAGTTGTAAGTTAAAAGAAAAAGTTTTTTTTTTAAATGAGGAGCAAAAAATCACAAATAACTCAAGAAAATCGTGTTGCTAACAAAACCTCGATATTTTCAGCTAGCGTTTGAATGGAGCAATAAATTGCAATATTAATTAAAAGAAACAGTATTATAAAGATAATAATTCGTGTACGAATTCTTATTAAAATAACATTTCACTCATTAAAACAACATTTATTTAAAAACTGGCTTTTGCGACTTTAAAACGCCTAAAAATTTATTCAATCTTTATTTTTATTTTTTATATGATCCCTCGGGAATACTACTTTTTTCCGGATGAAAGGCAATCTATGTTCTTTCTTGCATCGCTGATAACGTATAACTAAATTTCCCGATGAATGGTTAAGCATATCCACAGCGCAGCGGTTGGTCGTTACTTAAAATAAGGTTAACTATAGATATAAACTATTAACAACTATTGCATTATTGTATGGGAATCGTGAAATTTCACTTAGAATTCTAAGTGAGAATCTTGAAACAAAGTGTGATTTCATGATTCGAATTGTGGCACTGGTGACCTATGTTGGAGGTTCCTGGATACCAGTATTCCGAACTATTATATCCGTCCTAATAGAGCTCCGAATAGAACATTAACCGGAAATATCCAATATTTTCCAGCCCGAAAACATGATTGACTTGAGAAGAGTTATAGACAAACACAATTTAGGCGGAGGGCCTTGTGACATATAGATCCAGCAGTAGCCGATTCAGATCCAGATATTCGAATACTGAAGGACTCAGAATACAAAATATATCAACCAGTCACATATCGCAGGTAATGGTAAACAATAACCATGATGTTCCAGGTACGATTTTTGGAAGGTATTCAATTGCGGAGAGAGAATGATTGGTCGAGTGGTTAAGGTGCTTGCCTTAGCGCAATACCTTAGGGGTCCCAGGTTCGCTTCCCGGCAGGGTCCACCTCGCAAATGAACTTATCCGAGTTGGCTTCGGTGGTGTGCAGGGTTTTGTCCCCTGTCCGTTGTAAGTTATCCCATAACGACAAACCGAAAGATTACTTCGGGGGCCTTACAAAGGGTGTGTATGTCTTTAAAAAAAAAATACTATTATTTATACATAATTTTCTTATAATATTTTTTTTGTTCAAATATAATTTGAATTTAAATTAGTGAAAAGTAGGCCGTAATACAGCGTAATAATCGTCTCGTATAGGTTGCGAAATGTAAAGGAAAAAATAAGGAAAAATTTGAACCATGATCCTTGGTCACATGATAAAAAATATTATTACGAGCGGCTTTAATAGATATAATTGAGTCATATCAATCAACACCTGCACGGAAGTGCAAATAATGAACAACAAACTGCGTAATTCCGCTATAGAAAAACTTAAGCCATACAAACAATGGAATGGATGTGACAGGAATACATTTCGTTTTCAACGTGTAATAACTCCGAAGGGGATTAAGAAACTGAACCATTTCAGAGTTAGCAATGTCGTAGTTATTTGGCGACGCCGGTCGCCTTAACTACTCACTCGACCGTCGTGAAATTTTTTATACACATTGACAATGAATACAGAAAATGACGTCCAGAAAAAAGTACTGTTCCCGAAGGATTCTCTAAAAATTAATTAAAATATGAGTAGGTAATAAAGATTGAATAAATGTTTTAACATCTAAAAGAAAGGGACGCGATGAAGTCGCGGGAAAAGGTTAGGCGAAGTCGCAGTCAAGAGAAAAGGCAAAAATTGACGAGCTCGTTGGATGAGTGGTTGGGGTGCATTCCTTAACGCTCTGTTCTAGGGTCCCCTAGTTCGATTCCCGGCAGGGTCAACTTTAAAAAATGAACTATTCAAATTTGGCTCTGGTCTGGAGCTGGAAAGTAGTGGCAGGGCCAAAAGCCAAATGACTGCGTTTCGTTTGGCCTTTGGTCATTTGGCCCGCCCCCGTCTGGCGGCAGTAATCACTCCCTTACAGAAGACCACCGTAAAATAACAGCACGTGTGCTCTTGTGTTTCGGTGAGCGAGTAAGGGATGCCAAAGCCCATTTCCCTATCCCCTCCTAATCCCTTATCCTTAATCCTACTGTAGTCGGAAGCGCACTTGCAGCAGCTTTGGCGTTGTTTGTGTTATAAGCGACGGTAGCCACCTACAATCAAGTGGACCGTCAGCCTGTCTGCCGGTCTTAACATAAAAAAAGTCATATAGTTTTTAAATAAACTAACTACATATATACATGTGCAAATATAGCAGTAAATAAACAATTCAAAACAATCTGTATGTAACATTCTATTTAGATTTCTGCCACAACTAATTTGACCTACTTTGAAAATACTCTTAATTGGCATCGCAAACTATTCTGTTTAAAGGGCAGCGCACACGAGACCGTTCGACAAGTCGTTATAACGTAGCGGTATCAGTAGTATGGTAATGAAACTCTATTTTTGTGTCAACATCGCTCTATAGGATCTACTCTCAATTTCAAATGTCTTTAATATTGTCTACACAATATGATGGCGTGTAATTATTTAAATTCTCGTCACTGTCAATGCGTCTTATGGTTCAATATCACTTAGCTAAGTTATAAACTTCCTGTATGTTAATATTTGATGCAGCAAAGTACTTAATTATAACTTAGATCCTGGATGTAATAAAAAAACTTTTGAATTAAAGATGTACTCGCCTCTTTCTTTGCTAATCCATTAATAACAATTCCCACAAATTCACCATCCTCGTCGACGGCTGCTACAGAAACTCCGTCCTTGAGGCCGCAAGTTGAGTATTCTTCTAGTTCCACGCATCTTGAATTTGTTGTGTCCAAAAGTTGTACAGCCAAGTTCATCGGTTCATCGCGGAAGAAAAACCTATATTTAAAAAATTATTTTAGACTACGAATACATATCAAATTAAATTTAAAGTTTTTATGTATGGTTATTTAAAAGTAGATAGGCTGACAAATGGTTTACAGGTAGGTGGCCACGTTCGCCTGTAAACACAGGGGATATCAAAAGGGGTTGGTTATTGCTTATTACAAATTGCTGAGACTGATGGAGTAAGGAACATGAATTACTCACAGAGCGAAATACAAAGGCACATGTGCTGTTATTTCTTCAGTTCAAGATAACCTAGTCATTGTGCTAGACGGGGTTATCTAGTTAACCCCGTGCTAGTTATCTAGTTTATGTTTACGAAATACAACACTACGTATTTATTTTCCATATTTTTAACAGAATAAAGATATAATTTATGTAGATTATTTATTTGTATAATCTCCATAAATAAATCTGTAATTTAAACCAACTTAATCGAGAAAAAAATCCTCCATTTTGAATACTGCTAATGCTTATTCAGTCTTATTAGATGAGAAGTCATGTAACTTGGAACACTTTAAAAATGGTAGGGATCCGTACGTCCGAATAAAAAATCGGAACTCTTATAGGATCACTCGTGTGTCCGTCTGTCCTTCGCTCACAGTCAATTATCTCGGAATCTACTAGACCGAAAGTTGAAATTTGTTACATATATCAATTTCTGTGACCCAAACACAGAGGTGGTGACGTGAATAGATGAAATCTGTATATGGGAGGTCATTTTTGGGGGGAAGGTGGAAAATTTAAAAAAAAATACAGAAATTAATTTTCTACTTATAGATTATAGGAAAACCTATAAGAAGTCCACGATATTAAAATAACATGGTAAATCACTTAATATTGTGCGTACATTAAAAAAAAACATGATAGGTAACATCGTACGGAACCCTCTTCACGCGAGTTCAACTCGCACTTGTCCCGTTTTTTTTATATGGTTTTAGCTTTTACCCCGTGCCCTTCCCGAAAACTGTACTTATTTCTTGCATGAAAGATCTTTTTCTGTACCCTTGACAAATTGTATGCTAAATTTAATAATGATGGGTTGAGTTGTTAAGGCGTGAAAGCGTAACAATCAAACAATTAGTTACGATAACCGACCGCGAATTTTAGCCTTGGTAAAGCTTAAAGCTTCCAAACTTAAATTGCCGTCCGATTGTCAATAAGTCGTAAGTTTAGTTGGAAATATAATTATATAATCTTTTGTGCTCAATACAAGCAATATTTAAAGCAGCGGACATTTAAAATTTCACTACCACATATTAATACTTCTTTTGGTCGGCGTTCTGTTAACTTCTCACATATTTATATTTACAACAAAACAAACCAGCATTGTGATATAAAAGACAAAAATACCAAGAGCATCAAACCGGAATTGGCTTCTCGGACTTCATTATGACGATATTGAACTTTTACTGAAAGGCATCCAATAAGTCACAACACTAACTTACTATCTGAAACAGGATTTTGCTGGCGCGCCCACGCCCATACACGCACACACACACGCACACACACACACACACACGCACACACACGCGCGCGCACACACACACACACACACACACACACACAGGCAGACACCCAAATCTCCTTTTCTTTTAATGACTATTTTTAATTCTAAAATTTTATATCTTGTTAAATTCTGGCCTTTACAATACAAGCTATGCTTAGTGTAAAAAGGTCACCGAAAAACTACACCTATGTGTAAACTATCTGTAAATTTTAAAATAAATAAATAAACAATATTCAGGAAATATTAATGTTACTTACCTAAATAAGTTAATAAATGTCATCTTAACTTAAGTTTAAGTTAAGTTAACTTATTTAAGTAAGGGAACTTAAACAAATTAATAAATGTCTTTGAAGTTTCATTACCTTCGCAGGAAATTGAGAACGAGGTCACGATCCTCGTAGGTTAACGTTCTGACTGTGTATGCTGGCTTGGCAATCGGCATTGTTCGTGGCTGTAGTGCCAACTCCGACATCTGCACAGGCAGCTCATCAGCGAGCTGTAACAAAACATTTTATAATTATTTTCTTTCATGTCGGAAAAGATGTCTTCTTTAATCAATTTAGCTGAGAATTCACCGTAATTCTGTAAAGATACAATATTCTAATAAAAAGTAAGGTAGGTGCATAAAGTTGAAGAAATGCGCTCTTAAATTTTAAATGCTAAATTCAAGGTATAGTTTTCAATATATGAACTTAAAAGGATTTATGGTCGGCAGGACGTGTAAAGGAAATTGATTTCCAAATAATTGTAGGTATCTAAAAAAATATTATTTGTAGTTTGTCACGTGATAACGGAGCATAACCCAATTATTTTAGTAAAAATGAATTATCCTTTGGTGATATAACTACTATAATCATATATGTATATTTAAATTATTGTTTTATAGACAATTAAATTTAATGAAATTATTATTTATCTATTCTATAAGAACAAAATCGTAAACCAGCTGTGTCTGCGAATGCCACGCGTACGAAGTTGCAGGCATAGCTAGTAATTAATATTCCTTATTGAATTATATATTTATATTTATAGTTGAATAAATTATATTTTTTACAAGAAAGGATTCATTGCGTACCAAGAAATTATTCGACAATATTTTTTTCGTTACCTTTTTTTTGGATAACGAAGATTTTTGGAACCCTGCAATGTGTATGAAATTCATTTACGACCACTTATTATATATATTATTTATAAGAGAAAAGTCGTTTTTATACTGTTCAGCTTATTGCTTCGATTACATTTATGTGAATTTCAATAATATTTACTAGATTTTATTGCTTTGTTTTTGATAAAGAACAATGTTAAATATTTATTGATAGAACACTTTATTTTGCGTTCATTGAACGGCACCTTATTCGAAATTGATAGCAAAATTTTAAATGAGGTTCGTAAAGTCTTTGTGTAAATATGTTCATCACGATATTAAAATGAAGTTACCGCCGCAGTGCTACGAGTATAACAACCTTTTTATGCCTTTGAAACATCTTTAGAAACTAACTTTTAAGTATTTGGTGAATATATCTATATATAAAAATGAATCCCCATTTCCCTTAGTCACGGCATCACGCGTGAACGTGTAGACCGATTTTAATTCGGTTTTCATTAATGGAGAGAGGAATAAACGGAGATGCCTATTCACTCGAACCTTGAAAAGATTTAGGTTGAAATACAGAGTTGTACGTCAACTCGCGGGCAATTAATTCGCGTAACTACGCGACTTGACGTAATTGTATTTTACCTATTTTTTTCTACGTCAACTCGCGGACAATAGGGCGTACTGTACAGTTGAATATAAAAGTCATATAAATATTAAATTTAAGACGCCGACAAGGAGTTCCAATCCTTAGCAGTGCGCATTATAAAAGACGTTTTAAAGGGCCTGGTTCGAATTAGAGGGATTTCGACAAGGTGAGAATGGTAACCAGCCGTACGTCTGCATGTCCGATAGAAAAAAGGGGAAGGCGGTATGATCTCACGCAGCTCTCCAGCACACTCTCCGATGTACATATAGAATGCACACAGACAGGCATATGTGACAGGCTCTGCAGCTTAGTTGTTAAAAAATTAATAGAGCACACAACAAATAGTATATTATTGTGTGTGTGTGTGTGTGTGTGTGTGCGTGTGTATTTGAAAGGTAAAACACATAGACGAAACAGCAGAACCTTTTCTTTCATTGCAAGGTTGAAGACAGTTCAGATAATAAGTAGTAGCAGGGATAATAATTTTAAGTGAAATATCTTTAACCTTGCGATGTAAATAGATACAGTGTGTTTATTAGTTGAAATGTCTTCAACCTTCCAATGAAAGTTTTCCAGGGAAGTTATTATCTGTAATGTCCTTTACTTTAAAACCTAATTAAAAATTGTGGTCAGAGTCTGTGGCTAGATCACTTGCATCCGCATCGCATTTAATCTAAAGGTTAATTTTCATTGTGAGAAATCCTTATATGTTTTTTTTAAGCTCATGTAATAACGTTAGGAAGAAAGAAAAAAAGACTTTTATTCACTGCACGAAAGACTTGTATATATAATATATATACAATAACAGGACAGAAATTAATAAAAAACGTGTGTGTGTCCTCGCGGCAGCGAATCGGATGCTGGCTCAGCAGATCCGAGGTACTAGAAAAACACCTACAGCGCTGATTTTCAGCCAGCACCGCATGTGACTCATTGGACACCATACAAACTTACTGTATAAATTACTATATATATGTAGACATGTAGATACATCGAATAAATAAATACATAGGTAAAAAATATTATAACAAGTTAAAACAAAATACTTATCTATACACAATGCACTGCTTCAATGATCCCTTGAACAGAGAAAAGGCGCGGAAAAAAGGAAATTCGTTAAAATTTACATATTAGTTTGGGTATTAATGGGGTGATAAATGCTGGATATAGAATTATAAATTTTGGAGCGTTAAATTAATATTGAATCATTAAAGCTAAAGTAACGGTTAAAGTTTTCTTAAAAAATAGAAGCGTTTCAAACACGTAACGCTATCTTAACTAGGCATCCTTGAAAGAGTTGAATATAATTTGTAAGCTTAGTAATGAAATAAGATTTTATGTTCCTTCTCTTAGTTTTAAATTGGAGCAGCTACTTTCACGACAACAATCACTTTGGCCAATTAAAGTTTTATTATCTAGAAGTGTTTATGTTCTAGCCTAGCCCTTTCAACTAGTATCCGGTTGTTTTGCCTTGGTTAAAGGCGATATAAATTATGTGCAGCCTTTGTTCGGGTTAGGAAGTAGGCAGGGCGCAATAAATGCATTATCCTTCGCTATTATTTACATTGGCAACAATGTTGCACTTGTTTATATTTCTGAATTACCATAGAGAAAAGGATAATCTTTAATATCCAAGAAACAGGAGCTTACATACCTTGTGCCAGATTAATCATGTACCTTTGTAGGTCACTGTAGGAGAGTTTGAGACTTAAGATAAATCTTATGACAGATAACAGCACGTGTGCTGCTGCGTTTCGGTAAGTGAGTAAGGGATGCCATAGACCATTTTCCCTATCCCTTCCTAATCCCTTATCTTTAATCCTGCGTCGTCAGCATCGCAATTTTGGTCGTCAACGCATTTATAGCACCTAAGACGTAGCTTGTGTTAATAAGCCATTGTTGCCACCTAGCTTCAAGTGGACCGTCAGCCTGTCTGATGACCTTTACCTAAAAACAGTTGGTCATCAACTGAATTTTATAATGATCGTTGCATTTATAAAATTCAGTTCTATTCAAGGAGTAAGCTTGTAGTATAACAATGCTTTTAGCGTACTGTAGGGGTTGTCGTGGAGGTGGAGTATGTAGTTGCCCCCCCCCCCATTATCGTGATAAAAAAAAAGACGTGAGTTCTAGTTGCCCCCCACATAGTTCTGGCGTTCTCTATACTTTATATCAATAGTTCTGTTTATTTTCCTCGAGAAATTGATTATTGAAATTAATGGAAGGGGGGGGGGGGGGCAACTTCACAAATCGTTCTGTTTGCCCCCCAAAGAGTTCTGCAATTTATCTTAATAACTTTTTTTGATAGCTTAACATTTTTTTTATAACCAAAGGGTTAGTACGACGACGCAAATTTTGTGATTTGTAAAATTAGCCACTCATTAAATTAAAAAAAAAAATCCTCGAGTGAAAAATCAGCAGAACTATTGATGAAAAGTGTGCAGAACATCAGAACTGCATGGAGGACAACTCGACTTCGCGTTATATCCAAATGGGATCAAAAACATTTTTTTCAAAAGAGATTTTTTTTTTGTTGCTAATTCTGTCTCCTGAGGGTGTTAGATGATCTGTAGGATGCCTTAAGAGGAAGTTCTATAACCAGTGGGTATTGCAACTTCAGATATACAATGCTGAGACTTGAACAATTTTTCGTTTACAAATTACAATTCGCTCAGCGAGCTTTGGATTTAGTTGTGATCCGAAATACGGAGAACGAAGGTGGTCGACACAGCCTAAAGAGTCAGCCAGCTGAAGTTGGAAGGGGCGGGATATATCTGTCGTGCTGCGGATGGAAATTGAGGATTTGAGGTAGATGAGTCTTACAGTAGACCACGCCTGGTCGAATTATTGATGACAGGTTAGATGCAACCGATGTAGAAGACGAAGGACTGAGTGTGGTGGTCATCGATTACTTAAGGCTCGACTATTCATAGTCAACCTATTTTAGATTCAACGGTTAACAATTAAATAGGTATTCTTGATTTTAACCGATTTTTTTTGTAGTTTAATAAACATCCTTGATAATTTTAAACACGATATTTACAACTTCACTCGATCATAAATATTCGGTAAACAGAAAATTTATTTTGTATTTCGGATCATAGTAAAAAGTGCTAAATAAAAAGTGCCTGAGTTTAAATAATTGTTTTAGACATAGATCTAGATCTGTGGTTACAGGGCATGCAAGAAACACAAAATAGTGTTTTAGAAAACGTTCTCCCGATTGCTGTAGTACACAATTTTGCTAGTTTTGGAATGTATCCTAATCCTAATATAATATTTTAAATAAGAACATTTGTATGTTTAGATGTTTGTTCCTCAATAACGGCTAATTGAGCATTTTATCATGAAAAAGGTTAGGTTCCCGAGGAATTGCTTAAAAATATAAAAAATTCGGCGCCACCTTCGCCAGAGCGATAAAGATGTAATAGTCCGAGAGCCGGCCGTATAAAAGTCCTATGGATCAGATACATGGATAATTTTTTGAAGATAGACCAAAATACCATAGGACTAAAGGTCGATACCCCTAAAAATGTCTGATTTTGCCCGCATGCATAATTATGACCTCACTTCCGGTTGTAATTTCAGACATTATCATAACTTATAAGATACATGGAAAAAATTAACGGGAAAATAAAGTTTTTGATAATCAGAATCGAGATAACAAAGGTCGACAAGCTCAATTCATTTGCGATCGTGAGTCGACCACGATCAAAGGTATTTTTTACGTATTTTTTCTTAAGTGATCAGATACATTAATTTTTTAAGCGTTTCTGAAACTAAAACCCCTTTAATTACTTTAAAAAAATGGTCGACACCTTTTATTTACCCGGATTCGACTGTCGACCTAGTTTGAACATTCAGAGCGCCTGTACAGATACGTACAATAGCTTTATAATCTTCAATATTAACATATATTTCTTGGTGCATGAATAATTATTTTTTTAAATCAATCCTACATCGATACAATTAATAAAAAATAATGTTCGACTCTTTTATTTTACCCAAATAATATGGTCGACTAGTTTTAAGTAGTTGTATAGCCTATGCTCATATATTCAATGTCCCTAAATCTTTGATTATTTTTGTATATTTATCCAATACATGAATAATTATTTTTTTAACTTAATTCTACATCTATAAAATTAATAAAAAATAATGGTCGACACTTTTATTCTACCCAGATAAAATTGTCGACTGGTATCAAATAGCCTAATCAAAAGAATTATGACGGCCCGTTGGATGAGTGGCAAGGATGCTTGCCTAACGTCTCATGGGCCCTGGGTTCGATTTCCGGCGGGGTCAACTTTGGAAATTTTAATGTAATTTTCAAAAAATGACTCTGGTCTGGATTTGAAAAGTAGTGGTAGGGCACACTGCGTTTCGCAGTCATTTGGGCAGCCCGCCTGGCGGCAGTGACCACCCCCTTACAGAAGACTACCGTGAAATAACAGCATATACGTGCTGTTGTTTTTCGGTGAGTGAGTAAGGGATGCCAGAGCCCATTTCCTTTATCCCCCCTCCTAATCCCTTATCCAATAATACTGTAGTCGGCAGCGCACTTGCAGCACCTGTAGCGTTGCTTGTGTTATAGGCGACGGTAGCCACCTACCATCAAGTGGACCATCAGCCTGTCTGTCGACATAACATAAAAAAAAATGTATGTGATCCATAGGACTTTTATACGGCCGGCTCTCCGACTATAAGGCGTTAAGCGTATATTTTCATTTTTTTAACGCGTACGAATTCGCGGGCACAGGCACAGTGATTATAGGTATATAGTTATAGATAAATTCTATTCATCAGTTTATGGTGTTTCATTTTCTGTGTTAGGTGTATATGCCGCAAAAGATATATTAAGAAACAATAAAGCCACCCGTATGTACTTATTTAGAAGTTACAACAAAAAAGTCTTCCGCGTAGGCCATTTTTTACTCGTGTAAGAAAAAACTCGTTACATTGAAAGTGATTTATGACAACCTTATATGTTTAATTCATTCTTAATCGGAAATAATAATAATAAAAATAAACGATTTCTTATTTACTATTTTTGTCACTTGTGGGTCACGTTTGAAAGGAATCTTCCATAATTTCTTATTAATTCATGTACATATAAGTAAAAAACATGTAAATATTGTACACACTAACAAAGACTTTTATTTTCATACTTTAAGATAATGGACGGCTGGCTGATGGTCTATTCTGTATGATTATAGATAGTTAGTGTCTTCTATAAACACAGGCACAATGTGAAGATGAGAGTACTAGCTTTGGAATTTCTTACAGGATAAAACAGGTCCAGACTTAAACTCTACTTTTCGATCTTGTTTTATATTTCAACAACAACAAAAGGCTTATTTATTTCATTTATATTTAATGTTAACTTATAACAAAGCCTATTTTTTGCATATATTTTATTTATTAGGTATCTCTTCTTTACTTAATATTTTAAAAAAAATTGTTACGATTTATATATTAAATTTTAACAGTAAATTGATCAGATTTTAATATATTTAGTAATATCTGCTCCTATTTAAACTATTTTACTATTATAGTTTGCAGAAATACTATTATAGTCCCTAATATTTTAGGGACTAAAATAAATTTAGCCTCTGCCTGTTTCTCCGCTAACAGCATTTAAACCACCCAGCGGATTTTGATACGGTTTTCATTAATAGAATTTTATTTTATGTTAAGATCGGCACACAGGCTGATGGTCCACTTGATGGTAGGTGGCTACCATCGCCTGTAACACAAGCAACGCCAAAGCTGCTGCAAGTGCGCTGCCGACTACAGTAGGATTAAGGATAAGGGATTAGGAGGGGGATAGGGAAATAGGCTCTGGCATTTCTTACTCACTCACCGAAACACAACAGCAAACGTGCTGTTATTTCACGGTGGTCTTCTGTAAGGGATTGGTTACTGCCGCCAGATGGGCTGCCCAAATGACTGTGAAACGCAGTGTGCCCTGCTACTACTTTCCAGATCCAGACCAGAGCCAAATTTAAAAAGTTCATTTTTCGAAGTTTACTTTGCCAGGAATCGAACCCGGAAACCCTAGAACAGAGCGTTAAGGCAAGCACCTTAACTACTTCATCCAACGGGCTCGTCAAAGTAGCGATAACCGAGGAAGGTTTGTGTATATAATTTGCAGAAAAAAATGCATCCGTGCGAAGCCGGATTGCACAGCAATATTATTAACGTCTATGAAACATTTTTGAATGATACTCAATCACAATTCTGGATTAACATAGACATTTTTTTTAGGAGGGGAAATGATGTTTACGCACTATCCCTCGCCAAGGACAGTTCGACAAGGAGGAGTGTGGGACTCGCCCGGTGAAGTAACTTGTCAATGGACAATCAGCCGAAAAAAAAATTCGGGCAATAAAATTCAAAATGGTATTTATTCATTCGAAAACTCTCAGGATCTTCATCTGCTAATCCAGAGTTTAACTGAGTTGCACCCAGATGCTAGCTTTCTTGCTACCCATCATCTAATCCACCAACGTCTATTCTTCCTGACCATCTTTTTTTAATTTAATGTAATAAAATTTTGCACTGCTAAAAATAGCTTCTATGCTGGCGGAGCCACGATCCTACCGATACTATTGATTTCACGGCACTATAAAACTAGTGACACAAGTACTGCAACAAGTTTCATGAAATTAATTTTATCATGCATAAAACTAATTTCGTAATGTAAATTCGGCTTTATGGCGCTGAAACGTTGTCTCTAACTATGGGCCTTGTAAGAAAACTCAACGTCGCTCAATGAGCTATGAAGAGGGCTATGCTCGTGGTTACAATGCGAGATCGAATCAGGAATGGTGAGATTCGTGGACGAACTAAAGTTTCCGACATAACCTGGAGGATTAGTAAGTTGAAGTGACAGGATAGATAGTACAGAAAGCCGACGGCCACTGGAGCTGGAAGGTTCTCGAGTGGAGGCTACGGAAGGGCAAGTGCAGGACGGACAGAAGACCTGATAAGTCGATTCGATGAGTAGATGGTGGATCCAGGCTGCTTCTGATCGTCATTTTGGAGAATTAGGAGGGGAGGCTTTTTTCCAGCAGTGGACATCCCACGGTTGAGATGACTTAAATAATGTTAAATTATTCGGTATTAGAAAAGTCACGTGAGTGTTCTATATTTGGGTAGATATTAAAAAATCCACATCCCCTGATGTTATTCTGTGGCAAGATAGCTTACCGTGTGCGGCTAATTCAATGTCCAGGAAGCGAACTGGTATTTTAAATGTCATAGGTGCTTGGAGCTTACATAAATAACGTCTAGGTACTGAACAATGCACTCTAACCGGTATTTGTCTGCAGGATATTAATTAAGCGATTTGGCCTTAAAATATAAAAGTTTGTCGTGATTCGTGAGATAGATAGCATCTCGTGACGTCAGCATAGTGTTTTGGCGGCTCTAGTACCTATCAAAATGATGTGACTTATGTGAGAGTAGCAGCTATAAAAGAAGGAAGCTGTGTACGTATATAACAAAGCTATAGTATATGTTTGCTTGTTTAGAAGCACTAAACAAGCAAACATATACTATAGCTTTGTTTTAAGCTACAGGAGACTACGTTGAAAAATAAATAATAATAATTTAATTAATTTTACTCCTTGTTTAATTTTTACCAGACTTATCACTCCGCCCTCGTATAAGTAATCAACAGTGTATACAGCTACGCATACTCGTCTATCTTAAAATCTGGTTATTTTATTATTATTTTTTTTTTTAAATTGCCCGCGTTTTCATCCGCATTGAAAAATAAAACCTGATAAAACGTCTGACATCTTATTGCTGTTATGCATTTGCCGTGTATTGAATCTTTATTTTTAGTTAGCTCGTGCCCACGGCTTCGCCTGCTTGGAATAGCCTATGTCCATCCTGAAATTCTATTCTAACTATTAGTGAAAGAAATTTTTAAATCGGGTGAGTAATTTCGAAGATTACCTCCTATGCAAACTTTACCTCTTCATAATATTATAGTATAGATAAATGAACCGCCAAGACTAAACATACGTTATGGAATAAACATACCGGGGCCGAAATCCTGAACACCAAGACGAATTTGGTTCTAAATTTGAAAATTTCCTTTCCAAAGTATTGCAGGGAATCGAATCCGGGATCCCTGAGCCAGAGCGCTAAAGGCAAGCACCTCAAAATATGAATTAAATTAATTATAAAAAATAAACTTCTGGAATTTACAAGAAAGCTTCTTTTACAAAAAATTATTAAAACAAGTTCTCAATTTCAATCCTGGGTCCTGCAATCAGAGACAGGGATAAGAGAGGATACAGCTGCTTGACGGCTTTCAGAAGTTGCAATGTCCCAACAATAGCCCAGGAAAATTTAATAACAAAACAAAATTTTAGTTCCTCAAGGACATTTTTGGTATAAGCTTCTAAAAGATAGTATGTAATATCGATGGGTGAAAGAAATTTTTGATTCCATCCTGTAGAACGTGTAGAAAAAATAAAAATAAGTGTTATTTCCAAATTGTACAAAAATGGTAGGAGTTAGAAAAAAAAAACGACACAAATGCGAGGATGTTCTATAAGAGGAATTAATCGGACGTACGGAACCCTAAAAAGATTCACATAAAAATCTTAGAGAATTTAATTTAACATAAAAATATTCATATTACTTTTTTTGCTAAAATTAAAATTAAATTAGTGTTGACACTTTTTAAAAATGTACCTATCAACCATTGTATCTTCTAACGTCCCCAACATCGATGTTTCATATCTTCTAGAAACTTATAATAAAAATGCCCTTGAGGGACTCAAATTTTTATTTTTTAATAAATTTTCCTGGACTAAAGATTAATGTTACTATTTACAGTGTGTGACCATACGTCTACATAAATGGTTTCAAATATTTGACATTGACCGTCGTAAGTTTTTATTGTCAATGTTAACCGTTTCGTTTACAATTTAATTGGCATTTTATTATATAAAAATATAGAACCGGTCCTATATGTTTCTTGTTGCATATAAGTACCTACGTGAAAGGCGATCATCGAACTCGAGGCCTTGGTATTGAACGTGAACAAGGATTACTTGTTGTAATTACATTTTGTTGTATGGCGTGTCCCCGTAGACAAAATATACGAGAAGATAATATGCTCGCGGTTTTTCATGCGTTGTAGAATTCTCGCGACTAAATTGCCCTATATCAACACTATAGGATCCGCCTTATCCGTGTCTTCTCTAGTTAGACGTTTTCTTTTAACGGAATGTTATTACACGTATGTATTTGTTCATATAAAATTAGTTATCCCTTATAAATCCGTTCGGATTTCGGACTTCAATCCGGACCTTGTTCGGATTATTCCTCAGAAAAATGTTTAATGTTGTAATTCAATAAGAAAATATACTTTTTATTGTAATAAATACAATAATACATACTCTATTTAGGATTTATAAATTCTCCTCGTAATAAAATTTTAGTTAAAAATTAAAAATTGCATTTTGAGTTTAAAAAGTTCGCATTTTTTATATATTCGGATTTTTGCATACACCATTTTGAATTTCAAAACGTCAAATATATATATATACATATATAAATTTCAAAAAGATTTTTGATTACTTGTTAGTAGATAGTTGCGATAGAAGGTACTTTATTTGATTTAAAAGTTCTTTGAAAAAGAAAAGAGAATTAAAGGTAAATAGTATAATAATAGTTCGATTAGTATTTGTAAAATTTACATTATGGAAATATCTATATCTTCTATGTAATATCTTCTATATCTCTATTTCTCTAGTTCTCTACACATTATAAATTCAAGTCACTGTCCGCTTCTCTCTCTTTCTCCGCTAACTTCTAAACCACCAAACAGATTTTGATACGGTTTTCACTAATGGAAAGAGCAATAAACGACCAAGGCTTGTGTTTATTTCGTTGGGTCGCTTGTTAGGTATAATTATAAAGGTATTGCGGATCTATTTGAACCAGAAATGTCTACTTTTTATATTCGTTTATATAGTATTAGGTATGTAATAATATTTTGCCTTGCAAACAAGTCGTTAAATTGTTTCAATGTGCAATTGCACACAATAAAGATTAAGGAATATTTATGAGGAAGTAGATGAAGGAATTAGGTACAGATTAAAATTTATCTGTCGACAGAGACGTCCTTACTTTTTATCTGTATTTATAATACGATTATTAAAGAAGGCTGCGTTTTTTCTTTTAATTTGGGTTTATAGGAGTATTTCCTTTAAACCTTTCTTTCTTGGTACATTTTACAATTTCTAATTTTTTTGGAATAAAACGAGTACGTTTAATCTGGCTACCTGCATACTACGAAGAACTTTGAGAAAAAATTAGGAACTCTTTTCTTTCATTGCTAATGCTTTTTATTCAGAAACTATTTAAATACTGATGTAAGTATAAAATTAAGCATTGGTCTAAATTTTCGGTTTCAGATAAGAAACTTAGTATTTGTTATTATAATAGCCTTTGTCGAAGGACAAGCTGTTGGAAAAAGGCGATCATCAACTACTAATATAATACCCATGTAGTATTCTATTGTAAACCGTGATAAACAGCAATAAAGGCTTATATTATATTATATTATATTATATTATATTATATTATATTATATTATATTATATTATATTATATTATATTATATTATATTATATTATATTATATTATATTATATTATATTATATTATATTATATTATATTATATTATATTATATTATATTATATTATATTATATTATATTATATTATTATTATAATAAATAGCATTTATATTTTCATTTTTATCGTAATTATAATTTCTTTTTTATATTCATTTATTTAATTAATTAATTTAAATTAATATTTGTTATTATTATGGCTTGTTTTATGTTTTTTGTTGAAACTATTTAAAAAAAAAAAAAAAAGATTCGTAGAATTTAAGCTATTTCCGCACCAAATTTAATCGAAATCAGTTCACTAATATAAACGTAATAGCCAGACACAGATATTTTCGCATTAATAAATATTACTATGAATAAGTAATTTTTGTAGAACTTCTATGGTAACAATTAGTCTGTAAAGGAGATCAATCAGTTTTGCATAGAGATCGGGCCATTCGTTTTAACGGTTAATACTTGTATCTACCATTAGATTAGAAGAAATTATAGATTTTACTGGGAAAATATTGTGTAATTTGGTAACGGGCTTTCATTTCATTGACATTAAGTCTGAATATTAAAAAAAAACAATTGTTTCAATTAAATAACAAATTTTTTTTATTTTCAAATTTTATTTACAAAATCTGAAATATTCACTGTGCATTTCATGTATGTAAAGTTTTAAAGACACAGATGGCTTTAATCTTGATTTATTACCTAATTCTTTACAATATTTCAATAATTTTATAAAATTTATTGAGATGGCTTTTATAAAACAGATGACTTATGTCCATATCCAATAATATACCTTTTAAATAGTAATGGAATTTTTCAAATAAGTAGATACAGATTACCCTGTATAAATAATCTTACAAAATCCATAGCGACTCCTTATAATATTACTAATGATTTTGTTAAGCGTTTAAAAGTTAAGCTTGAATGATTTACAGCGTTAAACGAATAACGAAAAATAGCCTTTTCACGCGGATGCATTTAGTGGTTTTTCGGGAACGGATATAAAAATGTGTTTAAAATTAATTTACAAGGGAACATGACATGACGAGAATATGATAATAATGACATATGAAATTTATACACTTTTTTTTATGTTAAAGTCGACAGACAGGCTGACGGTCCACTTGATGGTAGGTGGCTACCGTCGCCTATAACACAAGCAACGCCACAGCTGCTGCAAGTCCGCTGCCGACTACAGTAGGATTGGATAAGGGATTAGGAGGGGATAAGGAAATGGGCTCTGGCATCCCTTACTCGCTCACCGAAACACAATAGCACGTATATGCTGTTATTTCACGGCGGTATTCTGTAAGGAGGTGGTTACTGCCGCCAGGCGGGCTGCCCAAATGACATATTATTAATTTACAACATTCGAACTTAAAAAGGTTTTTTAACAAGTCGTTATAAGTTAAAAATCCGACAATACATTTTGCACTGATAGCTTATGTACTCGCCAGTGACAGGTTAATTTTTATCTTGCAAAAATGTTCCAGATTATAATATTTATCCTTTTACCCAGGTCAAACTAGACATAAGTTATTTTTTTTTTAAGTTAATTTATTATGCGTTTTTTTCTCATGGCCTAAATCTTTATTGTCTTCTTAATGGTCTTTTTTGCTTGATTTCATGCTCTACAAGTGTATTTTAAAAGTTTAACATTACTTTAACTCTTTCATTACATTAAATCAATAAAAATGTTTGATAGTGTAAAGAATTTGTAAGAAGGTTCTAATGAGACTTTACAAAAATTTAGTTAGAAATTTAAACATGGTGCCGAAAAATTATTAATGAAAAATATTTAAGTTGATAATATTTTAATTTTTATAATATATTTATGTCCCTGTCGAGCTATACTTTTAATCCTCCTTTACGATTAGAAGAGACGACTTCGAATGGAATAGGTAGCTAGTGTAAGTAGAATAAAAAAAAGGACAATTTTATAAACTCTCTGTCCGCCTCCGACCTTTCTCGTTTATCGCACTTTCCATTAGTGAAAACGGTATTAAAATTTGTTGAGTAGTTAATAAGAAGTAAGCGGGGAAGCAGACAAAGGCTGACAGTGACTTTATTTTATAATGTGTATATAGGTAGATATAGAAGACATAATTACTTATAGGTGTTGCAAGAAATACTAAAGAGACTTTATTGGTTATCAGATTGTATATCTTAAAGTAAATAATGTTTCAGTAATTATTGTCTATAAATTTTAATCATTATAATAGCATTTCTACATCATCACACTTAATGAATAAAAAGTGAGAAAATATAATTAAATTAATTTTATAATTACACTTTCGTAAATAAATTAATATTGCATATGTCCACCTCTATGATATATGATAGTTATGACAGCTTTTTTTTTCAAATTCCAGATCAAGTTTTTATGATATCTTGATTATAATTATGTATCTATATAACAATATGTACGTTTTATAATGCGAAACAACACCAATTTTTAATAACAAATAGAATAGGTACTCAGTTACTTTAGGATACGCGACTATCATTTTCATAACAACTACAGAAATGCTGAAGCAATAAAAAAAAATCCTATTAAACTTACACTTTAATGTGCAATATTTCTTTTTGTTTATTTTTATATCAATGTAAATATTATATTTCTTCATATAATAATATTACCTAAAATAATATACGAGAAAGGGAAGACATGAATAATTTAAATATTATGATATTAGTTACAATAAATGTAGAAATGCCTGTCGCCAAATGCAGTTTAATATTTACCGTGTATTTATTGATCCTGGCATTTTCGCGTTCGAAATGTTTCTTCTCTTTCAAATTCACAATCGACCTGGCACTTGTAACAGCCATATTGAAAGAAATTTAAAAAAAGAACAAACAAACAAAAGATCTGTCACTTTACGCGCGCTTTTCGCAAATCGAACGCGTTTGGCTCCCAGCGCTCCTCGGTGGGATCGCGGCGAGATTCCAAGTTTAAATGCTTGCGAAATATCTCGCTTCTTTTATATAAGACTGTACACTGTACACAGTGGTTGCTACTATGTATAACATGTCCCCTCACAGCTGCCCGTTTCGCACTTCCTTTCATATCCTATTCTAGAGCAAGTAAACAACGGTGTATTGTGTTGTGTACACGTAACAATTATTATCCTAGTACCAACAACGAAGCGAACTATGTCTCGCTACGTAACTTTTATCTAAACCGTGATAGTATCTTCTGGATTATACAGGATATGTCTCGTGTTACACGATTTTATTGAAAATTAATTATACACCACAACATATCATAATTATTTCAGTAAATATAAAACCAACATTTTTAACAGGCACCACAGTGCACGAGAGTAAAGAGGATGATTTGATTTGAGAAGATTCTTTTCCTTTTTTCACCTTTTAATAAATAAATAAATATTAATGTACAAATATAAATAAAAAAGGATTATTAATGTTTAGTAAAGTCTAATGCTTAAACAACAATGTTATATGCAAAACAAATAAGTACAATTTTTGAAATACTCCTTTAAAACCTTCACAGTTATGTCAATTTCATTACATTTTGTATTTAGTTGTGATTTGTGATTCACCGAATTTACATACATACATAGTTGCTCTGCTTGATGACACTTTTTCTTTCATTTCGAGGTCTTTCGGAAGACTGTTTGCGAAAACTACAATAAAATAATATGTGCCTACTTTTTCCAATCGTCCAAGAAGTCTATTGTAACAAATTTTAATATTTAAAGCTCACAGTTTTTTTTATGAAAATGTCTACAGGCAATTTGAGAGTCCACTTGATGTAGATGGTTACGGCGATCTCAATTCAAACGATACCGTAAGGGGGTGCAATTGCGCTACCGATTTTGATAGGACAAAGGATAAGGATAGGAGAATCCCAATGTGTTCTGTTGAAAATTGTAATAGTTATTTTATTTGATTACATTTTAGTAGTAAAGTGCCAGCGCACACTGCGTTTCGCTATAAAAAATTCGCTATAAAAAATTGCCCTTCTGATATTTGAACAACCCTCTTACAGAAGACCGCCAGGAAATAAGATGACAAGTATTGTTGTGTTTCGGGGAGTGAGTAACTGATGCCAGAGCCCACTTCCCTATTCCCTTACAATCCCTTACTTCCCTTATTCTACTAAAGTTGTCAGCGCCTTGCAGCACTTATGGCGTTGTTTGCGTAATCATGGTATACTTACCATCGAGTAGTCCGTCAGCATGTCTGCTCGGCCTTTACTTGAAATGGTTACGGCGATCTCATTTCAAACGATACCGTAAGGGGGTGCAATTGCGCTGCCGATTTTGATAGGACAATGTGCTCTGGAATTCCTTACTTACTCACCCTAACACTAAACCGGGAGCTGTTATTTGACTGTGGTTATTCTGTGACACCAGATGGGCTGCCCTAGTTTATGACTTATGACTGCGGAAAATATATGTTCTCCACTACTAAATTCTACAGTTAAACTCTATTATAATTTAGAAAAGTGATTACTGTGTGTTTAATTATATTATCTAAAAAAATATTTTTATTAACTTTAGCTAATTGATTTAAGGGCGCTTTGTAATCTTACCAAGGTTAATGTTAAGGTCGACAAACAGGCTGACGGTAGAATTTAACGGTCGACACTTAATAGTAGGTGGCAACCGTCGCCAATAACATAAGCAATGCCCCAGGTGCTGCAAGTGCGCTGCCGACCATAGTAGGATTAAGGATAGGGATAGGAAGGGATAGAAAATTGAGAAATGGTTACTGTCTCTGGATTTATTACAAAATATTTAACTGTACTGTAATACAGGGCAGACTGGCAGTAAACACAGTCTTGCAGACTTAACAGTGTTATGGCCTAATCCTTTATCCTCACTTCGACCTGTATCCGTACAGGGTCAACATTCAATATGTTATCGGCATTTCTTCTATTCTATAGATAATCTTTACATCTACACATATAGTAAAATTGTAAACGTGCAGTGTTTGTACATTAAATATTGAAAAAAAAAAAATTAATAATAATAATAATTAATATTGAAATCGTACATATTGTACTTATGTTACCAAACATGTTTTTAGAATTTTTGTCTGTTTGTCTGTGCGTTTGTGCACGCTAATCTCAAAAACGGCTTAACCAATTTGAATGCGATTTTTACTGATGCAAGCTTCTCGTAACATTTAGTGTTTGTTTCATTTCCAATCGGTTTACAAACAAAAAAGTTACGCGCTATACCGAATACTACTATGCGTACGAAGTCGAGGGCTCAGCTAGTTTTAAAAAAAAGTCGCCCTCCGCTTCTGCCTTTTTCTCTGCTACGTTCTAAACCACATTACTCAACGATTTTTAATGATCAGAGCGATAAATGAGGAAGGTTTATGCGTACAAATTTGCAGAAAAAATACGCATATAATAAAATCGTAAACGAGCTGTGTTTGTACAATAAATATTTTTCAAAAAAAAATAACAATTTGTACATCTTGTGCTTATGTGACTAAGGTCAAAAAAATAGTTTTTAGAATTTTTGTCTGTTTGTCTATACATATGTCTGTTTGTCTGTGCGTTTGTCCACGCTAATCTCAGAAACGGCTAAACCGATTTGAATGTAGTTTTCACTGATATACTGTATCAAGCTTCTCGTAACATTTAGTGTTTGTTTCATACCAATTGGTTTACAATTGAAATATAACTATACCGAATACCGCGTGTACGAAGTTGCGGGCTCCCCTAGTATACAATATAACATGTTTGACAAAATCTATGAAATAATTTTATTGATATTAAGGTAAAACATAAATGACATCTTAATTCTTCATTTAATTTAAATACTTAACAGCACTTATTCAGAATTATTGGCTATTTAACAATCTAGACTCGACGCAAACGATTCTATAATAAGCCATTGATAGCTATCGACATTTAAATTTTGAACGACATGTAATAAATTCTCGTTTGCATGGAATAGTATAAATAAAGTGCTGAGGTATGAACGTATCTATGGTACATACTACGTATATAGAAATGTTAACTGGGGCAATCGTGAGAATAATGGTCTTATACAAGTGTTTTATAAGATCGTTCTCCGCAATTGCTGTTGAAAATTGTAATAATTATTTTATTTTATTACATTTTAGTAGTACAGTGCCAGCGCACACTGCGTTTCGCTATTAAAAATTGGGCAGCCCTTCTGATATTTGAACAACCCTCTTACAGAAGACCGCCAGGAAATAAGGACAAGTGTTGTTGTGTTTCGGGGAGTCCCTTACTTCCCTTATTCTACTAAAATTGTCAGCGCCTTGCAGCACTTATGGCGTTGTTTGCGTAATCACGGTATACCATCGAGCGGTCCGTCAGCATGTCTGCTCGGCTTTTACACGAAAAATAAAAACAGTTTAATCGTGTTTCGTTTTAGTTCGTAAAGTATTATTTTGCATTAGCTTTCACAAAAATTTAAGACATTATTTACACAATAGCCGTGCCAGCGACCTTCGTATACGCGCTGTAGTTCGTTTTTTGAAAATCCCACAGGAACTTGACATTTTTCCAGGTATTAAATTATCTGTGTGCTACATTTCACCCAAATCCGTTCAACCCTTTTTGCGGATTGAGTAACAAACATACAAACTTCCGCATTTATAATATTGTTTGCATTACTATTTGTTGCCCAAAACCAAACCTAATTAACCTACTTAGTTACAGCGCAGATTTTATTAATCTGCGCTGTAACTAATTTTATTATAAACTGAAGTTCCTATCGTCGTCTGTCCGTCTTGTTTTTTCGATTCTATTGTTGTTCAACTATTTAGGGAAATACCTACTGTAATTATTTTTTTAAATAGTAAAGAAATGTCAATGTCTCGTGATAAAGTCACTAAAAAACCTATTTTCAGACGCTTACATGGGTTATACTGGCTAAAATTTATTTGCATGTTAGATTCAATTCAATTCAATTGTCCTGAGCAGTAATTCTGCCAAAGAATTTTCTCCACATTTGTTTATGCAAGGATATGAGTTAAAACTTATTCATGGAGCATCTACCTCATAAACTCGACCTCTTAGGTATTGCTAAATTAATTTGTAAAGCAAGGATATTAGACTTATTTATAAACAAACAATGCTGTGTCTACGTCATTATGAGACTATGAGCACAATGGTTAGACTGTGCTATGAATGTAATGTACATATGTAGTTAGCATATTGAGAATATTACCTTTTGTTACAGATAATTATGAACGCTTCGCTATTGATACCTATTAATGGGCAGAGTTATTTCGAAATTGCTGCTCGATATACACAAAATTATGTTGGTAAAAATATTTGAAGTTTAATTAATGATATAGTTACCTAAAGTAATTGCTTTAGGTAAATATATCATTAATATACTAAAAATAGCCTTGAGTGTCAAATTAAAAAAAAAACTCAATGCAATTACAAATGTTTGTGTTTTATTGTTAATTGTATAATGATATCACATATTGTATTATTTTCCAATAAATCTATAAAATCGTAAACGAGCCGTGTCCGTACATTAAAGTTTTATAATAAAAATAAAAAAACAATTTGCACACTAATCTCAATTTGAATGCACTTTTTACTGATGTATTGTAGCAAGCTTTCCGTAACATTTAGTGTTTGTTTCATTCCAATCGGTTTACAAACAAAAAAGTAACGCCAGTACCGAATTACGGGCTCAGCTAAAAATAAAATAATAATATAATAATGTCAGTAACACTATTAATAGATAAGGTAACACTTATTACTGGAAGAAACTTATTAGGTAAACGTTGACGATGCCATAAAATCATATCTAAGTTCTCTAAACAGTCCCTTTCGCAAGTAGAATTCGATAATTGCTTAATTAAAAGTATCGTTTGTGTTAATAGGCGATGGTAGCCACATACCATCATGTGAAGCGCCAATTGAGCACAATTCGTTTCACAGTAATAAGGTTAGTAGTCCGTTTGGCGGCATTAATCATTCCCTTACGAGACCACAGTGAACCGAGAATGAGATCCGAATTGTTATGTCTAATGTGAGTGTTGCTCGAAGTTGTCAACAACTTGTTGAGTACGCCTTTGGGAGAAAACAATCCAATTGATTTTTTTTATTTTTATGTTAAGATCGGCAGACAGGCTGACAGTCCACTTGATGATAGGTGGCTACCGTCGCCTATAACACAAGCAACGCCAAAGCTGCTGCAAGTGCGCTACCGACTACAGTAGGATTAAGGATCAGGGATTAGGAGGGGATAGGGAAATGGGCTCTGGCATCCCTCACTCACTCACCGAAACACAACAGCACACGTGCTGTTATTTCACGGTGGTCTTCTGTAAGGGATTGGTTACTGCCGCCAGACTGGCTGCCCAAATGACTGCGAAACGCAGTGTGCCCTGCCACTACTTTCCAGATCCAGACCAGAGCCAAATTTAAAAAGTTCATTTTTCGAAGTTGACTCAGCCGGGAATCGAATCCGAAACCCTAGAACAGAGCGCAGAGCGTTAAGGCAAGTACCCTAGCCACTCATCCGACGGGCTCTTCAAAAGTTTATCGGTCAAAAGAAGGAGGTCGTTTATCGAATCCAGCTCTGATGGGGTAACGTTCGGGAAGCTCCGAAACAACTTCTTTTCTACATTGCCTTAAAGCAAAGGTTTTTGAACAATGTGTGTTGCCAGCAGTTATGGCATATGGCGTTGAAACGTGCTTTCTAATTATGGGCTACGAAGAGAGCTATTACTCGGGACTAAAGTGAGAGCTATTTCTCGGGCTCTCCTCAGAAATGAGAAGGACAAAGGAAAGTCATCGGCGGATTAGTAATTTGATGTAGCAGTGGGCATGACACATAATACGGAGAGCCGGCGGCCGCTGGGGCCGGAAGGTACTGTCTACTACCGGTAGTAGCAGTAGTAGACAGTACTTGTAGTAATATTAAATATTGAGAAAATTGGATTGTTACATTCGCTATTGACTTTGTTAACGCGCAACAACAGGATTGTTTTTAGGCGTGAAAATATAAATTAAAAATATAGGAAAGCGAATTAAAATGTATTTTGATTTATTGTTGCTTCATAAAGATTTAATATTATTATTAAAAAAATATAGATATGTTCGCTAGTAGAATTAGGGAAAATTTAATGTAATAAAACAATTGAGAGTTCAAATCAACTTGTAATTTATGTGATTTAGTTCCAACGAAGTTTGTTAAGGCAATACAACTTTTAAGCGTAAAATTCCCAACTTCAACTGGTGTAGACGTGAATAATAAATACTTAATAAATAATGTGACCAATTTAATTTTCTAAATAAACCAGAAATTGCTTTTTGAAGCACAAGTTTCATTAGCAGCATGAATAGAGTAGCCGCCCCTTCCCATCTCTCTGTTAAATAACAGAGGAGCTAAAAAATTTAAAAACAAAAAATGGATTCGCTAAAAATATAATAAATATCTGGAAAAACGTATGTTTAAAAAAGGATTTCAAATAGGAACTGGTTCCAGAGAATTATCCTCTACAAAACTCACAAAATATGCATTTTGTCTTTCTGTTGAATCTCACATGCTTGAAATAATGCTTGAATAAATATTTTTCTCTTAGTGCTCTACCTTTTAGGCAATTCACTTGAGAGTTTATTTGAATTTAATTGTAAATTTTATCCTGTGTCTTAGTTAATATTATCATTTTTATTATTACTATTTCTGTTATAACTTTATATATAATTTATTTTCTTCTACTTATATATTTTAATATCGAATGGGTATAGTTGCCTAAAAATAAGTGTATTTTTTCATTTAACCGGCCTATTAATTAGTAAATTTATTAATTTAAGACTTCAATTTACAATTGCGTTGGTTTATTTTTCCAATCACTGTATTACATCTAAATACTGATCGGTGCTTACAAAAATATTAAACACTTTTGCTTAAGTTCGGTATAATTTTTAAAAATATTAACATAAACTTTTTATAAACTGAAAATTCTAATAATTATAACAACAGCATTTCGCTTAAGGATCCAGGAGATTCTTCGGTATATTAAAATGATCGACAAGTCAGGTGAAGTGGGAGTCTTGGAGTGAACTCCACGGCCGACACACACACCGTGGGCCGAACACAGGCTCGCTGGATAAATGACCTCAAGAGAGCGGATGGATGCGGAGGGCAGAGGAACGAATGTGGTGGCTCTCAATTAAGAAGTCTATATAAAAAAGTGGGCAGGGCTGTGGACTGATGATGATGATATATGAATTATTTCTTCCTCATTTACAATATTACAAAAATTAAATAGGGTTTGAATTAAATTTGATAAAAATAAATTTTGTCCCGAGTACTTTCAGCATTAAATTTTCGTTGTCACATTAAAGTAAATTTATACATCCATGGCTTGCCCTACATTTTCTTTTTATCTAGTGGCTGCATGCACTAGTAAAGTGCGTCATCAACTCACTGCTTCCACGTGCAATCTTTTTATTACCTACAGGGTATAATGTGTATAATATGTTACCGGAAATGTATGAAACCTAGGTATTGTACACAATTCCTAGGAAATATATGCAATTCCGAGATGATACTAGGAAATGTATATAAACTAATGGTTTTCTGTGAATAAAATGAACGAAACGCGTTAGTAAATAAGTCTTATAACACATCCATACTAATATTATAAAGGTGAAAGTAACTCTGTCTGTTACATTTTCAGGTCTTAACTACTCAACCGATCATCATGAAATTTTGCATACACATTGTAAGGGTTGCAGGAAAGGACATAGGGTACCTTTCACCCTGAAAAATGTACTGTTCACGAGGGATTATCTAACGCCTGGCAAAGCTATAACTGCAATAAAGTCCACCGGGCTCGTCAAATGTGCTGAACAAGACCGACGCGTCCTAGTTTCACCCGGGTGCTGGAAGTGCGCTGCCGACCATACTAGGATAAGGATAAGAGATTCGGAAGGGATAGGGAAATGGGCTCTGGAATCCCCTCGCTCACTGAAACACACTGAACACTGAACACTAAGATGGGCTGCGCAAATGCCTGCGAACATTATAAGATGGTGAGTAATGTCTTAAACCCTTGATAATGACAATGTCTAGATAATGAGTTATCATACATACTAAGTTATATAAACATAAATTATAGACAATAAGCCATATACCTAGCACCTATTGCATCGGAGCAAACTGTATGTAATTGTATATCGATTGCATTCAGTTTGCTAAAAATTTCAATTTTATATCTTATTTTTTAATTTTAATAAAATGAGATTAATTAAATTATTATTATTATTAACTAGCGACCCGCCCCGGCTTCTCCCGGGGTGCAATTTTTATATATGTAAACATTCCCCGTTTATCCCTCTTTCCATGAGTGAAAACCGAATTAAAATCGGTCTAGCCGTTCACGCGTGAAGGGAAATAGGGATTCATTTTTATATATTTAGAAGATTTTTAATATTTTTTGGTGTGATATTATTTTTTATTTCTATGGGCAGTTTATTAATTAGATTGGGAATTACTTAAGTACAAATATTGTGATGTTATTTTACCATTTTCATTATTAAATTTAAGTTTGTTAAGCTTTTTGGAAGTGACGCTTCTAGTAGTAATTTAATTGATTTTTAGGGAATTGAATTTCATCACGAAACTACTGTTCAACAAGTAGGTCGTATTCAGTCTATTGTAGTCAATAAATTATTCAGTCCTATATTAAATATAACCGCGTCACTGTTAGGCTTGTTGGGTCTATAATCGTGGTTCTAGTTTAAAAGATCGAAGGTGTACGGAACGTTTATACAGTGCAACTACATATAATAGCTATATAATTTGTGTAACGGCGTTTGATTTATCGCCAATAATAACATAGGAATGAATTCCATTACGACGTCGTCGTAACAATCAACTGCATCGTTTAACTTTTTATAATACATACTTCGCTAATTAAATGACTGAACGCAGTTTTAATTAACTAAATATAGGTATAAATAAACACTCATTCTCATGGATATACAGTGGTTTTACAGTTCAATTAATATAAAAATCTGGAAGTGATAATAAAATATGACAATTTGTACACGTTGTATTACTTGTTATCGAGATTAAAAAAAAATGGTTTTTAGAATTTTTGTCTATGCATTTCTACACGCTAATCTCAAAAACCGATAGGAATCCAGTTTTCACTGATGTATTGTTGCAAGCAAGCTTCCTGTAACATTTAGTGTTTGTTTCATTCAAATCGGTTTAGAAACAAAAAAAGTCAGGCGCTATACCGAATACTACGCGTACAAAGTTGCGGGCTCAGCTAGTCTTGAATATGAAACAAAGAACAAACTACCAACAGATTTGATACAAGTAAGCGAAAAACAGATTGCGTCCGTGCGGAGCCGGGTGCAAATCGCTAATACAATATTGTTACGACTAACTATGGAAAGTCTCGAACGTTCCACCCTATAGATCAGGGGTCGCCAAATGGCGGACCGCGGTCCGCATCCGGACCGCCGCCGCGCCGCCGATCCATTTTGTGCGGACCACGAGAACACAACAATTTCGACCTCGACTTAATGATGAACATCTCCAGGATTTAATGTCAATAGCTTGCACCAACTTTACTCTAAACTTCAGACAGATAGTCCGCAACAATATATGTCATTTTAAGACGTCAAAGAAGTATAACTTCCCACGTGCTATATAAGTAAAGCATACATACTGTTTTTTAATAATTACGGGATTATTATATTTTTAATAATCCCAGGGCTGTCTTAACAATCACGTACTACAAGTATTTTCTTTCTTACACTTTGCCAATTGGGACTTCGTCTACTGATATTTTATGTTATTTTAAGCTAAATTTTTTGTTCGTTTTTAAATTTTTTCCATCGATAATTTTCAGAACTAAAAATGTTCATTATCATTATCTGACTGACTAAATTCACGCTACATTAGCAGTGTCTAATGTGTAATCTAAAAACATTATTGAAATTCGTTCAACGGCTTATGCGTGATTGAGTGTAAGTAGTTTTTCTATTGTGATCAAGATACACACAATAAACTAGAAATTAAATCAAATACCTAACAATAGAAACGACATATAATATCAATTTGTTTAGAGATATGAATCGTTTCCGAAATTATACCACCTATCTAGTAGCTATCGAATGTCGACAGTCGAAAGTCGATATCGTGATTTAAATATTAAAGGTTGAATTGCATTAGATTGGTTTCGAGAAATGCGTTGCAATTTCATATACTCCATAATCAAATATTTCCTGATGTAACTTGCAGGTCTATTACTTTTAAAATATATTTTTTATATTTATATGTAAACTTCGGTTACATGTAAATATAATTAACTTTATAATTTTAAATTATATTAGATTTGTATTAAAAATTATTTTTCAAAGATGTCAGCTGAACAGACTGACAATACATCATTTTTATTGTTAATTACAGTTTTTACACGCGACTTTGTCCCCACGCCCATTTTCTTAGATGTTAAAACATTTATTCAATCTTTATTGCCTTGATTTTTTAATTTTCATTCTTAGATGATCAGTAGGACCTTTTTTAGGATTTAAGATGCCCTAAGTCGTGTTTTGTATCTCTGACAACGTGTATTCAATATATTAACGCGTGAAAGCGTAACAAATAAACAAACTAACTTATTTAGCATTTACAATATTAGTTATTAGGATTTATATAGATCAAGATAATTTTAAATGTTTTTTTGCAAAGTTACATTTTTTTTTGTAATTTTGCAAGGTTTTTTTAAATATTCACAAAGCTACGATATTCCATGTTGAGTTACCTATCCAATGCACTTAAGGCTTAAATTGGCAAAACACGTGCACAAATTAAGCTAAGAGTGATCGAATTTTAATTACTGGTCAAAAAACATGATACGATTACAATAAAACACCTCACGCAGAACGAACCAGGAAGTCCTGGCGCGCAAAAAAATATCACTGTCGTATAAAATAACTTTGCGCTCGGATACTACTGTAATTATGTAACACGCGGAATTAAAATTGTGTCGCAAAAAAAGTAATCCAATTATTTATGTACTTGACAATAATTAAAAGAAGATCAAGAGTAATAATGGCCCCCACATACCGAATCCTAATCCTACTAATATTATAAATGCGAAAGTTTGTTTGTTTGATCCTGGAAAAATGTTACGAAACGTTTCATCCTGGAGAAATATTACATTCCAGTGAGATTTTCAAAAAACGAACCATAGCGTATACGAAGTCGCGGGCACAGCTAGTTAAAATATGTAGAGAGTATTTAATACGCAAATAAAGGGCATGTTTCACGAACTTTTTAAGCGTTTTTAAACTTCAAACTTTTTACAACGTGAAAACGCGTGAACAAAAAATCTCTTGTTGAGTGAAACTCAATACTTCGCGTATGGTTCGTGTTTGAATATGCCTATAACAGTAATGGTTCGTGCCTATAACTATAGTGCTTAATTCAGGCTATGTGATTTTTTTTTTATTTTATAAATTAGGACAGCAATCTTACTGAACTATGCCCAGTGAGATGCTACACATATTGCCATATTCAGATGCCATTACAGAGTCGCTAAACAACCACTATTTTAATAACCATATTTAAATTTTGACTATTTCTTCGCCATCGATGTAATCATAGTATCAGAGTATTATTTATTCGTAGTATTCCATGCAATTTTACTTTTTCATGTGACACTTACCTACATATATTGTTTCCGTTATGTTGGTGTAACAAATAAAATAAAAATATTTTCCTTTTCTAGAATCTCAACTGCGATTTGGTTTTATAGATTCTTTTACTTAAAACCAAATGACAAATTCATGACAATTTCATTCTAAATTCAAAATTACGTCTAATACTTTGAACGGTTTTACATAAACTATTATAATATTATATAATGCAAATAAATTGCTCATTTATAGATATAAATTACTGGATTGATAATTTTGATAAGTAAATGCTCCACTTATTCTCAATATTACGAGATATTTAAACAATTGATCTGAATAAGTCAGCTATAAATTTCTGTTGGGCACGTTCAATTCGTATTATCTGTGTAATACAACAGTAATCTTTTATTCCATTTGTTTACATTGTCTTATGGTTATATTAGTTATATCAATTTTCATATATTTTAAATTTAATTAGGTATAAAGAACAGAAAATCTTCAGCTGAAACTGTGGAATGGCCGTATGTGGCTCTTAATGGCGACGATGATGAACATAAGACCTTATATATTATGTAGATAATGGGTTCTCAGTAGAGTCATCTCGTTTAGTGAATTTTACGTTCATAGGTTCAAAGGCATCCATTTCTCCGGTTTATAATGAAAACATGCGTTGTTGCCTATTAATTAATTTATAGTATTTTCAGGTTGGTTTAATGGTTTAGATTTAGAGTATTAATTTAGTTAATTTTACATTAGTTAACATTAATTTAATGTAAGTAGTGTCACAGCATACCACTGCGTTTTGTAATATTGGGCGTCCGGTTTGGCGGCAGTAACCACTCCCTTACAAAAGACCTCCACAAAATTCCTTGCTAATAGAATGCTTGCATTTGTGTTTCGGTGTTAGCAAAGGATGCCAGAGCTCATTTGCCTATCCCCTCATAGTTTCTTAATCCTTTATCCTATTGACATCGACAGTACACTTGCAACAATTATAGCGTAGCTTACTTTAATAGGCGAGGGAAGGCATCTCCCATTATAAGTGGACCTGTAAAAAAACCTAGCTTTAAAATTTATAGTGTTGGTATTCCACAATAACTACTAATTATAAGCTGTTTAAATCTTAAGTAAAAATAATCTTAAACAAACTATGGAATTTAAAAAACAATGTAGTATATAATGTAGGTTAATACATTATATTAAATATATCACCTACAGTTATTCAGATAGATTTTGCATAAGTAATAAACTTAAACAATGATTTAATTTAATTTTTTACTGTATGAAGTGAAAGGATTGCAATTGAAAAAGAATTGACAACAAACGTTTGAAAAATTTATCCTAATAGCTTGTATAGTGCATTTAAATGGAATGCACAATTGGTTGTATAATTCGACATTTTATCTAACACTAGAATTCATAGTAAATTTTATTACCACCAGATTATTGTGAGATAAACTTTTTTCAATTTTCTGACCAAGAATTAGATTAGAGTTAATTAATGGATTAGGTAAATGAATTCACTAAAAAAACATATTACAAACAAAGAGGGATGCAAGGTCATAATATTTTTTTAGTGATTTCTCTAAACATTTTGGAGTTCACCAAGCAGTTCTACCCAAATCCTATAGATGTCATCGCATCACCATAGAATAAAAATACACACACTTTCAGTATTATAATAGATAGCGCGTTTATTTACACTCTTTTCCTATTGCATGTGCATGTCTAACAGTGAAGGATTTACTGTGATTATTTATAACACTTAAACAAACTTTTAAATAATTTTAATTATTTTTAATATCAATTATTAATTATTTTTTTAAAATTATTCTTTAAGGACAGCCAAACACAATTTAGGCCATAAAGCCACGTTTAGTATATTTCATCTTAGTAATACAGACGTAAGCTTTATTTTGTAATTTTTAATTTATTTTAAAATAATTTTGAACTATTGTTCATTTCTGTTCATAGGGAATTGAATTTGCAACCCTTAGATAAGACATAAAATAATTGTTACATTTTTATCATCAAAGCCGTAGGCAAAATAAATTAATAACGTGTGATAAATGACAAGGCTTTTTGATTACAATTAAAAAAACTTTTCTTTTACCCAAAACCCCACCTATTTTTGATGAGATCCGGTACGAAGTTCCTCATCCTGTTATGAATGAAGAAAAAATAACCTTCCATTACTTTTATACCTACGCATAAGTATTTGGTAAGGAATACATCCGCTTGGTTTTGTATTCAAAATGTTATTCAATATTGATGACGCCAGAAAGCCGCAAATATTTCAACTTAGTTCCGAGTACATTATGTCAACGAGGCCGGATTACGAGATCAAATGAATGCTAGTGCTGCTACGTTATTGATATGACCAATGCATATATTACAAGCCTGGATTTCATTTCTTGCCACTTGAATCACTATTTCAACATTAATTAATCGTTTGGGAACTTTTTGCTGAGATTTTGTACTTTTAATGTACGTAAAGATTTTTTTAAAATTATTCCAATTTTATAAGCTGGTGCTGTGACTTAGCCCGCGTGGAATTCAGATTGTTTCTAGAAATCTATGATTATTATCAATTACCTGCCACAGTCGTAGCGTACGCTTCTTGACTTTGCGGTCCTCTGCATAAAATTGCTGATTTTGATAAGGATTCATAATTTTGTTGAAAAATGTTAATAAACATCACCTAAAGATTTTAATTTTTTTTTAATACATAATCTAGTTTTTGTGGCTAAAATATAAAAGTTATATACATATGCTGTCGCTGACTTTTTTGTAGGCATTATCGAGATCTACAATTTTTCTATAGAAATCAATCATAAATCTCTCACCGTTAAAGCAGCGTTCGAAAGAAACGTTTTCGTTTGACCGTTTTTCGTCTATTTTGCAAATTCGATTATCACGAAAAATTCTTTTCATTTTACGGGTTAACTTATAGTCTATGTCCATTCTGAAATTCTGTTTTACCTATAGCTGTAAGATTTTTTAAATCGGATGAGTAGTTTCGAAGATTACCCCTACATACAAACATACAAACATTACCTCTTTATAATATTAGTATAGATAGTATATTATAGTATGTAACTATATAGTATAGATTAGTTAATGCACATGCCTTGTGAAATAAAATACGTCTAAACTTTCAAATAATCCTAATAGCAATTGATCTTTTATTAATTTGATATCTTTACAAATGTTATAAATGCATTTGTGAGGACGGGGGTATTCTTTCGTGCAAATAGTACTGAAAGGATTTTGATGAAACTTTACACTAATATAGTTTTTATATCAGCACAACACAAGCCATCCCTACTTATGCTTTCACGTTTTAACTACTCCACTGATCACTACGAAATTTATAGCATACACATTTTCAGGGGTACTACAGAAAAAACATAATCTGTTTTTTTAATGAAAAACCTTTCATTCAGAAAACAGTATTCTTCACGCGTTTTTTTTTTTGGAGTTTACTCCTTAAGAATCGTTTTTTCGTATAAGGTCCCTGGTATGGAAATTTTGTAAGGTGTAAAATTAATACAAGCGTTAACTAAAAAGCGTTACGTTATCTGTCACTTTGACATTTTATGCGACAGCTGACGCATGTATTCATGCTTTCTAAATTCTATTATCTGGGCATATAAAAACAAACGTCGAAATCTTGTATAAAAAGTGTAGTCCGCGTTGAGGAACGGAACGATAGCGCGTTATAACCTGCCGGCGCAGCGACATCTGTCGTCGAAAAAATTTATACGTTTAAAGGAGTAAACTCCAGTCGGAGCTGACACACACACTTTTTTATGTAATGTTCTTTAGACAGGCTAGGGAGGGTTCACTTGATCGTAGGTGCGTACCGTCTAGTCGCTTATTACACAAGTAACGCCATAGCAAGCACGCTGCGGACTATTAGGATTAAGGACAAGATAAGGAAGAGATAGAGAAATTAACTATGGCCTATGGCATCCCTTACTGCCAAATAACTACCAAACGCAGTGTGCGTTTGAATATATTTAAAAAAAAATCTTTAAAAAATTTGAAAACTGCTTAACACGTTCAATGCGGACCGAGGTCTAATATGCCTCATATGTGTCTCCCTTGCGGTGCGGCTAAGAAAAACATAGACTTCTCTGTCGTGCGGAGGCCGTAACATCTATTTGATATATTATAGGAAAGAGATAAATATATATACATGATCCCTATTGAAAACAGAATGCAGTGGTGTAACTACTTTAATACGGGGTCATTCTGACCACGTACCGCACTGAAGAAATAAAATTTTATCGCAGTGCGAAACGGGGCTTAGAAGACCCCGCACCCCGCCCGACCTCGTACCGCACACAGCGGCAGTCGCGCGCGACCAGTGTTGTGCATGAGTGCATGTGCCGACCACGTGTGAGTTTTCCAATAATAATGGCGAGACGTTGTCGAAAAAAAAATTGTATTGAACACCAAAGAAGATGAGGTGTGTATGAAAATCAGTTTGGAACTTTTTGAGTTTATCGCGTTCACGCAGACAGAAATCAAACTTTGTTTGATATAATGTACCTAGTGATAATAATTTTTATCTTTTTAGAAACGGCATCAAATAATCAAACACATCATCTCAGAAGATGTTCGAAGAGGAGAAAATGTGCTGATTGCTTAATGAATTGTCGAGCCGTGAGGCGGACAAAAAAGTTAAAAAAATTGTCACACAATGTGTTAGATGTCAAACATTTTTATATATAAATTGTTTTAACGAGAAACATACGTATATATAAGTAAAATAAAAATAAAGTAAAAAACAATTACCGATATTGTTGTTTCCCATCACTAAAATCTATGTAAAACTTCCCTTATTGAGTGCAGTACGAGGTTCATAAGACCCCTCATTTTCTTTTACCTACAGATTCTAAATACACCAACCCTCCGATATACGCTTTAAGGATTAGGTCAATCAATTCATAATTAATAATAGTATACCAAAAATTCATATATTTTATTTTAGATTTAACTAAAAAAAAGTTTTAGTTTCTTAAACGTCACGGGATCTAATAAGCCCCGTAACGCCATTATGATAGTTTTCATACGAGGTTTTAAACGTCCCGTACCGCAGGAATGGAAAAAATAAAAAAAATGGTGCCGCTGCCAACGTGTTAAGAAAATCTATAAACAAAAAAGCAATAAAAATTAAGTAAATGTTGATTGCTAATCTATCTATAACGCGGAAGAAGTCGCGAGCAGAAGCTAGTCATTTATAAAGAACGCAGACGCAAAAACTGGTCTTATGTAATTTCTCATGCATAACTTCCTTACAAAATTCTCAATAACTTTCAGACGTAGTATTGTTAGTTTAAACTTAGTAATTAATTCGGTATGATCGCAGATTATACACCAGATACTAAAGACCATGCCACGCTCTTGACATTTTATTCTTCCGCTTTAGTCACGTCACGTGACTCACGCCTTTCTCGCGAGCATTGTCGTAAATATTAATTTTATTTTGATATCTTTGAACTTGTCGGTAGAGATTCGTTTTGACGTAATATTATGGGTAATTTACGTGTCAATCCGATTTTTGCAAATGAATACAACCAGCGGGCAGCCCTTCTCTGAATACGGAAGAAAATATTTTACTTTGCTATTTTTTTTTTTTGCAGAAATACAAAATTATTTTACTTTTTAATATTTTGCATTCTTTTAATGTTACTTTTAACGAAGGAACCAATTCGCTAAGGTTATATTAAAAAATTAAAATATTAATGAAATATGCGTCTGTTTATACCTACTATTTCACTGAAAACAATAATTTGTTTTTAATAAGCAATAAATATTACATAGAAATAAGAATTATGTAATAGAATACATAAAATCAAATGAGTGTTTTCAAGTGAGCACATTTTCAGTTTCCGAAACGGTAGCAGTATTTCGGCTTCAAAAAAGTGATTTAGTTGATTAACAGACTCGAGACTTCGTCTGTGTCTTTCGAAAACAGTACTTATATTTTTCTGAATGATAGGTACTTTATGTCCTGTTCTCAAAGTTTATTTACATTTAACTACAGTATATATGTGCCATTTTGTTCGATGACTTTTTGCTATCTTGTAAGTAGTGACATAATCTCGTTCCTGTAGAAATTTTGGGACTTCTAAAAAAAAAAACGCTTAAAAAATCCCAAGTAGTTTTGGCAGTCCTCTCTTGATGTTAACCTGACACTGCCTAAAGAATTCTGAAGAGACCGAAACAGGTGGAAAACTGAAAGTGCAAGGTCAGGGCTATATAGCGGATGCATTAACACCTCCCAGCCAAACTCTCTTAATTTTTGCTGAGTGGCTAAAGATGTGTGTGGTCTTGCGTTGTCGTGATGAAAGGCCACGTCCTTACTATTGAATAATTCCAACCGCTTTCTCTCAACTTCATACTTTATTCTCATCAGTTTTTGGCAGTAGAGATCCGAATCGATTATTCTGCCCGGCGGTAAAAGCTCACCAATGCCCTTCCAATTCTACCATACACACATCATCACCTTATTGCGAGTTAACCCCGGATTTTGGCACAGTCTGTGAAGCCTGAACGACCTTTGACTACGACCTTTTTAGCACGTTCTTGTCTACGTGATCCACTTTTCATGACCAGTTATCAATCTCTTCAAAAACGGTTCGGTTTCATTACGTCTCAATAAAGAATCGTAAGTGAGTACACGATTCATAAGGTTTCTTTCAGTGAGCTCGTGTGGTACCCAAATATCGAACTCTTTTATGTACCCAGCTTTTTGGAAATGGATCAAAGTTTTGTGGTCAATTCCGAGTTCTTCAGCTAAGTCGTAACTACTGATATGCCGATCTTAACCCACTTTTTCAAAAATGACGCCCATTTTATCCAAACAGGACGGCCAGAGTGAGGTTCATCTTTGACATCAAAATTCCCTGATTGAAATCGCTTAAACCATTTTGTGCTACTCTTACTGACGCAGCATTAGGTCCATAAACGTCACAAATTTTTTTCGCGGCTTGCGTTGCTTTTTCTTTTTTTGTAAGGAAATTTTAAAGTGTATCGAATTTCTTCATTAGATTCACTCATTTTGACAGTAAGAAAAACAAAAGAAAAATAGCTGGTAACAACATTTCACTAATTTATTTATTTATTTGAAATGTAACCTTTTTAATGCTATAAAATGCAGCCAGATACAAATAATACAGCCAAAGAGATTTCATTACAAGTTTATACGTACTATATGCGAAAATACTTTTTCCCAGACCTAATATTATGTATTTTTAAAAGTAGTTTATGTAAAGACCGACAGACAGGCTGACGGTCCACTTGATTTTAGATGGCTACCGTCGTCTATAACACAAGCAGTGCCACAGGTGCTGCAAGTGCTCTGCCGACCTAGTAGATTAGGAAGGGATAGGGAAATGGGCTCTGTGGCTATAAAAATATATAAAAAAATCTAAGTATAGGTAAATGCTCAATTTCTTCTTCTCTATGGTATGTAACATCATAATTTAGTTATTGTTCTATGTCTTTAAAATATTGTTAATAGAATTTTCAGTTTCATACTTAAAAGATGAAACTAACACAGTGATCGCGTAGAAATACGAAAAATTTCTGGGAATTAAATAAAAATCTAAATTAGTTTCTAAATAATTACAAATATTATAGATATCGTATTTCCATTAGAAACGCACAATAGTTCTCATCAGTAGTTTATAACATTGTCTACTACATGATATCGTACCTTTAGAGGTCACTAGATAATTTATATTTATAAAGTAAAGTAATTTGCGCATTGACACGTAAATCACCGTGTGAGAACGTTTGCTAAAGGACGTCTACTAACAGGATATGGTATAGGAGTCGTGTCGATCAATAAATCAAACGCAATCGTGATCTTCCGCTTGTGGCCTGTCATTTTATTGGTACATAGAGAACCCTAAATATATTGTAACTAAGCTGTCTCAAGGGTAGAGAACTAGTTTCTCTGTGATATTTTTTATTTGTTAGCAATAAAATGTTAGCATGTTTCCAATCATGTGCTACAGATGAGACTTTTTTCACACTTTTAAAAGGTGAATTCTTCGACACTATAAAATTTTTTTTATTACCAAGCAAATGAATCTATTATTTGATTAATATAAATGAATTAATTAATATGAACTTTTGTTGTAATATTTGATTAATATGAAATATATAGAGTGTTGTTTTTTCAGTCACATTCTCGGTAATTTAATTTTATCCAAATACGCACCACGAGTGAAGATGCGTACATAACCGCCCCGAGGTCAATGTAAGAGCGGCGTCAACTACTAAGATATTAATTTAAATTATATGGTGTAAAGGGCTGTTACAATGTGTATGAAATGCTTAAGGTGGCTAAAATATTCAATTTAATAGTGATTAATACAATATCAAAACATTAACGTATTATGCCTTACTCAGTAATCACTCTGTTGATAGATGTAAACCGCATGAAATCCTTCAGTAGTTTTTAAGATCATTGCGATAGTATCAGCCATTGATTGTATAATCATGTTTTGAATTGTCCCACGAAAGCTTTTTTTTAATATCTTTCTAATTTTGAAACTTTTCTTTGTTCTTCCATGCCAATATCCGATGCCAAATTTTAAGTTTTGCTTAACCGGAACTATAACTTACTGATTTGATCATCAGTGAATAATCTGTGAGTCATAGACTGTTGGTCTCCGCTATACCGCCCGTGCACAAATATCATGCGGCAATTAATTTACACGTAGCAATTAATACTACGCCGGAGTCGGCGTACCCGGCGGTTTCAATTTGAGACCAATTTCAAAATGCTGATTAAAATTGCGTTACTTGTTTTTTAGATTTTTAGGAACTGCCTAGACAAGTTCTATGTTATGATTGTTGTTTCTATATCATGATACAGGTATACCTAATAGGAAATATATATAGATAGAACAAAATTTTGAACAAAAATGTAATTAGTAAATACAGGCACAGTCTAACCATACACGTCAGACAGTCAGGCAACGAATGTACTTGCGTAGAGCAACGTTCGGCGAACTCGCTTCAGTTTGCACGCTCGAACATTGAGCGTTGCTCGACTGTATGGCGTAAGTATGGTTAGACTGTGATACTTATGCCGGAGGATAATAAGAAGATAAAAAAGTACCTAATAGAAATTGTTTTTATGTGTATACCGCCGTGAAATAACAGCATATACGTGCTGTTGTGTTTCGGTGAGTGAGTAAGGGATGCCAGAGCCCATTTCCTTATCCCCCTCCTAATCCCTTATCCAATCCTACTGTAGTCGGCAGCGCACTTGCAGCAGCTTTAGGCGTTGTTTGTGTTATAGGCGACGGTAGCCACCTACCATCAAGTGGACCGTCAGCCTGTCTGTCGACCTTAACATAAAAAAAAAGTAAATACGACAAAAATAATTGTATTAGTGATGGATCGTTATATTAATGTACTAGCTGTTGCATGCAACTTCGTGCGCGTCTCTTTATAAAATATTACTCGCTGATAATGTAGCTTTTTATAGGTGAAAGAATTTTTAAAATCGGTTCAGTAAGTAGTTTTTGAATTTATTCATTATAAACATCTACATTAATTGTATGGAGTCGACGTAAAGAGGAGATATGGGGGAGGGTGAGTAGCCTATGCTACTCGCTGATAATGTAGCTTTTTATAGGTGAAAGAATTTTTAAAATTGGTTCATTATTTTAATAATATTAATATTATATTAATTTTATATAGTTTTTTTTTACGAATTCAATACATTTCAAATTGTTAACCCGTGGTTGTTACTTTGGCATAAAAATGTAATTAGAGCGTCAAAAAAAATTGTTGTCAACTATTAAACGCAAATAGACTAGCAAGCATCGTTGAATGACCTTGCAGCGGTTTTTTGTTGATTACATGCACATCTGAAACGAATGTAATTGAAAGCAACAAAAACGTGGAACAGTTTACTATAGACAAAAAAACAAGGAAGATAAATTTTATTGTCGTACATAGAGATACGACTAAGTATGAGTTCTTTTTGTTTGTAGGTACATTGTACGTGGTTGAATATTTGTTTATTATTTAGTTAATATATACTTAGTGCTTGTATTACAAATGCATCCTACTTTTGAAAAAGTTTCTTTGTTACATAGAAGGAAAAGTGAATTGCTAAAGTTTGGCTCCACTGGGAATCAATCGCGCTTCTCTGAAACAACCACTAGACCAATAGGGTCATCAAACATTTACATTTGAAACCAAATTACCAGTGCCAACTAACTTCAGTTATATCTATATCTATACTAATATTATAAAGCTGAAGAGTTTGTTTGTTTATTTGAACGCGCTAATCTCAGGAACTACTGGTTCGAATTGAAAAATTATTTTTGTTTAGAATAGTCCATTTATCGAGGAAGGCTATAAGCTATATAACATCACGCTACCATAAATAGTATTATATATATAAGCAGTATCCAATACCGCGCGCCTCATGCGCACGCCGCCGCCGCGCCGTATGGGCTGCAACGAGCGTGGCCGAGTTCAGCTAGTTTAATATAACATTTTAATAATTAGGTAGAGCCAACTTCGAAAAGAATGTCAATCGTCGGTACCAGCTCGGATTGGCGTTCGGGAAGCTCCGGCAATCTTCTCGTCCAAAAGTTTTCAACCAATGTGTGCTGTAGTGATGTCATATGGCGCTGAAACGTGGTCTCTATGTGCCTCGTAAGAAAGCTCAATGTCGCTCAACGAACTATAGAGAGGGGGGCTTCCTCATAAGGAATGATGAGATTCGCAAACGAACGAAAGTTACAGACGTAACCCGGAGGATTAGTAAGTTGAAGTGGCAGTGGGCATGAGAGCCAACGGCCGCTGGGGCCTGGAAGGTTCTCGAGTGTAGGCCACGGACCGGCAAGCGCACCGCCGGCAACCGGACGTCAAGTGGACAGACGACTTGATAAAGCGAGTCGACAGATAGTGGTTAGGGTGCTTGCCTTAACGCTCTGTTCTAGGGTTCCCGGGTTCGATTCCCGGACAGGGTCAACTTTGAAAAATGAATTTTTCAAAATTTTCTGGCTCTGGAAAGTAGTGGCAGGGCACACAGCGTTTCGCAGTCATTTGGACAACCTGTCTGGCGGTAGTAACCACCCCCTTACAGAAGACCGCCGTGAAATAACAGCACGAGTGCTGTTGTGTTTCGGTGAGTGAGTAAGGGATGCCAGAGCCCATTTCCCTATCCCCTCTTAATCCCTTAGGTATCCTTAATCCTACTGTAGTTGGCAGCGCATTTGCAGCTGCTTTGGCGTTGCTTGTGTTATAGGCGACGGTAGCCACCTACCATCAAGTGGACCGTCAACCTGTCTACCAATCTTAACATAAAAAAACCCAGGCTGCTACTGACCGGTCCTTTTGGAAAATTATGAGAGAAGTGGACGTCCTACGGCTGAGATGATGAGACAGAATATAGAACTCCTTATAGAAGACCACCGTGAAATAACAGCGTGTGTGCTGTTATATTTCGGTGGGTGAGTTTCTAAATCCCTTCGTAACACTCATCCTTTATATTCTAAGATCGGCACTTATCTTTTATCCTACATAAAATATACCTACACTAAATTTATTACAAGACATTAAAAGGCGTCTAAATGTCTAAAGAAAGTATTGTTACTTACATTACTTTTTTACTGATGTTAGTAATAATATTTTAAATTATTATAAAAATACCCAAATATTTCTACTAAGTACATATTCTAACACACTATTTTATTGCTTAAAGTTAACAAATAAAAAAGTATATTCCAGAAACTTCTTTGAGTAACGACAACAGTTCTGTCGTATAATGTAACCTTCAAACTAATTTGTTAAATTAAGTTTTTATATAAGTACTTAGTTACATTAAAATCGACGAACCGTGATTGATTATTTTCCACTACTTACCCGTAAGTATCTACCAATTTATATTTACCTACTTAAATATTATATTTGTTTAACTTTTTTTAAACATCGAGCCGCGCTTAGTGAAAGTCATTAATCTTTATAACAGGTTGGGGGAAAGTTTCTTCGCATTTTATATGAAAATTCAAGATTATTTTTTCAAAGTTAATTTACATTTAATTACAGTATATATGCAATTTTGTTCCATGACTCTTTGCCATCTTGTAGGTGGTGACATGATTCCGTTGCTGTAGAAATTTTGGGACTTCTGATCAAAAAAACGCGAAAAGTAGTTTTGGCAGTCCTATCTTGATATTAACCTGACACTGCCTAAAGAATTCTGAAGAGACCCCAAACAATTGGAAATCAGAAGGTGCAAGGTCAAGGCTATATGGCGGATGCATTAACACCTCCCAGTCAAACTCTTAATTTTTGCTAAGTGGCTAAAGATGTGTGTGGTCTAGCGTTGTCATGATGAAAGACCACACCCTTTCTATTGATCAATTCCGGCCGCTTTCTCTCAACCTTTTGCTTTAATCTCTTCAGTTGTTGGCAGTAGAAATCCGAATCGATGGTTCTGGCCGGCGGTAAAAGTTCATAATGAACAATGCCCTTCCAATCCCACTATACACACAGCATCACCTTATTGGGAGTTAACTCGGGTTTTGCACTGTTTGTGAAGCCTGACCGACTTTTGACCACGACCTTTTTCACACGTTCTGGTCGTACGTGATCCACTTTTCATCACAAGTTGATCGATATCTCTTCAAAAACTGTTCGGTTTCATTACGTCTCAACGAAGAATCGCAAATGAGTACACGATTCATAAGGTTTCTTTCAGCGAGCTCGTGTGGCACTCAGATATCGAGCTTTTTTTTGTGTACCCAGCTTTTTTCAAATGGATAAAAATTGTTTTGTGATAAATTTCCAGTTCTTTCGCTATGACGTAATTACTGATATGGCGATCTTACTAAAAAAAATAGAGTCCATTTTATTGGTAACAGGGTGACCTGTTGAAAACGCTTAAACCAACTTTGTGCTACTTTTACTGATACTGCATTAGGTCCATAAACGTCACAAATTTTTTTCGCGGCTTGCGTTGCATTTTTTCTTTTTTGTAATAAAATATTAAAATGTATTTTTAAATTTAAATAATAATAAACTGTAATTTTCAATGTAATTTTAAATTTTCTTCATTCGATATTCATTTTGTCAGAAAGAAAAACAATTGGAAAATAGCTAAAAACAACATTTTACAATTTTTTTTCCTTTTTTTCAATACATATAACCTTTTTAATGTCATCAAAATGAGCCAGATACAAATAGTAAAGCCAAAGAGATTTTATTACAAGTTTATATATTACTATATGGGAAAAGACTTTTTTCCCCGACCTAATACCTAGGTATTAATTATGCGCCCTGTGTCCCGAAAGTTCGTCCGACTTAAAGAGCTTTTATGGTGATCTGTCACATTCACAATATATTCTACTAGCTGGTGCCGACGACTTTGTTCGCTTTGAAAAATAAGCTGTTTGTTTTTTAATTTTTTTGTTCTACCTTTTGCCTTTCTCGCCTAAAATCTTCAAGAGATAAAAAATAAGAACCAAATTTCTCGTCAATTAAGGCTCTATTTTTCTCAATACTATTGTAATAAATAATAACAAAAAAAAATTACCTTAAAACTATTGAAGTGTCCCGCACACCGTGACGCGGAAAATCTTCCTACTCAATGAGAGGTTCTCTCCCTACGTTCCCGCTCCAATAACTGTTATGCGAATAAAAATGATTCCAGACTAGGGATCCTCCGGATGTTTAGTTGCTACAATTTTCATTACGTGTAATCTTCTATTCAGTGTCAATTAATTGATATGGAATATCTACCACTTCAAAGATAAAATAGGTACTTATAGCTGGAACAATCGGTACTAATAAATAAAATTGAAGTGTTTTAATGTAGAAATAACTGCTTTTTACTAAAGGTATTTGTATATCTTTTACACTACTTAAAAATACCAATTAAAAAAAATATCTATCTGTTTGTCCCGACTAACCCCCGAAACGGCAGGACCGATTTTCACGGGACTTTCATCGGCAGGTAGCTGATGTTGTACGTTAGGTTATTTTTATTTTAGAAAAAGTAAAAAATATATAATATTCAGTACCGCGCGCGCCCTATGCGCAAGTAAAGGGCCGAGTTCAGCTAGTAACCTATCTACAATTAATTACAAATAAGAACCTATCTATACAAAATATTGTACCGATTTATCCATCTTGTACTATCTCTTTATAATATTAGTTTATAAGTGCTATTATATCATTTATTCTATCTAAGAGATGGTCACCTTAGTTAAGTATAAAAAAGTATACCGTCAGAATTATCAGTACTGTGCGGAGTATTATCAGTAACTTACACGAAATTAATTTAACAGGCAACATTTAACTTGGCAGAAAGTCGATATTTTTGGGACGATTTTGTAATTTTTTTTTAATACTGTATGTTATATAAGAAACAAATTCCTATTATATTATACTAGCTGAGTCTCGCCATTTCAAGCATGCAAATGCTTCTCGGTAATGATCTTTTCTCCTCGGCACCTTACTATTACTATTACCGATTATTAGGGCAGCTTCTAAGGGTCCCAGCGTGATGATAAACAGCGTATAACCTTCTTCAATAATTGGACTATCAAATGACGGTCCACCTAATGATAGGTGGCCAAGCAACTTCACGGGTGCTGTAAGTAGGCTACAGATTTTAGTAGAATTTTAAGGATTAGGGAGGGATAGGAGTGGGCTCCGACACACCTTACTCACCCACCGAAACACAACAGCGAAAAGCAGTGTGCCCTGTCACTACTTGCTAGATCTAGACCAGGACCAACTTTAAAAAGTTCTTTTCCAAAGTTGGCCCTGTCAGGAATTGAACCCGAGATTCCTGAGAGCGAACGCTAACGCAATCGCCCGACCAAGTTAAGTTTAAGTGTTTTAAGTTGATTTTTTTTTAATTTAAATATCTCACACAACTAGTGATAGCGACTGCTTAAATATATCGATACAAAATTACAATTTAAATTTCACCGCAAACAAAGTCACAGGCAAGTGTTAGTTATGAAATTGGGCCACTCGTCTAAATAAGTCAATTGGGTGAGATTGTCATGACCTTGCGCCTAATATGTTCTATAATAGACCAGATTTAAAGGTACAAGATGAAAAATATATGTGGGCAGATGCGGGAACCTACTCCTATCTGTTTCGTAACGTTTAAACAAGTCAATTGTGTGAAATTGCCCCCCTCTTATTTTTTGATCACAAATAACTCTAACATGACTCTAAACAAAGAGAATGATAATTTTACTGGGGGAATGGGTCCTAGAAATAAAAAGGTGTGTCTGGTGTTTTATTTATCATTTTAGAGTAAAATGTTATATTTTCATATCATAAAACATTTTTCCTTTTCTCTCTCAGGCTTGAGATTTTTTTTAGATTAATTTTGAGTACAGCCTACACAGGATATTTAAATTGAATTGTGATATCTCTCTTCCAAATGACACCTCGGTCCGAGCTCTTAAACCTATCCCTCCCCACACCATAACTGATATGCCTAATATGCCACCGTATTTTCAAATGTTCTCCTCTGCGTCTTTATATTCGCTGCCTTCCGTGGATCTGGTTTAAAAGCATACCCGGTCCCGTGGGTTCATGTCCCAAAGGCGATGTTCACGTGCAAAGTTTAACTGATGTACATGATGGTGTTTTTCAAGTTTTGGAGCTTCGGCAACTTCTTCAAATCTTTTGCGAACTGTACGTTCGCTCACTCGCAGGACTTAAAGTTCATTTCGGGCTTGCACAGCCGTTACCCGCGTGTTTAAAGTTGTAGAAAACGGTCATCCCGCCTAGAAGTACTTTTATCTGCCTTGACCCCTCCTCCTTACAAGAGAATCGGTCAACCTGTGCCGTTGGATACTGCGATTAATCGTTGAAATTGATTGCTGAAGTCTATGAATGTGACCATTTCTTCGCATTTCAGCTGCCCTAATAATCTTGTGGTGTTAAATCGGGCATTTTATGTGATTTCAACTGAGATGCCCTAAGATTGACAAGGAAAAAAATCTAATAAAAATTACAATTTACAAAAATTTAAAATTCAACACAGACTGAGCTCGTACCTTAGCAAACAATATTAGCAGAAAACAAAACTAAATCGATGAAAAAAGTGACTCTCGCCTAATAACTATGCCGGTGTGTGTAGTTCTACAAGAATTTTCCTCCTTAAACTTGTTTAAGCACTCAATAACAATGTAGATTTAAAGGAAAATAATTTAAATATACTTTCTTCAAGTCTTGAAATATCGAAAATTGGAATATTACAATAAGTGGGTACTTAGGTGTTAAACAGCGTCGGAAAAGTTGGGTATTAACGTAAAGGTTAATAAAGATATAAAATTTGTTAGTATTCCCTAATAAATAAATTACATAAAATATGTCACGAATTCACAAAACAAAATTGTTATTATTTTGAAAATAGGTAAATCATGTAGCGCCATCTACAATATGCTGCAGGCAAGCTGCTGTTCCGCTTCATGGCTATCAAACAAAACACATGTGCCTTTAAAATATTAATTACTAAACATAGTTTGTATGTACTTGTTGATACCTCATGGTCGAACAGCACCCTTTCATTGTGCTTGTGCATCTCTTGCGCTAAGCGAGAAAAAAAAAATGAAACAAAACCTTCAATATTGCTAAACTCGTTTAATAGTGCTAAAATATTTCCATTAGTAGAGAACGTTTGGGTGATAGAAATTGCATACAAGTTTATTGACGCAAGCGGCGCCATACCGACACGGCTTCGGGTGAAAGTAGTGGCAAGAGGGGTTCACGCAGTTTGGGTAAAACTTGCACATCTGCGGGGCCACAGATACCGTCGATATGGACTTATAGTTCGCTGCTGGCACCACGTGGGACGCTGCAAAGTAAACACCACACATTTCAAACTATATGTGTATAACTAAAACTAAGAAGTCAAAAATGTGATACCTCATTGTTATAAATTGTTTATAAATTTATAACAATGTTATGTATGTTGGAAACACTATTATAAATGAAATGTGAGAGGTCTCTTAACGATTTTTAGCCAAACCACAGAATAAATAATAGTATTAGCGTACAGAAGTTGCACTCCTTTCACATTCAATGTGAGCGACGGTAGGCAATTATATCACGGCACACACGGAGTGACAGACGCCTGGCCAAACGATAAGTTTTATCATTAAAATGACTAGACAAAAAATAAGAGCTGCTGATACATAAATGTATCATTAAAAAAAATATCAGAATATCAGGGTCACTATATCCTTGCCCGGGGATAAGGCCTCGCTGTGCTCACGATCACTGCCGATGGTGGAACATGGAGGCGGTTTTAGTGGAGTAGGACCGGCGGGGCGATTCGTTCCGTCGGGTGAGTCCCACACACCCCCTCGTCGATCGTCCCCGTCGACGAGGGATAGTGCGTAAATGCATTTCCCCTCCTTAAAAAAAAAAAAAAGGGTCACTATATCCCCTTTTTTTTTTCCTTTATTTTTATTGTAACGTGTTTTCTAAATAGTCATGTACTTAGAAACATGACTACTTACTTTTTTTTAGAAAACTTATCAATTACATTTTTTTTTAATGTCAAGGTCGACAGACAGGCTGACGGGCCACTTGATGGTAGGTGGCTACCGTCGCCTATAACACAAGCAAGTGCGCTGCCGACTACAGTAGGATTGGATAAGGGATTAAAAGGGGGGGATAAGGAAATGGGCTCTGGCATCCCTTACTCACTCATCGAAACACAACAGCACGTTTATGCTGTTATTTCACGGTGGTATTCTGTAAGGAGGTGGTTACTTCCGCCAGGCGGGCTGCCCAAATGACTGCGAAACGCAGTGTGTTAATTTTGAAAATGACATTAAAATTTCCAAAGTTGACCCCGCCAGGAATCGAACCCGGAGCCCCTGAGACGTTAGGCAAGCACTCTTGCCACTCATCCAACGGGCCGTCAAAATTCTGGACATGATAAGGTTCAGTCCAAAGAAGATTAAAACAGTATGTGGGTCTACAGTTTCGTGTTGCCTTTAAAACGTCACATTTCAATGGGCACCTGGATGGTTTGCTTAATGGTAGGTTTTTACCGTGGACCAAGGGCACATGCTAAGCCAGGAGGTATCCCAGTTACCTCCTTTTATTTACAGATCCTTTGAAGAAGCCCAATGGAGCAAGATCGTTTGGCTATAACCGCAGTGTATTTAAGGCATAAATGTTGCCGTACTTACCGACAGATGGCGGAGTTCCGACGGCTGACTTGGAGTGGTCGTAGATGCAGCCGCGACGAGTGCAGCTGGCTGCGAATTTGCAACGCGGGTGCTGAAAGGCGCATGATGGTCCGAACCGACACAGCGGGAAGGAGCGGCACGGGGCGGTAACTGGGGGGCGCTCCGCTTGCGACACTGCACCGTGACAAACAATGCATTTAAAAATTGTTACGCTAGTGCAGAAGACTATCCAAACACAGCGTTGACATTATGAACAGTTTCTGTTGCGTTAATCCCACGTCGGAACTCGTATTCGAAAATAACCTCAGGTCAAACGCCACAACAATGCCCTAAAGCGAAGCATACCCATAGAAAGGTGATGGTAATGTAAGAGGCCATTCATTAATTACGTAAGGTTGGACGATTTTGGCCATTTTTGGAAAAAGAGCATGTAGCATAGAGAGCATGTTTCTAGGACTCCCCCTCTCCTTCTTACGTAAGATTTTATCTGGTTTCAGAAAATCTTGATTAATTTGACATAAGTCAAAGATTTTTATTTTTTAAAAGAAATAGATTATTAGTTATTTATATCATTATATTATTGATAGATTTATATTACGATTTTATAAACAAAATTGTACATTAAAGAAGAAAAAATAGATCATTGTTATATTCCCCAATGTCTTAGCTCTCAAATAATTATGACTCTATGTTAGAAATCGTACATTTCGACTTATAAAATATTACGTAAGAATGGATTTTATCCCCCTCCCCCTGAGATAAGGGCATGTAGATATTTTCAGAAACCCCTACTCGGGTACCTTTACGTAATTGATGAATAACCCCTAATTCACCACATCTACCTCAGATCCTCAATAACAGATATCTACTGTGCAAGACTCAGAACAATTTTGGCGAAACTCGCAGCAGAACAGCTCCGGCTCGACAATTGATCTTCACCATTATTGCTCCATGATAACGCATGATCTCACACTGCTCGAGAGACAACTTTAACACTACAACACTTGCAAATAGAAATGACACCCCATCCTCCATACTCGCCGGACCTCGCTCAAACCGACTACAATTTTTTCTGTGATTTGGACAATTTTTTGTATGAAAAAAACAAATTCTTCCCAGGAAGCAGTACGAAATCCCTTTTACATAGTTTGTGGAGTCCAGGTCGCCAGAGTTCTATCGCAAAGGTTTAAATTACCTTCCGATTAGATGGCGGAAATGTATAGACAACAAGGATAAATATTCTGATTAAATAAATATATTTCATATTACAAAAAAACTGTTGTAATATATCAGCACGAAACGGCAATTTCATACTTTCACCCCTAGTAATATATGTATATCTTACTATTGTTAGTTTCACCATGCAAGCATTAGTACAATCAAAAGAGAACTTAGAATAAAAACTTACACGGGGGTACTGCATCATATTTATGTGAATTAACTGTAGTCGTAATCGTTACGTGATTATCGCTACTAGCACTCTCCGTTCTCTCTCTACTCTTATTCTGATCTTTATCATTCTCTTTCTTAACATCAAACACGATCGGTGATGCCTTTCTTTTTTTCACTGGTCGTATTTCTTTACTTTCACTAATGTCTATACTTTGTCTTTTAACCGATTCCTGTTTCACAATAACTTGAGTGTCTGACTCTTCGCTTGTGTCACTTAATCGCTTTTTAAGAGCATTCGAAGGTGACTTCTGTTCAGCTTTCTCTGTTTGTTTATCGGTTAATGGTTTCTCTTTGATCGGTTCAGCTTCATGTTTGACTTCTTCAGCCGGAGGAGGGTCGGTGTCCTTGTTTTTCGGTTGGTCTAACACTTTACCGTCATCATCTAGAAGACCTTCTGTCATTAATTTCTTCGCAAGGAAAGCGTTCGGATGGTACCCGTCCATTGTTACTATGAATTGAGTTTTCTTTTCTTTATCGACAGTTTGGTTGTGGATGTTTCTAGAAAAAAAAAAAAAAAAAAAACAAATTATTTATATTGAAGATTTTTAAAATAGTTAATTATTGGGATGCTTAGTGCTAGTTAATTTAGTGAATTTCAGGAAGTACTTATAAGAGAATCTAACTTTCGAGTCTCCAACTATACATATATTTATCAGTGATAAAAATTGAACCAGTCGATAATGATAGATCCAAATAATACCTATGAAGATCAAAATTGGTAATAGATTTATTGTGAGACATATTTTTTATTACACAGGATTGATGGTGATGGATAGCTAACGTCGTCTAGGCGCCTAGGAGCACAACCAACATTTGTTGCTGTGATGCAAGTGTGCTATAAGCTCTGATAGGATGAAAGGACAAGATGGAGATAGACACATTCGCTTTGGCACTGAAACACAATAGAAGAGTTGCAGTTGCTAATGAAATTTAATTTTAAGGAATCCAGACAACAAATTCTATACTGATAAGTACTAATTAAAACCGAAAACAATTATAGATACATAGTTTCCACGATGATAGTGTCCTCCGTCTTGGTAGCGGATCTCGAGTCGCGTCGCCCTGAAGGAACATACTCTGAATTGTGGAAGCGTTTAGTCATCGATAACGGCACATACTCTCTTTCTGTCCCCTCATCTGTACGTCTGAAATATTTTTATTATTATTATATATCGGTTGAAACGACTCATTTGTAACAATTGCATCCCAGGATAGATAATATGTAAAAAAGATTCGGAATTTCGACGACCATAGAATCTTGGCTTCAAGGTCCGTTTTCTCTTCAATTAGAAATTGATCTTGAATTACTTTTTAGTATTTAAGAAATCTATTTCGGTATAAGTAAGCGAACGTAAGGTAAAAAAATATGGCAAAGTTGAAAGCACGTAGACCATGTCTAGTCTACTACTTAACGAAGATGCTTCCTCTAACTTAACACCTCTAACAGTTTAACTTAAAATCGGCAATGTACAAAGAAAATTTATGAATATATGATTGACAAATAAATGACAAGAGCGAAATAATGGATGTCTTTTTTATGTTAAAATAATAAATTTATCAAAACAAGGCATATTTTTAAGAGACTAACAAGGATTGTTATGTATAATATATCTTCCAGCTTTTAGCGCGAAGATTATTCAATATATTCATAACTGTTACGATACGATATTCATTGTAGTAACAGGACACATTGCGTTTCCAAGTCATTAGGCATCCAGTCTAGCAGCAGTAACAACTGCCTTACAGAAGACCACCAAATAACAGCATGTGTGCTGTTGTTTCGGTGATTGAGTAAGGGATGCTAGATCTCATTAATCCTGCTCAGATTGGTAGAGCTTGTACTTTGCAGTACCTATGGTGTTGTTTACGTTAATAGGTGACGGTAGACAGTATACACCTACCATCAAGTGGACCGTCAGCCTGTCTGACGATCTTTAAGAAAAAAAAATACAAACTGCACGCCATAATAAAAAAATTGACATTTGCATTTTACTTAATATTCTCGGGTAAATACTTTTTACTTCTAATACAAGACATATTCTCATATTAGGTTAATTTTTAAATTGACATTTAATAGTATTTGAAGTTTTTTAGGCATTATATAATTTACTATTTGTTAAAGTACAGATAAAAAATTAAATATCATTAGAGTTTAGGCTGCCAGTTTGTTACTTTGATGGCAGGTAAAGTAGTTAGGACAAAAAATGCTTCTACAATCAACTCGATATGATTGATCAGTCTCTTGAAAATATCATCTGACATAACAGCCAAAAGCTTTTAGCGATATTATAACTATAATGTATATATACAATGATATAGTTGGGTTGTTTGGTAGAGCCCAAGGTCTATATGCCCTTACTTTTCGCAGGACTGTTCGGAGTGTTCCATCGGCACCTGAATGACTATGTTGACGTCGTCTGACCGTCTCATCGGATGAACGAGCGCTCGCTTCACCTTACGACACTCCGGTTCCGATTTCTGGGGTGCCTGCAAATATATTTTTAACTTCTGTGACTGTTTTTTTTTGTGGTTCTACCCAGACTGAATGTACAAACCGATTGATAAATAAAAAAATACATACAAAAAAAATACATAATATTATTATTATTTTTATTTTCTACCACAATACTTAGTTTATTGCGAAACATGATAATAATATTTATTGACACAGTAGATCAAATTAACTAAATCCGCATTCCAGGCATATAGCAATAAAAACAGATTGGCACTCATTTTCGATAAGTCACTAAAATAATGATTTGTGAATTATTTTCGATAAAAGAATTTCATTCTATGTTCATTCTGTGATCGTTAAGGTCGACAGACAGGCTGAGGGTCTGTCTGTCGACTTATGACAGGGTCTGTCATAAGGGATTAAGAAGGGATAGAGGGTAATGGGCTCTGGCATCCCTTATTCAATCACTTAAACACGGAAAAGTGATTAACAACTTTCAAGCAAATTTTATAGGTAAAGGTGTCTTCATAAAGGGGACATATAAACGTGATACGCACGTTCAGCAGACTCTTATGAGCATCAGCGACAGCGCGCAGCAGCAGACTAGAGTTGGGCATTGGTCCCCTTGGCCGAGGGCGTACGCGAACAACGCTCGCGCATGTGCGCCCAGATCCCAGCGCCGACACTCTGAGAACGTAACAATTACAACTATTTAATAACAGCACTTTTCTACACAACATAGCCACTAGGATTGAGTCGATTTTTAGAGGCACTAAACCGATGATTATTATAGACTAGCTGAGCCGCACCTTCCTACGCGTGGTAATCGGTATAGCTCGTAACTTTTTTGTTTGTAAACCGATTGGAAACAAACAAAAATTAAATGTTACGGGAAGCTTGCTTACAATACAACAGTGAAAATCGGTTAAGTCGTTTCTGAGATTAGCGTACACAAACGCACAAACAGACCTAAACTCTAAAAACTATTTTTCACACCTCGGTAACATAAGTACAACGTGTAGAGATGACTGGCCACACTTGACTGAAAAGCGAGAGAGAAATGAGTATTTTATTGAAAGTAGACAAAGATGTTAAACTATAGCTGTATGTGATTACATTACCCGATGTTGGGCAGATTGAGACGACCCGATTGTCCTAAATCAGGACTTTTACTCCCTAAATCTTATTAAATTGCCTTTAGTTGGTAAGGGTACCAACTATTGATTCCTTGAAATTTTTGAGGTCGACAAACAGGCAAACCGTCCACTTGATGGTGCTGCCTATCATAATAGGATTAAAAAGGGATAGGGCGATGGGCTCTGGCATCCCTTACTCACTCACCGAAAAACAAAAGCACACATATCTAATGTTATTTTACAGAGGTCTTTTGTAAGGTGTTGGTTACTGCCGCCAGATGGGCTGCCCAATTCAATTTGAAACGCAGTGTACCCTGTCACGCAAGCACCCTAACCACTTATTCAATGGGTTTGTCAAAATCCAATAGGTTGTGTAATAAAATTATTATTAAGGGCTTCACTGAGGCAAATGACATTTACTATAGAATTCGCTGGCGGCGGAGACAATTCAACAGGCCTAGAAATGGTGTTTTTCTGTTTTTACCATTAGAACAATACACAAAATAAAAAATTTTATTAATACAATTTTTTAATCTGATATTAACTTATTAATAGGTACAGGATTCATATGCATGCAATAAGCCGTTTTCGAGAGAATTTTCATTAAAAGTCAAATTCTTCTTGTGTTCTAACTTTTTTTGTGGAGTTTCTATTACTTTAACGAAAATTCTAATTAATACTGTTGGTTCTTCACATGTTTAAGTATAATATATATATATTTTTAAAGCAATTGTCTTGTCCATTTCTTGTAACATTTTCATTAAACAATGTATATTTTTAGTATTTAGGGTTTGCCTCCCCCTTAAGGTTCACTTAGTTAACCACATTGCTACACATGTTGCTAAGATAAAAAAATAAGGTGTTGTTTCACAGACCACCATTCTGTAAATTACATTATTACTTCTTTATTTATTAAACCACAGACTAAATAAGTTAACTAAAGTAGAAGTGAATCATACTTGGAAGTTAGTCTTTCCTTTTTCAACACTGTGTCTGTTTTGTCGCTGCTCTCTGATATGGACCTCTTCCTCTGAGGCATTTCACCCAAACGTGCTTTGGCAGGCTTCTTCGGTTCTGGATCTCGTTCAGGAGTGAATCTATAAAAATAACAGTCAAGAGTACTACACAAGAAATGGTTTTAAATCAAACACACTTTTAAAAACCATATTTATAGAAAATAAACATCCATTTCTTCATACTCTCATGCTCAATTACCCCAAAAGCCTGCAGTCGTAATTAAAAACATTTCTCCTGGACTTGTATATTAACCATTTCCTTTTAAATATATCTTTTGTCGACTAATATTGACACACAGCAGAATTGTGGTGGATAGAAAGAAGATACCGTAAGTACTCAGCATCTCCTTTCTAAATCACATTTTCTAATGACATGACAATACAATTTATAAGCAATCAGATATAGAAAAGAAACAAATTTGAACTTCTTATATGCAGGCACTAACCTTTCAGGGCTGGTAGTTCTTTGAGAAACTTTTTCTTCTTCAGCAAAATTCTTCGGTTCTTCCTTTAGACCGATCCTCTCTCTAATTGGTCTTTTGGGCAATTGTAATTCAATTTGGAGTAAAGTTTCTTCTGTTTGTTTGCTGTCTTCTTTCGGACACGTTGTGACGACTGGTGAAGAAGGATCGTTTGGTGGTGAAGAAACAGTTGGTATCGGTTGTGAAATTTCCTGGAAAATATAAAATACTACTAGATATGATTTTAACACAACAGAATAATGCTCCAGAAGGATGTGGGCAAAATAGGGTACCACTCTTAAGCGCCGGAGTAGTTATCAGCACTGTTTGAAAATTGGATATTATGGGAAAACACAAGAATGGCATACAAAAAACGTATGTGTCTGCTTCGACGCACTACTGAAATTTACTCTTTAAATAAGATTGTCTTTGACTATGCAACAGGAAAAGAGAATAAATAAACGCTCCATCTATTATACTACAATAGAATTAGGTGAAGCTGCGGCGGATTTGGGTAGAACTGCATAGAAGAACATAACGCTTTTACTCCTCATAAAATTTCCATACTGGAGGCCTTATATGAAAATCGATTCCTCAGGAGTAAACTCCAAAAATGTACCTCCGACTTTAACAATTTTGTGTTATTTTTGTGTGAATTTGATTGAACTGGTATTCATACTGTTGAGGTAACATACTGTTATCTATAGTAACATATTATATTCTTATGACATACATAAAACAAAGTTGTTGGTCATATAATAGGACACATTTAAACAACAGACTATTATGTATTTCTTCTGGAAGGTTTATATTATATTTATAAGTTATAAGGTTTATAGAACATTTTAATTAAACTTATAAAAGAATTTACTAGTAATAGTAATGGGGCACACACAGCGGAGTAGAGTCCTAAACTGAACAGCTTTTCTAATGGTAGTAACCACCCGTATCCCCGTACTAGAACGCCGTGAAATAGCTTGTATGCATGTGCTGCTAACATTCTGTATGTGAACCGGTATTTTTTGTATTGAAGCTATTGAAGAGCTTTTTTTCCAATTCGAAAATTTGGAAAAAGCTTTTTTTCATCTTCAAAATGATTATGGTAAAATTTCGACCAGTGGTCGAACATTAGCAATATTAAAATTGAAATGATGAATTTAAGTTTTTTTTTATAGGTATTACGAGGGAAAAATAGGAATGAAAAGGCGACAGGCAGGCTGATGGTCCACTTGATGGTAGGTGGTTACCGTCAATTAAGGACACAAGCAACATCAGAGGGCTTTGTTCACCACACACTTGAAGAAGCCCATATTGAAGTTAGTTGGAAGATTGTTCCAAAATTAATAATGTTTCTACTTAGTTAAATTAATAAACGTATCTTTTTAAAATCTTCTAATGAATGACCATATTTAATTATTTAACATAAACAACTACCTATGCCCTAGTTTTTTCATATATTTTGTCAGGCGTTATGTTTTTCAAAAGATCTTGGACACCAGCTAGTTAATTAACAATTTACTTACCTGATCTTCAACAAAATCATTCATTAATTCTTCCGCCTCAGTCCGAATGTTCAAGAAATCTTCATCATCTGACATTACATCCGATGTTTCCAAAGGTTTTTGCTTCAAACCTACTATCTTAGTTTCTACATCTATTAATTCCTGTATTTCTTTCTTATCATTTTCCGATATGTCAGTTGTAGTTATTTCAGTCACCCCACTAGTTGTTTCACTCTGTGTTAAAATGGTATCAGGATCGATTATAGGCAAAATAGGTCTTTTATCTATAATAACAGGTTCTTTTTCTTTATTTGGTTCAGTTTTAGATATCTCAACTGTATTGACTCCATGGTTTTTCAAAATTTGACCAGCAAATGCATCAGTTATGGACGGTTCCGATTCCTTTTCCATATTCATGAGAAGAGGTGGTATATTTGGACGTATGTGTTCTTCTTTTTCTACCTTACTCTTCTTTTTGTTCTTAAATGACTTCTCCTCTTTTTTCCGTTGTAATTTTTCTTTTTGCTTCTTCTTTGCTTTCTTTGCGTGTTCACTTTTCTTAGATTTCTCCTTGTGTTTGAGTTTCTTTTCTTTGGATTTCCTCTCTTTCGATTTCGACCTTTCCTTGGTTTGAGTAAGCTCTACAGTTTCTGGAATAGAATTACTATTTAAAATATAACAAATACACTCTTTTAGAGAGACCAACAGCTTCTGTATCTACATTAGCCCTTATTATGTGACAAAAGAATATTATATCCCAATCTTTGGCAAAGGTCTCTCCTCCATATGAAGGAGTAAGGGCATGATAGTTCACAATGCTTCTTAATGCAGCTTGAAAATGGTTAGTCTTCTCAGATATCAAAAATATCTACTAATGTTCATGCAAGTGGTCATTATTTATAGACTACTCATGAAAAAGGTGCAGTTCCAGCCAGGATTTCAACCTGCATCTGACGTTTTAGTACCAAGCGTGATCCAAGTTTTAGTGAGGTAATTACTACTTATTTGATCAACTCCATGGTAAAAGTAATTTAAGGTCTATGAATAGTGTTGCTGTCTTGCAATTATTGAAACTAATTCAAAGGGGAAAAACATGGAATAGAGTGGATGTCAATGCTTAATGACTCTTAATGACATTTGATTCTTGTCAACATACAAGAGTCAAATGCTTTTACGTCCCAATAGTTAACATTCCAATTGAAGTATTCTATATATTATATGTGGGGTATATTGCCCAACGGAAATCAGTTTTGAATTGTTCAAACCAATGGTAAATTAAAGACTTAATTTCAAATCAGTGGTGAATATAGAAATGAACACATACTGAGTGATATCAGAAAACATACTAATAGGTGCTGCAATGGTGACTTCTTGCAACTTTTTGAGAACTTGATGGAGCCAGTTTACAAACAAGTTGGTGTTGTCAGAAAGAAAGAGCTGCAGGTCATCCTCCATTTGCGTACGAGTTCTCTTATTTGCCACCATAACCATGACATAATCGGGAAGTTCATCATCTGAAAATAGTTATTAAAGCTTTTAACATAACAGAATAAATATTTCAGAATTACCATATAGATGCCAACTTGCCAAGTATTATTCCTTATTTTAATATTAATTAATTGTTCTTAGCATGTTATTTCTATAATTTATGTTTGTTATTTGTATATTTCTTATTTTTAATTATGGACTTAAATATATAAACAAAAAATACACAATTTGCTTATCGATGAAAAATGCTTAAGTTGTAAATAGGTGTTTCTTATGATTTTCTATGGCCATTTAACTTTTTTGAGCGCAGAAAATGACAGTCTGAAAATTGCAACTCTAATTCTTGAAATATTTCATCAATTTAAGTAAAAAATGTGTACCATGTAACACATTACTTCTTTTTTAATTTAAAATGAAACGCATGCCAAATTCTTAACATTAAAATTTTAAAATTAAATAAACATTGAAAAAAAAAAACCAAAAATAATAAAAAAAAAACTGTAGTTTTTATATCATAGCAAATATCTTCATAAAAAGTAAAGTAATAAACTCGTTTTTCTTTACTTATTTTAAACTACATTTTAATTCTTGTGAACAAACAAAAAAGAATCAATGTTCTATCTCTTTGACAACCATATTGATGAAGATTCAAATAACGACCTTTATTGTATTTTTACGCTTTCATTCCACTCGTTTTCCAATTATTCATTATTACCACAACTTTTTCTTTGCTCTGTATAATTTCATATAATTTCTCAGTTAAGCGTGAGTGGTTAGGGTGCTTGCCTTAACGCTCTGTTCTAGGGTTCCGGATTCGATTCCCGGGAGGAAAAAAAAAACGAACCTTTCAAATTTGGCTCTGCTCTGGAGCAGGAAAGTAGTGGTCATTTGGGCAGCCCAGTAACCACCCCCTTACAGAAGACCACCGTGAAATAACAGCATGTGTGCTGTGTTTCGGTGAGTGAGTAAGGGATGCCAGAGCCCATTTTCCTATCCCCTCCTAATCACTTATCCTTAATCCTACTGTAGTCAGCTGTGGCGTTGCTTGTGTTATAGGCGACAGTAGCCACCTACCATCAAGTGGACCGTCAGCCTGTCTACCGATCTTTACATAAAAAAAGGGTGTCTCGATCGCTGCAGTGATGGCAAAGTTCGTCTATGGATCTCCTCAACTCTGTTTCGATCTCACAATGTAACCCTGAGCATAGCTCGTTGAGCTATGTTGAGCTTTCTTACAAGGTCCATAGTTAGAGACCATGTTTCAATATTATATTGTAGATAAAAGAAGCAAATGAAATATAATTTTCAAACTAATTTCAACTTACCAACATAACATCCAAGTTCTGTCAATTTAGCTTTGATGGCAGACTGAAATAAACAAACATTTTTAGTGCTAACTAAAGATAGGCTGCTTAAAAGGTAGCACCTTAAAATCAAGGCATAAATTATAAATATTCCTTGTTTTAAATATATTTTTTTAGATCCTAAATGTATTGTTCAACATTTATGTTAAATATTGTTGAAAGAATTCAGGAACATGGGGTTTCACTTTTATTTGACTGGTACGGCTTGAATGTTATTTCATTTACAATGTTCATCATACACCGAAATACAATGCCAAATATACTGATATAAATCAAATCACCTTTAAAAGCTAGGAATGTCATTTTTTGATGAAAAAAGCAGGTTTTAAAATTCTAAGATAAATACCCAGTGTAGTGTGTGGAATAATGCTCGTATATTGAAATAAATGTTTATTTATAATAAAAAGAAAACGGAAAAGAACTCACTCGCATCTTCTGCCCTATCTCACTGCCGACAACATCCATTATTACGAATGTGTTAATAGACGAATTACTAAAATTACATGCACTTATTAGTTTCTAACCAACATGTCAATAATTACTTATTTATAATTATTTTAGATTTAACTATCATTATTTTATGTTAGTTAACCGTATTGTGATGTGATTTAATTTTTTTTCCTAATGTAAATGTAAATTGTAATACATTGTTTTGCACATTTGATATTGTCAATTTGACATGACAATAATTGATTGATATCAACCACAGAACAATATTAGACGGAGTTTTTATAGGTGAGTTTATCTTAGTCTTAGTTTATTAGTATTAATTTATTTTTAAATTAGGTAATTTTAAGGTAATTTTAGTTTTTATTTTATAAAGCAATTTTGAATAAGTTGTTAGTTTTTCAAATAAAATAAAATAAAAACCACAGAATATATAACATTTAATATAAGTTAAAATTGCACCATGCAACGCTAGGATTGCATAGAGGTATTTTAATAAAAAATTATGGATAAATATAACTCGTAAAATTATAGTTTCCTTCCTACCTGTTAAAATTAGTACCTACAAATACGACTAGAATAAAAATAGGACCGGGCATGCGCCATGTTTTAACGTTTATACTCAATTATGAATGATAAGAAAATATTGTAGTCACTTTATTTTAATAATTCAATTTGATAATTATAATAAATTTCGTAAAACTTAAAAATATACTGTTTTTTTTTTATGAAATCGAGGTAGCGCTTGACCACTATCTCACCTGATGTGAGGTGCAGATGTGGCCGAAGGTCGATCACGCTTACCTAGTAAATGCCCATTTACCCTAGTTTTGAAGACCCCGAGGTTGTAGTTCTGTGGGAATATATTATATTTTTTAACTTTAATTAGATAAAATATTCTATTTTTGAAAACATTTTATAGCAGTTCTAGTAAAAATAATTTTTGTGCTTTATGAGCAGTCTCATGACCATAAAATGAGATATTTATTACAAGATAAATCATTGATATTTAAATTTAATATCTACATAAATAGGGGTCCCAGCAATGAACCATTCGGGACTTCGGAAGGAACGACGCTCCAAAAAGAATAGCCATTGATAAATTATCCATCGATAATTATGAAATTAACTGAACATAATTTCATGTAAGCTCGCGTTGAGAACACTATGGTTCTTTCAAAATATCAAAAAGTTATTGCATCAATAATACAAAAATAATCAATAATACAGGGCACACTGCGTTTCGCAGTCATTTGGGCAGCCCGTCTGGCGGCAGTAACCACACCCTTACAGAAGACCACCGTGAAATAACAGCACGTGTGCTGTTGTGTTTCGGTGAGTGAGTAAGGGATGCCAGAGCCCATTTCCCTATCCCCCCCCCCCCCCCGACGGTAACCACCTACCATCAAGTCAGCCTGTCTGCCGATCTTAACATAAAAAAAGAGAGACAGAAAAAAAGATGAGGGGTGAAAAAATACCCATGATTAAGGTAAACAAAATCTGAAATGCATTTATACTTAATATTTTATTTAGAACCGGAAGACTTTCGCAATTTTTTTAGAATGAATTCAAAGTGCTTGCATGAATTACTGTCTATTAACTCCCTTTATAAATAAAGAGGACACTGATGCGTGAAAGCATTACTCCAAAAGAACGTTTAACTATGGGACAAAGCATGAAGACCAAAATTAATATTTATAAGTCCGGTAATTTAATGCAAACTTTTTTCGTTATTGTTCATTTTTAAAAATTATGTTTAGCGACGATATGAGGTAGCGAACAGACGTGCGACAGGGAACGCTTCCAAGTCTTCCAACCCGCAATGACTGCAAATTGAATCAACCGCTCTGTTCACTATTCAACTCGCATTCAGTCTGTTGATTCTACTTGTCGATTGCTAGGATGGACAACTCGACATCCAACATTTTGAAAATAGGCGTCAATATGCCTACTCACTTTACTCAAATTGAATCGATTGGGATGTAAATTGCATCGTGATTAAGCCTTTTTATACATTCCCGCGACCCGCCCATCTACGGCCTAGCTAGAAAGACGTTGGGTTTTAGCCGTAGGAGAAAAAATTTGAAGCATTCTAGAAACCCGTTAACAGCTGTTAAAATTTCTCTACACATATAAAAAAAATTGTTTTTGTTTATTAAAATTTTATTTAACAAATTCGGAATTCGGTATAACATAAGATTCTTAATAGGTAGGTAACTATTTTAAATAAATACTTATATCCGTTTATGACAATTATATATAAAACATATTTAATTCCACTATCATTCTTAAAATTATGTTATGGCGATATATTTTATTACATATAAGAGATTAACGCTTAACCAGAATAACCGTTATTGGACGAGTACAATTTATACCTATTTGATACTACTACGTGTCAAGAGAATAACTGTCATATTATGTAGGTTATTTAGTCGCCTTTTGCAGATCGCCAGCCGATATCAAATATCAATTTATGTAACAGAAAATTAATAGCGAATAACTAATCCCAAATACATCGACTTACATCGCACCAAAAATATAGGTAGGTACTTATTTGCAAGCTTAGAGTTTGGTGGAGTCAGTAGGCAAATAAGATAACACAATAAATAGGAATAAGAGTTAATTACTAAATTATTAAAATTAAATAAATTGTTAATGCCAATATCACTGCGAACATTGGTGATCTATTGTGATCTCTTTGTTAAACTCATAGCTAAAGTCTGATGCAGCCAAAAGTTACAATTACTTAAGCCAATGTATTTTTTAACCCTTTGTATGCCGGAATGTGTATATACTAATAAATCATGATAGAACCCCCATGACTCCTTCTGGGAGGACAATTAGGTCAGTCAGAGTCAGTAGTTAAATCGGTAAAAACGGTTAAAATTTGAACAACCTGTATATATCATGGCAAATGACAGTTGAAATCATAAATTTAAGCGCTGGCAGACAAGGGAAATTCGGCTTCCGGCATACAAGTGGTTAAGAGGATAATACGTAGATGCATAAAGGAAGTACATTGAGTGAAAATGTGCAAAGAAGACAAAGCTTGCAACTAACTCCCAGTGTTTTTCAAATAGTTCCCGTGTTTATTCATCCCACAGTAATACTGTGTGTGTCGAAACATAGTATTGACACACACGGCCAGTTAAACTGTTCAGTTGAACTGATTTACATCCATTAAACTGACTGAGTGTGAGTAACTGACGATATTTTTAGGGCGCACCGCAATCCGTTTTAACTGATCAGTTAAACTGACAATCAGTGGTGGACTCGTTTAGGCCAATAAAAAATGTTGGCTATTTTAATACAATGACAGCCTCTCTTGTGAGTTTTTCCTTACACGAGTGATTGGAGTGATTCAGACCAGGACAGGAGTTGTATCCTGAATAGCTGTATAAATGTAATATGAATCCAGGGTGAGCAGTGAAAACTATTAAATTTACTTTGTTACCAAGAATATATTCAAAATACTGTTTCTTTTATGTTATTTGAGCATTTGATAGGTAAGTATAGTTTAAAAAAATTGTATTAATGTCTAAATGTTTTACCTTTATTTTAATATCTAGTGTATGGGAAGTCACCCTCAACTAAAAATTGGCTTACTTTAAATACGATCTTCAACGTTTAATATGACTTTGAACACCGAACTCCATAGTTATAAGAAATAATATATGTATAAGTTGCAAGACTTGTATATTATTTCATATATATTGTATATTGTATATATTATTTGTATATATTGTATATTATTATTGCAAGACTTGATTTTGGATACTTATATAATCGTGTCATGTGTTGCTTTAAAAATGGAATGTATATTAAATAGGGAATGTAAAAGACGTTATTAAAAACAACAATATGAAAATCGTTGCGTTTTACTAAAAAGATCATTAAATAAAATTGCGTTGGTAAGTAGAATGTGTTAAAAAGGCAAATCTTTGTATACGTATTGAATTAATACACATGTCAGGTATTTACCTACTAACTTCGAAATTATTGTTTTACATAAGTAATAATTGTCAAAATAATAAATAAATTTATACACGATTAAATTAATAAAATATTAATTTAGTAATTTTATTTCTAATAATTAATCACACATAATTATTATTGCCATTGTCGCTCGCTAGCAGGACGGATAATTTAAGTAAATGAGTATTTACTTCAAAGAAGAAGTCAAAGTAATTTTAGTACACTATACAACTCGGTCACATTATCTCTGGAATTCGCTGGAATGCGATATGCCAACTATGTCCTTCACCTCCCCGCGCTTGCCCCACCCCGCCATCATCATCATCATCATCAGCCCGTGTCCCTCCACTGCTGGGCGTAGGCCTCTACGCTTCGCATCCAGCCGCTTCCCGTGATACTTTCAGGTCGTCTGTCCACCCGGCCGCAAGGCGTCTCACTCTGCGCATTCTAATTTGCTCTATTCGATAACTCGTCTACCCCATTGGTAGACATCGCGTCCATCGTCCATCGCGTTAAATATGGTTAGTCAATATTAGCTGATGCCGAAATGACGTCATCGAACGCCAGGCGCAGAAATAATGTGACTAGGTTATATATTTAATTCTTCGACTTGACAGAGAGAAATTAAAATAATCCTTTCATTAGAGAACAGTTAACTTGTTTTCAAACAGCAGTGTCTAATAACAAGTATTATGACGTTGTCATATCTATTGTTTCTTCTATCTATGGTCCAGTGTGCTCTAATAAGTTATAGGACGTGTCTTCAATATGACGACATTAATTAATTGCAAAAAAATTTCTCTATGTTTTGGGTAAAACACTATTTTCTTTGAAGTAAATATATTATTGTCTTCTTATTTATGTTTAAATTATAAACTTACGTACACAATAATTATAATGATCCATTATTATATATGAAAATGAAAATCTAATAGGTACTTAGCTAAATTAAAATAGCAAGGCAAATTAAGCACCATCGATTTCTAATATAAATCACCACCATTAAAAAAATGTACAAAAATGAGATTCTATACTAATACTATATAAATCTTTGGATTATAGTCTTTAGTGATTAAAAATTCTTTGGTAAATCAGTTCAATTCTCTGTTAGCGAGCGACAAAGCGCTATATATTTGTCTCTTTATCACTTTCTTTGTAGCTGCCGATGGTAAATTTCTTCTTTTGACCAATTAATTTAGATCCTATGAACTTCTGTCCGCTGCTCAACAACAGGGTCATTGTTCTGTGGTTGACTTTCGAAGGACTGGCTGTTTTGACGTTAGCGCTCGGCTTAATCGGCTCGATGTTAGGCGAGGAGCCCGTTCTGAGCGCGGTAGTCCGTGAAGGCCCCTCGCTGGTGGCCGCCACAGCACCTACCGCGTACCGGCAGGAGCCATCGACGCTCTTGGATCTACTCTCGACTCCCCTAGCGACACTTGGCTGAGCGCCGTTCGTGTATTGCTGTAGCTGTACCCGTGACGCTCTTTCCATTTCTCTAAAAAGAATAGATCACTAATTAATTGTTGCAAAATACATTTTGTAAATGTACGTAGCCTTTTTAAATAGTTAGACCAACTTGGGTTAAGTTAGGTTATTTTGTGAAGATTTTTAAAAATTAATCATGCTTAAATGGATGATTTAATTCAGAATAGGTACCTATAGGTATAGTAGCTATACTATAGTAGCTATATAAATTGCATGCCGTGTGATAATAATTCAATTTTGACTACGGGATCAATTTCTTTTTATATCTGGCACAAGCGAACCTATGGGCTACAATTATGATGCCCTTATTTTCGGAAACTACTTGGAATGCGAACCCCTCCGCTTGCGCCCTATGGGTAGTGGGATTGGAGCGCGGCGAAAGTCATTGGTGCAATTCACAAGGTCTGGAGTTAATTTTAACGTGCAATAATAGTAAATGAAAGGGTACCATAAGACAATTTCAGGTTAGAAATGAAAGTTAAAGCATTCCATGCAAAGGGTGTTTAGGATGTTTTACATAAAGTTAGTAATACGCTGAAGCAATAAGTGCTAGACAAGAACATTTTCCGAATGAAGGATCTCGACTATAAAGTAACTTGAAAACGTTGAAAGCACACAGCCACTTATCGTATGATGAACGCTCGTAATGTTCAGAGGCATTAGAAGTCTACATGGAACTACGGACCCGCTCCAGATTTCACAATCGCTCTTTCCATTAGTGAAAAAAGGTTAAAAATCCATTGGGTGGTTTATAACAAACAGAAGCGGTCGGCGACTTTTTTAAAATTACATAACTGGTTGAGCCCGCAACTTCATACGCTTGGTATTCGGTATAGCGCGTAATGTAAACCAATTGGAATGAAGCAAACACTAAATGTTACGGGAAGCTTGCTACAATATATCAGTGAAAACTGCATTCAAATCGGTTAAGCCGTTTCTGAGATTAGCGTGCTCAAAACGCACAAAGACAAAAATTCTAAAACCTATTTTTTTGACCTCGGTAACATAAGTACAACGTGTACAAATTGTTTTTTTAAAAAATATTTAATGTACAGACACGGCTCGTTTAAGATTTTATTATATGTAGCTATAGAATAGATTATAATTATGTACATACATATGTATGTACATACATAGATACATATGTATCGATACATATGTACAGATTAAAAATAGATTAATAATGGTTGATATAGAGCATGCGTAGGTAGAGGAATGAAAAGAATAAAAATTAAGAAGAAAAAACTGGTTTGTGATACAAATTAAATCTAATAAAATGAAGTTCATGATATACATACATGATTCCAATTAATAATACGATTATAATTGCAATCATGTATATTACTAATATTACTTTATGTAATTTGATTACAGGGTATTCACTTATGGAAAATGTTACTATGCAACATTATTAAAATAAAATAGGCTTTCATGAATTCTCTGGTATTTAAGTTCATGATTGTAAATTGTAGGGTTGTCTAATGGTACCTCAAGCGTTAGATAGAGGAAATGTTTGGCAAAGGGTAGATATAGGCTTATTTTCAATAGTCAATAAATTTATTAATAGGGTATTTCAATGAGTTCACTTCAGCTCGATGTATAGTCAATCCTACATTTTTGCACCGCTCATAAATGTAATATAAGTGATAGCGACATTTATATTTTTAATCTATTATATTTTGGGATGTTAAAAAGAACCTAATTTTATGCTGTAACGACTTATCAGTATGATTCTTGGAAAACTTTTAGTTATATCTCTACAGACTGTATTAATAATATTCGATGGTGTAATCTAATCAAATCATTCGACGAATGGTGAATAAATTTAAATATCGCAAATAGCGGTTAACTGCGACTGCTTTATGAGAACGTTGTTTTTTTTTTTTCAATATGAAATTATCAGGCGAGCGGACAGGGAAACCTGTACTACTATTACAGATATTTTTGTAAGTTTGTTTATACATATGTGGAGTATAATTATTGAAAGAGAGATATTACAAATTTATCCAGGGGGAAGCCGGGCGCGTAGGTTTAGTACTTTAGTATCATACTATAATCAGATATAGTGCCTTGAGTGCAATCACGTTTATTACCTGCAGTCATATATCGCTAATAGTTGAAATCGCACCCTTTATTGACTAATGACAATGAGCCGTAACGCTGGCAGGCAATGAGATGATACCTTCACGGCCGAGTATAGGAGGCGAGCGCTGAGGTGCGCTCCGTCTTCCTGACGGCATGTTGGCATGCGGCCGGCGAGGAAGGATACGCACCACTGGTGAGACCCGACAGCCGCGACAGGGGACAGCACAGCGCTGCAGCGTAGGCCGCGCGATACTGCGCGTTCATTATCACGTATATTATGGGATTCACACACGCGCTCGCGTACAGAAGTAGGTAGCCGATCACGTGGAATACTGAAAAATCACAAACTCCTTTTAATATAATATAAAACATAAATAATAATATGGAAATAAGTAGGTAAGTGGAATGCACTGCCGTTGATCATTAGACAAATCGCTGGATATATTCAAAAAAGCACTCAAGACACGCATTTTCTGTCAAACTGAAGACGACTTTATTTGTTTAATTTTTATATGTAGATTTATCTTCTAATATATTATATTTATTAATCTATCTTTTTAGTCTGTGTTATTAATATTTGTTTGTATTCAAGTTATGTACTAGTATTTACTTATTAGAATGTAAGTTATGATGACCTTACTATCATTCCTACCCTAAGGTTGCCTGGAAGAAATCGCTATAAAGCGATAAGGCCGCCTTTTGTACTATTACTTGTAGTTTCTTTCTTTTTTTATTCTTTTTTATGTTTATAGTAAAAATAAAGAGTTTTAATAATAATAAGTAAAAATTAGTAAAAATATTAAGTAGCGTACACTGCGTTACGTAATTATTTGGCCAACCTGTCTGGTCGCAGTAATTGTTGCGTTTCGGTGAGTGAATAAGAGATGCCAGAGCCCATTCCTTCCTAATTCCTTATCATTAATTCTACTATGGTCGGTAGCGCACCTGGAGCACCGTGGCGTTGCTTGTGTTATAGGCGACGGTAGCCATCTACCTTCAAGTGGACCGTCAGCCTGTCTGACGACCTTAACATAAAAATGAATATTAGGGAATTTTTCGTAGGTCAGTAATGAGAAATAAGAGCGGATTGAACTATGATAGGTACCTACTAATTTTCATTAATTCTACAAGCAAATCTGTCAACTGTGTATCTATCTCACAATATCTCTTCTTTACTTGTATATCGCGTTATGTATTTGTCATACTCGCATTAACTCACATGTCAAAGCAAAATAATAGTAAAAACAATTTAATGTACACATATATATACATTATATTACAATTTATCGATATTATCGAATATACATAATAGGTCGGGTAATTACAACCAAATAACAATAAACGCGCTGTCATCGACACAGGGAGTTATCACGAAATCGCAATATCGCAAATGGCAACTCGAGCAAATGTTCGTTCTTTCGATAGTATTGCGGCTGTATTTAGAATCGCATATGGCCTCTTACAAAAGGAGATATGTCGCAGAATCATAGTTCGATATTTTTAAGCGATAAAGTGGCGTTTAATCTGTTGAAGAATTAAATCTGTTATATTATTGATACACAGAGAAATTAAAGCATAACTCGCAATAGACGTGTGTAACGTGCTCATACACAAATACACAGTAAACATTTTTTATATAAGATTTATAGGTACTGCCTAGTATCATAGCAAAACTAATATGATGTCTTAGCATGGTTGAAAATTTTTATACAAATAGCGATTTTAATATTGTTTATCAGTGCAAATAAAAAAAAAACAAGCTTTGGGCTTTGGGTGTGAGAACGATTGCCTGATTGTGAGGAGAGCCGATTGCTGATATTATGATAATTCCAAGTAATTACGTTTTGTTTTAATAATAACCTCAGATTCATGTTATGAAATATTTAGTAATGTTTTGAAAATACAACACCCCATTGTCCTGCAATGGCAGTTAAGAAAAACACGAAGATAGGGTTCATATAGGTGCGCAATGGAACTTTTTAGTTTCATTTAGTGATATGTTATTTTATTAAATTTCATTGAATAACAACAGGGCCCTAATTAACTAAACGCCACTTAGCGATTCCACGCGATTCCTTACTTCGAAACCACTTCATATCCTCAAATTGTTACGATATCTGCTAAAAAGTAATTCTCTTACATACATACTAGTATATATAAATTTCATGACAAAACATTACGTGTTTTGATAAGGTAAGACAAAAGCGTGAAATCATAATTGCCATACAGAATCAAGGTGGTGTTCACATGAGTCATTTTCTTTGTTGCATAGGTATGGTTTTAATGTATGTAATTATACGAGGGAAATGAATCATTGACTGACATCTTTATCACAGAATACTATTTAGAGTACAAACGACATGTGTGAACTTTCAATATTTTTCTATTCTGTGACTACTTCTGACTTAATTTTTTTTCTGTTTATTGTTGATGAATTTGAACTTAAATACTGGCTGCAACTAAATAGATTTGATTTTCAAATATTGAGAAAAAGAAAAAGAAGAGATTTTATAATTCGACGTGAAAATTTAAGATTGAGTTTTTTGTACATCTCTGAAGAAATGTTTGTAAAATATATTATATATAAATTATTTTGGATGTTTTAATGTGTTGAAGAAAAAACCGGATGTGTGCACCGTCAAGATAAGTTATTTTAATAATATCTCATGAGAGTTAAGAAATAGAAGTCAATTTAAAGAAAATTATAACATTTATGAGACTCTTCTTCTAAAACTTGTAATGAACTTACCAGGATAATTGACATGATTATCTCCAACTTTCGCAATTGTAATTGGTAGGTAGCACACTAAGAAGGAGAGGAATATCGCCAGGACCATCTTGGTGATTCTCCATTCATTGCGACGTGCCTTCGTGTCCCGGTTGTCTTTGATCGTGGAACGCTTGTCGTTAGTGGTGCTGTTGTTTAGAGTGCCGGCACCTGATTGCTGAGATCTTTGGTGTTCTCGCATACGTTGCTCTGAACTGTAAAACAATTTTATTAATATTAAATATTTATTACATCTCCGGAGCAGCTTACCGATTCCATACTACGTAATTCCATGATTACTCCTTAGTTATTGGTCGTAGCAATTCATAAAAAAATATATAAAAAAAACTGAAATTAATTTCATATCTAATACTTGAGTTGCTACTTATGTATTGAGCTTAGCTTAGACACTTAGTGCTTTAGGCACCATCTGGCATTACTATTGAAAAGTTTAGGTACTATTGACTTTTTTTACCTCAATTATAACATTTGTTATTTGAACGCGATTTGTATTATTTCCAGTAACTTGAAAAGAAAATCTCACCGAGTAAATGGAATTATATCGTGAAAATTTTCGTGCGGGTTAAATTCTTGTAACCACAGACTATAATCCAATAAAGTTTTTGCATGAAAACATCCTAGTTGTTATTGTGAATTTAATGTTGGGCTGTTGACCGCCAATAAGATCATCTATAAGGATTTTTCTAAAATATAAAAGTTCTTGGCGTGTGTTTATGAATTTATTTTTCCTTCTATTGTTTGTGTAATATGTAAATGTGTATACTTATTTAATATACTATGTATAGTCCTATATATTTAAAAAAAGTTACATGTCTGAAATAAAGTTATTATTATATTATTATTTTCGCGAGTTCAATAAGTGCTGTTTTGCGTCGCTTTCTGTCTTCGCTTACCTATTGAACCTATTCTCTCAAATACCGGACTTTAATTAAACTTGACCTCAAATTACTGACTTTACTCGCTGGTACAGGGTGCCGTTAAAGCGACCAGTTATGGGAAATATTCAACTAGGTCACAGTCCTTTAATATCTTCCAAGATTGTATTCCTACCTGGAAATCATCAGATTTCCAATTTCTAGTATCCTCACATTCCTAATTAGACTGAATATCAACAATAAGTATTGATTTAAGTCTTACAACAAATTTATGTATTCTGTATCAATTATCAATTATGTATCAATTGTATTCTGTAACAAATTTATGTATTCTGTATCAAAGTAATGTTACCTGTGCACCACCCAGAATATTCTAGCGTAGCAGATAAAGATAAGAATGGCCGGCACAAGGAAGGCGATGACAAAGAGGGCTGTTTTCGACGATCGCTTGTTCTCGTCTGGCACTATCGAACAAGTGCCCAATTCCGGGTCGTAGTCGAATTTACCTGAAAATTATAAATATATTTAAAAAATATACTGAATAGAATTTTTACGAACCCGTTGGTTGAGTGATTAGGTTCTTGTCTTACGCTCTGTTCTAGGGTTCCCGGGTTCGATTCCCGGCAGGGTCAACTTTGAAAAAAGAACTTTTCAAAGTTGGCTCTAGTCTGGATCAGCAAAGTTGTGGCAGGGCACACTGTGTTTCGCAGGCATTTGGACAGCCCGTCTGGCGGCAGTAACCACCTCCTTACAGAAGACCACTGTGAAATAACAGCACGTGTGCTGTTGTGTTGCGGTGAGTGAGTAAGGGATGCCAGAGCCCATTTCAGTATCCCTTTTCAATCCCTTATCCTTAATTCTACAGTAGTCGGGAGCGCACTTGCAGCACCTGTGGCGTTGCTTGTGTTATAGGAGACGGTAGCCACCTACCATCAAGTGGACCATCAGCCACTTTTTTTGTAAAGTTTGAAAAAAATGTGTATTTCAATATTTAATATTTGTATATTGTCATTATAAGCCCAATATTTTCACCAGCATGCAAAAAATGAACGATGGAATTTCATTATGTGTATTCACAGATCGTTTTTTAATAACCATATTTAATATTCAATCACGGGAACAATAATTTAAAAACTACTAAAATTTTATTAAAAAATTATTGCAAACTTCCAGAAAATTCTTATGTATACCTACCTAATATCGAATCACCACAAAAAATTATAATTACGTAAAAAATTTATTATCTATAAGTGTAATGTGAAAAGTTAAAGCCTAAAATTGAATTTTCATTGTATTTTTCAAGAAAATGAATTTTTTTCCGCAAAAATATTTCATAATAAGAAATTGTCGTATCTAAAATGGTTAAGTGTTCACATTATTACGTGTTTTTATGTATTTGTAAATAACTCACCCCAAATACCGATATAGGTTGGTATTTGCATTCCGTAGGAGAATAACCATGAGAATATAATCATGAGGGCTATGTTATGCTTGCGATACACTCGCGTGTAGCAGCTGTGGTGTGCAATCATGATGTACCTGGAATTTAATAGCAATATTATCGTTTACACGTTGACATGAAATTGGTGTATGAGATGCCTTACTGGCATTCAAGAATTTTTTAGCTTTTTTGTGCTCTTGACCAGCATCTATTCATGTAGGAAGGACGAGGCCGACGACGGAGCGAGGTCACACAGAAGATGCCAATTCACTCGAACCTTGAAAAGATTTGGGTTGCATGAGCTCGGAAATACAGACTTAAAAACGAACTTAATTTTCTGAAAATCAATACTTTTATCTGAGTAATTTGTCTTAGCCTTTGCGTTGGTGACATTATCAACCCCTTTACAATTAAATATTTTGAAACAGAAAAAAAAAGTATGTGTATAGGTTCCGATGCGCGACTGGAGTTTACTCCTTAAGTATGATTGTCTTTGACTGTGCAATAGGAAAAGAGGTTAAATATAATATATATATTACTCTGTTATATTGCAATAGAATTAGGTGAAGCGGCAACATCTATCGAATTTGGGTAGAACTGCTTGGTGAACTCCAAAAAACAACACTATTGATGGCGCCATCTATCGGATTTGGGTAGAACTGCTTAGAAGGGGTAGAAGAAATAAAAATTATCGTTTTTTCTACCTCTTACTATTTTTGTATAATTTAAAAAAAAATTACAGGTTGGAATTGAAAATTTCTTTCACCCATCGATATTTCATACCTTCTAGAAAGTAAGATTAAACACAAAGTAAGTAGCAATGTGCCTGCAAACCCAGACTAGACCAGAGCCAACTTTGAAAATATCATTTGCAGGGAATCGAACCCTGAACCGCCGACTCGACCAATGTGCTCCTCATAAAAACATCTGTAGGTATTGTGACAAAAATGAAATAAATGTTTCCGTATTAAGTTAGAAACCTCAATTTATATTCCAATCTAAAACGTCAATCATTATTTCCATGAACAAAATTCAATCAAACCAATTCAATGTTGATTCTGTAAGCTAACCAAAAAGTAATTGGATGGAAGATTCTTTTTATATATATATTTAAATAAGTAAGGTACGTGCCTAAAATTTAATAAGTATGTACCTATCTATAAAATAACTATACTATGAACTGATCACTTAAGTTTTACATGTGAAACGTAACGCTAATTCAAAATTAATAGTTACGTTATTGTTCACTCCTCTCAATACAAGTACAATCTAATGTGAATTTAGTTAAGGTTCAAAATAAGTATATTTTGTGTTAAATGATTGTGCTTGTGTTATTTGATGTTATTTATTATGTTATATTAAATAAGGCAAAAAGTATAGAAAATTGAATTGTGGCTCACAATAAACAAAGTTTTATGGATTGTACGTATGACGTATCAGAATAAAGTAATACTCGTGTCTAGAAGGAACGGCACGGTTGTGGTTTAATATAAATGACGCACCTGTTTAATGTAATCAGAGCAATGCTCAACAGGGAAACTCCGACGTTGCCGTACCGTAAAAACGGGACTAATTCACATAGGAATCCTTCAGTCCTCGTTCTTGTCCAGAAGCCAGATATGGCGAATGGGAGCACCACGGCGCAGAATAGAAAATCCGCTATGCAAAGGCTGAAATGAATATTAAATAATATATTAGCATAATATAACTACACAAAGCAGTGTTAGCTTTTTCGGTAGAATACAAATACTGTGCGGACCTGCATGTATAGGTAAATATTTTTATATATGGATACAAAGTAATAAGCATTGGTTCAAACGTTGAAAGAAAACTTCGTAGGAAACATGCTTGTCTGAATCTAGCAATTTTTAAAAGCTAATTTAAGTCCTGAATCCTTAGTGGATTGGATAAAGGACCATAGCATCACACAGAGGAGATACACACAGTAACAGAACATAAACTATGTCTATTAAAAGGCTGATTCAGAAAAAAATGCCTTACAAATGCAACAATAAGTCGCTCCGCGTGATTTCTGCGGTTCAAACATAACTACATAATTCATTTGTTCTTTTCATAGAAATTCAAACATTCTGAAGGTATGGCAAGATTTTGATTTCTATACAAGAACCAATTGGGTAGAGTTTTTGCATTACATCACTTAACATTAAGTGAAACTGATGAGTAAGAGAGGTGTGGAGAGGAGAGTCCTTTTCTTTGCGAGGAGGGACAACAGTCTGCCACAGCAGATGGGTGGCTACCTCTATAGATTGGTAGGAGTCCCGCAAACCTGGGTTTCTTTTGATGTCTTTCTTCTGATCAAAATTTGTAATCTTAGTCTTAGTCTATATGAAAAAAAATCTAAAAGTATATTATTGAGATAGCTTAGGCAAAAAGCAGTCGGAAAATGTTAGTTTTAGTTCGTAAAATAACAAAATAAATTTTAAAATTAAATTCAGAATTTTTAGTCTGTTCTTAATGAAATAGTAGCCGCCATGTTTACGTCATACGGTTGTGTAAACAAAAAAGTGTCAGTCAGTGTCATGATGGTGTCACGTCAATTACCGGCGCATTTGTTTACACAGCCAACTGACGTCATGACCACAGAGCAAAATGGTTTCCAGCGTTTTCGTCAAATTACGCGCGAAATTTGAAAATGTAAATTTTAAATGCATTTTTATTAAACTTATCGATTGAATAAAAATTTGGTGTTTTTTTTAGTGGTTTATTAGCACTACAGAATCTAATTGAGTCACTTTTTAAAAATGGGTGTAATACCCTATTGTGATTTTGGAAAGACTAGTTCCATGCTGAACTTGATTTGATTCCAACTTAAGCTACCATTTCGATTTTTGCATCAATGCTTTGAAGCATTGTTTCTTCTTCTCTCAGTGCCATCTTCTATCGGAGGTCAGCTATCATCATGGCTATCCTAACCCTCGAAGCGGCGGCTCGAAACAGCATTCGTGGAGATTCTTGAGAGGGGAAGTATGTCGTCTGCCCGGCTTGCGTCTACCCTGTATTTTCCCCTGCATGATCCTTCTCGCCGCGCATGATGCCCAAAGTATTCCATTTTTATGACTTTTATTGTAGGTTGTGTTACAATCATAATTCACGAGATCAGTTCGTAATCTTATGTAAGTAATATTTGCCCTTTAAGACTAGCGTTTGGAAATGCAACGCGTTCTTATTTCTTTTAGACCTGTTATTAGTTAATGATTAATGAGTTTGTTTAAAGCTATTTCAGTCGATGCTAAGAGATTTTAGTTAGAGCTTTTAAAAATACTACATACCTGATTATAAATGCTGCTGCAACGTTTCTAACTTTAGGACACTTGAGAAGTGCAATTACTGTCAGTAGGTTACCGAATAGACCAATCACCATGATGAAGCCGGTTACTACTGCTGCGAAGGTCAAGAGACTGGGAGAAAATCTGCAAATGAAACAAATTAGGTTAGGTATAGAAACAATTTGTTGGACTCGAATAACCTAATGCCTATAATTAACATTGTATAGCAACTAGCCCGATAATAAATTTCTACAGTTAATAATCTAAATATACATAGGTATAATAAAATCGTAAACGAGCCGTGTCTGTACATTAAATGCTTTTAAAAAAAAAAAAAAACAAAAAAAAAACATTTTTTTCACGTTGTAAGTACAACGTATGTTAACACAAGTATGTTACCGAGATAAAATTTTTTTATCTGTTTGTCTGTATGTTTGCTTGTCTGTGCGTTTGTGCACGCTAATATCAGAAACAGCTTAATCGATTTGAATGCGGTTTTCACTGATTTATTATATCAAGCTTCCCGTAACATTTAGTGTTTGTATAATTCCAATCGTTTACAAACAAAAAAGTTATATACCGCGTACGAAGTTGCGGGCACAGCCAGTTCTAAGTTAATTTCTAGAAGGTATAGTGCAAGTTTCGAGTTTTTACCTTTTTTCCTTCATAAAGTTTTATGTTCAATTCTCAACATCCTGTTAAAAATATTATAAAAAACGTCCAACCGTCTCTTATTAATCTGGGATAAGTTATTTAAAACCCTTTCATTCACTTATACCTTTATAAAAGCTAAATAATGACTGCCCGATCATATTGAAACAAAAATTCCATAGAGCACCGTGTAATTTGAATGCGCAGGTGAATAATTCTCCAAGAAATCTGACAGGAAGACGAATGAAAGGTTTTCCGACAATCATTGTTATAAATATCTTTATAAAAGCTCGTATTGTAGTCGAACACAGGTCAAAGGAAACATCGCGAACTTTAATAGCAAATACACGTGTTTAAGTATGTATTTAAAAATCGTTTTCCACGCTCATCTGGGTCGTTTGATATGCGAGTCCTCGTAAACAACAAAAAATACAAGATAAGTGGCATGGATATTTGGGATAAAAGCGGGCATAATGTCGTCGACGTAGAAATATTAAGTCGAATTTACGATTTATCTGTGGGGATTCAATGCAAACATTATTTACAAACAGCAGAATTGTGTGAGTATCTTTATAAATTATAACCTATCCTTCAAGCTGGAATAAACCATATACCTACTGTTACCAACATTTCATTGAAATCAGTTGAGTGGTTTCGGAGATTAGTATGAAAAAAAAATCGTAACAAGAGAATTTTATATAATAACGACCCACCCTAGGCTTCGCGTGGAATAAAATTTTCCTACAAATTATATACACAAATCTTCCCCGTTTATCGCTATTTCCATTAGTGAAAACCGTATCAAAATTCGTTGGGTGTTTTAGAAGAAGTTATCGGAGAAACAGACAGAGACGGACAGAGACTTTATTAAATAATCATACTAGTGGCCTGCAAATTAGTTATAATTATATAAAAACTATCTTGTTTAAAGTTCTTTTCATTAGTGAAAATCACATCAATATCCGTTGCGTAATTTACGAGGAGTTAGCGGATATACAAACAGGCAGACGGCGTCTTCAAGTTATACTATATAAGGATAAGGATATGCATACCTAATAAAAATGTTTTTAGGTATATCCTGCTCTCCTAATTATGTCAGCTCCGACGGAAATAATGACAATATTCATTAACTTGATATATTATTATGATAAAAAAATGTATAAAAGTTGGTAAATAACTCTAAAGCGGGTGATTCACGTTTAAACTTAAGTAGATACCCACGCGAACTTTAAATGTACGAAAATACTCGACTCGCCAGTGATGACACACGCGGCCTCTTTTGTTTTTCATTATATTTCGCGATTTAGTCTATTGAGGAAGAATTATCGTATCGGTATTAGGATCAGTTCACACCGAAACGCGACACGGCGCGTCTTGAAAATGCTTGACGATGCGTATCGACGCTGCGGTACGCTTCGAAGTAGCGTTCGCACTGGAACTCGTAATAGTCCGGGAGCCGGTGACAGTAAAACTGCACTTATACGGATTTCAATATTTTTTATATAAATTAATAGCATTTAACCATAGGTACAAAATGGGCTAAGTGTGCCAGGGTTTGGCCTGGCAGAAATATTTTTAATATTAAATGCTATTAATTTATATAAAAAATATTGAAATCCGTGTAAGTGCAGTTTTACTGTCACCGGCTCCCCGCCTATAACGCTGCGTATCGTGATGCCACAAGATCGCAACACCACTTTGGCGTACTCACTGACCGTGTATCTTTGTGTGTAGTTAAATAAGTTCTATGTTATAATAATAAAATTTAATAATAAAATTTACTAATATTTTATTTCGAAAATAACTCTTAGTATATTAAATAGACTCTTAGTATATTAATATAAAGACATAAAAACTAATAAAAATATAACCACAATAAAATGAAATTTACTATTTATATTTTTTTATATTATATTGCTACTTTGAGGCTCGAATTATAATGCGTCCGCGCGACCAAGCGGCCGCCCGGGCGTGTCGTGTCGCGTTTCGGTGTGAATTGAATCTTATAAGTTCTTGCCATTTGCTATTTACAAAATAAAAAACTACATAAAAGTGTGTTAGTTTAGAACTGGCTAAGAAACTAACCAAATTATATTGCAATATTAAATTCTAAAGTCGGCCATTTTATCACGAATTAAAAAAATCTTAAAGAAATTAAGGTTAGAAAAAAAATCCTGTGAATTTATGTAAACAGTACCTAAGCAGCGCCTTGTGCACGTATCAACTTGTTCGATAACTGGGAAAAGTTGGTGGCTCGCAGCTCACGAGGCTGACACACGTGCTAACTTCAAGCGAAAACACAAACTCATTGGATAGACGACAAACTCACTCCTCGGTTTTTAAGTACGCAAACTTAGGCTCACTAGTTTAGTTTGTTGAGCTAGAAGTTGGCGTACCTATTTGCTTGTGAATCACGATCTTATTCCCTTTAAGGACACCTTATTCCCCTCGACGACCCGTTGGATGTGTGGTTAGGGTGCTTGCCTTAACGCTCTGTTCTAGGGTTCCCGGATTCGATTCCCGGCAGGGTCAACTTTGAAAAATGAACTTTTTAAATTTGGTTCTGGTCTGGATCTGGAAAGTAGCGGTAGAGCACACTGCGTTTCGCAGTCATTTGGGCAGCTTGTCTGGCGGCAGTAACCACCCCCTTACAGAAGACCACCGTGAAATAACAGCACGTGTGCTGTTGTGTTTCGGTGTGTGAGTAAGGGACACCAGAGCTCATTTCCCTATCCGCTCCCAATGCCTCATCCTTAATCCTATTGTAATCGGCAGCGCACTTGCAGCAGCTTTGGTGTTGCTTGTGTTATAGGCGACGGTAGCCACCTACCATCAAGTGGATCGTCAGCTTGTCTGCCGATCTAAACATAAGAAAAAGGCGAGGGCTAAGCAGACTACATACAGTGCATAATGAGACTATAACTATATTTAGAAAAGTTCGAATCGAGCATATTTATACAAAAAATTCCATTTTGTGAGAAAAAAAGTAAGAATATTTTCTCGTCACAGTAAGAATATTTTCAGCGACAACTATATTTGTTTTTAAGCTTATTAGTTAACTTAAGTTCTGTACTAAAGTTTTAATCGGCTACACTTTTTTCATATTTTACACAATATTTAAGAAAAACCTTCCAATTTTAAATCTGTTCTGTTATCTCCGAGAAGGTACAATTGGTTATTAAGTTGCGTTCATTTTGGTAAAATTTGTGTTCAGTCTGAGGTTAGTCATTGTCTTAAGACGAATAGTTTAAATAAGAATTTTAATTTTTTCCTGGCGGGGTGTTCAATTTTAACACTAAGCTCCATTTAAGGAAAATCCCAAACACTTGATATTAGGAGGATGTCGTCGCCTATGACCACACGTGGCACAAGGTTGGTAAATTGCGCTGGCAACTAACAGACTGAGATTTCTGGTGACCTAGATTGTACTAAAAGCAATAGAGAATCTTCCGAATAGGTTCCTAAGGGAAGAATATAAGCTCTATCCGATTTCAACGATGATTTGGATAAAGATTAAAGACTCAGGACCGATACAGTTCGATTCACACAACCCTGGCTTGAAAGGAAAGTTCCTGAATTCAAAGCTGAAGATTGGTCGTTATCTTTCGGTCCTAATGCGATCGATTAACATTTAGGATTACGATTACGATTTATGGTCTCTTTTAAAAGGCAAAGCCTGCTTTAGAAGCCTCGATAAAGTAGTCCCTAAAATATTTCACAGGTGAGGCATTGCTGAACTTGAGATAAGGAGTTGTTCAACCGACACCGAATGTAAAATGTAAAATTCAATTTATAGCAGAACAGAATTCAATTCCCAGATAATGTTTCAATTAAAATAACGAGCTGTCATAACAACATACGAATACAAATTTAACGTTTAAATTAATAAATTAATTAACTAACTTACTTGTTCAGTTCACTTTCCGTCACGTTGGATCTCATTACGTCAATGAAATTCGTCATATTGTCAGTCATGTTGTGTTATCTGAAACAACAAATAATTTAATTATTATTAAATTTTATATAGGCACTTCTGTAGTATAATGCCTCAATGAATTTTACGCGATAAGAACAAATAAATAAATTCCGAGAAAATTATTGTTTGAAAAGTCTGAGGGTAATAGTTAACGAAATTTTACTTTTTGGTTAACTTATTTTTGGATAAAATACAAAAATTTGTAAGTACCTACACAGTTGAACATTTATTTAAGTGATGAGTGGTATAATTAATTTGCCTGTTCTTTCAAACATAAAATAATGACTCTTTGTTTTATATGTTATGTTTTACTCGTATATATATATATATTACTTAAACACACTAAATTACTATGAAAAAGTTAATTGTTATGGAACATAGCTAATAAAAAGATTACTCTAATGGTTCTAACAAGATAATAAAACATTCTTGTAAGCCAAAAATTTGCAAAACTATGGAAATAACTAATTTTAACACTTGTGAAAAATATAACAATAAAGTGCTACCTTTGCTAACATTATCATAAAAACCGCAGTAACGGTTTCCGTTTTCTATGATAATAACTGTATTAATACCTACATGTTATTTTTCGTGGACTAAAAATGTATTAGTGCCCGAGATAGGGAACGACCCAATCGGCTTGAGAGCTAGAATCTAGATATAAATGTTATACATTTACTAAATAAGCATTAATATGAGGTATGTCAAAACTTAATATCACCTTAATATGTAATCTGAGTCCGAGAGAAGTCTCAAGAAGGCAGCTATTGATAGAAACTGTGCAAAATTGTAGTTATCTTAGTTTTAGTACGACAAGGACAAATAAGAACAAGAAGCGAAATGATCATTTAATAGAGAGATAGAGATAACAATAATAGAGTAGAGTCTAATAATAGAGTAATAGTCTAATAATAGAGTTACTAAGTCTCTCTAATAGAGTAGAGTCTTAGTAACAACAATAACAAGTCTTAAGTGTCATTCAAAGCAATAGAAAGTAAATAAATTACAAATTAAACAGTTAAATAAGTGTAATAAGTAAATAAATAGAAGTTATTTGTATTAACCAATATTGAGTAAAAAAAAAACAATAAAATAGGGGATCGGACAAATTTTCAGAAAGTGTTTTAAATTAATCTTCATGGATATTTATTCCCATAAATAATACTATTTTATTTATTTATAGCCTTTTAGGTACTCAAAATCATGTTTTAATATTGTTTGTTTGAAAATGCCGCCAAAACGCCACGATAGTTCATCTGAGAGCGCGTAACGTCATTTGTGGTAATATCATAACAAAACAGCTGCATTGGCATAAGACAATGATTGCCCACAAATGACGTCACGCACTGTGATTGGTGTTTCAGTATAGATTAAAAATATTGTAAATAATAAAATTTCATTTCTTCATTTAAAAATATTTAAATGAATTATATTAAATTATTATTCGATAAATAATCGTAAAAAATTATATATTTTCTTTCTAAGTACATTTTAGATTTTAATCTGATTACTGTCCGATCCCCTATTGTTAATGAATGTATATTTTTAAACTATTTATTAAACGTCTTTATTAAAAGACATAAAGAACCTAATGAATATATTTCTTCATATGCAGATACAAGAGGTTTAGGTCAACAAAAATGTTCATTCGCCATTGTTCATTGTAAATGACTTTTGCATTAAATTGATATAATAAATTAAGCTGATTTTAAGTACTTCAGCAACCTCTCGCATTACACCCAACTTCAAGATATTGTTACATAATATGTAAATAGCTTGGTTATCAATTTCACAGTAGATTTACCACAGGATTTACAGTCTTCCAAGCAAATTACAACATCCTTGTTCGTTAAATCAAACATAGTGTCGTTTTGTGACAGTGAGTCATTGTAATGTACACTTGGTACATAGAGTACAAAGTCGGTGGCATGTCTGAACGGTAATTGCAAAGGTCAAATTAAATTGATGTACTAGTAACCCTATAAGAAATGTGATGTAATGTTAAGAAAAATCGTTGGATTGGAAAGCACAAAGTGGTCTTAATCTTAGCCGTAGGATGTCCACTGCTGGTCATAGGCTTCCCTCCATGATTTTCCAATAGGACCGGTCAGAAGCAACCTGGATCCAGCGTCTATCCGCGTGCCTTATTAGGTCGTCGATCCACCTTGCGGGTGGAGGTTCTACGCTGGGTTTTCCGGTCCGTTTACTCGAGAAAATGTCGATCCCAAAAGACTGTAAGCTTTTTGTATTACGTGTCCTGTCCACTGCCATTTCAACTTACTAATTCACCGGGTTATAACAGAGACTTCCGTTTGTCCACGGATCTCCTCATTTCTGATTTCATCTCGCAGAATAACCCAAGCATAGCCCTCCCCATAGCTCGTTGAGCGATGGTTCGCTTAATGACGAGGCTCATGGGTAGATACCGCGTTTCAATACTATATATCATCATTGGCAAACACACATTGGTCGAAAATATTTTCGTTTAAAGACACTGAGGAATGTTAGACAAGAAGATGTCTCAGAGTTTCCTGTATGTTGCTCATCAGAGCTGGAATGCGATTAACCTTCTTCTCGAAATTAGGTGTACTGTTTGTCCCAAGTAGACGTAATCTTCAACAACTTCGGGAGTTGAGTTTTCAAATATTAATGGAGTGGGCACAACGTGGACTTTAGACAAAACTTTCATCTTGTTCATATTCATCTTAAGGCCCACCCTTTGGGAAACTCTGTTGAGGACATCAAGCATCGTATTGGGGTCACCATCGACTTCACCACGATCACTATTCTGGTAGCATACTTTCGCATTTAATATTAAAAGTGATTACAATTTGGTCTTTGAGAATACTTTTTTGGGATATAATATTATAATATATATAATAATATTAATAAAAAGAGGCGTTTTTTATGTTAAGAACGGCAGACAGGCTGACGGTCCACTTGATGGTAGGTGGCTACCGTCGAATATAACACAGAAACACCACAGTTGCTGCAAGTGCGTTGTCGACATCAGTAGGTTTAAGGATATGGGATTGGAAAGGGTTCGGAAAACGGGTTCTGGCACCCCTTACTCACTCACCGAAATACGACAGCACACGTGCTGTTATTTCACGGTGGTCTTCCGTAAGGGGGGTGATTATGCCGCCAGACCGGCTGCCCAAATGACTGCCAGATCTATACCAGAGCCAACTATATAAAGTTCATTTCCAAGGTTGGCCCTGCCGGGATACGGACTCGGGATCTCTTGAGACAGAGCGTTAAAGCAATCGCAATCGTGAAACGCAGTGTGCCCTGCCACTATTTTCCAGATCCAGACCATAGACAAATTTGAAAAGTACATTTTCAAGGTTGATCCTGCCGGGAATCGGACTCGGGAACCCTAGAACAGAGCGTTAAGGCAAGAACCCTAACCTCTCATCCAACGGGCTCGCAAATTAATATAATTAATCAAATATTGAGTAAATGAAATCCATGTGGGTGGAAATACAAATAAACAGTTGTAAACTGAATAAAGTTAACTCAGTATGTAGTAATTACAAGATAAACCGCACCTACAAAATTACGTCATGAGAATTTGCGTTTGAATTCTGTCAAGCGTGCAACACGAGGTTGACTCATTATTACAGTTCAATTAACCATGTATACCCAAAATATATGACTAACCGAATTCCAATTGACTCAATTTCTTGCAAACTTTAATGACACTATAGAGAATAATTGAAGATTGATAGTTTTTGGTCAAGAAAAATTATCAAATTTTTTTTTTCAACTGTTATGGTTGAATGATGAAAAAAAATTTTTTTTGGGCACGAGTTATAAGAAAAGAATTGGTATTTATTTTATCTCAACTTTATCATTTAACCTGTTAGTGATGCTTGTGTTTCTATAGGATGGTAATCATCTACCATCAAGTAGGCAGTCTGCTTGCCACTCTTCAACATAAAAGATACTAACGATAACTGGAAACGTGAATCGACAGATTCATTAAAGCACATATTTTTAATTTTTAAAATATTAGTTTGGTGTTGTTTTCGTAAAGTAAATTTGTATAAATTATGTTTAGATTAGATGAATATTATTCCTTTTTAAGACACAATTTACACAAGTTTAGGATCGCGTCATTATCGACGCGACTGGGCCAGGCGACCAAGCAAACAGGGGGCGACCGGACCCCCTGTGTTGGTACCCATTTAAGAAATTTCGGGGAGATGAAATTTTTCCAGTAGACCGAATTTAGTAATTTAACATTTGTAGCACGTAGACCGCTCGTCTTTGGGCTCATTTGAAGGGTCCTAACGAGCAGAACTTATTATTCTGCTCATTTGAAAGGTCCTACACACTTTTTTAAATGTTAATTAGTGTTAATTGTTAATAAATGATATTTATTAAAATTCTTAATCGAATATTCATCATAGCAAACATTTTCTAATTAAACTTATCGACTGGCCATTTATTTATTTACCGATTGGATTTTCACTCATTTGATTTCTAAGCCATATATAATATAATTAATGTATTAATTATATATTATGTACTTCTATTGCCCATTTTTTTTGCTTTGAAAGTCCTAGGACTAAAAGCTAAGAAAACCGAGAGAGGTTTTAGTGAGCTAAGAATCCCACATAATCATGAGAATATAAGCAGTCCAGAGTGCTGTCTTATCCCTTCGCAGGTACCTTTTGAAGGTTTCCTCTCACGAAAACAAGAAAAAAAAAAAAAAAAAAAAACAACGGAATCATAGCTAGTAACTACCATATGTACCCATATTTAAAAAAATATTCTATTTTACGACCAAAATTAAAAATCAACTAATACACTTTATTACTGAAAGATTAAAATATTAGCTTGATTAGCCCACAATAGATAAAAGAAAGTATGTAAAAAAAAATTTATTTTTTATTTTTCCGATTTAGGTCTAATCAGAGAAATCGTTAAATTGGTTGCTAATATTATAGCACATAACTAGTATGAATTTTAGGCTTGTATAAATTAAAAACTCTTCTCGCTCCAATAAATCATTCAAATCGTGTTGTAAAATTACTGAGCTGTTTGGATAATCTAATCGAGTCCCGCTACAAGCAGGATTGCCTTTGAATTATTTACAAGGGTTACTTCATTGTGAAAAATATTTAAATTAGTTTTCGTAGGCACTAAATAAAACAATAAAGTTCTTGACAAAAGTAGAATAAATGTTTGTAAATATCCGACATCAACCGACTATTACATGTCTCCACTGCAGGGGCACAGGTCTACCCTCTGAACAAGGGCGTATGGGCTATATGGTTCACCACCGCCCAGTACGGGTTGGTGGCCTTAGATTTTTTTCTTTGGCGTATATGCAGGTTTCCATGAGATATTTTCTGTCGCCGTTTGAAGCAGTCAGTATGCACTTAAGTTTTAGTACATTACATTGATACATGGCATTAGTATCCAAAGCCAAAGCTTACCCCATAGTAAGCGTACTGAGAATTTTTACATCTACTTACACTAGATACTTGCATCTTTACATTTTACATAGTAAAAATTGAAGTTGCTGCCCGCGACTGTCTGTCTGTTTGTATATCCGCTAACTCCTCTTAAATCACGCAACGGATTTTATAAGGTTTCACTAAAGGAAAGAGCAATAAACGAGGAAGGTAAAATGCCAACAAATGCACTTAAGTTTTTAGAAAAAACCACTGGTACATGGCATGTATTCGGACCTCTCGACATGATAGAGCACGTATTCCCCACTCACCGCCGCTCTAAATAATGTATATTTAATATATTAGAAAACCACGTCAGAAAATGCAAAGAAAATTATTATGTTATGGCCAAGTAAGGACACATTTCCTTACTATTTTATAAATATCCATATAATACTAATATATCGTCATTGTCAAGTCAAAATCTGCTATGTGCACTTTTTTGAGATTCCAACATTTTGACCTCAGTGAATACATACTCGTAGTTCACTGCCTTATCTATCGTAAAAAAATACTGCTAATATGAGCATTATTTGTCGAATTATGACCTCGTGCTATGGCAGCAGCTAGAATCTGTTATGTACAAAATTTACTTTATTATCAATGTAATAAATAAGTTATTAAATGTTCATGTTTAGAAGACCAATAAGTTTAAGTTTAAAATAAAATACTTTTTAGGGTTGCTATTTTTAAATAAATATTTCAGGAAAACTTTTTTTGGTCAATATCTCAAAAGTATACTTTTAGGTTTGACAACGACGATATATAGGTTATATACTACCTATATAGGTTATATTAAATGATAATAGTATTAATATCATATATTGAACTTGCGCTCGACTTATGTTATTAAGTGACAAATAAATCGTGTAATTTCGTGACAATTTCGTCACATACTTGTAGCACGAATAAATATACAATTGCCTAGTTTAGGCCCGCGGTTTCAGCCGCCTTCAAATTTGATATATTGAAAGTATGACAAAAGGTTTGCTTCATTTTTTTACCGTTCTCAGAATTAGAAATTAATAGAAAGTTATTAATAAATTAATATAATTTTTGATGGACCCTCAAATCAGTGAGTACATTATAAAAAGTAGATAAAATTGAAGCAAATAACTTCATCAGCTCTGTATTCTATTATAAGAAGATTTCACAAGATTACCTAAATGAACAAAAACGGAAATGGGTAATAAAAATGAGTTTACTCTTTCTATTGAAAAATGTATGGATGCGTTAATTTGTAGCGGTGTATCATTTCCTGGGCCAGTGTTGTATTTGAATTGGACAGTTAAAAATACAATGTCGCGACGAATTGTAAGCCAAGTATTGTATGGGTTTACATACATCGAATGTTGAACTGCGTAATCGTATAGTTAACTCGATACGTTTACGTTACGAATACTATAATTTTTCGTGCTTGAGCTACAGTTAACTGTGTGATCAAACATACGAGTGTCAGAAATAATCATAATAAGCGATGTTTTTATTAGGTTATTTGTTATTTATTAGATTAGAGTCAACCCAAACCTAAGTGCAAGGACATATTTTTACAAGCAGTAAGTAATATGTCGACAAGGCTCATGTACCTAATGTTTTTTGACTGATTGATGAACTAGCATTCAGTCAATAAACATTACGTGCAACTTATGATTGATGAATGAACATTTGTTTATTGTATACTAGCTTTTGTCCATGACTTCGTCATGTATTTTTAGAAATTACGTAATTCTGATCCATCAAGTTTGAGCAAAAATGCGTTAAATATAAGATACCTAGAAATTTTAACCTACGAAATTTTCGTTTCTATATCTATACCAATATTATAAAGGGGAAGAGTTTGTTTGTTTGTTTGTTTGAATGCGCTAATCTCAGGAACTACTGGTTTGAATTGAAAAAATATTTTTGTTTTGAATAGTCCATTTATCGAGGAAGGCTATAGGCTATAGAACATCACGCTACGACAAATAGCATATATAAGCAGTGTCCAGTACCGCGCGCCCCATGCGCACGCCGCCGCCATATGGACCGCAGCGAAGCGTGGCCGAGTTCAGCTAGATTATATCGTGCGAGTGGGGCGCGTGTATACAATATAAATACCTCGTGCACTTTATATAGTATGTTATTTATTTATTGTTTAATTAAAAGTAGCCTAAGTTACTCCTTAAAACATTAGTTATCTGCCAGTGAAAGCCCTGCCAATATCGGTCCAGCCGTTTCCAAGATTTGCCGGAGAGACAAAAATAAAAAATATATGTATTTTGTTATTAATACCGTATATACTTTGGTATATGCATTTAGTAAAAAGTAGTTATTTTGACATTGCAAACAGACACTTCAATTTCGTTCATTAGTATAGATTGAAGAGTTCGTTTAAATGTTTATTCCCAAAAAAGCTTCGAAATTCCAGCTTTATGTAATAGAATAATTTCTAAATTCTTAAATTACTGAACTACATGCTTCATTTGATTTCTTTAAATTGTAGATAGCGACTCTAATATTTTGCTAAATTCATTATTAATAATTTACCAGCCGGCTATGTCTATGTTCAGTACTTACCTCATAATTAAATGTATTAAAGCATTATTAAAGTACGTTTGAAATTCGCACTTTAAGCTATGACTTTATTAGTTCTTGAAATTTTCTCTTAAAAGCTTTTCCCCTAAAAGCAATAAAAAATTTAAAACTAATATTGACATTATGTTCGAGTTGTTGCATGGCTACCCAATTATGGTATTATTGGTAATGAATTTGAAAATGAGTAAATAAAATAAATAAGTTCTATTTAAAATTAATTTCAAAATTTAAATATATTTTTTAATAATAATGTAGTTAAAAATTAATTCGTAGTAATTATTTTTTAAAATTAAAGATTTTTGTATGTTTCATTCTGTTTTTTAATAATGGCAGGGCACACTGCGTTTCGCAGTGTTTCGGCAGCCCGTCAGATGGCAATAACCACCCACCAGAAGACCACCGTGAAATATCAGCACTTGCTGTTGTGTTTCCGTAAGTGAGTGAGGGATGTCAGAGCCCATTTTCCCTAACCTTACTGAATCCCTTATCCTTAATCCCATGTAGTCGGCAGCGCACTTGCAGTACCTAGTGTACGTTGCTTGTGTTATATGCGACGATAAATATAACCGCCTACCATCAAGTGGATCGTCAGCCTGTCTGCCGACTGTAACATAAAAAAACATGGCCCTTCCCTAATTCTTAACTACAGAATACAGAAGCTAAAAATATTAACGTCTAATTAACATCATCTGTTCATTTCAACCGCAATTGTTTAAAGTCCAATTTAAACCATTTAGGAGCTGCGCTCTCAAGAACTCAATTCTTGTTTTATTATTATTTCGAGATAACTGCCACAGTCAAATTTATGTTTTGTACTTTTTTATGTACGAAATTAATCGCAAAGTATATTGTTTTGTATATGTAACAAATGATTTGTGGTTAGAATTTAACACCCACCAAAAAAAATTTTTTTTTAATGTTAAGATTGGCAGACAGTCTGACGGTCCACACTTGATGGTAGGTGGCTACCGTCGCCTATAACACAAGCAACGCCAAAGTTGCTCTGCCGACTACAATAGGAATAAGGATAAGGGATTGTGAAGGGATAGGGAAATGGGCTCTGGCATCCCTTACTTCACTCACCGAAACACAACAGCACACGTGCTGTTATTTGACGGTGGTCTTCTGTAAGGGGGTGGTTACTGCAGCCAGACGGACTGCCCAAATGACTGTGAAACTCAGTGTGCCCTGCCACTACTTTCCAGATCCAGACCAGAGACAAATTTGAAAAATTCATGCCGGGAATCGAACCCGGGAACCCTAGAACAGAGCGATAAGGCAAGCACCCTACCCACTCATCCAATGGACTCGTCAAATATTTTCTTTTCGATAAAGATCAGCAGACTGAAATTAGTTTTGATAGTAAGTGTCTAAAGTCGTCCTGGTACACAAGCGACACTGACCTTAATAGGACAAGGTGAGGACAGGGGAATGGGCATTGGGAAAGGAATAGGGGAATCTTTTACTCAGGCGCCGAAACTCAACAACATGTTATTTTGGGGCCGTCTTAATTGTACAATAGGAATATAGCTCCCATTATTGCATTTTTCACATAGCATGGGTATGGTGACGTTTGGTATTTGAAGAAACGTAGCCCCGATGAAATCGAAAATTAAAAAAGATATTATTGTTTATATATGATAGATAAATTAGAAATCTCTTTTATCTATCGTAGATAGATAGCATGGGTCACATAGTATAGGTCATGGTACCCATGATATGTCGAAAATACTATAGTGGCCAACTTCCACTATGTGCGAAGTTCATTCTTATAACTAGGATAAGTTTCTCTCACCAAACGCTCTCCCGTCTGAGGCGTTTCCGCCTAGCTACAAAATGGACTTCTTTAAGCAAGCTGTAAAGAGCTTTCTGTCAATGTACCTGCATCCTTCTGGTGTTGCTTGTATACTTAAGGTCGGTGCTGACTGCCGGCATGGCACCGCACGGCGCCTTTCCTAAACATATTATTTTCAACCTAATTGCAATGATTTTAAGACACATACTTATTGCCCCGACGACGCGCGACGTGCCAAAGCATGCCGAGTCATCACGTGACGTGACGCGGAATCTTAGTGTGAGTGCTAAAATCATAGCAATAAGGTAGAAAATAATATGTTTAGGAAAAAATCCTTTGCTTTGCTGTGCCGAGCAATGCCGGTAGTCAGCGCCGGCCCTTAGGCGACAGTAGCCACCTAAGATCAAACTCGTTACGGGCTTGCTTGTAACCATTTATAACATTTAAAAAAAAATTTCTATTGCGTCTAAAATAGTAATGCTCAACTATTATTCGTTTACTATTATTCGTCACTAAACAAATAATAGTAAACAAAGTCAGGCAGTAAACAAGACTTACAATAAAGACAAATTATTATGACTTTAAATAAAAAATTTACACTATCCATAGACAACAAGAGAGCTCTGTCTCGATATCTGCGCAGCGCCATAATTTGCTTTATCGATAACTCCACTATTTACCGAACATCATGTACATATAATAAAAGAAAAAAAAAAGATTTTATTGAAAGTTGCAGTCAAAATCAGAATGGTCATTAGAATAGAGTAACCAAATAAAGATAGAAAGTTAATAAATTTAAAAACACCCTAGGTATTTTATTAAGAAAGTATTAAAATAAGAAATATCTAACGCTCATCGTAAATCGCAGAGAAAAAAAAGGACCGATCTCAACATAATTCTAATAACTGTAGAAATGATGAGTTTGACTACTTAAACTTTGTCAGTCGTAAAATTTACGTCCCCGATAACCGAACATTAGTAGTTTATAGGTCCGTCCGCGACCATTTTTATCATAACTTCGACGTCATAAAAATATCTAAATTTCGTTTCATATTGGATAAGTGAATAGCTGTTTTATATAAACGTACTTTAATAACGACGATGAAACGTGCATATAATGCTATATTGGTTTTACGATTTTTCATAATTTTAGAATAAGTAACGATGAGCAGAGTCTTATAAAGGCGTAGGAGATTGATGACAACGAGAGATGAAAGTTGCGGGAAGTTGAACATTACGCACAGGAAAAGCCTACGCAGATTCAATGAGTAAGCATTTGCACCATTAAATTGTTTAAATTAAGGGTAAACCGTAGAAGTTGGCTTAAATTTCCTATTAGGGTTCAACATAAAATTAGACCAACTAGCATTGAATGAAATTGTGTTTTCATATAACCCAATAATATATTTTTACAATAGGTAAGAGGTCATAATGGCTCCGTACATTTTGCAAAAGAACGGGAGAAAGGGGATACCAGATACCAGATAGGATAATAGGCATTAAAAGAAAGTAAATGTATACATATAATATAAAATCGTAAACGAGCCGTCAATATAAAAATGAAAAAACAATTTACTTATGTTACCGAGGTCAAAAAAATAGTTTTTAGAATGTTTGTCTGTTTTCCTGTTTGTCTGTGCGTTTGCGCACGCTAATCTCAGAAATGGCTTAACCAATTTAAATGCGATTTGCACTGATGTATTGTAGCAAGCTTTCCGTAACATTTAGTGTTTATTTCATTCCAATCGGTTTACAAACAAAAAATTTACGCGCTATACCGTATATAGCGTATATATTAATAGTTTATAGGTTATAGCCCGCAACTTCGTACGTATGGTATTCGGCATGGCATGTATCTTTTTTTGTTTGTAAACCGATTAGAATGAAATAAAAAATGTTAGGCGAAGCTCGCTACAACATATCAGTAAAACCGTATTCAAATCGGTTAAGCCGTTTCTGAGATTCAGACACGGCTTGTTTACGATTTTATCATATGTATAGAATAGATATCAGGCAATAATTTCTAAGTAAAAGCAATAATAAAAATAGATTGATTTTAATCTACTGTGAGGCTTATATTAAGAGTTCAAAAATATTCAAAATTAAGTTAGATTTTCAGTTAAGTATATTAAAATTTGAAGGGTTAGTGGTACACAAAACAACTCTATTACTTATATTATATACTGTGTAAACATAAGATTTCTTTTCTTGAAAATAAATATTAAATATCCACTCTTTAACGACATTTTCTGGAGAGGACATTTAATTAAAAGACGAAAGACTACGCTGCCGAAGAAAATTAATTAAATTTACGTTTTTTTCCAAACTCAATATGTATTTCTTTATTAATTTTTTAACAGGACCCAGTTAAAAAAAAACATAAAAAGGAAACGAATTCTCAATCACATGAACCGATAGAAAATATTAAAGAGTTTGTTCGTTTGGGTGAATAATCTATAGAACTACTAGTTGGATTTTAAAAATTCTTTTTGCATTTGATAGTCCCATTCTTGAAAAAGGTTACAGGCTACAGAGAATTATCTAAAATTGCCTAGAGTAACCGACATGTGACTTATCAATTTAAACTAAATGGAAGATGAAACCACGGTACACAGCTAAGAAGATACTATGACCATCTTCTGTTTTTATAAAAAAGCTTGTAAGTACATTACAAGTACATGTGTTGTTCTTTTCTCAGAACAATAACTTTGACAATGAATGTAGGCGTGCATCAGAAGAACAATGGACTGAATCAGAACCGGTACGAGGGAGTTAAAGAGATCGCCGAGTGCGATGCACTTGCCAATTAACTTATTTAACACTAAATTAAATGAACAAACTCCGTCCTGTTCAATGAAGGAAACGCCCACGGTAGCCTGGCTATTTTGTTTCTTATGGGACTATTAAGGAATGATCTAACTAATGGATAATTTAATTTTAACGGCTGAATTACCGTCGAGAATTCTTTGCCGTCATCTTTACTCTGTTGTACTGTTTGACTACATATTAAGTGTTATGTGTTGACTCTGACGTAAATAGTTGGTGAGGTTTTTGTGTTTAATATTTAATTAAATTATTTCATTTGTAACACATTTTACATTAGCTTGTGCTTGCAACATCGTTCGCGTAGAACGATAAGAAGAGAATAAGAAGAGATTTATACTAAGTTTTTTTGTAATTAAGCTGAAATCCATACTGAACTTTTGATGAATTCGCGATGAAAATTTTATACACATAACGGACTTCCATGTCGACAAAAGCTATACATGTAAAAAAATTCTAAGCAAATTGATTTTGATTTGTTGATTGATGGATTGATAAACTATAAAACCGAAATACCATTGACTGCTGACACACTCATTCACTGACATAATTGTTCTCCCAGAAGGAACCTTCATAGCCGGTCGTCGCTGGGGTCTCTCGCTGAGTACCAGAAAAATTCGAAACACTGGACTTTGATAAGTGGTAAAAAATCGGCCACAGGATCTTAGAATGAGGACTATGAGACGAGGTTTTGCGGAATATCATAGAAGGTCATCGAGGGATACTACACGCTACTTACGTTTTTACATTTTTTTAAATTCCATATAACTTTTTCGAAAAATCTCATCTCCGCGGACTGCAGTACGACACCCTTCAAATACCTCCAATTTGGTCGCGCGACTTACTAGCTCTATACATGTTAAAAATAATAAAAAAATGCATCCAAATTTCGAAGTAAAATAAGTAAATTCGTATTTTCCAAGCTAAGTCATACATTCTTTTAATTTTCTCAATAAATAAGTCACAAAACCAATAAATTGTACATAAACAACCTTTAAAGCTTTTGTACCTTAACATAGGCAGACAGGCTGACGGTCCACTTGATGGTAGGTGGATACTGTTGCCTATAACACAAGCAACGCCAAAGCTGCTGCATATGCGCTGCCGACTACAGTAGGATTAAGGATAAGGGATTTAGTGGGGATAGGGAAATAGGCTCTGGCATCCCTTATTCACTCACCGAAACACAACAGCACACGTGCTGTCGCCACAGAGCCACAGACTACAGCATGATATGAAATTTGTATTCATTGAAATTTTTTCAATCTGTATTGTGAAATTTTATGTTGTTCATTCGTTTTACAAGTTACAATAACCGAAGTTTCGTTCACCTTTTAGATATTTATTCACGTTTTTCCACTAAAAATTTGTCAACCAACCGCAAACTTCAAACCACACACACACACGTTTAATTGTCGTCATATTGTATGAAATAAAGTTAAGTTTGCATACAAATCGTTCATTACAACATTATTTTGTATTGTAAATCGATTCATTATGTGCTTAGAGCCTTCGTGCCATTAGGTAACAAATTCGGTTTGTATTTCCATGAGGATATTGCTTTGATCCTGTGGTCTCACAAATAGATTTTATCTAGTTTGCATATCCAACGGCCTAATTATGTTATTGATATCAAGAAATTATATGTATACTAGGTGACCCAGCAGACGTTTTTCTGCCAGAACCCGAAAATAATTGCGTAATCCAATTGTGGTGCCATATAAAGAAAGGAAAGAAAGAAAGCAACATAACCTGCTCTAATATAAACATTATATGAACAAATAATAATTACAAACAAAACAGACAAACACACACACACACATATATATAGGAAGAAAAGCAACCCTGGCTCATACATTATGTTAAAGTTTCAAGTTTAAAATTAACGTGAAGTGATTCGTTTATCCTGGGGCCCTAACTGTTTATCAAATTTTAATTAAACACTGTTTTCTGTTCCAATTACAAATTTAGAATAATTTTAAAGACAATCTTCGTGTTTCAAATCATCTCTGTTTACGATTTGTTATTTTGTTTCTGACAATTTTGAACTAATTGGATTTCTATTATTAAAAATTATAAATGTAGGATTTATAAATTGTGGAATAAGTTTACTTATTACGAAAAGAGGGTGGTTCCAGGGTGTTTCTGACAGGTTTTATTGGAAATGATAATTTCGTTTTTGGGGGCTGTACAAGTTCAATCTACTATTTTACTTTACCCCGCCTAAAAAGTACCAGAAAATACATGAATTTCGTATTTCCATACTTCATTTCCTTATAAGTTGACTGTATTCATCGCACTATATTCGTTTGTGTGTTTGATCCACAAGCGGCATATAATGTAATAATATTACATAAAATGTTACACAAAATTAAATTGGTGTTAAATCTTGATTTTTTTATGTTTTTTTTATGCCGTCAGCCTGTCTGATCGGCAGACAGGCTGACGGTCCACTTGATGGTAGGTGGCTACCGTCGCCTATAACACAAGCAATGCCAAAGCAGCTGCAAGTCGACTACAATAGGATTAAGGATAAGGGATTGGGAAGGGATAGGAAAATGGGCTCTGGCATCCCTTACTTCACTCACCGAAAGACAACAGCACACGTGCTGTTATTTCACGGTGGTCTTCTGTAAGGGGGTGGTTACTGCCGCCAGACGGGCTGCCTAAATGACTGCGAAACGCAATGTGCCCTGCCACTACTTTCCAGATCCAGACCAGAGACAAATTTGAAAAATTCGTTTTTCAAAGTTGACCCTGCCGGGAATCCAACCCGGGAACTCTAGAACAGAGCGTTAAGGCAAGCACCGTAACCACTCATCCAATGGGCTCGTCAAAATGGGTTATTAAGAATATGTGCGATAGCTCATTGGATAGCTCATTGGTTCCATGCAATTTGCGATAATTTTAATCCAAAATAGATTTTACCAGACTTATCACTCCGCCCTCGTAAACAACAATATAAAGCGAATGAGGCTGAAATAACCATCAATTTTGACTTGGTAACGGCAGAGGGAGGGAACGCAAGTAAGTACACATTGCGGCATCGGATAAAGCAAAACTGGCTACCATTGAAAGGCAGACAAATGATGATCCCCGAAGACGGATTGTGAGCTCAAATTTGCTTTACAATTGATGAGACTGCGGTCTGCTATTTGTATTTACAATTTCATTAAATTTCTCATACAACTTTTAAAAACATCAGTAATCAACCATATCATAAATAAAATAAAAATAAAATAAATCTTTATTTGCGCGAACACATGTTTATTTTATTTTATTTTATCAATCGATACATAATCTATATCTATACTGACTGGCGGGCTCGGCAAAATTGTGATCCATTACATAATTTTCACAATAAAAAGTGAATATAAATATTTGAGATTTTAGACTACTCGCGGGCAATTAACTCGCGTGAGCCCGCGAGTTGTCATGTTTGTTTTTTACCTATTATTTCGTTACTCAATTCGCTCACAATAGGCGATTCTGTACAGTTGAATATAAAAACTAAATTAGTGTGTAGGTACTAAGCTATGGCTCGTTGGTTCGCCCCGGTAAAACGAAATATCTAACAAGTAACCGATGAGTTCAGCTATGTCCTTACCAAATTTCATCGAAATCGTTTCAGCAGTTACTCTCACTAGTTACTTAAGACTTATTTACTTATAAAATTAGTATGAATTGTATGTCTAACGTATAATGAGAGACGGAAAACCGACACCTCTTACCTGGTTTCGTCACAAACCGCCATGACTCAGATTTGAAAGGCATGCTTTGCATAAAAATATAACAAAACCGTACTGTCGATGATTTGACACGGTTCAGTGGTACCTTTCGAAGATTACCAACAGAAATTGAAACTTACAATATAGTTCTAATTATTTCTAAGCGTTATTTTTTTAATGTTAACATCGGCAGACAGGCTGACGGTCCACTTGATGGTAGGTGGCTACCGTCGCCTATAACACAAGCAATGCCAAAGCTGCTGCAAGTGCGCTACCGACTACAGTAGGATTAAGGATAAGGGATTAGGAAGGGATAGGGAAATGGGCTCTGGCATCCCTTACTCACTCACCGAAACACAACAGCACACGTGCTGTTATTTCACGGTGGTCTTCTGTAAGGAGGTGGTTACTGCTGCCAGCCGGACTGCCCAAATGATTGCGAAACGCAGTGTGCCCTGCCTTTTATTTTAATATAAATTCTATACCAACTAAAATCGTAAATAAAAAATCTACATGTAGGAATCAAACTGAAACCTGTAGCACATTATCATTATAATGGTTACCAAGACTAAATATGACTAAAAATGTTTAGACACAGGAACCATCCTCTTACAAAGTGTGGGGGAAGCCCATTTAATCCACACAGTGTCTCTTAAACTATCAGGTTCGACAACTCACTTGTATATATTTGCTTGTGTTTATTGGAGCCGTTTGCCACCTACCATGAAAGGAGCCGTCAGCCTGTCACCTTTTAAACTAAAAAGAAACATTTTTTGTAACTGCGACGAGGTCTAATTTTTCATTACATTTTGGACACTAGATCAAAAACATTATGCAGACAATAATTATTGTATTTATTATTATTTTTTAGTATTTATTACCTAATGAGGTTGTACAATGTTCATCCAAAGGCGTATACAGTAAAATTTTTGTTTATTGTAGTTTATTAAAGACAAAGATCGGGCAAGACAAAAGAATCCGTAATGTGACATTTAAAACCACGTGGTACAAAATCGCTCAGTCCATCGCCAACTTACAAGGCTATTTAAAGTACTTCGTACGCGTGGTATTTGGTATAGCGCGTAACATTTTTGTTTGTAAACCGATTGGAATGAAACAAACACTAAATGTTACGGGAAGCTTGCTACAATACATCAGGGAAAACCGCATTCAAATAGGTTGAGCCGTTTCTGAGATTAACGTGCACAAACGCACAGACAAACAGACAAAAATTCTAAAAACTATTTTTTTACTTCGGTAACGTAAGTACAACGTGTACAATTTTTTTTTTTTTGGAAAAAATCTTTAATGTTAATGTTCAAACTCGATTACGATTTTATTATATATATATATATTGACATACATACTTTTTTTGTTTCCTTATTTTTAGCTATTGACGAGCTTCAGTATTATAAATAAAATAAAAATATATACGAAGTTTAAACAATATGTACTGCATATAACTGGATGAAGTTTGTATAAAGATACAACAAGTTAACAAATTATAATCACTTAATACCTACTCAAGTGACACTTTCGGATTTAACTTGAAACTTATTAAATATTGAAACAGTTGTGTACTTCAACCCAGTTCAGGAGTACCTACTTCGAAATTACAATCTCTATAATTAGTGTGATTTGAACTCCAATTAGTTTGATGCCTTCCGCTGCTCTTCAAACGAATTTTTCGAGACCTTTGAAAGGGCCACTCTTGCTCAATACTCAACAAGTAACAAACATATTTCTGTAAAGTAATCAGGTAAGAAATTAGGCCCGAATACAGACTTTATAAAAGTAGTAGACGATGAAACAAAAAAACTTACTTAGGAATTTTATGGAATTTTATCACTTTAGGATCTTAGGATTAGGAGGTAAAACACGATGTTTAATATTCAATTGTTATAAAAATATAGAAACAATAATTATTATCTGTGGTTTAAATAGATTTTTAAACAAATTTATCCCCAATCTCCCTTTTTAGAGTTTATTTCAGAAATCTGCTTAAAATAATGATTTAATTTTATTTTAATTGTATTTTTTTATTTAATTCCTACAAACCCAATTTATTTTAAAATACCAATTACATAATATTAATTCTAACCGAAGAAGATTTCGGTTAAAAAATTTAAATAATACTCTTAACAAGTAATAATTTAATAGAACTCTTTAATATTTGAAATGTGTTCTATGATGTTTCCTAAAATATGACGTAATTTGAGTCATAAAGTTTCGCTACCTGATACGTAAAGGGAGAATGTATGATTGACTCAGCAACTCAGCAAGTACGTGATTCACGCGGCAAAGATTATGGAATGCAGATACGACAATCTATTCTGTGACTAAGATATGTTTATATAAATATCCTCTTATACTTTCGATTTTATCATATGGTTTACTGCTGCGGGAAAACTCTGTAGATGTAGATAGAATTTTTAAAGCTCAAAAGAAATGTGTTTGAATATATGTATGTAAAGAAATGAATACTCAACGAAATGAATACGTATGGAACATATTACTCAGATAGCTGCAGACCCATATTTAGTAAAAAAAAACCACGTCGCTGCTTGTATATAAAAATCTTATGTTGTTTTGTTCATTGTAATTTAAGCAACTTTCCACATGTTTCTGATGTTCTTTCTCAGAGAGATAAGACGTCACAATCACAAAATATATCTATACACATAATAAAATGGTAAACGAGCCGTGTTTGTAAAGTGAATATTAAAAAAAAAATCAATTTGTACACATTGTGCTTAGACTACGGACATTAGAATAATATTTTTCGGAATTTTTGTTTGTTTGTGCGTTTGTGCACGCTAATCTCAGAAACGGCTTGAAGATTTGAATAGAATTTGTTGTTTTTTGGGCGTTTGCAATCTTTTTTTAATCCATTTTGCTATTAACGGTATGTAAATGTCGCTGCACAAATATGGAAGGTGTTCGCGATCGTACCGATGCTTGCGAGACGATGTATTTAAAAATGTAAATAAATACCAACGATTGCATACATTCTTCATTACATAACAATGTTGTTGATGTTAATTGTCTTGCACGTGTGCATTAGCGTTTACTTTGTATCACGTAATATCGAAATAAATGTGAATTATATCACGTTAGAGGAAAGCGAAGATAATAATTATCTATGTTATACAGTATTAATTAAGATTTCTTTATCCTAACTTATATTATAAATGCCCCTTTGGGTTTGTTTATTTCGATTTTACGCCTTAACTCCTCAACCGCATACCGAAATTTTGCATACACATTGTCTATTATACAAGAAAGGAAGATACCTTTCATCCAGATAAAAAGCACCGTTAAAAATAAATAAATAAATAAAACGAAAAAATTTCGCCTGACAAACATATCTTATAATAAAATCGTAAACGAGCCGTGTCCATATATTAAATATTTTTTCAAAAAAACGTTGTACTTATGTTAACCGAGTTTTTTAGATAATAGTTTTAGAGTTCGTCTGTTTGTCTATACGTTTGTGCAAGCTAATCTCAGAAACGGCTTAAGCGATTTGAATGCAGTTTTCACTGATTTATTAAAGCAACATTTAATAAATCCCGTAACATTTGATGTTTATTTCATTCCAATCGGTTTGTTTTACAACCAAAAACGTTACACGCTATACCAAATACCCCGCGTACGAAGTTGCGGGCTCAGTTAGTATATAAATCTATATGAGCAATAAAGGTTGAATAAATGTTTTAACACTTAAAAAAATGGGCGCGAACGAAGTCGCCGACAAAAACATGTATATAATAAACGCTGGCAGGCAGACAAACGGTCTACTTGATTGTGGGTGGCAGAAGTTTGTTTAATCTCTCGCTCGCAGAAGCCTCTATTGTTGCTACGCAGAAACACCTCAGAACGGGTATTATACTATAGTTCGCAATTAAAGAATATAGATTCTGCGCAATCGGATCGAGCGCAGCGGTACCAAATAGTGAGGACAGTGGTTTCTGATTAACACAAATCCAATCAACCCCAAAATGATATTCCATACAAAACATTAAATATCTTTTACGAGTCACGCTTATCCAACTTTAGTACAGGTGACTAACAACACAGTCTAACCATATTTACGTCATATAGTCGGGCAACGCTCAATGTTCGAGCCTGCAAACTGAAGCGAGTTCGCCGAACGTCGCTCTACGCAAGTACATTCGTTGCCTGACTGTAAGTATGATTAGACTGTTCTAACAACATGTTTAAAATTATCATTGCACAACCAAATTAGGAATATTAACAAAATATAACTATTTGGTTGTAAGTATTAATTAATGTCAGTTTTATTAACAACAACCCTTTTTTTAAGTGATTATACTGCAAAACCCAAAAATCCCAAGCCAAAAGAAAATATGTTATACGCAGCGAAGTTGCGAGCACAATATATATTGTTTTCTAAATTTTCAATTGCAAATCGAATGCAATAAATCATCACTCCGACTGTACCATTTCTTTATTCATACGTCGTACCATTTCATTATTCATTTCACCGAGTCGTTCCAAAAATAACAAATAATAAAAAAAATTGGGCTGGCAGGAATTGGGGCTATCAGGAACCACCCGTGAGGACGTACTCCTCATCTGTACAGCGCAGTACGGGGTAAACTGGTGGTAGGCATTAATTGGAACTACTTTTAAGAGGATTCACCATTATACAGCCGTTTGAAAAGAATTACTATGCAGAATGCCATAATATAAGTTTCGTTTCGCTTTAAAGGTCCTCGGACATAAACTCGGACTTGTCTGATGTCTTTGGAGAATACTGGTCTTCCAGGACATGCAGGTCTCACTATGTTTTCTTCAATAATGAAGCAATTGATCATTATTTTTTAGCCACACACAAAATCGAACATAACATGAACTAGCAAAAAAGTCCCTAAATCGCCCTACAATATTAGATAAGAGAAAATGTTTTGTGAAGTGTTACATGATTGTTTACTTTTATCATCAAACATTTCCACAGAGAGATCATATATCAAACATCCTATGCAGGATACGACCTCGAACATAATCGGTTGATAGCACATACCTACATCGATTAACCTACATATTTATTTTGCAAACTAGTTATCTTGGGAAATATACATACTGGATCCAGTGATTTCAGATAACTTAACTTAAAAAGAGTTGTATATAACAACCAGAATTTTGTGGTTATAGCTAATTGAGTTCTCTTACAATTTATGTCAAGTTGAAGATTAGCTACGGACAATATATAAATATTACTTGTAATTCTAATTAAGTTTATATGTAAATACTCCATTAAGACACTTCTTGTTCCCCAGAGGACAGTCTAAAATCTATAGTGTGGGAGTCAACGATACATGTGTTTCAGAAATAAAATAAAATGTTAAATATTGGTGTGATAAATGAAAAAATAGAAATAAAAATTTAAAAATGAATACTTTCGGACTATGTGTAGGTATCAAAGAATAAGTTGCTTCAAAACTCGGGAGAAATGTAAGCTTAATTTAATTTGAAACATATTATGAACATTTACATGCGATACCAACTAATATTAATAAAATTAAAAAGGTTTTACGGTTTACGGTTTTAAACCAATGAACCGATTTTAATGAACTTTGCAGTGGCGATCCTGTGCATTCTGAGAAATGACATAGTCAACCCATATCCACTATAAACACCCACGAAGCCGCTGGAAAATTTTTCTCCCAAAAGTACACATTTCATGTAACCCTAATGCGTATTCGGTATCCGGAAGCCCCATTTCCACGCTTTCATTCTGTAGAACCATTATCCAAATCTGACTCCACCACCTGGCCAGTAAAGTGCATTCAATAAGATCTCTAATATAACAATATAAAGTTGTTTTTCCCATATTTCGTGAACATGCACGAAACTCTTGTAAGAAGGAACACGACAAAGTTGCATTTGCCGTTACAAAAGACCTCCGAGGCCGTAACGCGTGAAGATAAAAGTCGAAACGATCGATTTACGTGTGAGAATATTTTTAAGATCGACTACAGAATGGCATCCGCATCACAAATGAGAGATTAGCGATGTGGAAACCGGGATTAGTGGAGCAGTACGTGTATCGATACCGATTCTTGGTTTCATCAAACGCATCTGTTGTCATGTATATCGGCGATAGACACGCCATTACATTGAAACTCTTTTCACAAAAATAAACAAACGTAGATATATGCACACTAGAATAAAGTGCTTTTTAAATTAATAAACACATAAGTAATAAATAGCTTATATTACGATAAAATAAGTTATATGTTTAGGTATTATAGAAATTCTTATTTCTTTAATAGACACACTCAGGACGCGCCATTATGATAATGCATCCCAGAAAAAGTAAAAAAAAAAGATTATTAATTCCATATGTTAAAATTAAAATTTAACTGCTATGTTTTGATGATTTTTCTTAAATTAAGACCGTCAGTCAGGCTGACGTTCCATTTGGTGGAAGGTGACTATATACTGTCGTCTACAAAGCAAGCAATGCCACAGGTGCTGCAAGGGTTTTGACTACATTTTTAAATTTATATATAGGTAAGGCTCTGATCATCTCAGGAAGAACGTTTGTTCTACTTGACAATGACTGAGATAAGTATAATTCAATGTAAATTCTATGAATAAGTAATGGATGATCGATTTTAAAAGTTAATGCGAATTGTTGAGTAATTGGAAAAGCGATAATGTATTTGCAAACTTATGTTTACTCGGGTTTTATCATGATTGTATTATCAATCATTCTGGTACCAGAATGATTGATAATCATTCTGGTATACTTTATGCCTCGAATGAATATATCATATTTTTCAAGGTAAATTTTCGCCATCTTGTGCCTTATTTAGTTTCGAAATATTTGTTTTGTTACGTTTGTCGTCATTGTGCTAAGTTTGACCCAGATTAGTTTGCAAGTACCAAGTATCGAATTAAAAAGTTCTATAGCAAATTACAAATACGAAATTCAATTGCCTTTGAGACCTAACTTTAAAATTAAACTTCAAACAACTAAAATTTTGAATTTAAACAATATTAATTTATAGTTTAAGACGACGCATTGGAAATTTTGGTGGCAGGGATTTAGATTTTTCTCAGTAATGACAAAACATATGAAAGTGGTGTTTGGTAATCTGTTTCTTCATGGTACTGACTTCATTTTGTCAGTTGGATTACACGATTGGTAAACTTTTATAACAGAGAAAAAAAATTCAAAGAATCCTCTTTTAAAACACAGATTTACATATTACAGGCAAACGGGATCAATTTATACCTCCAAATTTTATATGTACATTAGTATAAACATACACTTTAATTTTACAGTTGGATTTTTAAAATACATTATAGTTTTTTTAATAAAAATCGTTTTGTCGCATACCACCCTTACGACATAAGCAAGCGCGCTCTCGTTTTTGTATGCAATCAGAGCCGTTTTCATTGTTTATCGCTGCGTCGCTTTAACATAGTTAAAAAATAGGTTTTAGAATTTTTGTCTGTTTGTGGATTTGAATGCGGTTTTCACTGATGTTTTGTAGCAAGCTTCCCGTAACATTTAGTGTTTGTTTCATTCCTATCGGCTGGAACAAACACTAAATGTTTGTTGTAACAACAAACATTTGGTGTTTGTCTTGTCTTGTCACTGTTTTGTTTGTAACAAGACAGTTTACGGTATACCGAATACCACGAGTACAAAGTTGCGGGCTTAGCTAGTATTATATAGTGTTCTTATTTTTTAAATAATCCTACAAGATGACATTAAGGCGACGAATTGGAAATTTTGGTGGCAGGGATTTAGATTTTTCTCAGCAATGATAAAACATATGAAAGTGATGTTTGGTAATTTGTTTCTTCGTGTTACTGACTTCATTTCGTCAGTTGGATTACACGATTGGTAAACTTTTATAACAGAAAAAAAAATTTCAAAGAAACCTCTTTTAAAACACAGATTTACACTTTACTGGCAAACGGGACCAAAATACCTCTAAATTTTCAATGTACATTAGTATAGACATACACTTTAATTTTACAGTTGGATTTCTTGAAATACATTATAGTTTTTTAATAAAAAACATTATGTCGCAACCTTACGACATAAGCAAGCACGCTCTCGTTTTCGTATGTAATCACAGTCGTATTAATTGTTTATCGCTGCGTCGCTTTAAACCTAATATCGACATTTTACTAAATAATTAATCTAATTGGCAAATAAAAAAGTCAAACAATATTTTATTTATTAAAAGGGTTTTAATCACTAATCAAATGGATAGACAATTTTTATCAGGTTTTTGGAAAATATCTATAAAAGGTGATGACGATCCCGAGAAGTCTTATTGTCATATTTCAAGTAAAGTAAATTAAATTAAAATTATGCCACTTATAACAACAATTCCTAGTATATGTATATAATACTAAACATAGCATATATGATAATATAACATATAAGGTAAGAGAGCAATAAAGGTAAAAATATGTTTCTTTAGAAACAGAGGCGCGAACAAACTCGCAAAAAGGTAGTATTATATATGGGTATGTAATTAACAGTAGCGAAAAAAACAAAAATAAACTCATAGGAATGTACATATAGTAATATACTTTATATTACTATATGTACATTCCTATGACGTCAGAGGTTTAATTCATTACTATTCATTGAATCGTTCCAATGTCCTGGTCGCTATATGGGAAGTGTGAAGCGATCATTTCCCCGAGGCACCCATTGTTTGTTTGCCTACGCTTTCTGCAATTAAAATAAGCTACTATATTTATACATTAATTATAATTCAGTTACACAGGGATTTCGGTGAAAATTGCATTTTAGTTTACACTTACTTGTCCTGAATTTGAATTTGTCTAAGGATTAACAAAAATGTAGTAAAATGAGTCTGTTCACAGAATGAAATCGCTTAATTTTTCAGGATTCAGTTGGATTACACGATTGGTAAACTTTTATAACAGAAAAAAAAATTTCAAAGAAACCTCTTTTAAAACACAGATTTACATTTTACTGGCAAACGGGACCAAAATACCTCTAAATTTTCAATGTACATTAGTATAGACATACACTTTAATTTTACAGTTGGATTTCTTATATTGATTATTGAGGGAGAATTAATAAAATCTATAATACTTAATTGTTTAATAAATCAATAGTACTAGAATTATTGTAATGATTGTCTTCCTTAAAGAGTGTTGTCAAAAAAAAAAATCTAAATTATAAAATTATAAATAAATGAATTAAGATATTAAAGAATTAAGATGTAATTTTAGATAAAATATTTAAATAGTCATTAGGACATCTGAATATATTTCGGATCTATATACTCGTAGATACAGTTTCAGTACGATTTTTTGGAGGCAAATTTGAACAAAAAATAGCTGTTTAATCTATACTAATATTATAAAGTTGAAGAGTTTGTTTGTTTGTTTGATTGAAAACGCTAATCTCTTTTTGTGTTGGATAGTCCATTTATCGAGGATGGCTATAGGTTATATAACATCATGCGATGTTAGGACCAATAGGAGCGGAGCTTCAATGAAAAATGTTGCAAAATCGGGAAAATTTATCCCTTTTGAGAATTTCTGTTGCGTATGCGTAAACGGTTAAAGTTACGTAAAAATGATGTATGACGGAATCTATACTAATATTATTATTATTTCATAATGTAATATATAATAATATTCGTGACCTACAGTAAGATATTAATTTGAATTTTAAGTTATTTTACTTGCATGGCATGGCACTTAGTGCCATGCGAGTTCTTAGCACTAGTGACTACCAATTCATTTTCTAACTTACTTATATAGGGTGAATATTAACAATTTGTATGGTATTATTAAAAAATTTTTTTAGTAAGTAGTGTATAATACCTCTAATAACCTTTTAAAAAACCGTTGGATGAGTGGTTATGGTGCTTGCCTTAACGCTCTGTTCTAGGATTCCTGGGTTCGATTCCCGCAGGGTTAACTTTGAAAAATAAAATTTTCAAATTTGGCTCTTGTCTGGATCTGGAAAGTAGTGGCAGGGCACACTGCGTTTCGCAGTCATTCGGGCAGCCCGTCTGGCGGCAGTAACCAGCCCCTTACAAAAGACCACCGTGAAATAACAGCACGTGTGCTGTTGTGCTTCGGTGAGTGAGTAAGGAATGCCAGAGCCCGTTTCCCTATCCCCTCCTAATCCCTTATCCTTAATTCTACTGTAGTCGGCAACGCACTTGCAGCAGCTTTGGCGTTGCTTGTGTTATAGGCGACCTACCATCAAGAGGACAGTCAGTCTGTCTGGTGTTCTTAACATAAAAAAAATGGATAAGTAATACATTATAGGTATACCTATGGTAAAAAGGTTTGATAAAAAAGGTTTATTTTTAAATTGCAGTTTGATATGACAAGTAATTCAGTTGTTGCATTTTTTTATATTTCTTAATTGTTTACTTACTTTTCTTAAATACAGTCTTTAAATACAGTCCAATACATTTCGTAAGCATTTAACGGTTTTGTTTATAATTCCCTAGTAATCAAAACAATTCTCTTGGTAACTAGGTATAGGATGTCAAATAAGGCACTCACTGGTTTGGAACAGGGCAATGACATCTGCCGGCACAATTAGGGGATCTACTCATGCATTAAAATAGCTCCAAATGTATATGAAACAACAATTTACCATCATTGTTACGTAGTGATAGTTACACATAATAATATTGTTTATATATATTTCGGATACAGAGAAGCTGTAATAATATAAAATAAAAACGGGACAAGTGCGAGTTGAACTCGCGTGAAGAGGTTTCCGTACGATGTTACCTATTCGCACAATATTGAGTGATTTACCATGTTATTTTAATATCAAGGATTCCATATAGGTTTTCCTATAATCTATAAGTAGAAAACTAATTTCTGTATTATTATTTTTTTTCAAAATTTTAGGTTCATTAGTTTCGGAGATAAATAAAAATGAATTCCTAAATGGGTCGATAATTTTTTTTTTTAATTTCAATTCAAGGAAGGAAGGAGAGCCCATTTCCCTATCCCCTCCTAATCCCTTATCCTTAATCCTATTGTAGTCGGCAGCGCGCTTGCAGCAACTTTGGCGTTGCTTGTGTTATAATACCTACCATCAAGTGGACCGTCAGCCTGTCTGCCGATCTTGACATAAAAAAGAGTTCTTATAAAGAGAAAATTTGGATATTTTTAAAATTATTAATGTTATCGTACGAACATCTACCTAAAACTCTTGTACGATTCGGATCACACGTGTGTCCGTCTGTCCGTCCGTCACAGTCAATTATCTCCGAATCTACTAGACCGATTAAGTTGAAATTTGGTACACATATCAATTTCTGTGACCCAAACCCAGAGGTGTGACGTGAATAGATGAAATCTGTATATGGGAGGTCATTTTTGGGGGGAAGGTGGAAAATAAAAAAAATATTTGAAAACTGCATCGTGTGACATATCAAATGGAAGGTCTTGTTGTGAAGATCTTAAATGTATTTTTTTGTAATTTTAAAATAAATAGTTTCCAAGTTATTCAAGAAAATAGACGAAAGTTGACCATTCCCCCCCCCTTATCTCCGAAACTACTGAACCTAAAATTTTGAAAAAATACAGAAATTAGTTTTCTACTTATAGATTATAGGAAAACCTATAAGAAGTCCATGATATTAAAATAACATGGTAAATCACTCAATATTGTGCGGATAGGTAACATCGTACGGAAACCTCTTCACGCGAGTTCAACTCGCACTTGTCCCGTTTTAATTACTAGAATCGTTGGATACCATAATAGTATGTCTAAAAACAAATATTAAACAATTTCTTGTAATGCCAGAGGCTGCGTTCCGCAGTCGTAAACTTCTAAGCCCTTTTGGCGGCAGTATAATAAATATCTCCTTACAGAAGCTCACTGTGAATTAACAGCACTTGTGCTGGTATTTCTGTGAGTAATAAGAGCTTCTTTATTTTTTTTTCTACATCAATTACGACACTCGTAACTTCTATAACACATTTCTAAATTGGCTGGACATAATAAATTAAACATTTTTTTATAAGTATTCTCTAAATCTGAAATATTGAATTTAGATCTTTAAGACATTCTAAAATCGATCATTTTGGACACATTTTCAGTGATCATATATTCGCCAAAGGTTCAAGTCTTAAAAGTGATTTCTTTGAGATACCTAACGCGTTTTATAGACCTTTTACATTTTTGTAAAATACTTTAACTATCCTCATAGTGAAAAATTTGATGGATTCCTGTTGATTATGAAATTATTATTGTAATTAATATTACTCGTTTACACTCTGAATCACCTCTGACCGTTGCGTAAATAATCATTAGGCCAAGGAGTTGCTATTGACCAAGTAAGTTGTACTAAGCATGCCTACTTCAAGGTGCACGATTAGCTACGTCTATTGAATTCAGACGATTGATAGAGAATGTTCTTTTAGTCATCGTTTAGTTAAGAGACAGTTTACTAAAAACTGATTCATATTAAAATGTTGTTCACAGACAGGAAGATTTCATTGAAGGATTTTTGATTTAAGAAGTTTAATTATTTGATTGCACGAATATGATTTGTTATAAGCGATGTCTCTATCATAGTTACATTTAAAAATTTCGAATCGCCTTTTAATTTGTCAATACTTTTTAATTTATTTATTATTTGCCATTAGGAAGCTTTTTTTTTTTTTTTAATTCTTTTTAAACATGTATATTTTTTTTAAATGATGCAAGTGACATGTATGAGTAAAATTAATCAAAGCAATTTAACATTGATTTTAACAACTTTCCTTGAGTATTAACCAGCATAGGAAGTTTGTACATACACATGATATTAGTGTATACACATGTGACCAAGTACTTCCTAAATAATAATGCTTATATGAGGAGTCCAATGGACAGTGTGTGAGTCGACAATTAATATTAATTGGGTCGCTAAACGGACCGCAATGTCCATGATGCGGGTATACTTGTGGCTTCTTGCTGTTGATTTATCATTTGAATAGAATTATTGTCAATTTGAAGTAAGGTTTAATTTAAAAAAATAGCCTGAAATTAAGCCCGAAGAATCTAGATTCCTCTGGGATTTTGATTGGACGATAATATAGTAATAATTAATATGAATGTGTGTAGACACACATTTAATTATACATATCAGAAAATAAAGTCGCTATCCGCTTTTGTCAGTTCCTTCGCGAAATTCTTCTAAACCACCCGACTACTTCGATTTTGATACGATTTTCACTAGGAATGAGCGATAAACGAGAAAGGTTCGTATTATAATTTTGAGGTAAAAAAATATTGCAACCGTGTAAAGCCGGAGGCGTGTAGCTGGTTATTTCAGGGGTCTAATATCAAATACGATAAAGTCCATAATTTTTAAATTTAAACATTATTATACCAAAATTGTTAGACATGATTTCTCTTTTGTATTTTGTATGTCCTCTCTGTATAAAATTTGTTTACCACTTTGTGGAAAATGTTGTTGATTGCACTATTATTTAAATTTATGTATACGTTTTAATTTTTTTTCTAGTCTAATATACATGGTGTAATTGTTTGTTTTCCCTAATAAAATAAATAAATAAATAGGACAACATTCTCTTTGCAATATGAACGAATGCAATATGAAAAAACGGTCCATTTCAATATGTTTTACGATCTATTGCTATCAAAAACGATCTATTTCTATCAATTACTATAAATCAGACATCGTGGACTTTGCCATATTCGATATTAGACCCCTGATTTATAAAATAAATAAGAATATGCATTAGTTGTATGTAATCCAACGAATTTATTCAATTTTTTTTTCATAAAAACAAATACAATAACAAATACGACACGTGTAAAAAATGTAAATGTAAAATACTACTAAAGAATAATCTTCCTTGTTATATGCAATTGAAGAATTAAGCTCCGAGCTGGGAGGTCAGCCGTTCGAAATAAGCTGGATTCGCATAATTATGACAAACGCCCGTTCCACCTATCCCCACTTGTATAAAATCAAAAGATCTAACTCGAATAATGTAGAAATAAGAATGTGATGAGTGTGATAGCAAAAAAAAAGGAACGTATTTTGCACATATCTTGGAGGCAAAAAATGATGTATTTACGCAAGCAAAAATCCAAGGCAAAGGGGACAAAGGAAAAAAATTTCTGGCTTATCCTAGAGAATGGTTCAATTTTAAGTACAGAATTGGTGTGAATCTCTATTTTTATTTTCTGGTGCGTTTTCAAAAGTAAAAACAGTGAACTTTCGAATAAAAGTGATAAGAAGAAGGTACCAGATACGGTAGACTTTCACTTATAATAAACTAACCCAACGTAATAACTTTCAATGATTAAAAAAATTGTTTTTGCTTACATTTTCTCCACACGCCTTTTTCTTAGGTATTATTTATTCAATCATAATTGCTCATATATTTTTGTCAGGCGTTGAATTTTTTACTTTTATTTTTAAACGATTTCTCAGGAACAGTACTTTTTTTCTGGGTAAAGGGTTTATTTTCTGAACCCATGACAACGTGAATACAAAATTTCAGATGATCCGTTAAACAAACTCACTTTCGCTTTTAAAATATTAGGTTAGGATTAAAGAAGAATGTATTCAATGTCCTTATATATCAAGTACATGATAAGTTATAAAGTTATAACTATGGTAATATAATTATAGCTATGTTATACCTATGTTAAATAAGTTATATCTAGGTCTAGATATATATCTAAAGAACACCTGAAACGTAGATATTGCCGGAAACATGCGATTACTCGTAAAATTACACGACAATCGACCAATTGGGTGTATCAATTGCGCCGACAGTCAACATCTTCATGAAGTGCCCAATAGAAAAGGGGCAATGGCAGATTATAACTATTTTTGTTCATCTCATCTCAAAGAAATATTTATTTCTGTCTTTCGTAAAAGCTCCTCGTCAAAAGATGGCACTGGCCCAGTACAGCTCGGTTGCCCGCATTAATAACTTGCAAGTTATGTTACATATATTCTACAGAAAAATAGCAACTTAATAAGGAAGAATACTTCAAAATAATAGATAGTCTCACTTGAGTGATTACTTACATAATGCTAATTTTATGAATCATTAGGTTAATTGGTTGTTGCCGGTGACGTAATTGAATCCATAACACCTGTTATGGTAAAGATGACAGACCGGTTAGGGGTCACGAGAACAATTATTATAATTATTTGTTCTACGGTTAAAAAATAATAATTGTAGGTACATTAGAACTATTGTACCTACATACAGAACCAGGGTGAATGGGTATTTACTCGGTAAGCGTGGTCCACCTTCGGCCGCATCTACACCTTACATCAGATGAGATAGTGGTGAAGCGCTACCTCGATATTTTTTTCGTTCCATAATAACAAATAAAGAATCTACTCAACGAAACAAAACTTCTTGCGAACTTATGCCAATGCAGCTGTTTTGTTATGATATGACCACAAATGACGTTACGCGCTTTCAGATGAACTATCGTGGCGTTTTGGCGGCATTTTCAAACAAACAATATTAAAACATGATTTTGAGTACCTAAAAGGCTATAAATAAATAAAATAGTATTTTTTATGGGAATAAATATCCATGAAGATTAATTTAAAACACTTTCTGAAAATTTGTCCAATCCCCTATTGGAATAAAACAAACACTATAAGACATCAGTGAAAACTGCAACCGACACAGACAAACAGTTAAAAACCCTAAAAACTATTTTTTTGACCTCTGTAACATAAGTACAACGTGTATTTAAATTGTTTTTTTTTGAAAAAATATTTAATGTACAGACACAGTTCATTTAGGATTTTATTATATGTATAGATATATATTGTCTTAAATATACTTCTTTTTTCAAACAATACATAATATTATTTTGGTTGATTTATTTCAAATATTTTGTCATTTTGATTTTTCGACTGACATTTTCATTCAAACAATATTCTAAACGGATTTGCACTTCCTCCACCACATGACCTTCCCTCATTCCATACTAAAATTGTCATATAAAAATAAAATTTTATCAGTCTGATAATATATTTATAAAAATTCCATATAAAATAAATAAATTTATATCCAAATTAATAATATAAACGCGATACTGTCGGTTACATGTGCAAGGCTGAACTAATGATTATAAAAAAAAAGAAAACAGAATAACTCTTGAGAGTGTATAATTGAGAACATATATTAATAAAATAGCAAATGAGCCGAGCCATTAAATAATTTAAAAAAAAAAAAACAATTTGCACACATTGTACTTATGTTACCGATGTCAAAAAAATATATATTTTACAATTTTTGTCTGTTTATATCTGTGCATTTATGCACGCTAATCTCAGAACCGGCTTAACCGATTTGAATGCGGTTTTACCTATGTATTGTAGCAAGCTTCCCGTAACATTTCGTCTGTGTTTCATTCCAATCGGTTTACAAACAAAAAGGTTTGGCGTTATACCGAATACCACGCGTGCGATGTTACGGGCTTAGCTAGTAGGGCATAAGTAGTTGCTTATAGAGAAAATTTGGAAATTTTGTTGCTTTTTATTTTTAAATCTCATGAGATTTAAAAAAGTGTGTCAACTCCGACGCACGTATGGAGTTTACTCCTTTAGACGTATTAAATTAAATGTATAAAATTTTCCTCGTGTCGATACATAACTGGATACCTAATTACTTAATATTATTTAGTTACATTCTGCATACTCAGATGTTACGTGTTCCAATAAATGTTATGTTAGTTAACGTTCGGTATAAACAGATGTCACTACGTTTTATAAGTTCAAATAGTTATTTTTTTCGACGACAGACAGGTCATAACGCCCTATATATCGTTTCATTCCTAAACGCAGACTACTTTTCATATAAGATTTCAACGTTTGCTTTTATACGCCCAGAGAATAGAATTAGGGAACCTAAATACATGCGTCAGCGGTCGCATAAATGTCAAAGTGACAGATAACGTAACGCTTTTTAGTTAACGCTTGTATTAATTTTACTCCTCATAAAATTTCCATACCGGGGGCCTTATATGAAAATCGATTCTTAAGGAGTAAAGTAAAAAAAAATGCGATACATGCGATGGCAATGCTGCTTCTAATAAATTTTCAAATACTTGGAAATCGAAATTTAAGATTTTTTTTTTCAAATATTGAATTTTAAATGTAAAAGTTTGTGAGGACCAATATTTGTTACTATTTCATGCAAAAACTACAAGAGGATTTCGATGAAACTTTACGGTAATATAGGCTTTGCCCAGGAGCATTTAGGTTTTATTATACATATAGCATTTTTTTGCAGAAGGTTTATCAAGCAGAGGTGAAAACAGCATCAAAATCTGTTGCATGGTTTGGAAGGAGTTAGCCGATATACAGACAGACAGACAAACAGACTGACGAACAGACGTGGGCAGCGACTTCAATTTATACTATATATTTACCTATAAGGATACACGAACTTCAGATTAACACAGCTATACCTATCTATATCTATACATAATATTATAAAATAAAGTCGATGTCCACCTCTGTTTTTTTTATCCGCTAACTTCTAAACTACTCAACCTATTTTGATTCGGTTTTCTCTAATGGAAAGAGAGATAAACGAGAAACGTTTGTGTGTATAATATTCAGAAGAAAAAAAATTGGTGGTAATACGATGCTGGTCGCTGGTATACTTTAATTTATAAAATACACATTAAGAGTCACATGCAAAATATAGTTTTTTATATTACAAAATCTATTGTATGAAAATGTAATTTTTACAAGTTTCGAACAGTTTTCAAAAATATTTGATTATTAAACATTCGTATGAATTTTCGTGATTAAATTAAAAAATATCCGTTTCGTTTTTATTTATCGTAATGTTAACCTTAATATTTTAACGGAACAGTTGTACAGTGTTCCAGTATAAATACACGATAACCCTAAGTGACATTCTTGAAGTTATCATCCTTAATATTATACTAATTTGTCGCGGTTATTATTTATGATCCATACTTATCGACGTAAGATAATGACATTCAGACATAACTATCTAATTTTAATCAATTAATTAAATAAATACTACATAATATGCACCTATTACTATAAATCCATTTCATTTTAATCTGGCGTATGTAATCAGTGTGGTTATATAAACAAAATTACTAATTCAACCAATCGTAATAGGGCAAATCATGTTATGGGAGGCTTGCTACAATACCGTAATATAAATGTTACGGGAGGCTTGCTACAATATATCAGTGAAAATTGCATTCAAATCGATTAAGCCGTTTCTGAGATTAGCATGCACAAACGCATAGACAAACAGACAAAAATTCTAAAAACTATTTTTTGACCTCGGAGTAACATAAGTACAACTTGTACAATTTTTTTTATACAGACACGGCTCGTTTACAATTTTATTATACAGGATGTCCCAAAATTCATAGCCGTCATTTCGGGGGCTGATAAACGAGTTCCTAACTCGCCAGATTAGCCTAATATTATGTCAGTAAAAAATGTCTAGTTTTCGAGATTTTTCGAGTTTTCGCCATTTTGAACATTTAATTTGATCTTTGTTAACGTTGTTTTAATTAAAGACTGTATTATAATTTCATTTAAACAAATTTGATAGTTGTTGTTTTTGTAATTTCCAATGAGCCCATTTTCAGTAAAATATCAATATCTTTTTTCTAAGTAAAACACAGTAAATATTTAAACCATTTTTAAAACTACACTAAATAGGCAAACTTTTAAAGTAACTTGCCAAGTTAGCCTGGTACACTTTTTTTTCAGCACGAAGGCGTCAAGATCAATAAAAAAAAATACGAAACACAAATTGTCCAAATCTTTTCGTTTTTTTCTTCAAAGTCATTATTCTATTCTTTTTATTTGGATTGTGATAGATAGAACAGTTATGTTGTATTGCAAAACAAAAACAAAAATCACAAAACAAGACAAAATCTGGTTCTGACATTCAAAAAACTGATGTAAGGTGGAGATTTCTACGAAATAACTAAAAGTGCAAAAATCTCGAAAACTAGGCATTTTTTACTGACATCATATTAGGCTAATCTGGCGAGTTAGGAACTCGTTTATCAGCCCCCGAAAGGACGTCTATGAATTTTGGGACAATCTGTATATATAGTTTAGATATACATATATTTAGATATACTCGTATATAGAGAAAGTGAACTGTACAATGCTGTTTTAATTGTAAGATATTCTCTGGAATATTGCACCTATTTGAAAAATTCTTTCAGTATTTGAAAGGTACGTTACTTCAGATGGACATAGATTATATAATATGTATAGTCCCCCCAATGTGCACTCGAGCGAGGCCGGGGCGAGTCGGTCTAGTTTTGTATAAAACTAGACATCTGATTAACGTAATTATCTATTGTGTGAACCGTCTTTTTGTTAATTAAATTTTACATAATTAATTAATTTCTCATTAAAATCAACACTTTTACAAATAATTAAACAGTTTACCAATATTATTTAACCTGTGTCACAGAAAACATAATAGTTGTCTGTGTTAGTTCTAGAAGAGAAAATCATTCAAGAAATACCTTTCATAAAATACCTACATCTTTCAAAATGACTGTTGAATACAAAATTAATTTTGCAATAACTTAAGTACTGCCAGGCATTGCTTTCAAGTAATTCATATTTCTTAGAAAGCTGTATAACATGGAAAAAATGAGTAAAACAGGTGTCAAATTAATACTCGTAATATACTATTGTAAAGTAAAATGTATGAATTAATGGAAAATTAGTGTTGACGATAAAATAATGACGTCCATGAAGTGACACAAACGGGCGTTCCATGAAATACTTATTTAAAGCACTCTGTATAACATTTTAATGCGCCATATAATATAATAATACATATTATTATTTAAGAAAACGTAGAAATAAAGACAATTTTGTTTCTCAATCTATAATAAAATTGCTTGTATTTATAATATTTCATTATGTATTTATTGTATGTAATAAATTATAACAAAATAAACTTATTTCTTAAATAGCTGAGCCCGCGACGTCCTACGCGTAGTATTCAGTATAGGGCGTTTTGTATAATTTTTTTGTTTGTGGACCGATTGGAATGAAACAAACACTAAATGTTACGAAAAGATTGCCACAATACCTCAGTGAAAACTGTATTCGAATCGGTTAAGCCGTTTATGAGATTAGCCTGCACAAACGCACAGACAAACATTCTAAAAATTATTTTTTAACCTCGTTAATATAAGTAAGACAAGGTGTACAATTTTTTTTTTAATATTTAAGTATAGAATAAACTAGCTGAGCCCGCAACTTCGTATGCGTGGTATTCGGTATAGAGCGTAACTTTTTTGATTGTAAACGGGATCATCATAATTATTTTTTAAATATTTAATTGTAAACCGATTGAAATGAAACAAACACTAAATGTTACGGGAAGCTTCCTATATTACATCAATGAAAACAGCATTCAAATTGGTTAAGCCATTTCAGAGATTAGCGTGCACAAACGTACAGTTAACACAAGTAGGCACAACGTACACAATTTTTTTTAAATATTTTTTTTGAAAAAATATTTAACGTATAGACACGGTTAGTTTACGATTTCATTATATGCATAGAATAGATTTGTGGTCTTTGCTGTTCTAAGTTGTGTTAAAATTTGATTTAATGTTATTTTGTTTAAATATTTCTTTTTATTTTAGTGTCTAGATATAGTTCGTTAATTAGATTTGGTATTAGATGTGAACATACCCTGGTGCCATAGGAGTTCTTATATAAAAAAAACTGTAATTGCGGTAATTATCCAATCTTGTTCTAAGTTTCATGTGGGTGATTATTTACAATTTGTATGGTATCATTAAAAAATCTTCCTTTACTAACCTTTAAATGAATAGGTGACGTTTTTAAATTCATTTTTAAATTATAGTCTGGTATGGAACCACTATGTATTTGCTTTATTACACGTGTGAATGTGAATATTTACGATGCCTATAATGGACCCATAAATCAGATTTTATAGTTTATCATAATGATATATTATGTAAGCCAAGTTACGTATTTGAGCTATTGGCATATCTAAACAAGTAAATAAGTATACATGTTTTATGAAGCAAAGACAATTTGCACAAAAATATTTGAATAGTGTAAACTTGAAAAATGGAGTCAACACGGTTTATCATAAAATGTGTTGACAATTTACCCATAGCAATTTAATTTTTCTATATTATAATTTCTGGCAAACATTTTAACTAGGTAACCTCAATGAATACACGGAACTGGACAAACTAGAATACACGGGCCCGTTTCATTTAACATTTGTGCAAATAAGATAAAAGTGGATTTTGTGCGAAAATCTGAGTTATTGTAATATTATAAATTTATTAAAGAAATTCTTATTTAGTTCTTTGAAATCGATGGAAAAATGCAATGAAAAACACTCGGGACATTATCATAAGAAGCATTTTCAATTCAAAACATTCGAATGAAAGACTTTAAAAGTAATTTAACTGCATAGCAGAACCATTTGGACAACAAATGAAGCCATCGACTGAATGCTTCCCGAAATAGTAATAACACTTTTATCTTAACGCAGCGAAGAAAGAGCACAGAAATAGATATATTAGTAGTTTTATATACTGAATTGGAGAATACAAAGATAAATATTGGGTATTTAGAATTTGTTATTTAGCATTTGAATTTTCATTTGCTCAACAAGTAAATACTATTAAGTCAGTAAATAGTGATAACTTGATTAATATTATCCGATAAAGTTGCAAATATTGTATTTTTTGTTCTATGTTAAAGGCATAGTCTTGACTGCTATGTAGTTATTATAAGAGTTTGACTATAAAATCTAGAGTTTATTGATCAACTTTTATTTTATTTTTATTATTACACAATAAATAACTAACTATACATACAAACCTATCAATTATTACGGGAAATAGAGTTTGCCTACATAAATTAGATAACGCCTTTTCCAAAAACCTTTTCTGTGTTAAAAAGTTTTAGGACAAAATTGTCCTAAAACTTTTATCACAAGTGGATAACGAAATCATTGTAATCAGTATATTATAATCTACAATCTTATGGTAAAGTATCCTATAACAGGTGTGTGTTGTCTATCTGTATAACTTTGTAAGACAGAGTTGCTGTTAGAAACAATGTTTTTAAAACCTATTAATTTTTAAGCTATCAATTTAATTTTTTAACTATGCATTTAAAAAAAAATTTAAACACGATACTCTCAAGTACCAGTCTTATTAAATTAATAAAGAACTAAAAAAATAATTTAAGTATGAATATTAAGAGGATATAGCTACGATGGCGATTATTTATATCATAATATATGTATTTTATAACGAAATTGAATACTTACAACTATTAATTAATTTAAACGTTCGACAATCACTTTGAGGAAACTGAGAATAATAAACAGGAAACATAGAAAGCTGCTCAAGCCAATAGCTATGAGTAATAATATTAGTAGTATGTTTTTTTTTAAATGTAAAGTGAGCTGTGTGCTGCAAGTGCTCTGTTGACCTTAATAGGATTAAGAAATACTTAGGAAGGGATAGGGAAACGGGCTCTGGCATCCCCTACTCCCTCACTGAAACGCAACAGCACACATGCTGTTATTTCACGGTGGTCTTCTGTAAAGCTATATGTAATATAATAGTATAATCAATGAATTATTATTTCTAACTCCTGACCAAACAAACGCACAAAAATACCGATAGTTTGGTACCTTACAGTTGACTTAGCACTTACATCACGAGAGATAACAACAGTCTGATTATATTTTTCATCGTTTAACAAATTTAATTCCTGTTACACATCACAAATGAGCAGTTAAAATAAAAACACTACTATAAACAAATTAACCACCCACGAAGAAGTGATCGTTGGATATTTTTAAATATAGTTACCTGTCTACTCCATTCTAAAAGATAAAAGTCTATGTAACATGTGAATTAGGGCACTAAATTAACCTATGTAATTTTTCACTTGGTTTCTCGTTGACGTTTACGAGCTACTAAAAGGGATGTATCGGAGTCTGGAATATTTTTCAACCGAATATTCTTTGAACACGGGATGTCCTGACGCTGTTAAATGTTTTTTGATGTTATTTTACTAAGAACATCGTATAATAAATGAAATCGTTTAAAAAAGTATAGCACGTAACCGTTTGATTTTAATATAACAATTTCCGTCCTTTGAGTAAAGTTTATCAGTTGAAGGTATGTTTGCTTCTGTAAACTTTTTATGATGTTTGAAGCGTTTATCTTTTACGTATATATATGCGTATCTACGTAATATGCGAATCGTATATATTGTTAATGATTATGGAAGTGGATAGTAATATACGTATAATACATTATATTTTATTGCTTTAATTAATTATCTCTTTATCCCTATCTCATTTATTGTTGCTAATTATATCCTCGTAGTTATATTTTTTTTACTTTTTAAATAATTAATAACTAATAAGTTCCTTGTTATATACAACTTTATATAAGGTTAAATTGATTATTTCTTACTCATCATTGGCTGCAATTACTAGGTATTGGTTCACTTAGGTATGGTTCGATAAAACGTGGTCTCATGTTATTAAACAGGTAAGTAAATAATATTCTTTAAATATTTAGCTATATCAATAAATTATTCTTAATTATTATTACATTTTAACACTGATTTGACACAGCAAATTATAATCTAACTAGGTACTCACCAAACTTTTTTTTTAATGTAAAAAATCCAATATTTGTGTCAATTATTCGTCTCTTCAATCCCTGTCCAACAATGTTTGATTTGTTTGAACACGCATATCAATATATAATATAGTATAGTAACTAAAACAATCCTTATAGCGTATCTGATATTGTCTGTCATTACAATAAAAAAGCACTAATGAAATTTAATATCGCATAAGGATATTTCGCGCCAAATCACTCCGAACAAAAACACGTGTTTACGAAGCGAACGTGTTTCCCACACTGACAAACTAACTGACAATAGTGAGTGGCGGTACGGTACAAATGCTCAAGCGCAGTGTCAACACAAAAAGAACGAGAGGGATAGTATGTATGGCTATGACTCATTGTCACGAGGCTTCGTCATTCATAAAGTAATCGCCAACTTGAATTAACCGTAATGACGTCAGCATAAAGACCATGTTTGCTTAAAAATCTATAGTGACTAGTAAAATTGGAATGACCACGGATCAAAAACATTAGCAACATATTTTATTTGTTGAAATGATCATTTTTTGAAGTTTCCCATCGGCTTTGCATGTTATTTGTTATGAAGAAGGCCATCTTCTTTGGTTTTTACCTCAAACAAACGACCCATGAAGTGGGTACAATGAATTGTTTTTTTTTATTTGTTTTTTATTGTAACAGCCTAAAAACAATTTACAGTTAAAGGATGGAATTCCAGCGAACCCCATAGATTTGAGTTTGCGATAAACCTTTTTAAATGACAGATTTTTTGTGAATTTATTTACACACAGATGACAAAAGAGTACAACAAAATAATTAAAATGAAACATAGTGTTGATTTCATAAGCATAATATTTCATATATTCATTATTATTTTTTGTATAGGTAATTAGTGAGTGGATATATGTCGTTAAAATTGGTGTATCAAAAACAAATATAAACGTGTGGGTGACGATACAGAATAAATAACAGTACTTGGTGACGACTGGGAAAACGAATCTCAATGCCACCATTGGTGGCGAACACGATGGTGAAAAATAGGAATAATACATCCCATTTGCCACCACCGGTGACGAATATTACCGGTATTTTAAGCATATCGCGCAGCCTTCGCAAGAATGCATTCTTCTGAAAATTATATGTATACACAAACCCTCCTCATTTCTCGCTCTCTCCATTTGTGAAAACCATTGGTGAAAACCGTATAAAATCCTTTGTGTGATTTAAAAGAAACAAACAGCAACCCGCCCGGAGTTGAAATTTTCAAGAAGCCTTTCTTAGCGGATGCTTTTGTTTTAAAATAAATTTATGGTCCGAATTTCAGTTTTTAAGACTTAGTAATTTTTAAGACTTAGTAGCGGTGCGTTTATAGTCAGTCAGGACAATCGATTTTATTAGCCTTTTTTTTATTATTAAAGATGAATTTTCTCTTGGCCAGCACCTATCCATGTAGGAAGGATGAGGCCGACGATAGAGCGAGCTCACCCAGAAGAAACCTATTCACCCGAACCTTGAAAAGATTTGGGTTGTATGAGCTCGGAAACACAGACGCCGGCAAGGAGTTCCAATCCTTAGCAGTGCTCATTATAAAAGATGTTTTAAAGCGCTTGGTCCGAATTAGAGGGATTTCGACAAGTTGACGATGGTAACCAGCCGTACGTCTGCATGTCCGATAGAAGAAAGAGGAAGGCGGTATGATCTCACACTCTCTGAAGTACTTCTTATAGAATACACACAGACAGGCAATTTTGCGTCTATTTAGCTTTAGCATATAGATTTATAGATGCAATAGATAAAATCGTTACCTATTGGATGGTTACAGTTTTTAACGCTACTATAGAGATAAGAGTCTAGTTACGAAAAAGCATTATACATTCACTTGTAATGAAATTTTGATGTGATTTCGTTATCTCAGATCCAAGTTCCCTCGACGGACAGCGACACGCAAATCTCACAAGTTTCTGACATTCGTACCTTCCTGTCACCTTATCTCGTACACCCCACACCAGCTTACATATAATGAAAATAAAAATCTGAAGTAAACCGTAATACGCTACGTTTAAGTTGGATTTGGAGTGAGTGAGATGTTTGAAAATTATCTTGGGGCATACGAATTTCAATGTTAGTACGTAAACTTTGTTAGAGAAACTCAAAACTAGATTGAAGAGAAAACTTGTTGATTTATTGTACTATGGCTATGTGAGTTTTGAGAAATTCCTGAATAGAAAATTTGGTTTAGGTATTTATATTCTACAACTAAGTTGTGTGTACATTTTTTAACCAATTCAGCTGGGCCCTAATTCACTAACGCCACTTAGCGATTCCACGCGATTCCTTACTTGGAAACCACGTCATATCCTCAAATTGTTACGATATCTGCTAAAAGGTCATTCTCTTCCATATATATAAATGCCATGACAAGACATTACGTGTTTTGATAAAGTAAGTCAAAAGCGTGATATCATAATTGCCATACAGAATCAAGGGAAGATGGTGTAAGGGAAGATGGGAATGTTTTTTACTTTAAAAAATTTATTTTCTACTCTGCGCTTCTCTCTTTCACTATTTCGCTATGATGGTAATCACATTTTATGTATGGTATTTTATGTACAACCACTCTACAACGCTCTGGCTGGTTTGTTGTATTTGAGTTATCCAAATTAAATTTTGTAAATTTAATATCTGCTACACGACGACTGATGGTATTTTAAAGTGTGTTATTTGTGGACAAAATACACATTAAAAAATTGAAATATTATGTTAGAAACCATAAAAAATGATTTGTTATTTGTTTTTATTCAGGGATTAAAAAAAATGGGACAAGTGCGAGTTGAACTCGCGTGAAGAGGGTTCCCTACGATGTTACCCATCCGCACAATATTGAGTGATTTACCATGTTATTTTAATATCATGGAGTTCTTATAGGTTTTCCTATAATCTATAAGTAGAAAAGTAATTTCTGTATTTTTTTTTTCAAAATTTTAGGTTCAGTAGTTTCGGACAGACGGACACATGAGTGATCCTATAAGGATTCACTTATAGGTTATATGATATCACTCGTGTGTCCGTCTGTCCGTCCGTCACAGTCAATTATCTCCGAATCTACTACACCGATTAAGTTGAAATTTGGTAAATCACTCAATATTGAGCGTAGATTTAAAAAACATGATAGGTAACATCGTACGGAACCCTCTTCACGCGAGTTCAACTCGCACTTGTCCCGTTTTTTAGGATAAAGTATATTTATTTAATCAAAGTATTTACCCTTTTTGTATATTTCTGCCATCCTATCGGAACATTTGCGATAGAACTCTGAGGACCTGGACTCAGTGCTGGCCAGAGGCAAGTTAGAGGATGGAGCGAGATTCAGCAGTTATGGCGCCCCTTTTGCTTGTCCCTAATACATAAAAATTGTGCTTTTAAGCAAGATCTCGACATCCTAAATGCAGTACTTCGTATTGCTACAGTTTAACATTTAAATGATTTGGTTACAATGAGATGGAATATATAAAATAATTATTAGGTATACTGAAACCAATACTAATTTTCATCGAAATATTAATTGATGGCGAAATTGGATTACAGGCAATTCCATATTTAAACCCCTCTTATATAAGTCTAATTATGTAATCAGTAAATCACAGAAAACTGAGTAGGTAGTTTGAGTAAATCACGGAAATACATCAGAATATATGTAATGTTATTTCACGGTGGTCTTCTGTAAGATCGTGTAGCAAGATGGTCTGCTTAGTTTATGATAATGAAATGTAATGCGCCCTATAGATAGACCGTTTAAATGAGTCCTCGCCCGCGCTGTACAGGGGCGCGGGAGTATGACGACAAAGGGGACCGAGAGAGGTGCGGGCGGCGGCACCTCTCTCGGTTAAGAGGGCACTTTCCAACTCGAACAGCTTACTTATTCCTTACTAGGTAATTCCATGATTACTCATTAATTATAGGCCGTAGCAATACATAAAAAACATGACACTTCTGGGACATAATATGAAGGTTTGCATCGCAATAAAAAACTAAAATTAATTTTATATCTAGTATAATTAATTTCTAAAATGTGCAAAATTTGTGACATTTTCGCGGGCTGAATTCTTATAATTACTGACTGAAATCCAAAAATGTTTTTCCATGGAAACATCCTACCTAAATGTACATTTGCAATTGGGATGTCAATAGCTGCCATCTATAAAGGTTTTTCTAAAATATTGGAATTGCTGGCGTATGTTTTATTATTTTCGCGAGTTGAATAAGTGGCGCGATTGTGTTGCGTAGCATTCTGTCTTCGGTTATTCGCATTATAGTAAGTTGAGACAACAATTTCTCCCAAATACCTATTACCACAGTCTAATCATACACGTCATACAGTCAGGCAACGGATGTACTTGCGTAGTGTAACGTTCGGCGAACTCGCTTCAGTTTGCAGGCTCAAACATTGAGCGTTGCTCGACTGTATGACGTAAGAATGGTTAGACTGTGCTATTGTGCTATTACTGAGTTCCCACGCTCGTACAGCGGCACCTTTAAACGGTCTATCTACTTATAGTCGCTATAACTAAATAAGTTAATACAGTCGACTCTCGATAATTTGAATCTCTCCATAATTTGAAATTATTCCCCGCTGTTTGAAAAATATTTAATAATTGAATAAAATCAATATTCAATTGGTCTCCTCGGTAATTTGATGTTGAAGGAATAGTCTCTTGCTGCCAATATTCAATAATTTCAAGTCCGGGCTTCCCCACTCTCTATAATTTGAAGCGTTTTTTTATGCAAAACCTGTCGTTTGTTTACATGAATGAGATATGAATGAGTTCGCAGTTCGCAGTCTTCTTTCAAACATTAAAGTGGGTTAATGTTAATGTTTAATTTGTGTTAAATATTAATTTTTAACTATCAAAACGAATAGAATGAAAAAGAAAAAAAAAACAGAAACAAATTAAAACAATTGAACTTATTTTCAAATTGAACATTTGTGAATAATTGTATAAATGTTTAAAATAATAAATCACAAATTTTGACAAACTCTTGTTATTTTGAACTCTTGGTAATTTGAATTTTTTCTCTGGTCGCTTGAGTTTTAAATTGTAGAGAGTCGACAGTATTAACAGGGAACGCTAGCAACGTTTTTCCATACAAATGTATTCCCCTATTTTCTCCCTGGACAATGCTTCTAGAGCTACAAACAGTATACATTTATCTACCTAAGTACATGAATACAGAAAATTAAGTGCCCATCACAAAGATAGCGGAAATCGACATCACACACTAGAACCAATAGATTAATCTCACTCTTATAACACTTTATTATACCTACCCAAGTCAATCTCGGAAAACATTAAGGTGACCTGGTAACGTGTTTGCTTCAGATCCTTACCCTCATAATTCAAATCATTAAAATGTCATTTTCTCTGCCCAGAAGGAAATGAGAATAATTTTTTTTTTGTGTGTGCTATCGCGTCCTACTTAATCACAGACTGAGGAGGTTTCATGTTAAAAACAAAGCCCGAAAAGGGTATCTTTTTGAATAAAAATATAAAGCGCCTAGACGAGGGGTATGTTATCCGAGATTCCGGTAAAATGTGATAAATATATGCGGTTTTTGTAAATTTTATCATTGTTATTTTTCAGCTCCTTTTTTCATTTGGTGAAACATTTTTTATTCATATTAAGTTGTGTTAGGTAACTTATCTAATATTTTCCGGACCTTTAGAATTTATTTTATTTAATCTTTTGGATTTTAACATAGTTTAGCAATAAGTTTATGTGTATACTAATAGGCAATTTTTTATCATTGAAATACTAACATACATCTCATAGGTTTAGATTTGCACTAATCTGGAAAGTTTTAGGATAACTGAAACTTGTAATATGCCAATTTGACTTAGACTATGGTGGTTTTAAAAAAATGATACTGTTACGACTAACTATGGAACGTTCTGGAATAAGCGTTCGCGCCGGACGAAAGTGTCGAACGTTCTACCCTAGCGATGGTATCCAAGCCCCTTCCCGACTAATGTAAAAGGAAATTGGTCCTTTATTTACAACATAGAGTTTACAACATAGCATTCCCGAACTTTCAATAGCTTGTTTACAATCTTGTTAACATTTTCTGGAAAATTCGAAGAGCATCGAGGCGTTTGGCTCTAAGTTAAATAAGAGTGCAGCCGACCGAGAGTTAGTTAGTTATGCGATAACTAGCGAAAGCGACTCTTCGAAGCTTTTGCGAAGTTATCTGCGACAGTGAACCGGCGATACATTAAAGGAATCGGACTAGTTTGGTGATTTTGGAAATCATGAATCATCTTGGTTTGTGAAAATAAATAATTATAACCCCGCACACCCCGCACGCAACAATATATAATTATAACAAACATGAATATATACCTCTATGATGGCACTATTTAACACTAAAAATGTTCTGTTTTCATTTTTTTAATGATAACATCAATGGCATTCTCATTTTCATTAGTGAACCTAATTTAATTTATTGCAAAATAGCTGTAGTCAGTATCCTATATGTTAATCCAGGTAATAAACTATCTGTGTGCTAAATTTCATCCAAACTCATACAGCCGTTTTTGTACTTAACAGCCGAGTAACAAACTTACAAACATTCGAAATTATAATATTATTAGGATTAACTACTAGTGAAATATATGATTAAGAAATTAAATTGTTATTAATCTAATTTCAAGAGAGAATTTATATTTGCACGGCGAATGTTCGGTAGAGCAATAACAAAATGTCACTTGGTATTGACCATAACTAACAATATATCGTTATGGCAAACAAAGGAGAGATCTGTACCAGGAGTGGGTCAAATTTACTACCTGCTGTGATTGTTATTAAATTTTTCGTTATTTATATTCGTTTAAAATATAATAAAATAAATTAAGGTCTACCTGTGGTACAATTTCGACAAGTTGTAAATAAAGAAAGTTAATGTTAAGTTATGGTTGCTCGTAAATATTATTTAAATACAAATAATAATTTTAAACTACAACGTGGTGTCAGGTGTGAACTGAAATTATTAAAAACAGTGTCGGCAAGTGTTCCGCAATGAACACTTGGTTGCCGTTGCCCTGTAAGCGCTTTAGCAATGAGGCAGTTCCTTTGCAAATTATCACCTGGAAACCTGGAACTTTGGTTCATTGATATAACAATGGTTTTTGTGTTCACAAAAACCATTGATACTGAAAAGGGCTGAATGTTATTGTTTCCCATCTCTAGTCTCGATTTTTTCAAATCTTTACGCATTTGTCTTCTACTTACTGACATGGGATGCAATCTATTTTCTTTCTCTTCACCATAAAAAATGCCTCATGTTGAGGATATCATTTTAATATATGAAATGAAATCGATTTTCAAAACTATTTTTATCTTACATTACGTTGACAATATAGCCATGGGGCTTTTAAGAATAAAATCGTAAACGAGCCGTTTCTGTACATTAAATATAAAAAAAACGTTGTATGTACTTATGTTTTTAGATTAAAAAAATAATTTTTAAATTTTTTGTCTGTTTGTCTGTATGTCTGTTTGTCTGTGCGTTTGTCACGCTAATCTCAGAAACGGCTTAACCGATTTGAATGCGGTTCTCATTGATGTATTGTAGCGAGCTTCCCGTAACATTTAGTGTTTTTTTAACAAACAAAAAAGTTACGCGCTATACTAAATACCACGCGTTGTGGGCTCAGCTATTCATTAAATACATTTTCAACAAACAAACATATAGATAAACCATAAACGTATGGTTTGGGACCGTGTTATAAAAGCGTATATACTAAAATCTATAACTTTTTTATTATAAACTAGCGGCCCGCCCCCGGCTTCGCCCGTGGTGCAATTTTATATATATGAACATTCCCAGTTTATCCCTCCTTCCATTAGTCAAAACCGAATTAAAATCGGTCCACCCGTTCGAAAGTTATGGGCGTACATACATTTCGAAGATCCATTTTTATTTATATAGATAATAAAAAAGTTATAGATTTTGGTAAATCTTGTTTTTCATTGTGTATCGAATTGTACAGTCATGATTTTTTTTTTAAATTGATTTCCCAAAAATAGATTTAAAAATTTTTGATTCTCAAATCAAAAATTCAATGCTTCGAAATGAAAGATATATGAAATCAAATTAAGATCTATAACTATGTAATTCCACAAAGACTTAATTTGTTTTAGATTATTTGTGGCGAAGCAAGATCTGGACACAGTGACGAATGTGTGCGAAATCTGCTTTTCTAAAGAATCGCTTTATCTCTGGAGCTCGGATGTCGTAAGCTAATTGTCCGTCTTTATTGTAGTAATTTTTAAATTTCATCCCGAGTCCATATTTTTGTAAAGAAAAGCATTTTTAAACAATATCCTTCATAACTTTATCCCACTATTAATATGAAGGATTAGCTTTATTAATTGAATATTTAAATGTGAAAGATTATTCTGCGGGGAACTAATTGCTTATTTTTTACAATGACAAAAAGAATAGTATCCTGAGTTTCTTTCGGGGTTTCTTCTCAGGATCGTCATCTTGGCTTTTTTTCCGAAACCCTGGTAAATTTAAATGACGATCATAAGAGTTTCTTGGAGAAACCTAATTGATAAATAATTATTTTAATTTTGATTTTTGATTTGATTTATGTAAAATGATGGCAAGCTGACAGTCCACTTGACGGTAGGCATTCACTGTTATTTATTATAATAAGAGCAAATGACATTGACAAAATCACATAAGATGTCCAGCGAAGATGATGAAAGATCGATAATAATGTTACAGCAGCCCGCACCATTATCCAGTGAGGGCAATTTATCAAGTAACTGGAAAGACTGGAAGTCGGCATTTGAACTGTATTTGGTGGCGTCAGGTCGCGAACAGGCCACTGATAAAATTAAATGTGCGTTGTTTTTCCACATAATTGGAAAAAAGGGCAGAGAATTGTATGAAAAATTCGACTTTTCTGCGAAGGAAAAAGATAACTATAAGGAATTGTCGAACAAATTTGAAGACAAATGTAATCCAGAACGGAATGTATTAATTGAACCCCATTGTTTTTTGATATTATGCAAAATGAGGATAGCTTTGATCAATATATTTCAAAGTTAAAAATTAAATACCAAAAATGTCATTTTGGCAGCTTACGGGAAATTTTAATATTAACTCAATTAATAAGAGTTATGAAGAATTCTCAACTATGTAAACGATTACTGAGACAGCCCGATTTGAAGTGTCTTGGTCTTTGGTATTGGATGTCTGAATCGACAAAAGCACAAGCTGCAGTAGTTTGCATCATTAGTGCCTCCGCGATAGGTCTCCGGAGGTGGCGCTCGAGGCTATGCGGCAGCGGTCCATACGTGTTTTCTTTTCGCCGGATGGACAAAAGAGGGATCGGCGCGGCCTACCTCAATTCAAGCAATCCAAGTGCACTCGATGTGGTTATGTACATGCAAAGTTTAGATTTCCAGCATTTAAGAGCTTGAGGACACTTTTAGAAATTGTTTTGTTAAAAATGGTAGGCGTGTTCGCGAAGTCGAATATTCATCTGGCGATGAATGCGGTGAGATAAAGTGTGGAGAACTGGTTGTCGACGTTGTAGGTGACGACAACCAGTGACGGCTGGCGTGAAGACATTTATATTAACGGTGTATTAATAAAATTTAAGCTGGACTGTGGTGCAGATACGTGTATCATATCAAATAAAACATTTTGATCAAGCAAGTTTAGCGAAGTTTAGCAAAGGAGTAAAAATTATTCTGGGCGAAGTTAGTAAAAGGTAATTACCAGTGTTAGGCTATTTTGAGGCCGAGGTATATAAGGACCAGCAATTAAAACAAAAATATTTGTATTGAAAATTGATTGCAATAATTGACTAGGCAGAAGTGGCAGAATACTACATATACTATAAATGTATTTTCAGGGGTGTAGGTTGTTTGTCTATCGAGTATAATATTCATATAGATGGTTCAACATGCAGTAAATGCTGCGAGAAAGGTACCTTTAAAACTAAGACCAAATTCACAAAATGAATTCGACAATATACGATTAGGAATCATAAAGTGTGAAGAGGGACCTACAGATTGGGTCTCCAGTATTGTTCTCGTAGTAAACGGTCAGTTACACATTGGTCTAGATCTACGAAACCTTAATAAAGCGATCAAACGTTCAGCTTCAAACGTTTGATGAGGTAACTAGTTATTTAAAAGGGACCAGATATTTCACAAAATTAGACGCCAATAAAGGGTTTTGGATGGTGTCTTTAAATGAGCAGAGTTCCAGGCTTTGCACATTCTCTACACCTTTTGGTAGATATCGATTTTTAAGGTTACCTTTCGGAATTACATGCGCTCCAGAAGTTTTTCATAATGAAATGTTTATGATTTTTAAAATGGAGGGGGTAGAGATTGAAGATTTTTTTTAATTTGTCGAATCGTTTTAAAATAAGCAAAAGAATATTGTGTATAATTTTACAAAGATAAGTGTCGGTTTTGTCAAACGAGCATTTCATAATTGTGTCTCATTTTTTATGAAAACGGTGTCAGACTATACGGTATAACGATTAGATTTGTTCAAAGCATGGAAGTACTTGCAAAGAATCTTGCAAAGAATTGGAAAGATTTTTGGGTATGATTTACCTAGATGTAGCAGCTCTTTAAGAGATATGTTAAAAAGAGACCATAAATGGGATTGGAACCAGAACCATCAAAAGTTTTGGAAGATTTGAAGAGCATTTCAATAACGCTATTTGTTGACGCGAGTGCTCGTGGCCTGGGCGCGTGCTTGCTACAAGATGGTCGTTCGGTTGCAGATAGAAAAGGAAATACTAGCAATTATTTTTGCTTGTTAGAGGTTCCATCAATACATTTTCGGTTATGAGTGTGTCGCTATGGAAAGCGACCATAAACCGCTCGAAGCAATTTTTAGAAAGTGTTTAAATGAGAACCCAACGCGTTTACAACGCATGGTGCTACACCTACAGAGATGTACTTTGAAAGTTACTTATGTTCCCGGTAAATATATGTTTATTGCTGACACGCTCTCCCGCTCAGCAACGGAATTAGCAGCGACGATCAAACTGACGTTGAGGTTCGTATAAACGGTTTATATGATCGCACTACTTTTTCGGCGGATAAGTTAGATACTGTGAGAAAAATGATAACATTTTGATTGAAGTGATCAAATATTGTAAAAGTGGTTGGCCACACACAAAAAATTTAGTTAGAGGCGAAGTAAAGCCATTTTGGTGTATCACAGATGAGCTTCACGTTGTAAATGTATTAGTGTTTGTTGACGCCAATTGTCAATTTTGATTGAAAAATAATAGTTCGCTCTGGTATGTGCTGTCTCGCTCCCACCATATACCTTTTCATATCTGTCACTACCGCCGCATCGCAGGCCGTATTTGTAACACCGCGCTAATCTGAAAAAAAAACTTCGCAAAACATGCGCCACGCTGCCGATCTCGTCCGCGAGATTCGAATACTTGTTTTTGTCTGCATAGATTATCAGGCAATTGTGCCTGTAAATATATCTGCTTGGTCACGCTTCCCGCTTTGCGAGTGCAATCGTTAAAGTGGTGAAGTGCTGGAGCTTCTGGACTCTGAGTGTGACGAGCCCGTTGCAGTCTTAGCTGCTGGAGGACCAGGAACTTGGCGACATATTTCCTTGTTTCCTCAACCTTTGATTGTATGAAAACGAAATAAATTATAATTGCTTGGCGTGACTAATGAAGCTGGTCGTCCTGCTTCATTAAGAAAAGACATGTTAACACTGCATTTATGCAGATATGGCAGGCGAATTATTACCCCTGAACGTTATCTTTTGCGTAATAAATGATTGTTAAAGGAAAAGCTTGTTCAAATATTTACAAATGTTATATTTAGATATTATTTACACATACTGTATGTTGTTAAAAAACCCCAATTACTTAAGTAAAATTGTTTGCAAATGAGTTGTGTTTATGCTACTGATTTGTGTTTGGCTGGAGTTGTTTACAAATGTAGTTAATTTTGGATCTTATTTATAAGGAGAAAGATGTTGTGATTGCTATTAAAGTTAAGGGTAGATTTATATTCGTTTAAAATATAATAAAATAAATTATGATCTACCTGTGGGTACAATTTAGACAAATTGTAAATAAAGACAGTTTATCATGGTTGCTTGTAAATATATTTTAAATATCAAATAATAATTAAAAACTACAACACTACCTAGTAGATGTAATCAGCAGACAAGCTGACGGTCCACTTGGTAGGCTACCGTCGCCTATAACACAAACAACGCCACAGCTGCTGCAAGTGCGCTGCCGACTACATCAAGGATAAGGGATTGGATAGAAAAATAATTTATAAATAGTTTATATTGCGTATAAACCACAATAATTATCGTAAAGATATTAAATAATTTTCATTTTACATACATGCAACGAGACATTTACGAAGTTGATAAACAAATCGTTTGCACCGGTTAGACCGAATGCGGTCAAATAAATTCAACCAACGAATTTGTCTGTTTGTTACACGCGCTCAAATCTAGATCCGAGATGGGGGGACAATTTTTATTAAGCCCAAGTCTTACATACTAGCAAGAAGCGAAAAAAATTTAAATATCTTTGAAAGCAAACAATAAAGCAAGGAAAAATAAATTGAGGAGAATGTACTGTTCTCCTCAAGCTATTGAATCGATTCTGTTATATACATATTGTTACGACTAACTATGGAACGTTCTGGAAAAAGCGTTTGCGCCGACCGAAAGCCTCGAACGATTAGTGTCAAAGGAAATTAGTCCGATTTGTTCAAAAATAATGCCGATTAGTCCTTATGTCTACAACATAGAGTTTACATTTCAATAAAAATAGCAATAAAAATTTTAATGGCTTGTTTACATTTTCTGGTAGATTCAAAATACATCGAGGCGTTTGGCGCCAAGTATAAATAAGAGTTCGGCCGATCAGTTCGTTAGTGGTGTGACAAAAAGCGATATGAAAGCGACTCTTCGGAGCTTTTGCAAAGTTATCTGCGACAGTGAACCGACGACACATTGACGACTTTTGGTAAGTTTAACGGTTTCATCATACAAGTCTAGTGATTTTGGCAGTCATCTAGGTTAGTTTCTTTCGCTCATACACGGCATTTACACTCACCCCGCACGTAACAATATAATGAAATCGTAAACGAGCAGTGTCTGTACATACATAAAATATTTAAAAAAAACTATTTGTGCACTTTGTACTAATGTTACCGAGGTGTTATTTTTTTTGGAAATTTTGTCTGTTTATCTGTGCGTTTGTGCACCCTAATTTCAGAAACAGCTTAACCGATTTGAATTCCGTTTTCCTGATGTATTATAGCAAGCTTCCCGTAACATTTTGAGTTTGTTTCAATCCAATTGGTTTACAAACAAAATAGTTACGTGCTATACCGAATACAACTCGTACGAAGTTGCGGGCTTAGCTAACCCTAAATAAAGTTTAAAAAGTATACACACCTGAACGGAATTCCATACTGCATCTTGGGCGGTAGAACCGTTCATTACGACACCAATGAGCGACCAAAGTTGAGTGGTTAAGGAGCGCTTGCCATAGCGCTCTGGCTCTAGGGTGCCTGGTTATATTCAGGGCAAATTTTGGAATGATGTGATTCAAAAGTGATCCCGTTTTGGATTACCAGGATTTCGCCCCCAATCCGTTATATGGTTATCCTATAACATAAGCCTGTAAGTGCTTATTTGTAGGCCATACAATTGGTGTGATTAGTCTTGGCGATTTATTTATTACGCCCCCGGCTACGCACGAGGTTGAAATTTTCAAAAATCCTTTCTCAGTGGATTCTCTACATATTATAAATTGAAGCTCTCCGTATCTGTCTGTTTCTCCACTAACTTCTTGTAAACCACCCAATGGATTTTGACACGATTTTAACTAATTTTGTAGAAATTTTGTAAAATAAAATGCATCTTGTGGGTTTGTACGTCATTAAATAAACCCATGCTCCAAATTTCAGCTTTCTAGACTTAGTAGTTTTGGCTGTGCGTTGATAGCCAGTCAGGACCAACAATGTTATAAGTATAATTAATAACTTAATTTAAATTTTTGGTGCCATCCATCGCCTAGCTTCCGTTGAGCGAGATGATCGCTGAAATGGCACTCTCAGTGATATAGACGCGGTGACGGCAGTGACAACAGGGAGGGAGCGTTCGACATCCTCATTAATATAGGAGGGGAACTGATATACTAATAGCTAGGAACACTGTACGCTTCAAGGTAAATCATTTTAAAACGTCAACTCTGTGATCCGAAATATTTGGGACACATCATTTATGTGTCCCAAATATTTAAATAATTCCTATTAATTCATTATAGTAAGAAAATATGTTCGGTTTATATTATATGCCACTGAATGAGAAACATAGATGTTAACGCGGTGGTTGAGTTGCGATAGTCTGTTGCCAATTGTAAAAAATACGATGGCGAAATTCTTTATCGCGTATTTCTTTATCAGGAAGAATTTTAATTATTAAAAGAGAATAATATACAGATTTTGTGCGACTTTGTAACGGTCTACTCTATGGAGTTTTGTATCCGTGTCGCGAGACAAAAGAATCAGTGATTTTAGTTTCGATTTATGTGGAAGCGTCGAATGACCGCCGATTGAGTTTTTTTGTGGAACAATATTTGCACTAAAGGCATTTTGAAACGCCTGAGGGGAGAACGAACAGTGGCGCGTAATACTTCTTCTCTTGCAGCTATCTCTTTCAGATTCCAACCCGGGCCCTCAAGGTTGGAAATGTAGCCGAAGAGGGTCCGCGAAAAATTTTGATGAGTCCTTTTTTTTAGTAGTCTAGTATTCATATTTAATGGTTGATTTGGCCTAACAAATCTGATAGCAGAGTTTGTTTATTCTGGGCTCTACTAATCGTATACATTCGCATTTATTCCGACAGGAGTAGACGCAAACAAAATATAATAGCACTATTTAGCTAAATAGACAAATAATTGAATTATGTTAACTTATTAACTTTAGCTCCTCTATCTATATATTGAAAGAAAGAAAGAAAGCATCTTTTATTCCTCTAATAAACACAATATACATATATGAACAAATAATAATTATAAACAAACAAATATATGAACAAGTAAGAAGAGGAAAAGGAACATACATACAAATTTGTCATAGAAAATTAAATAAAAAAAGTAGCTTGTTACTTCCGACGCACGACTCGAGTTTACTCCTTTAAATGTATATAATTTTTCTCGTGTCAATAAATAATTGCTTTATAATTATTATTTAGTTACATTCTACATACTCAGATGTCACGTGTTCCAACAAAAATTATGTTAGTTGCGTTCGATATACACAGATGTCACTACGTTTTATAAGTTCAAATAGTTTATTTTTTCGACGACAGTGTTGTCGAAAATATTAGTGCCGATATTACTGCGAAACGCAGTTTGCGCTACCACTAGCAAGACCCAGGCCAGAGATAACTTTTGAAAAAGTTTATTTCCAAAGTTGGCCCTGTCGGGAATAGAATCCGGGACCCCTAAGAAAATCACCTTAACCACTCGACCAATGGAATTAAATTGAAAACAACACATAACATTAATATTGAATAAAATCTTAGCGAAACCAAACCGCACTTCCTGAAATTCATCTTTTATAACCGCTTTGACATTCAGCGAATTCTAAAGTTACTTGGGGAAACGGCATTTATGTTATTGCCAGATTCAGAGTACAAAAGTGAGCCTTTAAAATGGCAACACTTGCGAACAATGCTTAGGTACCTATTGTTGCTCTCCTTTTTACGTTTCAATAAAAATTCTCATTTTTCACTTTCCATTGATGCTTATATAGCCTCATTTCCTCTGTTATACGAAATAAAAACACCGAAATAGAATTTTATTGTATAGAATCAGTTTGAAAACATAAGAATTACATTTTCACGATGTTTACGAAAGCTTATGGAAACCGTGGGTCGTGAAATAATTTTTAATGTACAGGTAAAATTTAAGGCTTCAGTTTTTTTTTTGAAGTATATAGCTAGTACTAAGGTCGCCGGAAATATTTCGCCTATAGTAAAAAATCAAATATAATTATACTAAAATCTAATTAATTAACAAATTTTTACATTATAATAAGTTATTGCACAATAATCAAATGACTAACTAATACGTAATACATGGCAAATAAAATCAACTTTTCAATTTGAAAAATAATTTTTAATTTCCTTATTAAGAAAGTTCTTATAAATTGAAATAGATAAATATAGTTTTAATACAAAATAATACTTTGAAAGAGGTAGGTATTAATATTCTTTTTTAAAAATGGAACGGTAAGGTTCCCGAGTGGAGGCCACGGGCTAGCAGGCACAGCGTAGGACGTCCTCCCCCAAGGTGCACAAGCGATCTGATATTAAGGGCCGCGGGTCGACGGTGGATCCAGGCTGCTTCTGATCGGTCCTTTTGGAAAATTGGGGGTGGAGGCGGAGGGGTGCGAAAACTTTGTCCAGCAGTTGACGTCCTCCTGCTGAGATTTTTTTATTAAGGTTAAGGGCGACAGACATGGAAGGTGGCTTCCATCGCCTAACACAAGCAACGCCACAGGTGCTGCGAGTGCGCTGCAGACCATAGTAGGATTGAGGATAAGAAATAAGGAGGGTGATAGGGTAATGGGCTCTGGCATCCCTTACCCACTCACCTAAACAAAACAGCACATATGCTGTTATTTCACTGTGCTCTTCTGTAAGGGGGTGATCACTGCCACCAGACGGGCTGCCCAAAAATCTACGAAACAGAGTTATGCCCTGCCACTAGTTTCCAAATCCAGACCAGAGCCAACTTTTAAAATTTCATTTCCATACTTGACCTGGAATCGAACCTAGGATCCCTAAGACAAAGCGTCAAGGCGAGCACCCTAACCACACATAAATCTAAGAAGATCTAAATAAAATGATCAATTTATACAAATATCCCTGCTGTGGTGAATAAACGTATACTGGGCCAAAGTATGCTTTATTTTGGCTATCACCTTTATTTCGAATGTGCAAGGAATTATCTAACAACATTTTGCCTAACACTGATTTTCCACTGGCTTTCTCTTTGATATTTATTTCGGACTCGCGTTGAATCATCGTTGGGAAAATAAAATAAATTGCCGCTGAGAGAAGAAACGACCGTCAACTAAGCGATTTTTATTATTCACCATAAATCTCTTTTGATAACACTTTTTAAGATATTTTATAGGCATAAGAAAATTGGTGTTTTATTTTGACTAAAGACGCCTTTGAGTTTAATCTATTTGATACAGTCTAATGATTTAGAAATACAATTAAAATTATTACTTATTTTAGCTGACCTTCCTTAATTCACGTCGTCCGTCAGTATACATTTTTATCTTTTTATTTAATACAAATCTTGCCTCCGCCGTTCTCTTATAAGCCTATTGTCCAATGGCTTGATCAAGCCGATTGGATGGGGTATGTGTGTCATTGTGTACGAGAAGTTTGGCTGTCAATCCAAACGCATACACCATTCAATCGTATCATGCCGATTGGACGATAGGCTTGCTCGTGTGTGGGTGGCATAACATTGAATACTGTGATTGTAGCTCAATGAAAGCCAAGTATAGCTTGGCGTTAAAAGCCCACAGACGCTCACTGCTGGACATAGAACCCCATAAATAACACAACTAGCATAGCCCACTTTAATTGTTTTTTCATGAACGGTTGTCACACTGTCAACCTATCAGCGTCCAGCGCACGTCCAGCGTCCGTTGCAGTAGGTAAATATTTTTGGAGTTTACTCCTTAAGAATCGATTTTCATATAAGGCTCCCGGTATGGAAATTTTATGAGGAGTAAAATTCATAGAAGCGTTAACTAAAAGCGTTATGTTCTTCTAAGCAGTTCTACCCAAATACGATAGATGGCGCATCAATAGTGTTATATTTTTGAGTTCACCAAGCAGTTCTACTCGAATCCGATAGTTGTCGCCGCTTCACCTAATAGGCTAGTTGACAAAATTTGGAAATTAGTTTAAAACTATAGATTAGCATCTATTTCACCACAAAAATATATTATTTTAAGAAAAATAGGTCTTTTACGTACATTAGTATTTGGAGTTTTTAGAAATGAACTTGAAATTGACCGCGAAAAAGGCCAAGACTGTCAAACCTCGCGAAACAGTCGTGTTTGTTTATGACAATCAATTGTGTTTTTTAATAAATAATGAATTCCTCGTATTATAAATACTGTATGTACAGTGTCCCAATGTAAAAGTGCAACGATAAAAACGCCAAACAAATTATTCGTATACGTTCCAAACAATAAACAAATACGAAGAAAGTGGTTAAAAATGGCAAGGAGGCAATATGCTCTTACTTTATCAACTGATTCCACAAGTACACACACTTTTTTTTAAATTTTATCTTACTATTTGCTCAGAGCATGCTGTTACAACAACCAAACATCCCAGTCTTCTTCCTGGTTGTTATTTTACTCGTTCTTGTGGTGGAAGTAGGATTTGTTGGGAAATCAAACAAACTCCTTGCGGAAAATGTATTTCTTTTAATTAATGATAAGAATTTTCATGTAATGACACTTTAAGGGACTTCTTTTATTTTAAAATGTCTTAACTGAACTGATACTAACACAAATATTCAAGAAAAGCTTCTGTAATTTTGTATACCTTACGAAAGAGGTGATAACGACGTCTTTTCCTAAATAACTTAATACTTACCTACCTAAAATTAAATTGAAAAGTGGATATGTAAGGAATGATATCATATTTAAAGTAAATTAGCAATGTTCGCCATAATTAATCAATGTCGAAAGTGTATATCTTGGCTCTTGTCGTTGCTTAATTAATTTAACAGTGCTTACTTACTAATCTGTTGAAAGCTTTGCTATTGACAGCTTTCGAGACATTAATCATTTTTTTAACTACACTTTAAGTATGCAAATATTCAGTTAGTGGTTTTTATGTATTTTTTTTAATATCATGTATGTTTATTGAAACAAATTATGTTTTATTAATTAATTTTTGAACACGCAGTTTCCTTTAATGTAGGTGATGAGGTTTTCCATTTCGTGCATCACTGTTCCGCTTTTACTGGCGCAATATCTAATATTTGTACTAGTAGTGCTATCATATTTTATTATATTTATATTAAGTTGTACTTACCAATGTTCATATAAGATAAAGTCTTATCACGTCTTTTACTTACTTGGCTACTATCAAGCCTAACAGAAGCAATAAATATTTTAAATGTGAGCAATACTTTACAGCAATATTACTGCACCTCTATAAAATTTATTGCGAGTGTAAAATAACAAAGTTTCACAACTACAAATGCTTGCTAACAAAAATTTTACAGGCGTTTATGTACGTTAAAAGAAATGTAGCTGCAATGATATAGACTGTTTCTTTGAAAATATACAAGACATATTATAGGCAGGCCGTCTGCCAGCAATAACCATCGCCTTACATGAACAGCGTGTTCGCTTTTGTGTTTCGGCTTAGAGGTGTCAAAGATCATTCCTCTATCGCATCCTTCCTTATTTATCCTATCATGTTGAGCATAGCACTGACTTCGTCCCTAGTCTTGCTTGTGTTTATAGGCGACGGAGATATCTAGCTTCAAGTCAGCCTTCCTGCCAACCTTTACAAATAAGACATAAGTAGGTACAGGTAATGTCAGTTATTTCCAAACATATTATGTATCATATTATTATGCTCTCCCCGTGCTTAGGTGTATGAATGCATTTCATGTGATTTTTGTTGTTTGTTCTCATTCTAAGACTTTGTGTTTGTTTAATTGTTTGATCTGATTGTTTAATTGTTTAATACTGAAAGGAAGTTATGTATTTTGCATTTATGTTGTTATGTTTTCTTTTCTTTTTGTTTTATGTTTATAAACTATTTAAATCTAAATTTTTACTTTGTGCTACTTTTTGATAATTGATGTATTCACCTGTAAAGGCGTATCTGTTGGATCTAGATTTTACAAGTGTATAACATTTTTGTAACTAAATACTGATATTGTCGCTGGTGTTATTTATTTATTTATTTATTTATTAGGAAATTGCATTAGAAAGAAGAAACTTTTATAGGTAAATTTTGACATACCTACCTCTATTTCTTCATATCTCTGGGATCTGTTTATTCTTTATAAATAAATATTTCCATGATACACGTGCACATTATGTATTCTCTTCAAAAATAAACCATAATAACTAATATAAATAACAATACATTTTCTATATTAAAATAAAACCACCAAACTTAATTTTCTTTTACGGTCTCGCCATCCATTCTTGTTTTTATTTATTTTCACGTCAAATCAAAAACAACTAAGTATTTTTTTTCTAATTCGATATTTTTGAAAATCAAACCTATTTAGTTGCAGCCAGTATTTAAGTTCAAAAATTCATTAACAGAAACTAGATTTTTATGATGTTTGTGATGTGTGTGTGTTGAAATATGAATTTATGTGGGTATGACTGAACGGGTGACGCAAATTTGTAGAAATTTAGTGTTCCAAGGGTATGATTACATTATTACTAGCTGCATCGTTTCTCAGCCCATCGCATATCATCGCATGACCGCGTTATTACTATTACTTAGTCTTCGCTTAGCGTTCTTTTTGACTTTTTTTAATTTTTGTTCGGCTTCTAAGGGTCATAGCGTGTTGATAATTAGCCTATAATCTTCCTCAAGATTGAGCTGTCAAATGCATTTTTTAAATCCGACTAATTTAGAAGAAAAGTTTAGCACATTCAAACAAATCAACTATTCAGCTTCTTATATTAGTATAGATGTTATTCTAACAGTATAAATATGTTTCTCGCTAGTCTAGTAATTGCAGTGTTGTACTCACAGTGAAAAAAGAACAAGGTAAAAACAATTCTAGTCGAGTGCCAACATTTCCGTACTGTTGGTTTGGAAATTGTAATCATCGCGCTCTAGTTATTTCCTGAGTAAAACCAGTTTTTTCCTGTTTATCAATTTATGAGGACACAACTTCGACACAACATCACATAAGGTTTGATGTTCGTCCTAGACACGATATACTGACCCATTTTGAATAATAATATTCAACGTTCCACTTATTTCTACCGGCAGTGATAGGTTTTCATTTAAATATTTACGAGATATTATTCTAACAATCAAAAACAGTTTTCTATCAAATTTCCTCTCTGTCTGATGACATTACTCTGTCGTAAGACAGGCTGTCGATCCATTTGAAGAAGGCTACCATCGTCTATCAACACAAGCAACGCCACCAGTGCTGTCATCTCTTACCCACTCACTTAAACAGCATACGTGCTGCTGTTTCACGGTGGTCTTCTGAAAGGTGGTTTTGCACCGGTCTGCAGTCTGTCTAGCCACTGAAAATTATACAGGTTTTAGTCTCTCTTTCGAATATTGCTAGTCTTCTCAGACATGAAGACTAGCAATATTCGAAACTGAAGATTTATGATATTTTACTTCATATTAGACAAAGCGACTATTATTTTTAATACAATTTTCTATCTACTATCTAACTTGCGTAAGTCATGGTGGTATCCGAATGATCAAAACAATAGACTATTATAGCTTCATTCTTTATGTAACATGCAATAAAGACGTAATTTAGAAGAATGATAAGACTGATGTGATAGAAACGTACCTAATTTATAAGACTTATTCCCTTTCTGTCAAATATTTATGAAAAAAAATATAGGAATCTAGTGCGATAAAGGTGGTGAATTAATTAAAATTAATATTAATGATTTCCTTTGAAACGAAAGGTAAAAATGTTTTCCTCGACAGTCGAGAACCCATAGAAATATCTAATAAACTGTGCCGAAACTCGCACTGGTTTCGCCCTTCAACAAATCACATGCTTCACAATATTACCTATTTATTATTATAACAATTTTTTTGATGTGATTTTATGAAATATATTTGTAAGAATTCTTGAATGAAAATCTGTACTTGATAGTGAGCTTATAATATTAATAAAATATTGAAGCTTAGCTAAAAACAGAATGGGTTAACTTAGAAAGCTTAATGAACTCTAAGAAATAACAATATAATAAGTACGTAATATTTGTTTGTTCCATTTGAATGAATATAGGTGGATTCAGTCGCCTATTATCACAAGAAACGCCATAGGTGTTGAAAATGCGCTGTCGACCTTAATAGGATAAAGGATAAAGAGTTTAGGAGGGGATAGCGAAATGGTCTCTGGCCCCTCTTACTCACTCAGAGAAGCATAGCTTATTCTAACATTAAGCTTGTCGTTATTTCATGGTAGTTATTTCATGGTAGGGTAGTCACTGCCGCTAGACCTGTAGCTCAATTTTTCACTGCAAAACGCAGTATGCCTCGCCACTACAAAAATATTAGTTTATCTAATAAAAATATTCTAATTCGTCTACAGAAATATTTATAAATTTTAAAACTGACAAAGGATACGTAGAAAGAACATGGTATTGTTACGTGCGGGGTAAGTAAAAATGCCGTGTAATGGTGAGAGGAGTCGATTTATTCCAGCAGATATCACCAGGCTTCTCGATTGAACCTTAACGGCCATCTCGCCAATGTCGTTGCTAATTCGTTCAATGTGTCGCTAACTCACTGTTGCAGAAGTTTTCGCAAAAACTCTCAACTGTCGCTTTCGTATCGCGAACCGTAGCATACTGCCCCTCGAGCGCATGTACCCGTTTTTATATTCGCGCAAAGACAGTCTGGATGGTTTTATAAAGTACTCGAAGTTTTCACTGTGTGATGCTGTGTGAAAAGTTTCTATCTTCTATTCGGTTAATCTATCGGTTCTGGAATGGTGCTTCGGTTCCTGGAATATGAACCCTATTCGTACCGTAATATGAACTTAGTCGTAACCGTAAAGACCAATTTCCATTTGCAGTTGTTTAAAGGGGCGTGGTCACTATCCATTATTAAATATTACATCTAACTCACCGAATTTTTCATGCCCCCAACGCCAACCCGCGTTCCTTCGAGAAAGTTCTATGGCCAACCTTAACAGTATTATATAAAACAATTTTATATAAAATATGACTATACTAAATTATGTAACTGGTATTCCGAAAATCAAAGATATCAGAAAAAAAGCCATTTAAAGCAAGTATAACGAGAAGTCACCTGTGGCTTGGTTTGTGTGGCAATATTTTATCTAGCGGACATTCCACAAGTTTCAAGCTTCATCGCATTACAATACCAATCTTATTGAGTACCTAAATAAGTGTGTGATAAATCAAATATTAATAAAACTTTTCCGATGTGATTCAAAGTGGATTAAAAGTCCCTAGATGTTGAGTCGAATTTCGTTTTCGGTTTAGTGATTGATTTGGAAAAGTTTAATTAGTTTAGCCCTAGTCGAAAAAGGTTTTGTGGACGCGTATTAACCCATGTTAATAGTAAAAGTTCTCTATACCAAATTCGAGTGAGGTGTGTCAATACAACTTATATACTTAAGCATGGTATTTACTGCAAATGATATTTCATTTATACCTACATCATTTACACAAACTTCAATAAGAAGAAAATCATGATCATATTCTTTTAGTTATTTTTACAGTTAGTTCTAGAGTTTAGAGCAATATAAGTTACCAAGCAACTTTTCTGATATTATTTTTAAACATTATGTATGTTACATGAGTGTCTTATGAAATCTTATGAATATCTTGTAGTCTAAGATCCCACCGTAAAATTTTGCCACGACGTGGTATGACCCCATCTGTAACTTTTTATTATTTATTTCAATCCCATTACGATCAAATAACAGATAGGTGCAGAATTTTACGGTAGGATCTTACACTATTGGGTCAGTAGACTTAATTCCACCTGGAGGGGTTATCTTTTGAAATCTTTGTCGATTTGATAGTTAAGGGCTTCACTGAGGCAAATGACATTTACAATAGAACTCGCTGGCGGCGGCGACAATTCAACAGGCCTAGAAATGTTTTTTTTTTTTTGTTTTTACCATTAGAACAATACACAAAAAAAAGATTATTAATACAATTTTTAAACTGACATTAACTTATTAATAGGTACAGGATTCACATGCGTGCAATAACTTTTTTTGTGGAGTTAACGAAAATTCTAATTAATATAATTGGTTCTTCACATATTAATTTTTTTCAAAGCAATTGTCTTGTCTATTTCTTGTAACATCTTCATTAAACAATGGATATTTTTAGTATTTAGCGTTTGTCCACCTTAAGATAATATGGTTTCATTTAAAAGACACAATTATTTTCTCTCAACTAAGCTCATTTTCTCTCAATTTCAGTTGTTAGCTGGTTTTTTAGTTTTTTAGTTAGATTTAGTTATGTATTTAGTGCAAAATATGATATTTTTGTAAATTACGATGTACCTTCTTCATTTACATAAATTGATACATAGGGATGCCAGAGCCCATTTCCCTATCCCGTTAAGGAATTATGAAGTCAAGTCGGCAGCGCAATTGCAGCACATGTGTCGTTGCTTGTGTTAAAGGCGACGGTAGCCACCTACCATCAAGTGGACCGTCAGTCAGCTTGTCTGTCGTCCTTAACATAAAAGAAACATGATCATTTTCTTTAATCCATTATTATTGTACTAAAGTGATTAAAAGTATAAAACCAAATTATGTTTTCAATTAAATTTACTTACTCTACTGCAATTCGAAGGGAATATTTGAATCAACTTGAGAATCCAACCGAAAAAATATGGTATGTAGATGTAATTAATAATAATAATTATTATTATTAATAATCTTTATTTGCTTTTATCGTGGGTAATAGTAATTACCAGGTGGAATTTAATATTATATATAGTTCCAATATGATCAACCAAAAGCATTCGGCATGCAAATATATTATTGTTACGGAAATTAATCATGTATGAAAGTGAAAATGTATGGTTTCATTAGCATGGAAATAGTATTTAGAACAAAAAAATAATTAATTATTGGTAGTGCATATTGTGAGACAACCTAATATAAACCTAATATACGTTCGAAACATATTTTTTTCATACTAAAAATTCCCCTTTGAATTTCAGCGAGGTCTCGACTTAAAATCCGATTTATAAGCAGAAAAATATAACTTACCTATATAGTGTTTCAAAGACTTCCAGGAAAATGCTTGAACAAAAAGCTGAGAAATATATGTTGGCATTGAGTAAGATTGCGAATTTTATTTGATCCTATCTTGCAGAAATATAATAAATAAATAAATAATATTATTATCTTAAACTCTAGATTTAGTTTAACATGCTCAATTACCTTTTACAATTACCTCAATTACCTACTACAAGACACAAAGGTTACTAAAAGTTTATATGATTCATGTTAATGTCCGTTACAATTCCATGAACATTCTGTAGATCCATCGTCTTCAGCGGGAACTTCTGGTATTTTTTGATGAATGAAAATGTTCAGCAGGATACCTAGAATTTTTTTTTTATGTTAAGGTCGGCAGACAGGCTGACGGTCCACTTGATGGTAGGTGGCTGCCGTCGCCTATAACACAAACAACGCCAAGCTGCTACAAGTGCGCTGCCGACTGTAGTAGGATTAAGGATAAGGGATTAGGAGTGGATAGGGAAATAGGCTCTGGCATCCCTTACTCATTCACCGAAACACAACAGCACACGTGCTGTTATTTCACGGTGGTCTTTCGTAAGGGGGTAGTTACTGCCGCCAGACGCTCTGCCCAAATGACTGCGAAAACGCAGTGTGTCCTGCCACTACTTTCCAAATCCAGACCAGAGCGAAATTTGAAAAGTTGATTTTTCAAAGTTGACCCTGCCGGGAATAGAACCCGAGAATCCTAGAACAGAGCGTTAAGGCAAGCACCATATTTTTGTACAGATAAATCACGATCTGTACAAAAATAGAGATTCAGTTATTGCTCCTGGCGTGGCTAAAAAATTTTTTCTTTGTGATGCCCAAGTGTACTAAAATGAAAAGTAAATATGTTGTAGTTTACACCGGTTTTTTATACAAATGGATGCACATGATATCCTTTTATTTCTGTCGTTTGTAAATGATAATACGCTATAATAATTTCTTTCTTGGCATTACTAATCATTTTCAACACTAATGTACAGTACAGGGAGCCAATTCTCGCACCTTTGATATAATATCAAACTCGATATTTATCGAAAAAACATGGCGGATATCAACTAATCTCGATATTCGATATTTATTCTCATGATATCAAATGTAATATTTATCCAGTGTCAGCACTCGATACGCAACGAGTGGTCAAGCGTAGCCGATACAAAAAATTTTTTCTTCTTTTTTAATCTTTATTTAAAAGCTTTTCCCTTAAGGACATGTCACCTCATGTGAGCAGACCGAGCATACCAGACACGTATGATACTGAGGGTCTTAAGTCGATTGAGTAAATTATAAACTTTGAGCTTATTTGTTCAGAGGCATTGAAAATTCATTGTTTATAATTGACAGGATAAAGGAATAATCCCTGAAGGTCTATTACTTTCTCTAAAACAGTTAATTCGGGGTATACCTAACCATGATAAATTATGGATCTAACAAAATTTAAGCGATTAGGGTCGAACAAGGTAACACTGTGTTAAATACACAATAATAACGTACCGATGTTTTGCTTTATTAATAATATATTAGTTTGGATATTCGTATCTACGGATTCACCCCTTATCGAAACTTTACGATAACGGTTAGACGAGAGCTTTCCTGATATTAGGTATATGTTGTACAGTTAATATAATAAAACAATAGATGCACAAAACAGAAAAACCTCTCCATTGGACGCATTTTCATAACGACATGTTTTCTTTTTTTATTCTACATTATTGAAAGCAGATGGCTAAAGAAATCACTTTTTATTAAGTTAATTTTAGTCTATGGCAAAAACAAATTTTCTGTTGCAGCGGGAGATTACAATTCTAAAAGGATTGAAATTTTACCTATGTGGCCTAAGATCAGATCACTGAAGACGTGGACTGTATCTTTCACGATTTATTTTCTGTTTACTTTGTCTTTTTGAGAATATACCGTAGGAAGAATGTGGAGACAAAGGAATAAGATGCACTTACTTCGTTGGCTGATGGTGCAGGAGTATTCACCACGGCATGGATAATGTAACCACTTGCGGCGTCTAACACTGTACAACACTTGGTTCACTAGCTCAATTACATTTTACCGCTGTCCACGTCGAACGATTCTTAATAAATGCGCAAATAGGGTTTATTCTTATAATAACTTAAATATAAGTCATTTTCTGGTATTAGTATTGGTTTGCAGTTTGCTTAATTTCACAATAAAAAATGATCATAAAGTAAGGCAACTCACATCTATACTTACTAATATTATAAAGCTGAAAGTGAAGAGTTTGTTTGTTTGTTTGAACGCGCTAATCTCAGGAACTACTGGTTCAAATTAAAAAATTCTTTTTGTTTTGAATAGTCCAGTCCATTTATCGAGGAAGGCTATAGGCTATATAACATCACACTATGATAAATAGTATTATATATAAGCAGTGTCCAGTACCGCGCGCCCTACGCGCACGCCGCCGCCGTATGGGCCGCAGCGAAGCGTGGCCGAGTTCAGCTAGTTCATTATAATTTTTTTTCTATTTATTATTATGTACTTACTCTCTTTCGTTTCTCTTTCCGAACAGAAACTAACACAATAATAAATGATATTCACTTGTACTGCTTCTTAAACAAAAATGCATTTACAAATTCGTGTAAATTTTTTTTACACAAACCTTTTGATGGCGTAAATAAATAAATAAATGAAAAACCATTCGTTTAATGCCATTAATGGTGATTAAAATTTTTCGAGTAGCAACAAAGAATATCAGTGTGTTATGCCATAGCTAGTGAGGTAACAAAAATATAGTAAATTAAATTAAATTAACAAAAAGTCTAAGTGCTTTGTTATTTCTTATTCAATACTGAGTACATGGGACATAAATTTCAAATTGCATTTATAACATTATTTTCTAAACGCCTTAAAGCCTGCGTAAATTGCTACTATGCATCCTGCTGCTATAATAAAATTAAAAAAATCCGGAGAACCACACACACACGAATGTTCTTTCCTAGAAAATATATAAGAAAAACATTAAACAAATTTCATTGCGATAGTTTTCTATAAGGCAACCAAGACATATCAGGTCTGAAGCAAAGATAATATTTACAATGCTTTAAAGCATTGTAAATATGTATTTTCAAAATAATAGTTATTATGAACTTATCAAACATTGTTATAACGATTATACTTATGTATTAAATACTAGCGGTCCGCCCCCGGCTTCACCCGTAGTGCAATTTTTATATACTAAAACATTCCCCGTTTATCCTTCTTTCCATTAGTGAAAACCGAATTAAAATCGGTCTACCCGTTCACGCGTGATACCGTGACCAAGGGAAGTAGGGATTCATTTTTATATATTAACTAGCGTTCCGCCCCCGGCTTCGCTCGTGATGCAATTTTTATATATAGGTATATAAGAACATTCCCCGTTTATCCCTTTTTCCATTAGTGAAAACCGAATCAAAATCGGTCTACCCGTTCACGCGTGATGCCGTGACCAAGGGAAACGGGTATTCATTTTTATATATAGAGATAGATAGATAAATATTATTATAACAAATATATAATTCGTATCACTCACTTAGGCATTATAAATAATATATTTATCAAATTGTAAATAGTAGGTATAGGAGTCCAAGAATTTGTTCAATTGTTTGTTTTCTTTTGGTAGACTTTACATTTTATACAAGACAGAAAATCTAGCGAAGTCTACAAAAATAAAAAGAAGGAAAAATACAAATAAAAATTACCTTATAAAAATAAAGATTAAAGTTAAAACACATATTGCTGTAATACCAATCAGTAATCCTTGTAATGCGACTTCGAATAGCCCTCGAAGAACCCTCTCTATAATTGCCATTGTTACCTCCACCGCGGCAAAAATAAATTTAAATGGGTCCATTCTTGAAGATCTTCATATCAATCATGTCCCGAAATTATACCGAGCAGGTTCATGCATGGCTATAACTCTTCGCTTGATGCAATAATTGTTATTTATTACACAGTTTTTACAAATTTCACTCCCATTTCTCATTTCTAAACTTGAACATAGTTACTTATTATATTATTAATAAGTAAAATAGATTATTATTTGATAATTATATAGGAATATATCATTTTGTGACAGTATGTGATAAGTGTATAGACTTTATTTTGCCACACAAATTAACTAGATATTCTGGCATTTAATTCAAATGACGTTTAAAAATATTTTAAAAAAGCGTAATATATGCTTTAATAAGGTTGCATGAGTCTGTTGTTCTTTAATCTATTTTTATAAGTATAAATCTTTCTTGACATATAAAAATCAATCGCCGTGCATTAGTCTCGCAAAAACTCGAGAATGGCTAGAAATATTTTAATTCGGTTTTCACTTATGGAAAGTGCGATAAACGGGGTAGGTTTGTATATTGAAAATGGGCGAAGCCGGGAGCGGGTCACTAGTATTTTATAAGTTCTTTCCATACATACCAGATACTTTTCATTACACTTTTCATTATTTAATCAATATTAAAATAATTATGAAACATTTGGATTTTACCCCCAAGAAATTCCTAACTTGATAGACGTGCAAATGTCAAAAGTAAAAAAAATGTTTGGACCGAGTATACTAACTGACGATATTGAGAGTGTCACGACATAATTACGTCACAAAAATGGCGGCCAGGCGCATTAGAAATTTGCGGGATTATATACCTGATCAACGTAACGCAGCATTTCTCAATACTGGCAATATAAATAATAAAGTATGAACGAATTTATGACATAAAGTATGAACGCCTTCGTTATGTACGGTAAATTTTCAGGGTAAGATTATTTTATTCATCAAAAGTTGGTGACGCTTAGGCAAGAACTGCCTGTTGTCGCTGTTAGCAAAGCATTGCTCTAAATGATGGCGTAGCTGCCTATTCTTCGCCTCACTATGACTCCTTCATACCTTAAAAATCATAGGCTACTCGCCTTCCCCATCACCCCTTTACCCCCCTCCATACAAATACATATATGTTTGCAATGAATAAACTCAAAAACTACTGGACCGATTTTAAAATTCTTTCTGCTATAGAAAGCTACATTATCAGCGAATATGATAGGCTACTCACCGTCCCCTAATCTCCGCCCTTTACCCCCTCCATACAAAATTGCCGTTTTCCACGAATAAACTCAAAAATAAAAAAAATAAAAAAATGTCCACCCGTGCGAAGCCGGGACGGGGACCTAGTTTTAAAATAAGATTAATGAAGCTTTTTAAGTTCTCTGTTGGCTCGTCTGACGACTCTCTATTTTTATGATGAAAGTAGTCATGAAGTATACTTCCATGATTTCTTTCATGCTACTTGAATCAGACTATATAAATATTGATTTTGATTAGAGTATTGATGCCATTGTCATATATATATAAAACGCAAAATCACTCATAGGGAACTATCACCCTACTGTTTTTAGGCGTGGTTATGCAATGAACGGGAGTAAACACAGAGGAAAAGAGGAAGAATGAGGAAATAAAAACTGAAACCAAGGCACAAATCTTAAAAATAAAAAATAAAACTTTTTTTTCATGTTAAGGTCGGCAGACAGGCTGACGCGGTCCACTTGATGGTAGGTGGCTACCGTCGCCTATAACACAAGCAACGCCAAAGCTGCGACAAGTGCGCTGCCGACTGCTGTAGGATTAAGGATAAGGGATTAGGAGTGCATAGGGAAATAGGCTCTGGCATCCCTTACTCACTCGCCGTAACACAACAGCACACGTGCTGTTATTTCACGGTGGTCTTCTGTAAGGGGGTGGTTACTGCCGCCAAACGGGCTGCCCAAATGACTGCGAAAACGCAGTGTGCCCTACCACTACTTTCCAAATCCAGACCAGAGCCAAATTTGAAAAGTTGATTTCTAAAGTTGACCCTGCCGGGAATTGAATCCGGAACCCTAGAACAGAGCGTTAAGGCATGCACCCTAACCACTCATCCAACGGACTCGTCAAACTGGAAGCGGACAGGACATTAGACAAGTGGTTTAATCTAATAACTCCCTGATACCCCAGAGAAGGACACAGGAGCAGGGGAGTACAACATATGAGATTGGCAAATGATTTGAAAAAGGTAGCGGAAAATTGTGGACTAGGAAAACTAGAAACCGGAAAGAATGGAGAGATTTGGAGGGCAAACAAATAAGCAAATATATGTATGTTAAAATATACCTAAACTTTATAATAGAAAAGAAAAACAAGTGTAATATGTACTCTTATCTATATCTATACATGTAATAAAAACATAAACATAAACAATAAATATTCTTTCAATATAATTTTTGTGTTTTTGTCTGTGCGTTAGTGCACGCTAATCTCAGAAACGGCTTAACCGATTTGAATGCGGTTTTCACTAATGTATTGGAAAAAGCATTCCGTAACATTTAGTTTTGTTTCATTCGAATCGAAAGTTACGCCTTATACCGAATACCACACCTACGAAGTTGCGGACTCCGCTAGTCTGAAATAAAGGCTTAATAATAATAATGTTATGCATGATTTATAAGGATTTGTGAGAGATTAGATGAGAGATTAGACTAAATTTTGTATTTATTTATATCTTATTAAAAAATAGATTTTTATTAATCATCACTAGTTACAATGAGTATTGAGGTCTAAAAGGATAGAAGACTGACCTGAGAACACCAATAGAAGTAGACTTACAAGTTAATGTTCGCCGTCTTCAGTGCTTTATGAAACATTATTTCAGACGGAACCGTAGCGGCTGAAGCATTCAACTTTTAATTACTTAATTAGTCATTCGAAGAGTAGAATTAAAACCTTTACCAACTTTACTATGGTAATTACAGAAGTGCTCGTTTTGATTCTGAATATTAACAATTTAATGTGTTTTCTCTGAATAAGCGTTACCTCTCTCATTTCCATTCGTAAATTTATAGGTCCTTTATTCAAATATACAATACTGGAAATTTTAATATTAAGCACTGGATTTTCCTTTATTAATTTTGTATAATACGTTCTCTTTCCTTTCTCTGTTCCTACTAATACATATATGTATCTATACAAATACTATGTTTTCATATAAATTGTATTTATATTTTTAACTGCAAATAAGTTTTGCAGCTAAAAGTATTAATTAAAAGTTGTTTAAACTTTTAATACAAATATTACTCCTAGTTTACGCGTAGGTACCTATATTATTTGGTGTCCACACAGAACTGGCACACATAATAAATCTAATATATAAAATTCTGGTGTCACAGTGTTTGTAACAAAACTCCTCCGAAACGGCTGGACCGATTTTTATAAAAAAAATTTCTACATTTGGTAGGTATGAGAAAATTATTTTTCGTAAAGTATCTTTCACCCTCCTACCCCTACTCTCCATTTTTTATGGCCAATTTAGCATTTTTGTATGATGAATATTAAAATAATTTAACGCGTCACTTTAACATAATTTTTTATGGTTCGACATGCACCTTTATAGACCATTGCAACTCAGAGGTCTGTATTTTTCCGTCTGCCCATATTAGACTTGATTTAATTAAATTTTGGCGATTATATGGGTGTAATAATACTCCGTAAGTAGTATGTACAGGAATGTGTATTTAATTCCAAAATTATTCTATTTATATAATATACAGTATTTACATTGGCATAACGATAGGCATTAGGTATGCGAAGACGTATGACCATAGAGTAAAGTAATATATATACGTATGTCTGTTGCCAGAGACAGCAAAACTGCGGTGTGCGCTTTATGTTTACTTGTATCCGCGCGCACACACTCCGAACCTATGTGAAAATACTAGGTATTTTGCCCCATCTTTTGCACCGCCGACGCCGGGGAGACAACATTTCGTCGAAAAGCCAATCAATCAATCAATGAAATTCAGAAGCTTTCGCTGTGACGGCTACTGCTGGCTCCCACTCATCCTCCGTCGTAAATCCAGCGATAGTGGTAAAATAAATATACAAAACCGCGCTAAAATCAGCTCTTTTCAGAGCTATTTCAATTTATCCGTTAATGGGTTGTTTATATATTTATTTCCAGACTCGCTCGGTACGGTAGCCTACAAATATCTTAATATTTAATTAGCAAATAAAGCGAATTATAAAATTAAAACACATGTATGTTTATGTTTATGTATAAAACATTAAAAATGTATATGTAATATAATATATATTTTATATTACATAATGCATATAATATTGTTAGAGGACTCGGCTTCGCCAATAACCGGCGACCACGTCGTCATCGTAAAGAGAGCGCAGCCTGCGCAGTAGAGATGTGCCAAATGATTACTTTGATGTAACCGTGACAATGATTACAGTTACTCTGAAGTACTGATTACAAATACTGGTTCCAGTTACTCACGGTTCCAGTTTACAAATTGGAATCATATAATATTAAAGTACCTACGAATACCTATTACAAGTAACTTGAATACAGTTAAAAAAAACGGATCGTTGGACTCATTGTAAATAAAATAATCTTCTACGTTGTTCAATCAAGGTTGTTTTTATTAATTGAAAAATGTATTACTTTTACTATTAGACTATCTATTACCTATTTACAATTTTAAATTTGCGTTTAGAAACATAAGTTTACTTTTTTTGTTTGTAAACGTTAGGACCTGTAAAATTACTAAAAGGCAGTTTAGAAAACGAATGGCTTCTATTCCGATTCCGAGTTGGTAATGGCTACCCGAAAGTGAGTGCAATGCAACGGATACTTATTACTGAATACAGATACTCTTTCCCCGAACGCAGTCCAAAGTACGGAACGAGTACTTGTAATCAGTATCTGGAAATTGCAGTAACGATTACAGTGGCACCAATGAAGTAGCGATTCCAAAGTAACGGTTACAGCACTTTTGACACACCTCTACTGCGCAGGCAACGAACGGCATTCATTCGGTTAAAGGCTTTGGGTTGCGACGGACGTTGCGCTTGCTTGTATCGGGTAGTTCATTTTTTTTTGTAATAATTATTATTTTTGATTGTAATTAAAATCTTGTGTCGAATCGAGTACTTCTTTTTGTATTTAATCTCAATCCTGATTCATAACAATATATATACATAATATATATGTTAATGTATATATAATGTGTATGTTATATGTATTAAACATTATATGGATTAATACATATGTACTAGCTTTTGTCAGCGAGATCGTTCCTGTATCTTTCCAAGGTCTTCGATCTACTCACACAAGGTAGCGACACTTAATAATTGTTTCTCTCGGGGCAGTCGCGTATTATGTTACGCCCTTACTACTTTTACTTGAAATCCGAATCGCGGTTATAAGCACGCCCCGAGTTGAATTCGCGTTGTACGCTGTCTTTATTTGTTTTTATTCAAATTTTGCTATAAAATTACATTTTATTATTTACACAAAACTTCCTAATTATTTTTTTATAAACTAAGAGCTATTTAATTTACTAAATTTAAGCTAAATAGCTAAATATATGTATATTAACTTATAAATATTATTAAAGATAGACAAATGGACCCTTATACTCAGTATTAACTAGGTATAAAAGGTCATTTCCTTATCCTTTCTTAACCGCTTATCCTTAATCTTACTATGGTCGGCAGCACACTTGCAGTACCTGTGGCGTTGCTTGCATTATAAATTAGACGACTGCAGCTACCGACCATCAAGTGGACCGTTAGATTGCCTGACCACCTTCACATTAAAAAAAACGGGACAAGTGCGAGTTGAACTCGCGTGAAGAGTGTTCCATACGATGTTACCTATCCGCACAATATTGAGTGATTTACCATGTTATTTTAATATCATGGACTTCTCATAGGTTTTCCTATAATCTATAAGTAGAAAACTAATTTATGTATTTTTTTCAAAATTTTCAGTAGTTTCGGAGATAAGGGGGGGGGGGATGGTCGGACAGACGGACACACGAGTAATCCTATAAGGGTTCCGTTTTTTTATTCGGACGTACGGAACCCTTTTTTTTTTTTTACAAGAGGAATCCATCATGGATACCCACCCGTCTGGGGACAGACCGGTGGGTTATGTCGGACTCCTGCCCCGAGATGGTAGTGGGGTAGACCTACCGACTAAACCTCTTGGCGTCCTTCTCATCCGCTATTGGTGAAGTTGCGAGGTCGGACGAGCACTCTTCCGCAACTCCACCGCGGAGGTCCGCATCCGGACACGGCTCATTTGGACGGCGCACCCGAGCTGCCAAGGTGCGACGTGCCTCTCAGGATGAAGCGGGCGGAAGAGTCCCCATCTACCGCCCTAGTCCTGTCAGGGGTCCAGGTGGCGGGCGTGCGCCAGCCGCCTGCGTCCTGTTCGTCGGCGACGGAGGGGATGGGACAGGACGTTGTCCTCTCGCTCTCTTTCCGCCGCCTCCTTCTGCGAGATGACATCTTCGCAGAAGGATTGGGACGTACGGAACCCTAAAAAAAATAAACCTTCTATGTGACCTTTAAGACAATTTTTATTTTTATAAAATGCTTAAGGTGGCTCAAATTTTCAATTTGATAATGATTAATATTATATCAAAGCATTAATGTATTATGCATCTATGCCTTACTCAAGAATCACTCTCTTGATAGATATAAACTGCACGAAATCCTTCAGTAGTTTTTAAGATCATTGTGATAATTTCAGCCATTGATTGTATAATCGTGTACTGAATAATAATTGTCCCGCGAATTATTTTTTTCTTTGAATATCTAGTTCTTAGCAGAATATCAAAGTTGTGGTCTGCTCCACAACTGTATACTGAGCCAGGGTTCCTTTTCCTCTTGTTAATATTTATTTGTTTGTTTGTTTCGTGTTTGTATTGAAGGAATAAAAGTTGCTTTTTTTTCTTTCTCTCTCTCTTTGTTAAGGGGTACCTAAATCATGAGTAATTTAAATATATAAACTATTTATTTTATGTGACTATTGAAATTTTATATGACGATTCTAGAGCAAGCAATAAGTCCATTTAACGGCAAACGTTTCTATTTTTCGAGAAGTAAATCAGATAGGAAATGAGAAACGTGTTAATGCTGGGATACGAGCAATGTATCATACAGGGACACTGTCACAAGAAAAAAGCAAGCAATAATTTATAAGTTGGTATTCAGAGAAACGACGTTTGAATAAATGTTGCGAGAAAGATGTGTGCTCCTTAATTCAGTTCAGATTTTGCGGACACATCACGTACTCAAATGATTTAGTGTGCCCCTTTCTATATTGTTTTTGTACTGATAATATGTAGGCACGTTCAAAATGATAATCTTTTTTTGTTTGTTAAAATTTGTGTAAAGGATATGTAGACAGGGTGGATATGACGGCTACCGTAACACAACAACACCTTTGGTGTTTTGAGTACTCTTCCGATTTTAAAAGTTCATTTTTCAAAGTTGACCCTGCCGAGAATCTAACCTAGAACAGAGCGTTAAGGCAAGCACCCTAACCACTCATCCAACGGGCTTTATAATATTAGTTGAGATAACCTGCATATAAGTTGATATAGGTGAAATATCAGGTATCTAATCCCTTATAAAATAATTAATACCTAATTTACTACTGAAAACAGTGATAAATGGAGTTGTTGTTTTGGTAAGGATGAACTCATAGCAATCCATTTGCGAGATAAGAGCCCGAGACGAATGAGGGACATTTGCCGAGCATTTAACAATCCCTGGGTCATAAAGATAAGCATTTTAAATTAATGGTGGCCGACAAAAGGCGATTACAATTTATGCATAGTGAAAAAATAAGGTATGAAAGATAGTTGACAAAAGCTTTGAATTTTTTATGTAACGATCGTCTGACAGGCTGTTTTAGTCCACTTGATGGCGGCTACCATCCACTATTAACACAAGTAACGCCATAGATAGTTTTAAGGATAAGGGTAATCCCTTATCCTTAAAAAGGGATAGGGATAGGGGGGGGGGAAGGGATAGGGAAATAATTTACAGTATGTTGCAATATTACAATGCATGTTTTATAATTGATCATAGAATTCCTATACAATTGCTTTCTATGATTTCCTTCTGCATTAGAAGATTCAAAGGTATACGTTTGACCAGTAAATTTGAAACACATTTGGAAGCACTGTCCTAATTTTCACTAAGCGGACAGCCGCGAGAGACTTCTATTTCTTCAAATAAGTCATTTACCATACCTACTGAGGCGGCCGCGACATGGCAGTCCTCGTGACTCCAAAAGAGTCCAAAAGAGAACGCGGCTGTATGTAAAATTAAGGGCCTATCATTATGTGTAACCTTATTGTAATGATTTCAGTAATCACACTTCTTTATTTAAATACCAAGAGGCCATAGCGTTCCAAGATAAGATTAGTTTATCGCTCCATGTAACGATTCGAAGATTCAAGTGTAGAAGACAGAAAAAGAAGTGGTCGCCCTCTAACTGTTAGGGACTACAGCAGTGATAAAAAATGTGAATGCACGAATCCAAAGAAATCCCATGTGGAAGCAGAAACTGTTGGCCCATCTGATGGGGTTAAGAAGAACCACGGTTTTGAATGAAGACTTAGGGCTTCGAGCTTATCGAAGAAATCCCGGATATCGTTTAGAAGCGCGTTTAATGAATCTTAGACTGAAGGGATCCCGCGATTTTTTTTTTGCACGATTGGCTGCTTTCCAGAAAGTAGAGCGGATGTAAATGCCAAAAGATTGCGGAATTCCTTCTCGAAACTTGATCGTGGAAATTGGGTCAGTTTGAAAACCGATATCGGGAAACGAGCCTTGTCAGTTGTACTTTTGTTTGTTTGAACGCCAGTTGAAACAATTGGCCTTTTAATAACTGTCGTTGTTTAGTACTTATGTATACAAAATATATTATGTCACCTTTTTTGACTTTTCCTATTGATAATACAGAAAGTTCTGAGAATAAAACATAAATTATCATTAACAAATTCCTAAGATTAATTGTTTATAAGCGTTAAGTACGTTTCTCTAAAATTGTATTGTAATTGTCTTGTCGATTGAGTCCCTTACATATTTACTTAAAAAATTAAAACAAAAAAAAAAACCATGTATAGTCGTAGGACACATAACATGTAAAAGCGTGTTGCCAGTGACGACATATGGCGCTGAAACGTAGTCTCTAAGTATGGGTCTTGTAAGTATGGGGCTATGCTTGAGGTTTCACTGCGAGATCGAAACAGGAATTCTGTGATCAGTAGACTAACGAAAGTTACCTACATAAACAGGCGGATTAGTAAGTCAAAGTGGCTGTGGGCAGGACACATAGTACGGAGAGCCGACGGAAGCTGCGGCCGGAAGGTTCTCGAGTGGAGGCAACTGACCGGCAAGCGCAGAGTTAGGACGTTCACCCGCAAGTTGGACAGACGACTTGATAAGAGCCGCGGGTCGTCGGTTGACTTGGTAAGCTATTGGTAAGCTACATACTAGATTGGTTTTGGGTAATTTAAAAAAGGGAAAATATTAAAATTAGTCCCTAGTACTTAAATCTGAAGTCTCCAAGTATAGTTCCAAAGCAATATGGAGAAATTTCCTTTAGTCTTGTACTTTACCCTTCTGAGACAAGGCTGGATGTTGACTGTCAAGAACCTGACGTGTATTTCTGTATAATTCTGCTAATATTGAAATGTTTTAGGAAAACACAGTCACTTAAGCGACATGAATGTATAAAACCCTTTTTTCTGTTCGTGAGATAATCTGCGACAAAGATTCCCACCGACCATGGGGAGATCAGTGGGTATGTGAGATTTCTGCTCACTAAAACCGGCGTTTCCTCGCGCCGTCTAAGGACGAGGGGTCAGGGATCTTTGAGACACGTAACCTTTTCCCCGCAGGACGATGCCCGCATGTTTGTGGGCTCCCCTCGAGTAGGCGCCGAATTTGACCTCCGCGCCGTGGAGAGACGTGCCGGAAACACACACAACACGTTTCCTCTCGTTTCCCGGTGTTATTTGGACGGTGGACGACTCCATGTTCGCCCCTCCCGGGCTAAGCTGCACAAGCTGCCTATACTCATCTCTCGCAGCGGGCAGTCAGTCCGCCTCAACCTCCTACTTTGCGGTAGGTAAAACCTACCGCAGAGTCGGAGGGTGCTTCCACCTTTCGAACAAAGCCATGACTGCGGTACTCTGCCAAGCGGTTCTTCCCTTCCCGTAGAGTTCATCTGAGAGAATACGCCCGCTGCAACCTGTGTTGACCTTCGTGCGCAGAAATGATACCCATAACTCGGTTCGACGCACAAGGGTCGGGGGTGCCGTCTCTCACCGGCCACATTACGGGTCAGCCAACACTCGGCCCAGCGAGCGGTGACCACTCCAGAAGATCACTGTGAAATGTCAACACATTTGCTATTGTACGAGTATTTCTCCAAGTGAGTAAGGGATGTAAAGCCTATTTTCCAATTACTGTTCATTACCCTTTTTTCTATTACCTACTGGTTTTTTGCCATCCTGGGTTTTTACTGGCCTATAACCGACATTCGCCTATAAAGCGCATAGATATGGTTTACTAATAATAACAATAATGATCACATTATCATATACCAAAATTAAAACAATGATTTTAATATAGCAAGATAATAGTGAAAGGTATAAGTTTCCTACTTTGCTCTTGTTGGAAACTTTCGCGATCTTTTGTTAGATAGTAGTCTCGAAGCAATGGGGAAATATACTTAATTATAATAGTTACAACTTATCTTATTAAGTTAGTGTAACTAACTTGCTTAGATTCTGATCGGGAATATAATAAATCAAATGCTAGTGAAATTACCTACCCCCTAAAAATACCTATTCCCGTATTGTTTTGGTGTATCTATTTGACAATTAAATTCCTGTAAGTAAGTGATAGTTACGACATTTTCTTTAAAAAAAAAATTTCAATCTCTTATTTAATAAATATGAAAAAGAAAAATATATATTAAAATGTGTGTTTACTTAATTCTAGCAAAAATGTATTTAAGACTTATCCTGAAATTTCAACGATTTTAGAAGAATTCTATATAACCGAATTCCACGCAGACGAACTCGCGTCAACATCAAGTCAAAGGTTAATATTTTTATAATCCTTATTTTTATATATTTTCTATATAACTGATTCAGAAAGCAAAATAAATAAATATCCGTGTTCCTAGTAAGGTGAAGTAACACTTGCTTTCAATATAGAAATTCATTGCGTTATTACTGAGGTAAACTTTCAAAATGCTTTCCAGGACCATCTAGTGAAAGCGCAGGTCATAATCTAATCTCTGTGACTTCTCTGACGTGTATTCCGTTAGTGCTCCAAGTGAACTTCGCCATCTACTTTTTTTTTTAAATTTTCTTCTAATACATTATGCAATTTATATGTAAGATATATTTATATGCAATCAATCCTAAAGCTTTCGAACCCTGTAACAAAAGTACATCGCTGTCAAAACCCTTTTAACATAAAACAGACATATAAGACATCATTTGTTTAAATAATGGAGAACTTTAAACTTTCGCCACTATTTTCTAACAAAAACTTTTCAACTAGCTTATCCGATAGACGTCTTTCTCTCAAACGCTATTGGGCTGTAGTTTAGGCAATGTCATGTTTATTTTAACGTTAAGATCGGCAGACAGGCTGACGGTCGACTTGATGGTAAGTGGCTATCGTCGCCTATAACACAAACAACGGCAAAGCTGCTGCAATGCGCTGCCGACTACAGTAGGATTAAGGATATAGGATTGGGAAAGGATAGGGAAATGGGCTCTAGCATCCCTTACTTCACTCACCGAAACACAACAGCACACGTGCTGTTATTTCATGGTGGTCTTCTGTAAGAGGGTGGTTACTGCCACCAGACGGGCTTCCCAAATGAGTGCGAAACGCAGTGTGCCCTGCCACTACTTTCCAGATCCAGACCAGAGACAAATTTGAAAAATTCATTTTTTAAATTTGACCCTACCGGGAATCAAACCCGGGAACCCTAGAACAGAGCGTTAAGGCAAGCACCCTAACCACTCATCCAATGGGCTCGTCAAATGTCTCATATTGTGGCACAATATTAGTTTGGGCGGGCACAGGATTATTGAAACGTCTCAACGGCTCCCAGAGGACAAACTGATGGACGATTTTCACGAATTCCGAAACTCTTAATACTAAATCTGACAGACTTTATGTCGAAAGCATAAGATTGAAAATAATCAAAATTTTAGAATAATAACAGAAACTGATTTTGTCTATTGTGTAATCAGTAATTCACGAAAGGGAGGGACATCGGAGCTTATTATTAATTGTCGTACTATTCAAACTCTATCCCCGATTAAACTATTCAATGTAAGTTTATTTATGCAGGATTTACTTGAACTAGAGGACAAAAACTTACCACCTTATCCCGAAATTTCCAGTTCAATGGTTAATGTGCTCAAGAGATTTATAAGACCTTGTGTGAGCTTCGGTAATTGTGTATCGGGAAAGTCGAGTAAAGGGCTAATGTACTTTTTATGCACATAAATTGTATTTCTAACCACATACCTATTTGAACTTACGTAGTGAAGTCTGTGTATACTGAACGTGACTAACATTAAAAACCTTACGAGAGTTTCTTTTAAGTTGAAATTACAATCCCAACTTTACCCGAGACTGACTGACTTTTTTCCGTTAAAGGGGAAATTGGCCAAACAGGGTTGGTTATACGAATTGACGGGTCACTCAATCGAATCATGTGATTTGACATAATTCTCGACCTTATCCCCGTTTCAAGTCACATGATATATACGAGTATATTATGTGTTTATCACTGTTAAGTGGTGATGGTAAAGTATTTCACCTATTCGTAAATATTTAATGGCAAACTTCGCCATTGCTACGACATTCCATTATGAAATGTTACGCTACGTCGTAGACGCCGCAACTGCTACGGCTTCTGTAGAATTTTCTACTAAATTATATTTCTCTATAATCTACTTCGATTTATTGTTATCTGCCTCTGACAGATTCTCCACTTAGTTTTTCATAATAATTTCTCACTTAGTCTGAGGTTTCATACAGAAATAAACAAATTTTCATCTAATAGTGTTTAAATACTTGTAACATATTTTCACTACTCGTGTCGTGAGTGATGCTGTTCGTGTTATATGCGATTACCCATATAAGATTTCTTGAAATAATTTTTTTTTTACTGTGTATTTTTAAAATATTAATATAATTTAAAGGATTGGTTCACTATTTTTCTCGTGTAACCATCTCACATTGGTTTTTTCCATTCACTCATTTTACGACGATATTAATGCTCGAGACAGCCTCAACGATAACAGTTTTGTTTAAATAGTGTGGCTCTGGAGTAAATTACTCACGCAACTAAACACAACAGCACCCGAGCGGTTCCTTCAAAGTAGTTTTGTATAAGGGCTGTTGTCGGCAAACAAGCTGTTCATTTATGACTGCGAATGAAGTATGCCTTACACACAAAGTTATATATATATATATATATATATATATATATATATATATATATATATATATATAACCTTATCAAAATAAGTTAAATTGTTTAGAAGAAGTTAGCAGAGGAACAGCGACTTTATTTTATGTGCTCGTACAGATACAAACATACAGGTAAGAACTCAAAAGGTGCCGGCCCCAGCTCTGATTTTGGAGATTCGAAATAAATTCAAACCTCTGTCTACCTTATCGCAAATCGAACTTTAATGTTACATGACATTGCTTCTTTAAGTTCTCTTAATAATACTCTTTTAAAGTATAAACATGAATTTATGCTTAAATATATACATACATATAATTTCATAAATATATATTTACGAGGGAAGAAATCTTCAAAAGATACCTTATGAACAAATGCCGCATGCAATGCAAATGCCCATAGAGGTTATGTGGGATTTTTACCCACTAAAACACACCTCTAGAGATTGACGTGGTTCTAGTCAATACCCTTTAGGAACCGTCACTGATCGTCGGAAGGGCGAGAAGCGCCCGGCCCTTACAAATAAAAGAACTTAACTAATGCTTAACTAAGAGGGACCGGCTAGCCCTGGAGGGCCACTTACAACAGCCACGGCGTTGACCGCGGCCGGCACAAGCGGTCCCCGGGCCGGGAGGTCCCTCGCAAAAATTTGAGGTATATATAAGTGGGACAATTTTAGTGAAGGTATAGGGTGTTGGCGACCATCGCCAGAGTGGCGTCCAGTCGCCACACACTTGGCAACAGCGACGGGCGTTGGAGTCCGGTCACTACGGAGTGGAACCTGGACTTGGAATTTTATTCGCGTGTCGGCCGGCCACCCATCCACAAATTGACCAGACCGGCGGTTGCTTAACCTGTCTTATCGTCGGCCGACCACTAGACCACGGGGCTAAGCCCGACTTTTTCATAAATATACATATGCACAGTATGAAACTGATATTAAACTGTCATTAGCAAATATAAGTACGTAATAGATTAGTTACCACTATGATGAATGTATCGTTAGTACAAATAGTTGCTTACAGAGTAATTAACTCTCGTAGATCTATATCATAGCTAATTACGAACATGCCAGTTAGAGCCAGTTAGAGATCAAAGCTTATTATAATCAATGCTATTTGCTTATCACTTATATGCTACTAGCGAAATACTACCGGCTTTGCACGGATGCAATATTTATTCTGCAAATTATATACATTAACCTTCCTCGTTTATCTTTTTCACTAATATTTCCATTAGTGAAAACAGTATCAAAATTTGTTGGGTGGTTTAGAGGAAATTGGAGGAGAAACACATAAAAATTAAGAGCTATTTTATTTTATAACCAGCTGAGCCCGCAACTTCGTACGCGTGGTATTCAGTATAGCGCCTAACTTTTTTATTTGTAAACCTATTGGAATGAAACAAACACTAAATGTTACGGGAAGCTTGTTACAATAAATCAGCAAAAACCACAATCAAATCCGTTGAGCCGTATCTGAGATTGGCATACACAAACGTACAGACACACCGATAAACAGACAAAAAATTTAAAAACTATTTTTTTTACCTCGGTAAGTAATATAAGCATGTGTACAAATTGTTTTTTTTTTTTTTTTTTTTTTTTAAACAATTAATATGCAGACACGGCTCATTTAAGATTTTATTATATGTATATAGATCTTATCTTATCTTATCTTAGTGGCTATTTCTGTCTGCTAGAGTACCAGTATCACTTCGTCCATTGCTTAAATATTGTGATCGCCACGTGAACTAAAGCTCTCTACCTATGCCTACCACGTTAAGGAACTGTAGTACTTTTTTGATAGAGGCATTCTTCACATCTTCACAAGCCATTGTGTGGCTTCCTAGGATGTGACTGCGCTTGTGCATCAGGGGGCCACATTCGCACAGGATATGCATTGGTGTTTCTTCTGCCTCATGGCAGAAGCGACACTCTCCCGTACTAGTGAGCCCCATTACTTTTAGGTGCCTATTGAGGCGACAGTGCCCCGTTAGTGCCCTAGATAGCATACACAAATTGCTCCTACTAAGCGACTTAGCCTGATTTGTCACGTTTCGACTATAGGCTTTAATAAGCGCTTTGGAATGGTTCAACCCTGGCAAGTTAATCCAGCGTTGGTAAGATTTAATAAAGCACTGGTTCCATATGGTCCAGCGAGCTAGGCTATTTGGTAGTCCGCACATAGGTTCAGGACCTATTAGCCTACCTTTTGCGCCTACACGAGCCAATTCGTCGGCAATTTCATTGCCTTCGATCCCCATATGGCCAGGCACCCATCTTAGGACCACTTTGTTCTCGCGCCCTAAGGTATTTAAGTAGTCTACACAGTTTCGCACAAGCTTTGAGACTGTAGAGTCTGAGTCTAGTGCTTGAAGTGCAGACTGACTATCTGAATGAATGTAAATTACACGGTTGACGTAGTTTCTTTGCAGGTTGATTTCCGCGCATTCTAGGATGGCGAAGACCTCTGCTTGGAAGACGCTGGCGTACTGTCCCAAGTTTACACTGGTCCTGTAATCCTGGTCACCGCCATACACTCCACAGCCTACGTCAGGTCCTGATTTGGACCCATCAGTATACCAAGAAAGGCTACCTTCCTCCCAAGAGATCTTGTTATTTGACCAGTTTTCTCTTGAGAGTAGCTCCACAGTATAATACTTTGCTTCTATGTACTGTGGTACCATTGTATCAGTAGGCATGCCTAGGATGGGATCCCTTAGTACTGAGTCTTCTAGAGCTCTGAGTACCTTGGACAGCCAATTGTGTTTACCCCGATTCATCATTCTGTGCATACTGGTTCTCGCCTCCTTCTCTAAAAATAGATTTAGAGGCGGTAAGCCCAGAATAGCCTCCAGAGATGCTCCGGGGGAACTCGACATGGCTCCTGTTATCATCAGACATGCCAAACGCTGTACACCATTAAGCTTGTCGATGGTCGTTTTCTGGTTGGCTTTTCTATACCATACTATAGAGGCGTATGCGATCATCGGCCTCACAATAGCAGTGTACAGCCAGAGGGTGAGCTTTGGACACGGGCCCCAACTCTTCCCTACCATTCGACGACTGATAAATAAGGCTGCCTTAGCCTTATTTATCACATTTCCAATGTGTGCATTCCACGTTAGTCTCTGGTCGAAAGTAACTCCCAGATATTTGACCTCTGTGGAAAATTCAACTCGTTTACCATTTACTAGAGGTGGCTTTAATTTGTCCAGTAGCCTCTTTTTGGTAAACGGTACTATAGCGGTTTTATCACCGTTAACTAACAGTTCATTTGCTGTGCACCATTCGCAAATGATGTTTAAAGCTTTCTGTAACAGGGCCGAAATTGTGCTTTGGCAGAAACCTCTTAGGACTCGTTTACACAGTGCGTGCTGCTGCCTGGCCAGTAGACAGCTACTCGGTTTGTCTACACGTACGCCAGTAGCTCGGCTCGCCTTTGCTGTCTACACCACACCTAGCTACTGCTCAGTCCGAGTCGTGTCGCGATGTCGAGTGAACTTGTTTTAATAAAAAAAACGGTGATACGCTCTATGACAACAATTTTATGTCAGGAATTGGAAAATATCTATAACCATAGCCAATATAAGAAAAAAGAGCGAAAGAAAAGGATTTGGATTAGTTTTTATCGAAACAATTCCATAGGTTTTCTTGTTCTCTGTAGAGTTTCATGAATGAAATATTATTGTCAGAAGACCATCTATCCATACCCATTTCGAACTCGATTACAATAGGCGTAGCACACAAAAAACACGGCTTCCACTCACAACTGTCCGGCTGGCACTGGCGAGCTACTGCCGAACGCGTCCAAACGATGCGAGCGACGCACGAGCCGCTGTCATGTGCGAGTTTCTGCCGGGCGAGCAGGCGAGTGAAAACAAAAAATGTTGAAGTAACTCGGATGCGAGCTACTGACCAACTCGCACGTACGAGTTACTCGTAAGTTACGTCCAAACAGTGCGAGTAACTGCAGTGCAGCTACTCGGAAGGCTTACTCGTACGCTAGCTCGCACTGTGTAAACCAGCCCTTATGATCACCACTAGGTCATCAGCATAACCTAGGGCATCGATCTTGTGTTCTGCCAGCCTGTACAGAAGCTGATCAACTGCAAGAGTCCAAAGCAGTGGTGATAGAACACCGCCCTGCGGGCATCCTCTTGTAGTTGCTACAGTGAGCGAGGTATCGTGTAGTTCGACCTTCGCTTTACGTTTGGATAGCATGGCCTTTACCCACCTAACTGTAGTCGGGTCCACATTTTTGTTTTGTAGTCCCCTCACTAACGTGTTGGTGGGAGTGTTATCAAATGCGCCTTCTATATCCAAAAATGCGCACAGAGCTATCTGTTTATCATCCAAAGCCCTTTCCGCCCTGTCAGCTAGTTGGATAAGGGCCGTCTCTGTGGACCTTCCCTTCTGATAGGCGTGCTGGGTGGAATGAATGGGTTTCAAGGCCAGGGCTTTGTCCCTTATGTATTTATCTATAATCTTTTCTAGAGTTTTAAGCATAAAGGACGTTAGGCAAATTGGTCTGAAAGACTTAGGCAGAGCATAATCCCTCCGACCTGCCTTAGGTATAAATAATACCTTAGCCCGGGTCCATTGTTCCGGTATATATCCCCAGGCATAACTTGCCCGGTAGATCTTTACCAGATACGGCGTGAGTACGTCTATGCCTTTCTGTAATAGAATGGGCAACAGTCCGTCTTCACCACTGGACTTCAGGGGTTTAAAGGACTTGATAGCCCATTTCACAACTTTGGGTCGGATGAGATCAGCCGCTCTGTTACGGTCCTCATTACGAGGCCTTTGGTGTAAAGGCGTTCCGTCTGATCCGGCCGAAAAGCTCTGAGCCCCCGGAAAGTGAGTTTTTATCAGCAACTGAAGAGTTTCCTCTTCAGTGTTTGTAAAGGAGCCATCAGGTCTCTTAAGCAGCCCTAATTGACTAGGCTTGTCCTTCGCGAGCAGTCTATGGATTCTGGCCCCTTGAGGCATTTGTGTTAATTCCTCGCAGAGCTTTCTCCATGCAGCACGCTTGGACTTCCTTATCTCCTTATTGTATTCAGTCAAGGCCTTCTTGTAGTTTTCCCATTCAAGGGTTCTTCTTGCCTTGTTGAATAGTCGTCTGGTATTCTCCCGAAGCTTCTTGAGCCTTGAGTTCCACCAGGGTACATTTCTTTTGGAGTGCTTTGTTCTGAGCGGACAGCTTTCCTCAAAGGCACTCTTGTATATAGATACAGGTATGTATAGATATAGATAGAGGCTACTTCAAAACGGTTTTGAAGTTTTGAAGCGTAAGAAACAAACAAACTCACATTCACATTTATAATGTTAGTTAGGATTTAGTTTATGAGAGATTTTTATAGAGTAAATCCATTTTTGCTGATAATTTTCCATAACATAAAAAGCACATGGCAACACAAAAACAGAATGCAAAATTTAACAATAATAATTGAAGTTGATATAAGAGTTTTCTGTAAATTTTCCGGTTTATATTTATTAGCAATTTACTTTTCTATTTATTGTGTGCAGTTTTAAATGGATAGCAGTCCGTCTGTCGGGTTTTATTACAAAAGTAAAAAACAAATATTGTTCCTACAATCCTAGTTGGCAAGCAACAATGTAGGTAATACTGAGCTTATAGTGGTGTTGGGGCGCGGCCAAGCGATATTAACTTCCCTGAACTAAAAAAGTCAGTCAAATGAGATCATGTCGATGTAACTAGTTATGACATTTAATAATTTGTACTATTACTAAGAAATAGAACATATAATTGACGAAGCTATGTAATTGATTTCCATTAAATTTTAAATAAACAATTTAACTGTGGGTATCCCAGAATTTTTGTATATTAAAGAATGTAATATTATCTCTAATTATATTAAATATTATCCCTGTTATATCTCAAAATTTATCTCGTTCTCCTCAAATATGCACTACCGGATATAATAAACTACTGTCAAAGTCTTTTCCAATCTTGAAAGTATTTCTGAAACGTCCACATACTTGAATTTTCGTATAAGTGGTTCGGTTAATTCGTATAAGTAGCAAATGTATAAGTGGTTCGATTTTTATCAGGTCTGTATTCGCGAAATGTCACCTATTTATAATTTTCTTCATCTTTGTGAACAGGAAGAAGTACAGTAAAAAAAGATGAATCAGGTATAATTGCTTGATTATTATTTTTTTCAAAAAAATCTCGCGGGTTGATAATAAAAACAATCTTACTGATTTGACTGACAAGGAATGCCTGAAAATTGACATATATGTAAATTGATATATAAATATCTATGCAACGTTAAGAAAAATGTTACTCTTGCAATGACGTATTTATATTTAAAAATACCTGGTGCTTCGTCCGCGTTGAAAAAGAAAAATTGTAACTCCTGAGCAAATATGTATATGAGTAATATAATGCCTGATATTTTTATTGCTGTGACGACGGTGGCTCCACCACATTTTTTATATTCCTGGGTTGCCATAACAGGAGAAAACCAATACAGGACGTTTTCTCTTCAGATGCCCAAAACTCATAACACATTCAACGCTGACACGCGGCTTTTAAACTACACTATACATAGCACGCATGTGTACATAGTGAGAGACAAACTATGTGTTTTTTTTTTCTAACAGATACCTTCTGATTTCAAGCGTAGTGGCTATCAAAAGCCACCGTACCGTCCACTGGCCTCACTTCTCATGCGCCACTCACTTTTTTCCGTATTATTTTGTCGAAATACGGGGCAAATACGGAACATATAGTAATATGGGACGGGATCTTGTAGAATTTTGTATGAGATTTTGTTCCTCCACTGCATTTTGTCATTCAATCATTTAAATTTAATAAAACACTCTTCTCCATATTATGTGCACATAATTATATTGTTTTCTTCGTATACAACATGTTATGAAATAAATGAAACACTATCAAAAACACGTCATTTTCTTTTCGATTTTTTACTTCAACTCTTTTTTTTCTAACTATGACATCTTCTATATTTCTTTTTAAAAACATTCTAGTTTCAACTTTTTAAGTCAGCCAGTATTCAAGTTCAAAATACATTGACAGTCCCGTATATACGTGACAATGGAACCTGAGGACAACGTGTATGCAAAATTTCATGATGACAGGTTGAGTAGTTAAGGCGTGAGAAGGTAACAGACAGACAGAGTTACTTTTACATTATACCTAGTATGAATTTGATGAAAGTTTAATTATTTTATTTTTGGATTAGCCCTAGATGTAAACAGACGTCTATACCATGGATCATAAATTTGGCTTCTACACTACACTATTGTAAAAAGGAAAATTGAAGAATTATATTAAGTTATAGATATTTACGGTAAAACAATATTTTTGTTTAAACAACATAGTATTATGAAGAAATAATACAATAAAAGAAATTAAGATGAGATTTTAAATTGGAAACTTGAGCTGGACCAACCAATATCAGACCATTTCTCCATTATAATATTCTTTATTGCTATAGGAAGTATGAATGAAATTTCACACCAATTGTAACAGGAGTAGACAAAGAGTTTTAGGTAATAATAAGCTCGTAGATCAATCTCAAGTCCTCTAACCAAATTGACGGTATTGTAAATAGGAACATAAATTTCGACAAAACCAGAAACCTCTCACATAAATCTCTAACATCGTATTAGTAACACTCCCTTACACACATTTACAATGAACCGGCGACGGTCCTAAAATGTTTCACCTAATTGAAACTTGAGGCGTTAAAGGCTGTTGTTAATTTTATTAAATACTCAAATCACACATTTTCTGGTGACCTAGAATATTTAGTGAATCGTTGAACTCCAAAAACATAATATGTTTACAAGAATATTGTAAATCATAAATTACAATATTGTAATGGCCTTTATATTATTTGTATAAAAAATAAAGTTCAGTTAAATTAATGATTCTAGTGGAGGAAGGCTACTTTACAAATTCAGTCAACTGTGGGAAATAAGATAATATGAGTTGTCACAGGAAATGAAAGATAGATTAAATTAGATTTGTACCATTTCTAACTGACAGACCAAGTAAATGGTCAGTGGGGAAAACATCAAAAATTTTATGCCCTTCCAACCAATAAACGGTTTGGTTGGTGAGTCATTAAGAAATTGAGCTTTGATTAGAATTATTTTAATTATTGAAATACAAACAATAAAGATATAAAATCCTATAATATTTAAGCATATTTAATTTATGATACGGGTTGTTACATAATAGTTACGAAAGACCACCGTGAAATAACAGCACGTGTGCTGTTGGGTTCCCGTGAGTGAGTAAGGGATGCCAGAGCTCACTTCCCTATCCCCTCCTAATCCCTTATCCTTAATCCTACTGCAGTCGGCAGCGCACTTGCAGCAGCTTTGGCGTTGCTTGTGTTATAGGCGACGGTAGCCACCTACCATCAAGTGGACAGTCAGCCTGTCTGCCGATCTTAACATTATATAAAAAAAATGCTTAAATATTCAATTTATAATGACAATTTAAGGAACTTGTTCGTTCAACAATCTTAACAAAATTGTACTTAATGTTTATATAGTTTATAATTGATCCATTGGTCATAGTCAAAATAATTGTACCGTGGGGGTACGATTTTCAGATATTTTTTAAACTTCCACTGACTAATTAGTTGGTTCGTGGTTCAGAAACGATTAATAAACGTTTTGGCAAGGGTGCTAGAGTGGTGTTTCAGAAGATATCGGAGTTATCTAACTATAGATCCATTCGCCAAGCAGTGGCCAAAGCCACTGAAGAGTTATTTTATTGCATTTTTATAGAAAAAATGTTGGACGTGATTTTTAAATTTATATAACATTTTTGTTTGTAAATCGATTGGGATGAAACAAACACTAAATGTTAGCAGAAGCTTTCTACAATATATTAGTGACCGCATTCATTTACACACTAAAACCTCTCCCGGTTTGCTTAGCTTTTAGTCCTAGGACTTTTAAAGCGTAAACGGACCTTGCCGCGAGCGTTTAAAAACACTCAGCCCTGCAAACACAGCGATCGGGAAAATCGCGAAATAGGAAGGGGGAAGCTAACAGTTAAAGGAAGCTTAACTGTTGCTATATGGAGACCCGGGAGGGTCACGGAGGTTAACCTCTTTCTGGCACTCCGTATAGGCCTAGTTGTCGGTTGAACGACATTAACTAGGCGGTGGGGAGCGGCTTAATGGCCGTGAATGGGGACATCGGTATCCCCGCCTCATTGTATGAGGACGGGGGCTATTAGCGTTGAGAAGCGCTAACGCATGGGGCCACGGAGACGTCTGGGAGGTCTACCTCTCCTTCTGCCTCCGTGTGGACGTCTAGGTACCGGTTGTACGGCATCATCTAGAGCATAAAGGACGGCATTTGCAGCCGTGATGTGGTCGTCGGGGTCGAGGAGGGCGTGCCTGGGCCTCCTACAGGACTGGATGTGTTTAACATCGGGATCGGGGGTGTAAGATAATGAATCCACGATTAGTGGATTGGGGTGATGAGGGACTTTATCGTAGTACTTAAGGGCGAAATCCTTAATGCACTCGACTATAGACGGGAGATCCAGGTCGTAGTGAAGATCTACGTTGCGGACATACCATGGACAGGCCACGGCATTTCGCATGAAACGGTTTTGAATCCGTTGGAGAGTATTAATGTGGGTGCGGGCAGCATGTGCGAACACAGTGCTGGCGTAAGTCATAATAGGTCTCACGCAGACCTTGTATAGTGTCACCTTATTAAGAAGGGACATTCTACTGCGCCTACCTAGGAGACAAGATAGGCGACTGAGGATAAACGCTGCCCGATCGCGGACGCGCTTGATGTGGGGTCGGAAGGTGAGCCTCGCGTCGAGAGTGACGCCGAGGTATTTGGTCTGTGACCGCATTCAAATCTATTAAGCTGTTTCTGAGATTAGCGTGCACAAACGCACAGACAAACAGATAAAAATTCTAAAAACTATCTTTTGACCTCGGTAACAGTGCAACGTCACAAATTGGTTTTTTGAAAAAATATTTAATGTACAGATACGGCTTGTTTACGATTTAATTATATGATCTACGAACAATTCAACGGAATAGAGTTTTGTGTTTTAAATTCATTTCAAATACAAAAATTACAATCTAAAATTAACATCAGTATATACGTTATCGGAAATGTGTGAAACCTAGGAATTGAGCTTCAAATGTGTAAAATAATGTTTCAAAGATTCTTTAATACATACATTTCGACTGTATTTTTGGGAAAACCAGTATTGTGGGTGTGCTCGCTCCACTTGTATTTAATGTCATAAAGATTCCAGAACCTAACGTAACTTTGTTTCCAGTACAAATAAGACTTGTTACACATTTTGTAAATGGCGTTGAAATGGCTTGGCAATGACTCGGCGCCGATGAATCGTCCCGTTTCGTCCCGCTGTATCCACTGACGATATCCTAAATGCTATTTAGGAAATGTATGGATATCTTAGAAAAATTGAATATTAAAAAATATATCACACATTTCCTATCTGTTTAGGAATTATAAACAATGACGGATTACATATTTTTCCGTTAACTATAAACAAATAAGAAATACAAATGAAGCAATGATGTATCAGTAGAACTACTACAAAAATTAGTAGCAAATCAAAACTGTAATCAAAAGCAACATACATGTTCTTAATAAGCAAATACAAAATGGAGATAGCTTGGATGATTGGATCGATCTAGCCATTGAATCTATTGATAATCCGACAACCAAATTGTCGAAATCAAAGTAAGCAAATTCTCGTTTCTTCCTTTTTTCTTCGTGGTTTTCAAAACTCGACTTAATGAGAGAAGATCCATAGGATTCCCGGGTTCGAAGGGTTCCCGGGTTCCATTCCTGGCAGGGTCAACTTTGAAAAATCAACTTTTCAAATTTGGCTCTGGTCTGGATTTGGAAAGTAGTGGCAGGGCACACTGCGTTTCGCAATCATTTGGGCAGCCCGTCTGGCGGCAGTAACCACCCCCTTACAGAAGAGCACCGTGAAATAACAGCACGTGTGCTGTTGTGTTTCGGTGAGTGAGTAAGGGATGCCAGGGCTCATTTCCCTATCCACTCCTAATCCCCGTATCCTTAATCCTACTGCAGTTGGCAGCGCATTTGCAGCAGCTTTGGCGTTGCTTGTGTTATAGGCGACGGTAGCCACGTACCATCAAGTGGACCGTCAGCCTGTCTGCCGACCTGACATAAAAAAAATAATATCTGCAAATCGATCTAGTGAGATAACTCCTAGTTATTAAAAGTAGCGAGCTAATAATTCGGGTTGGATTATTTTCTATTAGTTATAATAACCTTTAGTTAGTTAGTTACAACAAGAAGTAGTTAGTAACAATTAGTTACAATAAGAAAATACATACATATTTTATATGAATAAAAAAATTCTATATTTATTTTCAATTTCAATAAGCAATCAAAGAAAGAAAGAAAGAAACATATTTTTATTGAAACGAACATAATACAAGTTTAACAGAAAAGAAAATATGCCCTGTCTCAAACGGGCACCCAACTCAGCATGTGCTATTCGTGTTAGAGGTCACACAGCGCTGATATTCCGTTGGAGACCTATCTATATCATGAATATCGATAAGCAGCATTTTAAACCTATAAGTTCGTTTTCGGTTTCGTATGAACGGTTAATCTTTAAGACCTGTCGCGAAGATTTGTGATGTACCAAAACTAATTCGTTGTACTTAATTAATTGTCAGGCAAACTAGACATGGCAAGTCTTAAACATATTTATAACTAGCTGATGTCCACGACTTCGTCCGCGTTAATAAATAAAATATATAAGGCGTGGCAAAATATGTAAAGCAATATAACGCCTAACATAAATTTACCCCTGACATTATATTTTTGCCAACTATTGGATCTTTATTTTTAGACTGGCTAGTGATATTCTGTATATTGCATAACTTTTTTGTTTTTGAACCGATTAGAATGAAACAAACATTAAATGTTACGGGAAGCTTGCATTCAAATCGTTTAAGCCGTTTCTGAGATTAGCGTGCACAAACGCACAAACAGATAAAAATTCTAAAAACTGTTTTTGACCTCGGTAACATTAGTACGAAGTTCACAAATTGTTTTTTTGAAAAAATGTTTAATGTACAGACACTGCTCGTTTATGATTTTATTATGTGTATAGAACAGATTCGGTAAATTGTTCTAATGTTTTACCTAGGTAACGTTAGTAAAGCGTGTACTTACAATTTTTTTTTTAATTTTTTTGAAGAAATTTTAAATATGCAGACTCTGCTTGTAAAATTATATTTACTTATTGAAAAAAAAAAAAAAACACACTTCTTGTACCACAAATTAAATTTTTGTTGGACGACTTAAAGCCGGACGGTATGGGTTTTGGGTTGTCTAAGTTGGGTATTACGATAGGTTTTTGTTGATATCACTCCCAATGGTCAGGAAATGATCGTTTCACTATGCTCTCGCTTGAAAATGTGAAATATAAAATAAACACATTTTCTTTATATTTTCTCATATATCTCTGTAAATATGAATTGTAGAGAAAAATTTCATAGAACGAAAATATTACCATAAGATACAATAATTTATTACAAAACAAATAAATAAATCTCTTTTTTTGTCTAATCATTTAGTTTATACTAGGCCGTGTCATTTGAAAGTGTGCCTCACTTGACGGTTTGGAGTGCTTTAAATTAATTAATTATTAAGATTATTAAACGTAAATCTAGCATGAGGCCATCGCAGTCTATTAACACAAGCAAAAACACGAAAGTGTCACAGGTGTGCAATATTGACCTTAGTAGGATTAAAGATATGGGATTAGGAAGGGATAGAGAAGTGAGCTATATCATGGCTTAAATACTCACCGAAAACACATATGACTTATTTCACGGTGTTCTCCTGTAAGGGAGCGGTCCCTGTCGCTAGACGAGCTACCCAATTTATGACTTTAAAACGTACTGAGCCCTGTCACTAATTAAACACCCCAGACTAGAGTCAATTTTGAAACGTTTATTTCCTGTAGGTAATCGAACCCGAGACAGCTGAGCCAAAACGCCAAGGCCAGCACCTTAACTACTCGACCAATGAGCTCGGTTATAATCTGTCGAAATCGAATATTTTTTACATAAATACACAAGTTAACTTTTAATTGATTATTATTAATAATAAGATTTCAATAAGGCTTGAAATTTCATATTAAATTTCGACTAAATCCTTCAATAATAAGGCTTTTATCCAATTCATTAGTAAGGCTTGAAATTTCATTAATTCCTTCTTTTTATATTAAATTAGAAGTTTCGTAACTGAAGTTTGTCGTTTGGATATCACTTTGCTTTTAATAAAGTCACTTCTTTTCTTTTTTCATTTAATTGCGTATCATCTTTAATTAATAATTATCAGTTAGATAATTTTTCACGGAAGGTTAACATAATTAATAATACGTAAATTATGCAAGTAGAAATATATTAAAATAAATAACCTTAAGGATTGAATAGAAAAATGGGGTAATATATCTAATTTAAAACATTTATTTGTAATAGAAGTACCACTACGGTACAGGAGTACAAGAAAAATACAAAATGTTTAAATTGAAGTTATTTATAAACTAAAATTTGGAAAAATATTTTGAAGAGTGTTGGCCAATATACAGAAATTCTTGAAAGTTTTCCTACTTTAAAGAAAATATTTTTAAACTGGTCGCATTCAAATCTATTAAGCTGTACAAAAAAGTAAAAAAAAAAAAAAAACAAAAAACAACAAAACAGAAAAACAAAAAAGAAGTGAAAAAGTATTCAAAACAAGGACACAACTATAAATCTAATAAGTAATTTTTAACTATAATATAATAAGTATTTTTTAGCCTATCATAAACTGAATTTGAACTAAAAATGAATTTTTTTATGATTCATGCAAATACGTATATTTCTAAAAAGAAGCTACTAATTTGTTTCAATATCAGATTTAATGATTTCATTTCATTTCATCTCATTAAATTTCATTTTCATTTCATATCAATAAAAAATTCTACTGAAGACTTGGCTGTATGGGCATAGTTTCCTTTGCCTACCAGAATGGGTGAAGAAAAAAAAATCTCTGCTTATATTCTACGGTTGGCGCCATTTTCCAGAAATTTTCTTTGCGAGTTTAGTTGTTTGTTTTATTAAATTGCTTCATTTTTTCGCAACTGTATTAAAAATAGTCGTTCAGTACACGTGCGGAACCGTCATTGCAACTTGTTCCGACTGTCAACCCTCGCCTTCGGCTGCGCCTCGGCTCGGGTAGACATTTGTCGGAACTCTTTGCAATGGCAGCCTTTCCGCCCTTGTAATGAAATATACTATTTCACTAATACAAATGCGGTAATGACAATATCAGAGATTCGCACCAAAGAGAATGTAATATGTAATCACTACGTTTTTAATTCGCACAATTGCGAATGTCAAAGTCAAAGCATGCGTATATAGTCTGTGGCTCTTTGCAATGACACCCTTTCCGCACTTGTAATGAAATATACTATTTTTTATACGATAGATAAGGCAGTGAACTATTCACTAAGATCAAAATCTTGGAATCTCAAAAAATGCACATAGCAGATTTTGGTTTGACAACGATACTATAGCACTATGACTGCTACATTATACTAGTCCCCAGAACTATTGGCAGGCGAGCATACCCGTGTTATTCCCGTGGGAATTTTATAGCCTTATAATTTTATACCTTCTCCATGGTCCAATCTATACATGCAATAAAATTGTATTGTGATTTTTAAATAGAAAAAAATAAAAAATAACTTGTACACATAGTACTCATGTTACCGAGGTCAAAAAATTGTTTTTAGAATTTTTGTCTGTTTGTCTGTGCGTTTGTGCACGCTAATCTCTGAAACGGCTTAACCGAATTGAATGCAGTTTTCACTGATGTATTGTAGCAAGCTTCCCGTAATATTTAATGTCTGTTTCATTCCTAAATGAGTATATTTGTTTGTAACTGAAAATTATTGACCTTCACGTATTTTCTAAGCTAAATATTTTGGTACAAAACAAAAGGCTAACTCAATCGATCAAATTGTCATTCAATTTTTACATTTATCTCCTGAACTTGAAATCGATATCAGTTGATACGTTCTTGATATTGGTCTATTAATTAACGACTATCTTGAGATTCTAATTCCATCTTGAGAGCGTATCAACCGAGTTTATACTTGAGGTCGGTGTTGAGAGCGATTTATAAATACGGGCCAAGAATGTTTTATTAGATGGTAAGCAGTACATGGTTTTGAGAAATCCCTTGTAATAATAATAATGTTTTATTGTTTTGTCAGAGATGTAGAAATGTACCCAGCATACGTTTTAGGAAATGGAAAGGAAAATATACTTTCTTAGATAGTATTTTTTAAGTTCACCGTCGGTCGGCGTCGTCGCTGTTTACCGACGGGCCAACCTGTAGTGCCGTTGAAGCCTAGAGGGAGCGTTAAATTTATTTATAGCAGAGTAAGAGGATCAGCGGCGACTTCCAAAGGCGAGGTGACATTTTGTTTAGACCTCCTTCAGAGGCTACTTAAGGACGGCCCTTTTAAGGTGACCGCAACTTTTGACGAAGCGGAAGTAAATGGTTCTTACTTAGAAGTAGGAAAAGTTTACTGGAGTATATTCGACATTTGTCAAAATATTACGGCATTTTTATGTTTCGGTATAATTGAGTTGGTAAAGTTTTTTTATGAAAAAAAAAAAAGTAAAAATGGCCGTCACGTTAAATATCAAATCAAATCCCAACATATGAAGTGACGGCCATGTTTACTTTTTTTCGTGTGGCAAAGGTATTATCGTAAAGTCCGTACAAAAGGCCAAATGTCAACCTTGAATCTTTTTAAAATTATTATTGAATGTGTAAAAATAAATTTTTGCAAATTTATAATCCCAATAGAGTAAACTTTAATAAAAACATTTAAAAACTACACCTTAATAAAACATTACAAAGCCAATTCTAGCGTGTAAATTTTGAACGACTATAATTTTATTTTGTTACGGAATGAAAAAAAATTTATTACATTTGTGTTTGTTTTCCTAAGAACCCCGTAAAACCCCAGGGGCCTTAGACAAAGTAGCATTCGCTGCGTAGCGATGCGATATCGAAGTTCGTTATCGTCTCAGAGACAAAGGAATCGACACTGTAACACGTGATAAACACGTGATACCTTGTCATGATAACGAACTTCGATATCGCATCGCTACGGAGCGAATGCTACTTTGTCTAAGGCCCCTGTTCTTTTACAGCAATGTTCTCAGTAACTCAGCATTGTAAACTAATTCAAGCTGTGGTTATGGTTATTAATATGTATTATTAATAAAACTTATTAATATGTATTATAAATAAGACTTGTTTATGTATCTACTTTCATATATAAAAACTTTGGAAGTAGGTACTTACCTAAATAATTTTACAAACACAAATTTAATGTACCGATTGAATTGGTTTCGAATACTGACTAACATTGTACTAGTTACCGAGTAAATCGGTTGTAGGAACCCAATAAATTGATTGAGAAAACCGAGTACATTTCCGCAGCTACCGAGTGAATCTATTGTAGTAAGCCATAAACCCAATAAATTGGTTAAGAATACTGAGTAACGTTGCTGTAGCTACCTAGTGAATCGGCTGTAGTAACCCCAGAATGGCTCGGCTCTAACTACCGAGTAAATTTCTCGGATTACAAAGTAAAATTGGCTACATGCAGCCAACTGAACTCTGTTGTTACTAATTTAGGCTACTGTGTTATTAATAAAGAAGTATTTTAATCAATTGTATCGGTTAAAATTTAACAAGTAATGTCAGCAAAGTGACTTTTTAGCAACAATATTTTCAGGTCCTATGTTGACAAATATGGTCTGTTATTTCTTATTTATCTTTAACCCTTACGTTTCAGTGATGTTTATAAACATTGCATCCGCGCGAAGCCGGAGGCGGGCCGAGTGTTATTTACATAAAGGATAATTCAACGATTTTCTAACAAATCTCTTTAAAAGTCAAATTTCCCACGTTCAAAAGTTCGCAGTACATTATGCTTATCACAAAGACAATGGAAGTTTTGAATTATGCACAAACTTGAGTGTTTAATGTCTTCCTTCTCATTATGCAAATTGTATTTTAAACAATAATAAATAAAATAGAATGAATATTCATTCTGTTTAATCGTCCTCTGTTATTCACAGACCTCATATTACCAAAAGGGGTGTATGAAACTGATGGAGTCCTATTTAACAAAAATTAAGAAAAACCAAAATTTTCCAAATTATTATTTTGATGTCGAACTAATTAAGTAATTTCTTGGAACAATTTATAAAATACTATTGAGAGTTAATATTATGACAATTAATATTTCATTGTAACTATAATGTTACAGGTACAGGGAAGAAGTTGGCTTTACTTATAATTAAAGAAAATTTACATTCTTTAACATCAAATTTGATTATTATCAACTTTAAACGGTTTACTCGTTTATAATTTTAAATAATTTTTTTTTCACATTTTATGTTCATAACGTAGTTTGTGTATGTGACATTTAAATTAATCAATGCCCTCTATCGGAATAATAATATTGTTACGACTAACTATGGGAAGTTCTGGAAAAAGCGTTTGCGCCAACGTTCCACACAAGCCGAAAGCTTCGAACGTTCCACCCTATCGAGGGTAGCCACGCCCCTTTCCGATTAGTGTCAAACAAAGTTGGTGTTTATGTTTACAACACAGAGTTTACATTTCAACAGAAATAGCATTCCCGATCCTTCAATGGCTTGTTTACATTTTCTGATAGATTCGAAATACATCGAGGCGTTTGGCGCCAAGTATAAATAAGAGGCGGCCAAGTTGATGATTTTGGCAGTCATTTTGGTTTGTGAAAATTAATAGTTTCTTTTGCTCATACACGGCATTTAAACTCACCCCGCACGTAACAATATGCATTGTGTACGATATAGTTAAGGTTCAATATGCCACAAATCCTGAATCCAAGTTATGATATCTTTAACGGTTAGTCTGTGATTGAATAATAAAGATCCCAACATCTTTAGACTAAGCTATTCTATTATTTTTAGATTTTTATACCTTGTCTAGAAAACTTAATAATATCCTACTGAAAAGAAATTAATTAAAACTTCGAATTCGAAATGGGCTAACAATAGTTCACTAATGAATTTATATAATTTCATACCTAATAAAGAATTTATGAGGAACTTTTCATAAATAAAGAAACGAAGTTATTTGAAAAGAATTTAAATAAGAATAAAACAAAATCGTCCCGTGATGATGAAGTTGAAGAAAAAAATTACCTAATTAAAGGAAAGAAATTAATTAATTTCAAGTAAACGACTTCTTGTCTTTTACCTGATGTAATAAAAAATATAATTTTAAATTATAGAGACTAGAAAACAAATGAAATTTTGTTATTAAAAATTTGTAGACTAATCCATAACACTTTCATTTAAGAACACCACATGAGAAGGAGGAAGGCTTTTTGTTTTAGGCAAATCAAGTGACGCAATTTCCACTGCAATCGCGGCAGCCCAAGAGACGGGCTCCACCTTTTGTTGTCGTCGCGGAAGAGTTACTAGGCCGGGTCGCGAAGCCGGGTGTTCACTCTTCCGGACGACTGCGGAGGGTGGTTACTAGGCCGGTCCCCTGCAACTGGGTCTTCACCACCCCCCACAAAGCCACGATTGCGGTACTCTACCAGACGGTGCTTTCTTGCCGTAGAGCTCCGTCTTCGCGTGCGTTGCCCAACTACTACTGAGCGACAGAGCCCTCCGAGAGAATCCGTCCGCTGCGACCCGCATCGGTCCTCATGCGCAAAACCGAGACCCATACCTCGGTCCGACGCACAAGGACCGGGGCCACCGTCTCTCACCGGCCAATACTCGCATGAGCCGAATACGGAACCTCGGCCCAGCAAGCGGTGACCGGCGAAGCTCCAACTGACGGAGCCTCCCAACGTTTATTCCGGCACGAGCTCTCCGATGTTCGGAGCACTCACGGGTGTGCTTTCTTAGTTCCCCAGCGACAATCCGATTAGCCAAGCGAAGTCACGGGACCCCACCGACCCCTGCAACCACCCTGATTGTCGAGGGTTGAGCCCCCTCCCACTACGACAAGGTTCTAGCACACCTTGGAACCTACTTTACCTAACCCAACAGTATTAGATTGTCTTAACGAAAGTTTGTCACATCCATAGTTACCTAGATTTTATGTGTTAAGTATTCACAGTCACTCTCCAGACTCATTCACTTGATAATAAATTCTATTAAATAACGTATGATGGTATATTACCAACGCTTACTTCATAGTTGTACTAAGGAAAAGTAGACAACTTAAATATTTCCAATTCCTTATGTCATATTTTCTCAGCTAATGTTCGGTTTTAATAGGTGAAGTTAACAGTATAGATGTGTGATTCAGCCAGGCAATCTATTTGCGATTTATCAATGTATTATTGTCTCATATAATCTATTTCATCGTCAAGTAACAGATGAACTAATACCGGATCTCACACTATAATATTTGAAGGGACGGGGGAATGGTCGTCCGTATCATTGGCCTCCATATTTGATCACAAGCAGGCGTGAATAGTCGAGCGAGGAGAATAAAACTCAACGTTAGATCATGCGTTGTAATTCTAAAAAAAAAAACACCATAATCGGCACAAAATAAGTCCTTGATCGTATTGTCCACTAGCTAATCACACTAAATCAGCTGACACTCCACCAAACACACAGCACAAGTCTTTTGATTCCCGTAATGTACTGCCCGGCCGCCATGCCTCCGCGCTAGCGCTTGGTGTTGTCTACGAGTCTACGACAATGACGTTCCTATCCCGCTGTCAAGTTGACAGTTGTTATTGTTGTTTACTCTCGTTAATCAAACGCGCCGTCATATTATAAATACGAAAATTGTTTGTTTGTTTGTTACGCTTTCACGTCTGAACTACTCAACCGATGATCATGAAATTTTGCATACACGTTGTCAAGTATACAGAAAAGAACGTAGGGTACCTGTCATCCAGAAAAAAATTATTTTCCTAGGGGCATTATTTAAAAATCAAAATAAGAAATTTCACGCCTAACAAAAATATATGAGCAAGAAGAGAAACCCGAGCATTAGTCTGGAGAGACATTTGTATACAAATGCTATTCTATAAGATGTGACTTCTATTCTATGAATTTAAATCGATAATTATTTACAATTCACAAAAGTATTATTATCAAAGAACGGAAGACGGCTGTGAGGAAAGAAGGATGCAAGATGCAGGATTCCGTTTATCACACATACATATTTACTATTAACTAACACTGATCTGGCAACTGGATATAATGATTATACATTAGTTCTTTAGAAGTGAGGGTTTGCCTTTCACCATTTCCCTATTCTCTTCTAATCCCTTATTCATTATCCCTTATCCTACTAGGTTGGCAGCGCACTTGTAGCACTTACTGCTTTACTTGTGTTGCAGTAGCCACCTGCCATCAAGTGGACTGTCAGCCTGCTTGCCGACTTTTACATTGAAAAAAAAAAAAAAAAAAAAAAAAAAAAAAGTGTTGCCCGCGGCTAGTATTAAATTCAGGACTTAACAAGTAGCATACAAATTCTTTAAACATCCTAACATATGAAACTTTCGGATTTGTAAGTTTTAGGATAACTGATGGTTTTGAATTGACAAATCTTTTTGGCTTGTTATAGTTGCTTCGGTTGGGGTGTACTGGGTTTGGTGCCTAAGTCAGTTGGGTAAATTCTAGCAGCAAATGCTAGTGCTATTTGAAAATATACTTTGCTAAGAAATGCTATAGAAAATACACTGTAAAACCTCTGAACGTTTCCTTTAATAACTGTTTGAGACAGCTATAATCAGTTTCCCAAATTGTGATTTTCGTATAATTCGTTACCCGCTGTTTGATTACTACCGCCCGCTGTGACAACGATGGTTTCGTTTTGTGTTAAACAAACCTCCGACGTAGTTGTAATTATTAACGCCGAATAAACCTCAAATTATTTTCATTCTCTTTGTTATCCGGTTAAATTAATTTAAAACAAATAAGTCAATGTGAAAATGAAGTCAAATAATTAAACAGCTAAACTGTAATCCTTGCACGAGTTTTTTGATAGGTGACATATCCAAAGTTTATAAGTAGTAATTAATGATAATTTTTTTTTTCAGTAGTTCCATTATGGAACTTGGTGAATGGAACTAGCGAGAGTGAGTCCTTTTACCAGCGATGACGCTAAATAAACTTCAATAAATATAATAGGTCTTGCCCGCAATTTCGACCGCTCCCCTTTTTTTGAAAAATAAATCTCCTGAATAAAATATATGAATAATAATTTTTTCAAACTTTATTTGCTCTCGCTGAGCCAGTAGAATTGTCCTATAATAATAATAATAATTTATTTATTTGGATCAACAAGGATCATATTATGTTAGTAACAAATCTATGTTAATATTTACATAAGTTTATTAGTCAGTACATGAACCATACCACAGTGGTTCAGGTACTGACAGTCAAGCCAAGCAGCAAATACGCAAGCAAGCAAATCTCAGGATGGAGCTAGAGCTGGCCCGAACCCTATAATGACGGGAATGATGAAGTGTAGACTGCAATTTAAATAAAATTTTGACACAAACCATACTGTCATGTTGTAAGTACCTTTACTAACATATTTTTTAAGTTTGTATATTACTAACACTATGTGGAACTATGTTTGAATTTAAAGTCATTATATATTATTATACATATAAGACTATTATAAGTTATAAATAAACGGATATGTGTCGAAAGATTTTTATTTTAGTATAATTTACAAAATAACTTTAAAAGAAAACAATTTATTTATTCAATTTTATTATTTATTATTTTCCTTTCTATACTTTTATGGCAAATAAAAAAATACATGACGAGTCCTGTCATTTCTCAAACATAAATTACTTCTACAAAACTCGTTGGCTGCCATTATTAATATACTTCTATGGAGTAGGTACTTATACTCCATAGACTGTTTAATGATAATATATATATATATATATATATATCTGAAATAAGTCATCTAAGCTGAGAATCTATTTCAATTAGTCATCTGAAATGATGTGGCTTAATGGTGAAACTTTATCAATAACCGTAACACGATGGGATTTGTGAATTGAGATAGCAATTAATCAATTGGTTTTGGTAAAGCATTCAACAAGATAGACTGGATTACATTGTCAAAGGAAACCCGAAATGAATACGGAAATTAGCGAAACTTTTCATTGGAGGACCGATACAAAATAACTGGAAAAAGTATGTAATAAGTCAGTGTACTTATTTCGTTTTCTATTTAAGTCTGAAATTATTATAGAGCATGAATATATTGTTGTTTGTCAATTCAAAAGAACGTGATTAATAAATCATCAATATTAAAGACCACCAATTGTATAACCTCAAAAGGAAGCCACTTTATATAGGCCTATGTCTGGGGGCGAAGCCCTGCGAAGTTGAACTGAGTCACTTTGAAAAGTTCATTTCTAATTTAATCGAAGCCAGAACCACTAAATGAGGGCGTTAAAGTTTAACTGAGCTGTTATGGGCCGGGACAAAAAAAAATATAGCTCAATACCACCAGTAGGTATCACTGTTCAGTCTCCCGCTTTTTAGGGTGAGCCAATTCAAATACTTGGACCACAGATGATTACAGACGACTTGTCGGATGACATCGACATAGCGAGGGAACGTAGGGCATTGGTGATGAGATGTAATATGATGGCCCGCAGGTTTGCACGTTGTTCTGACGAAGCACATTGTTATTTAAGACATATTGCCAGTATTTTAATTCACATAACCTGTGGGTTAACTACACTCAAATACAACAACGCCTTCGGAGCATTGACGTACGAGTATATATTACTAGCGTAAGGACCGGGCCAAACGGCGCGGCGAAATGGTACCAGCGCACAGGTCCTAAAATCTCAGTTTAGGGCCAGCTTATAGCAGTCGTCGTCTCTCGTAGTGGCAGGGCACACTGTGCTTCGCAGTCATTTGGGCAGCCCGTCTGGCGGCAGTAACATCCCCTTATCTATTCAAAAAATATGGCTAAGCAATTCCACGTATTATTATAAAGTATTTTGTAGCCATTCATTGTACAAAGGAAAATAAAAGGCGTCTTCTACTGGCACGGCAGATGTTTTATTAAAAACACGAAGAAGCATAAATAATCCCTGAGCAGAAATTCCTGCAGTTCCCACCATCGAGCGCGAACAGTTTATATACTTATTAATTGAATCAATATAAGTATAAACACACCAGATACCGTAGATATCTTTATTGGCATATCCAAGACATAGAACTGCGTAATGCATGAAAATACTGACGGAAAACTTTTCATGGGGGAATTGGTGGTATAATTTTGAATTCCAGTACCGCGCGCCCCATGCGCACGCCCGCCGCCGTATGGGCCGCAGCGAAGCGTGCCCGAGTTCAGCTAGTTAAAAATAAATACCACTTGCTGTATCGATGTAGAACAATATTGTAAACAATCTTCAGTCTTACTTAATAATACCTATAATACAAATTTGAAATTGTTCACTGATGTCTGATATAATGTAAAGTTGACTTCACATTACCTTTAAAAAACTTCATTTATTTTAATTCATTTAATTTTCATTAATTTATTGTATCTTCTTTTTTTTCTACCTAAATTACACTACAGGCAATATTAGCCTGATGAAAGATCTGTAAAATTTTCTATAATATTAATATATCCAGTCCAGATCCAGAAAGAAAACATCTAGTCACATAATACCCGACGTTAAAAATACCTAGAAAAGTATATACGCTTTAACCCGAGCACTAATGGAGAAGCCATTATCGTTGTATAGGTTCCCAATTTTGTCAATGCTCCAAGTTGGGACGTGGGCACTTGTGACTAGATAATTTATCTTCCTCTCAAAAGGGATAGGTGGGTAACCCTCGGTTATTCGTGAAACGAAAAATGTACGATTTATCAGACCGCCATTCAAGGGAAATAGCCACACGTGCAAGCAAATAATTCACAACACACTTATACTTGTTGTGTTACTGTGTTTTTTGTTTAACTTGTAGAGAACCGATTAAAAAAATCTTTATTGACGTTAAATTTAAATTTAAGCGTTTAAAGTTTTTTTTAAGACTGCTAAAGTGCTGAAGTGTTTAAGTGCTGAAATGATTCTTTGTAGGGTGGACGTAAGGTCCCCCCCTAGGTGGGCCATGACCTTGTCGTGGTGGGGGGGCTTACCCTTGGCAATCCGGGCGGTTGCAGGGGTCGGTGGGGTCACCGGCCTTTGCTCGACCGATCGGATTGGTTTTGGGGACAAAGAAGGCCCACACCGAGGGGGCTCCGAGCGAGCTCCGCCCAGCGGAGCTCGTGGCGGAGCTGTTATTTGGAGGCTCCAACCTTCTGTTGGAGCTTCACCGGTCATCGCTCGCACGGGCCGAGAATCCGTACTCGGCCCGCGCGGTTGGTGGCCGGTGAGAGAGAGGGCACCCCGGTTCTTGTTCGTCAGACCGAGGTATGGGACTCGGTACTGCGGATGAGGATCGGCGGGTGAGTCGCAGCGAGTGGATTCTCTCGGATGGCTCTGTCGCTCAGTGGTAGTCGGGCAACGTACGCGAAGACGGAGCTCTGCGGCAGGGAAAGACCAACTGGCAAAGTACGGGCAATCGTGGCATGTGGGGGGTGGCGAACACCCGGTGTCGGGATTCACCGGCCTAGTAACCACCCTCCGCAGTCGTCCGGAAGAGTGAACACCCGGCCTCGCCACCCGGCTTAGTAACTCTTCCGCGACGACAACACGAGGTGGAGCCCGTGTCTCGGGCTGCCGCGATTGTTGGGGAAATGCCAGGGGGACACCCCTTAGGGCCGCCCACCCATAATGCCGTAGAGATGAGCGGCCACAGGAGCAGGGGTCATCCGAGGGTTTCAGGTGGAAGCGGCCTCCGACTCCGCGGTAGGTTGTGCCGCGGAGAAGAGGTGTAGGGTTGCTCCCGAGTCGAAGCCCCTCGCTGACTGCTCGCTGCGACAGGTGAACATGGGCGCCTGGTGCCGCTCCGCTCGGAGGCGGTGGACATGGGGCCGTCCGCCGTCCACACAACACCGGGCAACGAGGGAAGACGTGCTGTGTGTTTCCGGCACGTCTCTCCACGGCGCGGAGGTCAAACTCCGCGCCTAATCGAGGTGGAGCCCGCAAGTGTGCGGGCCTCGTCCGGTGGGGGAAGGCAGACGCGTGGTTCTTCGATCCCCTTACCCCCGCCATGGACGGCGCGAGGAAACACCGTGGGTTTTTAGTAGGGTAGAAATCCCACATACCCCACCGATATCCCCATTGTCGGTGGGGATCTGGTCGCAGATTTTCCCACGCAAAAAAAAAAAAAAAAAAGGGTGGACGTAAGGTTCACCACTGTTTTCAACTCCAAGACTCGTCTACCCGTTTAGCTGCTCGCTGGAGTACTTGCAGGCTAACATCTTCACATTTTTAGGGCCTATATGTAGGCGCAATGAACCATGTCGAGTCGAGGGCTGAGGTCGCGTGGAAGGTCGCCTATGAATTGGACCGACCAAACTGAGGCAGCCATCGATAGTTCCGCGCACAAGTGTGCCAGGAAGACGACAGTGAGAGGAGTGGCGGCGTATGGTGCTACTCAATTGGAAATGATCGCTACTATCGCTCTGTCAAGAGCGATTCGAACAGGAAGGAAGGAGTGATGCCGCCTTGATAGGATCAAGAAGATGAGTGTACCTTAAAATCCCCCTCCTTACCACGGGAAATACAACAGCACATGTGCTGTTATTTCTTGGTGGTGATATATAGGGAAACTGCCGCCAGACTTGCTGCCCAGCTTATGACTGCGGAATGCAGTGTGCGCTGCCACTACTAAATATATAGAATATACCTACAACTATTATTGTTCTATTGCAATTGATTTTTATTTATGACTAGCTGAGCCCGCAACGCTATATAGAATACGCGTGGTATTCTATATAGCGCCTAACTTTTTTTTTGTAAACCGATTGGAATGAAACTAACACTAAATGTTACGGGAGGTTAACTACAATACATCAGTGAAAACCGCATTCAAATCAGTTAAGCCGTTTCTAAGATTAGCGTGCACAAATGCACAGACAAATAGGCAAAAATTCTAAAAACTATTTTTGTGACCTCGGTAACATAAGTACAACATATACAAAATGTTTTTTTGAAAAAAAAAAGAGAAAATTAATGTACAGACACATATAGATTAATAATATTCTTTACAGTGAATAACTGTAAAGCTGTAAACTGAAGATGGTAACCAGCCGTTCGTCTATGTGTCCGATGGAAGAAATGGGCTGGAGAGTGGAGAGTGTTCTCAGTAGCTGCATAAGGTCATGCAGGTACTGAGAACACTCTCCAAAGTATATCTTATAGAAGACACACAAACAGGCGATTTTGCGTCTACGTGCCAGGCTCTGCAGCTCAGTTCTTAAACCGTACTTTCGCCAATGAGCCTCTTAGCTCTACGATTCACCGACTCGAGTGCGGCAAGTTAGTATTTGGCTGAGCTATCCCAAAGGTGACAGCAATACTCCATGCAAGATCGGTCTTGCGCCTTGTACTAAGAGATGAGCTGTCCAGGTGTGAATTATTGCTTTACTTTATTTAGGATGCCCAGTTTTTGAGTTTTTGAACGCTGTTTAGGCATTGAACTCGATAAAAGTTTGATAAAAGTTGAAGTTTTGAGCCTACCTCGGAAAGTTGTTGCCAAGTCGAGAGAGCTCCTTTTAGTAGAGAACGGCCATGCTTGCGTTTTGGTCGCGTTTAAAATAACCAGATTCTTTTCACCCCTATAGACATAGACATTTAAATCTATATATACTACTCAAAACAAAATAAGGGCCACTGGTTTATTTACATTTAAGTGCACTTTAGTAAACTGAAAGTAACTGATAAGTAGCATTATATTGATATTACGAACTCTTTGGTGTTTGATCTCTTTTATGCTTCCTAATTTGAAAAATATTGGCCATCGTTTTAAGAAAAATAATAATTGGAGTCATTCTTATGTTTTTCTCCGATTGTCTTCTTAACTTGTTTCGGTTATTTTAGGAAAAAAGTTTTACTTTTTCAATTTTAATTGATTCATTTCTCATCTCGCGTTAATCATGCCACCAGTACGAAGGCACATGGATACAATTACAGCAACCAGAGCCATAACTATGATTCAAGAAGGACGTTCTCAGCGTTACGTGGGTTTGCAGTTGGGTTTTCTCGAAGAGCAATCCAAAATGTATGGAATCGCTTCCAAGAGACCGGCAGTGTTGCCAGGAGACCCGGTTCAGGTAGAGTTCGTGTAACAACGGCGCACGAGGATCGGTACGTCCAACTAAGTGCTCGTCGTGATCGTACAGCAACGGCCCGTAAGTTACAACACCACCTACGGCTGACAACGGGTTCCTGTGTCAGTGATCACACTATACGTAATCGATTGTACGAAGACCAGCAAATGTCAAGACGTTGAGTTGTTCGAATTCCTCTGACTAGGGTTCAATGTGCTAACCGTTTAAGATTCTGCCGTCAGTATTTGAACTGGGGGATTAATCAGTGGGGCAAGGTGCTTTTTACAGACGAGTGCAAAGTAATTTTTTTTAATGATGATCGGCGTGTTAGGGTGTGGAGACGACGCGGCGAGCATTTTTCGGAGTCCTGCATCCACGAAGTTGACCGTTTCGGTGGTCCCAACGTAATGGTTTGGGGTGGGATTAGTTTACACGGTAAAATCGAGCTCACCATTTTAAATGCGGGTACCGTAACTGCAAAACGTTACATCGAAGATGTCATCAGGCCTCAAGTGATCCCATTTGCACAGCGAGTGGGGCCTGGATTCATCCTGGTGCAAGACAATGCCCGTGCACACACAGCTCGATCGACACAAACTGTCCTAGAAGGGTCTCATATTGAGGTATTACCATGGCCAGCTAACAGTCCGGATTTAAATCCAATCGAGCAATTGTGGGACCAATTGAAACGAAGGGTTAGAGAGAATGAGCAAGGGGTCTACAACCAACAGCAGCTGATTGACGCTTTAAAACGTGCCTGGGAGGAGATTCCAGATGAAAACGTGAGGAATTTGATACAGAGTATGCATACGAGGCTTCAGGAGTGTATTGCTAAGAGAGGAGGACATACTCGTTACTAAAAAGAAGAAACAAAAGTGACAAGAACAGTATTTTGTCTTTTTCCGGTGATTTCTTTTGTTCATGTTTTTCATTCAAAATTGCCAATTTCATTATGAACTTAAAAAAAAAACAGTTCATGATCATTATTTTAAACAATTATTAGCCTATATTATAACCAATAACATTATTTTGTAGTTACATAAGTTAAACAATTTAATGTCTTTATTGTTTTCATGGTACAACAGAAAATGTTAGTGGCCCTTATTTTGTTTTGAGTAGTATATATGGAATATTATATGAATTTCGTTTTATACAATTACAATTAATCTTTCTTTTGGCAGCCGATTAGAATTCATCGCACATTATTCAACTCGGAACCGGCGCCACATGGGAAATTTGTCAGTGGCATTGTCAGCGACGAAATGGCCTAAAACTGGACACACGTGACAGATATGTATAATATTGTCACTTATAATTTTTTTTTTTTTTTTTTATAATGATAGATCAAGCATTTGACCGCAGTCTCACCTGATGGTAAGTGATGACGCGATCTAAGATGGAGCATGCTTGTCTATTAAGAACCGATTCACTCGCGACTTGAAGAGTCCAGGGTTGTAGTGTTGTGGAAACAAGGGTGCTGGAAGTTGGTTCCACACGCTAGCAGTTCGAATCAAAAAAGTTGACCCGAACCGCAACGTGCGGATTTTAGGTATATCAACCATATAAGGGTGACATTTAAATGTGCGCCTTGTTGTCCGATGGTAGAAGGGGCTAGGGGGGACTAGCTGGTGCAAGTCCAACGCACACTCTCCGAAGTAAATCCTGTAGAACACCGAAAGGCTGGCTACCAAGCGCCTGTGCTCAAGACTCTGCAAGCCAGCCCCGGTAAGGGATAATTGTATAATAATTGTAGGTGGGGCTTTGGAAAAATAGACATTACATGCAAAGTCTCAAACAGATAATAGTCCGGTATAGTGTACATCGATGATTAATTGTTTTTCAATATATTTAATAGATCAATAATATAGAACAAAAAAATAGGTAGCCTAATGTTCAAAATATCGGGATAAACTTGGATGAAACGGAAGAATCTAAAAATTGTAAACAAAATATAAACATACATTAGCGTTTTGTATACATAGCATTAATTAAAAATGAATAATAACATATTTTAAATGTTAAATAATTTATATATTTATTATATATATATACGGTTGTATGTTTTACGCATACCAGTCAGTTGAAGAAGAAGAAAATCTATATGGAAAAGCATGTAGTTCAAATCATAATTATGACTAAGTTTGTGGTCAGTGCATAACAAGTGGTGGTCCAGTGCATAACAAGCAACCACGTTTCGCAGTCATTTGGGCATCCCATCTGGCGGCAGTAACTACCCCCTTACAGAAGACCATGAAATAACATCATGTGTGTTATGTTTCGCTGAGTGAATAAGAGATGTCAGAGCTCATTTTCCTTATCCCTTCCTACTTCCTTATCCTCAATCCTGTTGTGGCTGGCAGAGCACTTGCAGCACCTGTGGCGTCGCTTGTATAATAGACGATGGTAGCCACCTACTATCAAGTGGACCTTCAGCCAGTCTGTCTATCTTTACATTTTTGTTGACATCAATTCGAAAATGGCCGGGCGACGTAATGAGTTAACAAGCGAGAAAGAGTTCGCGGATTGCGAAAGCGTCGATCCTCGCGGTGGGGAAATGTCATTTTTCTCATTGATACCTTTGTTATTTCCGTAATTAAATTTGTTTAATAATTTTTTATTAAAAATGGGCGGACCGCGATGGTCATTTCATTTGTTAAAACGGACCCTGAACGAAACTAATTGGTGACCCCTGGAGTATATGTTTAGCAACTTTTTTTATTTTTATTTATGTTAAGGTCGACAGACAGGCTGATGGTCTACTTGATGGTAGGTGGCTACCGTAGCCCATAACACAAACAACGCCACAGATGCTGCGAGTGCACTACAGACCATAGTCAGATTGCGGATAAGGGATAAGGAAGAGATTCGGTAGTATGCTCTAGCATTGCTTACTCACTCACCGAAACACAACAGCACATATTATGCTGTTATTTCACGGTGGTTTTCTTGGTGGTTACTGCCTCCAGACGGGCTACCCAAATGACTGCGAAACTGCCACTGCTTTCCAAATCCAAAACCAGAGCCAACTTTGAAAAGTTTATTTACATAATTGACTCCGCCGGTAATCGAACGCGGGGCTTCTGAGACAGAGGGTTAAGGCAAGCACCCTAACCACTCCGCTCTGGCCACGTGGTCCGACTGTCTTTGTCCTGCCGATCGGAAGACATGATCCAACGGGCTCGTCAGTTAGATTGCTTATTAAATAGATATAGTCTGTGAAATAATAACCAAGTAATAAGCCAGCAAACTTCAAATTGTAAGTCAAAAGCAAACTATTGTGTTTGTCACTGAAGTCATGTTAATTGTTCCCAGTCATTTTATATTCAGTAGTTCATTGCGAAGCGCAAACAAGATAGACTGGGAAACGAAGGGTAACTTACAGCTTGTTATATTCGGTAAACATTCTCTGATTCTCTGCAATAGAGTATGTAAGGGCTGCCGATAGCAAATTACCGGGTTTGAGCCCAATACGGCGGGTGTGGACTGTATAGGTAATGCGGGAGTTCTATTCTATTACTTACTGTTGTGATCCGCGGGATTCTTCTGGGCTTGAGTCTTCCTCCAAAGCTTTGGATTCTTCTTTTCAGCACTCGCGACGCGAATCACTTCAGTTTTGGTAATAGAGATAGGTACGGGTGATGGATGATCAAAGAAGACAGCGGGTCTTTTTGATCTGCGGGTTTGCTCATTTGATATGAGCAGAAAGAAGACGGCGGGTCTTTCTCTCAGCGGGATTTTTGACCTACACTGTTATTTTATTTATGGCGGTGGAGTCGAAACAGGGGTGTTCTCTGATTGGCCCACAATGACGTGCCCCCTCTTAGCCAATCAGAGCGATTCCTCATAAATTTAAATAAAGCCAGCAAAGTGGCGCGAACAGAGTAGGAGGTACTTGTATAGGAATTAATAAGCGTGAGTCAAATATCGACGCAAATTGTTTATGTTCCGATTCAAAGTTCAAAGTTATCCCTAATACAATCTTGGTCAGTCGTTCATTGATCAATAAAATAGTATTAAATCATAAAAAGAAAAACAAATGTTTATGATTGTGTTAGTTACGACGACATCGTAAATGTTACATCGTTAACGGGAGGCACAAGAAATTTAACCTTTTTTCATAACGTCGTTTCTCAAGCGGAAATATACTCAATGTATTTGAAATATATATTATTTATTTGATTCAAGTTATTCGTCGGACATGGTTTGTTTTTTTTTTCATATTTAAGTTCGAGCAGGTGATCATTATTTCTACAAATTTTATAAATACTGTCTACGTGCAATTTCCAAAAATACCCAGAAACTTAGTCGTATGTTATATTTAAGGAAAGTGGTTTTGATTTAAAAAGAAAGAATGTGCGTGGGTGGTTATTAACTCTGGGCTACGCAGTAAAAAATGCGGCCATAATTAGCTTTGCCGTCTAAATTTTCCACATAAAAGCTCACCCTTGACATTTGCACTATATATTTTTTACTTTAGGAATCCTCACATTAAAGGCGTGAAACCTTTATTTTTCATTCCTTTGAGCAGGTAACACGTGTTCGATAGTAACACGTTCGCTGCGTTCCTATTTCAACCAGTACGTTTGTTACCTATTAGAACTCATAACCTATATTTACTGCAGAGCGTATGAGATATAAATAGCCTTCTACGAAAATAAAGCTAGAGTTATTTAGTTAAAAGTTATAAGGCTCATATAAAGGCTTACAATTTTAAAGGCTGCGTTTCTCAGAGCAGCCCGTCTAGTGCATAGCACTTAGTTATTTTCATTTGTCGCCATAGAGATCCTTTACGAAAATCATTATAAAAATAATACAAGAAAATCACGTGCTACGACCACGTTTAAACTCAGTGAACATTCCAATCAAAGTCTATCATAACTTTGTTTTTGATTAAGACCGCAACGAAAGTCATAATAAATCTTAGAGCGAAAAATTTCTCTCGTCAAATTTTTTTTTTTCGTACGACTTTTTAAATGAACACAAAGAGGATTGCCAACTTTTGGTCTAACCTGTTTCAGAGAAAGTAAATGGCGGAAAAAATCTTTCATTTTTTTTTAAACTAATACCACAAAAAATAATTTTATTTTACAGTTGCTAAATAAAGAAAAATATTTTTTAAATGTTGTGTTTTGTGTAGAGATCTTGTGAGTATATAGTATTCTGTGCTCGAGCCGTCATGAAATAAGCTTTAATGTCTAGTTTAGTGTTATTTATGCAATTATAAAGACATTATAATCTTATGAAAATCTACCTAGAGTTTATGATTAGTCGTCTAAACAATACTAAAATGATAAATGCAAAATATATTGTTAAAGTAAATCGATGTTAAAGTAACACAATCTTTAACATATCCTAACCATATATTTGAGCCCATATATATATCTTGATTATGCAATTGACAATGAAATTGAAACTAAGGTAGCATAAATCTGATATTTTTACCTACCAAATGGTACTAATTTGGAACTTGTAACGGGTCATCAAATTCTGGGCAAATTCCCGCGATTTATAGGAGATTGGCGGTGTCCTTTGTAGGTCTCAATTCGAAATTGATCTTTATTTTTCATTTCTGTCTTTACTTTATGAGCAGTTCTAAAAACTTTCAATACGGCCTTTGTCGTGTATTTTCTCATTCTTCAAACCATTTAGTATTAAATAAAACAAAAACCGGGAGAATTACCCAGTGTGAAGGCAGTGTGTGGACAGCTTCAGTTTTTTTTTTGCCAGCACGTCGGCCCTTCACAATGGCAGGCTGAGTTCTCGGTGTCTTCGGCGGACAGGATGACAGCGCTCGCGTGAAGTGCGTGCAGTGGACGGTCATAGTAAATGTATACATCGCTACTTCGGCGCCGTCATCTCGTTCACTGTGACGTCCCGACGAACGGCGGCGGTGTACAAACGCGCTAACACTGCTAGGCACGGCACGGAGATTGGTTATATGGGCTTTAATTTTCTACATGGTACTGCAAATAGGCAGGAACTGACATGTATTCAAGTTTATTCCCTTATCCTTCAACATTAGTGCAAGTCCTTCAACGAAAGCCGTGTAATTTAGAGATTAAATTTAAAAAAAACACAGAGAATACCTCCTACACTGGTGTATGCTTTCATTCGAAACTGCATCTGCTGTGTTGACAATCGAGTGTTCGACTTACAGGATAATAATGGTAAGCCATTTTTTTTACTCCAGAAAATTTTTAATCCTATTGTTGGTCTCTACTCCTGTCAAAATAAATGCAAATATCTACGATTCGTTGAGCCCAAACTAAACAAACACACAACTCTACTACCAGATTTGTTAGGCCAAATCAACCATTAAATATGAATATTGGACTTTGTTACTAAAACAAAAGACTCACCAAAATCTCTCCGCGTACCGTCTTGAGAGCCCTCGTTGGTATCTGAAAGAGGTAGCTACAAGAAAAGATTACGCGCCACTGTTCGTTCGCCTCTCAGACGATTCTAAAAGCCTTTCCACATAAATCAAAACTTTGAAATTTGGCTCTTGTCTGGATCTGGAAAGTAGTGGTAGGGCACATTGCGTTTCGCAGTCATTTAGGCAGCCCGTCTGGTGGCAGTAATAACCCCCTTACAGACCGTGAAGACCACCGTGAAATAACAGCACGTGTGCTGTTGTGTTTCGGTGACTGAGTAAGGGATGCCAGAGCCCATTTCCCTATCCCCTTCTAATCCTACTGTAGTCGGCAGCGCACTTGCAGCAGCTTTGGCGTAGCTTGTGTTATAGGCGACGGTGACCACCTACCATCAAGTGGACCGTCAGCCTGTCTGCCGAACTTAACAAAAAAAAAAAGAAAAAAAAAAAAAACACTGTTTGCTTTATCTAAATCCAAGACCATTACAAAAGTAACACAAAATCCCGTATATTATTCACTTTCAACAATTAAAATTTTTCCCGACACGCTCTTCCGACAAAAAAAAAACACGCGCTACGCGTTCAAATAAATTCCACCACCATGTTTTTTTTGCAACTGGCCACGGACAATGCTAGAACGTTATATAAGGCTATATAACGTTAGAAGGCTACAGACCACCGCAAGTCAACAACCGCGTTGACATCTGTGTTCGCCATTCATTGACACAGAAATTATCGACGGCCAGGATTTACCTATGTATTATTCAATATTGGGCGAAATTTACTGTAACAGCTTACACAAATATTTATTTTTTGTTTCTACGTTCAATCAACATTATTCCGTAGAAAATTCTAAAATGAAATACTCAATTTATGTTGTTTATAAATAAAACTTATATGTATTATGCTTTTATAAAAGGGTAACTGAGATGTGTATGAAAAATTCTAACTTGTGTATATGCAAAAACTTTTTCAAAAATAAGTAGAAATAACAAAAATATCTATTCGATATTGATTTACTGACCTATTCGATAAAACAGCCAACCTACACCCCGAAAATGATTTCAATAAAGATATAAACGCTGATAGAAAATAAGTAAACTGTTAAAAATTAAAATTAATATGAAAATTAGAAGATCATACCAACTAAAATAGGCTTAAAAAAGCAAAGAAATAGACAGTTATGTATACAATAAATAATAATATCGCTGTTCACATTCTTGAACTTTACTAGAACAAATTTAGCAATCCCACGAAGTCCTCTCTGTAGTCTATTATTTTGGATCTCTAAAATCAGTTAAAAATATGATAATATCTTTGTTTCCTTATCCACTCCTAATCCCTCATCCTTAATCCTACTGTAGTCGGCAGCGCACTTGCAGCAGTTGACAGCAGACAGGCTGACGGTCCATTTGATGGTATGTGGCTACCGTCGCCTATAACACAAGCAACGCCAAAGCTGCTGTAAGTGCGCTGCCGACTACAGTAGGATTAAGGATAAGGGATTAGGAGGGGATAGGGAAATGAGCTCTGGCATCCCTTACTCACTCACGGAAACCCAACAGCACACATGCCGTTATTTTATGGTGGTCTTCTGTAAGAAGTAGTTCCTGCCAAAAGACTGGCTTCCCAATTTATGCCACTACTGTTATGCACAGAGTTGGTATTACGAATACATTTCAAAATTGGTCATATAAAATTACCTAACTCTAACTAAAACGGGCTTGAAGTAAAGCATTAGTTTCAAAGTAATAAGCGCAATATTATGAACACGATTTCCTTTGAGATCGAACACGTGACAGTTGGAAATGAGTTTTAGCCGTGTGAATCTTTTGTCAACTTTCAACATATTGACTTATATAGCAATTTTATTTCATGTTTTTATTCCTTTGTAATATAGGATTTCAGATATTTCCTTATTACTTTAAGACAAGGACTAACGTCAGCAGAACCCATTTTTTACCAAAATAATCTATGAATTATAACATCTATGAATTTAGGTGCAATATTACACAACAATTTTTTGTAGCTTCCCGGAGATAACCGAACAGATTTAAAATTGGAAGGTTCCTCTTAAATATTGTATAAAATATGAATAAAAGTAGCCAATTAAAACTTTAGTACAGAACTTAAGTTAATTAATATGCTTAAAAAATAACGTGAAAACTTTGATTACTTTGACGAGAAAGCTTTTTTGGGCAGTAATTTACTATTTTTTTCTCTGAAAATATAATTTTTGTATAAATCTGCCCGATTCAAACTTTTTTAATATCATTTATTATGCTCTGTTTTTATCTAAGGTTTAATTTTACTCTAACAAGTCAAATTAGACGACGAAAATAACGCTTTTCTGCTAAGTCCTCGCCTTAAAGCGGAAATTCTGAATTAATTAACCTGCTTACAAATTAATTTAATAAGTAATTGGTTAAGCAAGTAACTTGTTAAGGCAGATAGTAACAGTCTATAGGTGCAGACGGTCAACTTACAACTCACAGTTTCATAAGGACCTCGCAGGGATCAAAAATAGAAAATGTATTTCTTTGATGAAAATTTTGTAATAACTGCTGCTTTGTGAGTTGACGTCCAGGACGAAATCAGTCTTGCCCCCTGCCCTGGAAGAATATCGGTGTTGTCGCCTGCATTATAGTTCACAACTTCATTCTGAACCTGGGTGATTATACCCTGTTGATGTGAGGAAAAAGCGTTTATTTTCTTTAAAACTTTTGTAAAAGAAATAAATCGCGTTAAATCGATATGATTCGAAAGACAAAGTACATTCGAAGGATTTAATGGAGTGAAGAGTTGATGAAAAAATTAATGGAGTGACAGAATAAAGCAGAGACTATGTATAGAAAATATTTTGGTGAAGAACATTACAAACATACCTGACAGGCACATTGTTACGGAATCATACATGATAAACAAAGATTAAAAAGGAAGAACTTATTTAAGATCAATTATTTAAATTATTGTTTAAAAATAAAATAAGTTGAAGTTCAATAATTTTATGCTTTCTCACTTTTATTGTTGTTTTAGTAGGTAATTAGTGTGAATAACAAATCCAGAAGGAAAGTTCTATCAATTCTATTCTGTTCTCAAAAATAAAAACAAGATAACGAGATGTGATTTTTTTATGTTAAGATCGGCAGACAGGCTGACGGTTCACTGATGCTAAGTGGCTACCGTCGCCTATAACACAAACAACGCCACAGCTGCTGCAAGTGCGCTGCCGACTACAGTAGGATGAAGGATAAGGGATTGGATAGCAAAATGGGCTCTGGCATCCCTTACTCACTCACCTAACACACGTGCTGTTTATTTCACGATGGTCTTCTGTAAGGGGGTGATGGTTACTGCCGCCAGATGGGTTGCCCAAATGATTGCGAAACGCAATGTGCCCTGCTACTACTTTCCAGATCTAGACCAGAGCCAAATTTAAAAAGTTCATTTTCAAAATTGACCCTGCCAGGAATCGAACCCGAGAACCCTAGAACAGATCCTTACCAAATATCCTAACCACTCATCCAACGGGCTCGTCAATAAAATGATATCAAAAAAATATAATGTGATAGGAAAAAATCAATTACTTATTGAAATGTAATTTCTTCATATTTCTTTAAAAGTCTAGAGATATTTTTACAGGTTGGAACGACACAAGACGGCATGAAAATATTCTCCTACTGGTTGAAATTAGGTCATAAACATTCAACCATTATTAGGTCGGGAAATTTTCCTTTTTTACATAACAGTAAAGGTCGTCAACAGGGACTAAACGTAAAAAGAAATATAGGACAAAGGAACTAAAGTACTGAACTGTTTTGTTTTACCTATTAAAATTTATACATCGATATACAGGATGATCACTTCAAATGGGTCAATGAGGACAAATCTGAAACCATAAGAAAGTCGAAAATTTATTCTTAGGAACTAAGGCTTTGATTTTGAATAAAAAAAATCAATTCAAAAATTTTTTAAATTACGCTCATACGTTCTAGGAATCAAACCCGGTCAAATCTCTGTAAATAATCGCAATTGTCGTAGTTGATAGTGTTGGTTAAAAGGATTAAATTTTTATATGGAAATTAAACACGCGACTGGGTGAAATTGATAGATTTTTGAAATACAAAAAATCTTTTCATCAGCCTAGAGAAAGTTCTATTTTATTTTTAATCAATAACAGTCCTTTTCAAATAATTGATTTATTATAATGAACATTTTTCCAATTATTAAATATTTCTGTTTATTATTATACAAATTTCCATGGCAAAATTTATTTCCTTATGACCCTCACGATAAAAATCAACTAAAATCAAACTACTCAAATAAAAATAATTGCGATTTTTGTAAATATTTGATCGATTTCCATTCCTTGTTGCGAGCGTAATGTAAAAAAGTTCGTAAGCAGTTATTTTCAATTCAAAAATCGAACCCAAAAATTTTCAAAATTTTCTTATAGCCCATTTGAATCGATCACCTGTATCTTTGTGTAACGCTCACCTTATCCACAGATTGATCAGTTGATCACTTCTTAATAAGAAAACTATTTTAGAGTCGTTTCTGTTGCTTCAGTTTGCTATGCTATCGTTCTTTCTGGTTAAATCATTGTTCTGAGCCACTTTGAGATTCGATTATGTATACTGTGTTTAAAATATAAAAGGTCGTAAATCCTATCAGATTTTTTTTGTAAGTTTACTACTGCTAAAATACACGTGCAGAAATTTTTAATAGGATCTAATATTAGCTGGGCTCTCTGCGTTCCGCAGTCCTAAACAGTGAACTAGGAATACCAGAGTCTTTTTTTCTTCATTCCATATGGGTCAGTACACTTGTATTCCATGCAGTGTTTAGATAAGAACTCTTTGTACAACTTTATGAATTGTGTTTTGTAGATAATTTTAAAGTATCTTTACTCTCCCGTCAATTGTTTCTATTCCAACTCCCAAGTTTGTAAACGAAATAACAATTTAAGAGATGATATGTAAGTAAGTACGTTTAATTTGTGAAACTTTTAATGAATTTTGAAGTTTCAGTTGTAATTGTTTAAGTTCAGCCTTAAACATTCGTCTGAATATTTTATAACCCAGTTATACATGTATATAAGTATTGTTAGGTGCTTTTATTATATATTTTTTCTCTTCTAGATAATATGTGTATTATATATAAGACAAAATAGAAATATTTATATACATAATGGTAATGACTTCTCAAAAAGGCTCTTTTGACCTATTATGACTATGTCTCGTCGATTTAAAAAAATGGATTGATATTATAGGGCAATTCTACTGATACACAAAAGAATTGAAGGGCAGAAAACAAAAAAATGGCGCGTTGTGGTTTAAATAATGTTTAAAATGTAAGACTAAATAAAAAACACCTGTAGGGACTAAATGGTCTGTAAATAATCTGACCTTTAAAGGTCTTTCTATTTTACCACTCCCATTTTGTTATAAAACATAGCAAGCTCAAGAACTCCATTGACCTATATACAGTTTTTGGATAGTTTAACTAACATATTTATCCATTTATAAATATTCAGAAGTAGATCCTTCAAAATAAGCAAAAACTGCAGCAGCCACTTAAATGTCACTAGAAAATCTTCTACCCCTCAAGTCAGAGTTCAGATTTGAAAATGAATAATAATCACTAGGGGGTTGCTCAGGACTATAAAATTGGTGACGAATTTCTATGAAGCCACATCTTAAAACGGCAGCCTTCGCTACTGTGGCGGTCGGTGTCATGAAGAAGCCGCACCCCACCTATACTTAGTTTTCCTCTACGTGTTTGTTTGATTGCTCGATAAGGTTACCTAGCATAATAGCTTCCTGTCATCGCAGTATTGTCCATGAGCAATATTCCTTGACAATCCCAGAAAATCGTAGCCATTATCGGGGCGGGTCGCTAATGTTTAGTAAAATGTAGGTATCGTTGTTGTTGTTGTTGTCGTTAAATTCATTATAGTAGAGGCGAAGAGCGACCCTCACCGATCTGAAAACTCGATGAAACATATTTTTTATCAAGTATAATTAATAAACAAATATGCCTATAATGACTTGCCTATCGAAAAGTGTTCATAGATATTTTTAATTTAATTAATTTTAATCCATTTTCTTTCATCACCTTCACTCTTTTGATAAACGAATGAGTTTTATCTCAACTGATAGTTTTTAACACACAAAGTATGCCTAGGTAAGCTTGCCTACTTATTTCTGTGCATGGCTATCTGGCAATCAGATGTAAACAGGTAAGTCAATATAGGTTACTACACCGATCTGTTAACCAATCGAAATTGATATCATAGGTAAGATATTTTAATATCCGTATTTCTTCCATCACCTTCAGGTGATAAAAGAAAATGGATTAAAATTAATGAAATTAAAAATAGCTATGAACGCTTTTCGATAGGCAAGTCATTATAGGCATATTTGTTTGTAAATTATTCTTGATAAAAAATATGTCTCATCGAGTTATCAGACCGGTGAAGGTCGGTCTTCACCGGCTCTTAGACCATTAATTTCATTTTTAACAAATTTCTTTTCTTCTTTTGTTGCAAAAATATCTTTCAAATATTTTGCAGAAAAAAATTCTTTATAGTCGTATATTGTCAAAGCAAAAATATAAGAACAGAATATAAATAGCTGTTAATAAGAAACTATATATTATATTTATTACTACAAAGTGGCGGAATGTTTAGACTTTTATTATACATTTAAAATTTATCTATTCTGGATAAAAAATGACGGAATTATCCTACAGGGCGACCCAGGATTGAAATAAACGCGGGATGCCTTTTATAACAATAAAATACTTGGTTTATTGATTTGGTCTACCTTTGACACCCCAACAGGTCAAACTATTTGCTAGCGACACTAAAGAAGCGAGTTGAATTTCGGTTTTATTTATAAATTAGAAATAGTGAAATTTGTGTGAAACATGAATATTAGCAATATCCAAAAATATGATGTGAAATTTCATCAGTTCTCAGCGGACTAGCTTGGTGGACTAAAGACTAAACCCCTTCATATACGGGATATCTACTTATTATGCAATTAAAATTCCTATCAATACGACATACATTTATATAAAGAAAACATGGGATATTACTCTGTCGTACGCACAGAACGTGTATCGGAAGCATTGATTTAATTACGAGCTGTTGCCTGCTAATTCGATTTCCATCGTATAAGCCTTGATATGTGATATTAAACCATTGTGTATACGTCATTGTGTTGTGTTGCCCAGATGATTTGATATGCGAATATCATTACATATTACATCGAAACAACCCTTCTCCTTTAGAGAAGACTAACGAGGCTTTATCCAATCATGCTATTTAACTGCGGACCAGCGAGACTGTAAAGGCGACTTCAAAATGGAGGATTATAAGTAGACCAGGGTCGGTAATTTTTGAAACAAAAAAAAAATTTATAGTAGTATGAAACTCATTGGAAAAGGAAGAGAATATAACAAAAATGAAAGGAAAAATAATTTACGGGCGATCTGAGGTCGGGAAATGGAGGTGGGTGAGTTTTTAATGGTAAAAACGGTTTATCTCGATTTCCGGCAAAACTACAAGTCCTATGGAAAAAAGTTAAATGGCAAAGTTGTAGGTAATAAAAAGATCTAAAACTTTTGTATTGTCGTTAACCATCACGTAAGTCGTTAGCCTGTCGGCCGCGCTTTTAAGTACAGGTGATCATTTCAAATGGGTCAGGCAAATCTGAAACCATAAGAGATATGAATATTTATTCTTAGAAACTAAGGCTTCGATGTTTGAGTTAAGAAAAACTGCATTTAAACGTTATAACTGCATACAAGGTTCAATAGCAATATTTATTCCTTATGACCCATGAATATTAGTCCAACTAATTAAGCTGTCCGTGTAACGGTAACGATCCAGTAACGACCGTATAACGGCATTCTTGAAGAAGCCAACCGTTAAATGAAGAAAGCACTTGAGCTTTGACAGAATTTACACACACTCTCTTATCCTCGCCCTTACTTTTACCATTTGAAGACCTTAAGTGGAACAACAGCCTGTCCAATGCCTCTTACAAAATGCTACTTACATGAGCCCAACCTATTAGGAACCAATATTAACAAAATTTACATTTTTTTTTTCTTTCAGTATACAAAACGCAAAAACTCATGATAAATTACGATTCATTACGTCAAAACCAGGCACGCGTCATTTGTTATTTTCATTGTAACATTGTTTTACTCTGCATACGAGTATTCTATTAAGGTTCAGTTCACGTAATTTGTAAAGCAACCACTCAAAGTTCTTAGGAAATATTGGAAAGTTTACATTATTAATTTAACAGTACCAGTTCATAAATTTCATGTTTCTATTAAAACGCGTAGGAAAAAAGTTACGTGTAATATTAAAAATTTAATTAAATACTTTATTTTTGGCTAGCTGAGCCCGCAACTTTGTACGCGTGGTATTTGGTATAGCGCGTAACTTTTTTTGTTGTAAACCGATTGGAATAAAACAAACACTGAATGTTACGGGAAGCTTACTGCAATACATCAGTGAAAACCGCATTCAAATCGGTTAAACCGTTTTTGAGATTAGCGTGCACAAACGCACAGAAAAAAATTCTTCAAACTATTTTTTGACCTCGGTAACATAAGTACAACGTGTACAAATTGTTTTTTTTTTTAATATTTAATTTACAGGCACGGCTCGTTTACGATTTTATTATATGTATAGAATTAGGAGAAGGTTAGTCGTACAATTTAAGTATAATATTTGTAAAAAAGAAAAATATTTTTAAAAAATAAACACAAAAATTTTGAAAAGAGATTAAGGGCCGGCACTGACTGACGGTATAGCACGGCATAGCATGGCAAAGGATTTTTCCTGAACATATTAATTTTCAACCTTATATCAATGATTTTAACACTCACACTCCTTTATTTCAATACTAAGAGGACGTAGTGTTTCACGTCATGCCACGGGAAGCTTCGGCATTCCTTTTTTCATCGACTTGGCAGCCCGTAATTACCTCTCTTCCTCTTCAGGAACAAGTGCAGTTATCCCTAAATCCCAAACCAAATTTTGTTTACACAACCGACTTCGGAGTAATGAAATAGTTAATTGAAGGAGAACATCTGTTTTCGGCACGACACGGCCGCATTCGAATGCCGTGTCGATTGCGGCCGAAGCATGCCGCGGTATGCCGTGGCGCCCTGCTGCGTGCCACAGAATCCTTCGGGATACCGAAGCGTGCCTTGCCATGCCATACTGTCAGTCAGAATCGAGCCTAAAGAAGAGGAACAAGCCCGAAGTATAAAAACCCAAAAACAACCATAAACAAGACAAGTATTTTATAATTAACTAGCGACTCGCCCCCGGCTTCGCCCCAGATGCAATTTTTATATATAAGAACATTCCCCGTTTATCCCTCTTTCCATTAATGAAAACCGAATTAAAATCGGTCTACCCGTTCACGCGTGATGCCGTGACCAAGGTAAATGGGGATTCATTTTTATATATTAAAAAGAAGATTTATAAATTTTTTTTTTATTGAACATTATGCGCCAAGGATTACTTTATTTTAAACATGGTTCTTTCCATAGGTTGCTTTTTAGTGAGTTTGGATTTCGATTTGAAAGGCTTTAGTTTCTATCACATTTATAATTTTTATTAATTTTAATGATACAATCCAAAATGTACAAATTTTTAGTTATTCTTCTTGCTTTTCTAATGTTTTATTCTTTATCGTTTAATTTTATATATATTTTTAAGTAATAATCAGTACTAAAAAGGTATTAAGGCCAATATAATCTTATTTAAAATTGGAAGCTACAAAATATAATTTTGTCACCCAGTTGAGCATGAGCCAAACAATTTTTTATTGAAACTCTTAAAGTTGTTAGTTATAAAAAATTAAACTCTTGTTTAACTTTGTATAAGAAAAGTTTTCAAGCGTATCTATTTGTCTACATTTTAATCGAGACATTCTATTTTATTTTATTTAATTAAAAAGTCGCAAAAAATACTATCGTAATTTGAATCCTTTTTGGATTTGTGACACTTATACTACTGTTATTTACTTATCTTTGTACATAGCAATCAGTACGCTACAAACTGTCGACTCATTGTGGAAGATTAATTGATTTTGTTAGGAACATTATCCCATATGAAAAAGGGTGTGCTTAATGCGCAATGGGCTATTGCTGAAAATTTTCATACCTATATCATAAGTACGTACAATTTTAACCCAAATTCAATTCCTTAAGTTTTCGTATTGTTTGTGATATAGATTGGCTAATATTATTCATTATTTAATTTAAAAAAAAAATCGGAATACAAAGATTCAGGTCGGAATACAGGCACGCATATGGCTCTTTCATGGCAGGAACAAAAGAGACACTAGAGCCTACCCTAACCTGCCCTATCAATATAACAGTTTAAAAAATAAGAAGGAATTATGGGATTGTCTAGTGCATCGTTTGCTCATGCTTCGAAATACTATATAAAGTACACGTTTTGTTACATCAACAGAGTCATCTGCAATGGACGTTTATTTTTCAATAATCATTGAACATAAATTAATGACAGGCCATTTAGAATTGTCCATAAATCATAATTTTAAGTTATATTTTTAAAATATTTTATCTTTTTTTATTAACACAATATTGAAAGAAAGGTTCATTCTCGTATCCACTCTCAAACTAAACCAGAATACGAACCTTGTGTTGTCAATGATGACATATAGCGTTAAAACGTGGTCTCTAAATATGCGCCTAGTAAGAAAGCTCAACGAGCTATGCTCGAAGTTACACTGCAAGATTGAATCGGGAATAAGGAGATTCTTAGATGAACGAAAGATACCGACATCACCCGATGGATTAGTATGTTGAAGTGGCAGTGAGCGGGACACATAGTTCTCGAGTGCACGCGCAGCGTAGGACGTCCACCCACAAGGTCGACAGACGAGCTGTGGAACCAGGCTGCTTCTGATCGGTCCTTTTGGAAAATTAGGAGGTAGGCCTTTGTCCAACAGTGGACATCCTACGGCTGAGATGATGACAGGAAACCAATAACTTAAGTGAGGAGGACCTCATTATTGTTTATTTATATAAATAATAGCGAGCCCGGGGTGCAATTTTTATATATATGAACATTTCCCGTTTATCCCTCTTTCCATTAGTGAAAACCGAATTAAAATCGGTCTACCCGTTCACGCGTGATGCCGTGACCAAGGGAAATGAGGATTCATTTTTATATATAGAGAAGATTGTTTAGTAGCAATCGTCTTAAAATACGTTTATCAATAGTATTCGAGTAAGTTTGGGAAAATCTGTTCCTTTACTAAATTGTCATGACATTTTAAGGAATTTTCCGCTTCTTTACGATTCAGAAACGCTTGAAGATTTTATGTGTTTTTATTTTAAAAATCTTATCCTAATTTTTAGAGCGTTTAATGAGGAATACGATTATTCACGTGATTAAAATTTGGCTAATTCTAATGTTTGTCATTTATTTCAAACACATCTTGTAATATATATTATTTAGAAAAAAAATTGCCTTTGTATTATTTGTTTGTTGCTCAGTCACAAATAACTCTTTAAAAAATTTGAACTAAACTTGGCACAAAATGATCATCTTCAGAATTATTTTTACACAGAAAATATCGAAATAATAAAATATTATGCCGGAAATAAGTTTCTGCACGATAATTTTTCATATGTTTTAATTTTAGTTGATGTCTCGGTTTAATCTAGAGATTATATTTGAAAAGTATAGTTAATCAGTGAACGGGAATAAGATATTTAAAAGGATTCTTAAAAAAAAAGCTTGATAAGTGTCACTATATGTAATTGCGATGGCATAAAAAGTAAGTACATAATTAAGTTTCACTGTCTAAAATTAGAATTTCCGTTTAAACAACGTCGAGTTTTCTGGAAAGTTTGCAGAGTTGAGGGCCACTTGTAGGAGGCTGTCGTCTTATAATAAAATGAACATTCGCATTAATCGTGGTTGGCGAAAATATTTACTTAGGACCTTTAACCAGTATGAAAATGAATGGACAAAAATCAAATCGTTTTACAATCCACGACTTTTTTTACTTATTTTTGTACAGTAATATTGTATTATAAAATAATAACATTTCTCTTTAGATATGACAGGAATAACTAATTCTAAAATTGTTATCGATTTATTCATTTTAATGGATAAGACAGTCACGACAAATACATTGTAAAACATACTAAAACAAACATGTGACGTCCCATGACGTTGCAACCAAAGATAATTGTATTAGTGTATAGATGGAACAATAAAAATTGAAGATTCCTTCGATACTCGATACCCGTCTTTCTAATGGCTGCATGTCGTATGTTAAAAAGAGATAACAATAGCCGAATATGACGTCTAAAAACGCTGCGCGCCATAAAAGAGGCAACGTCATATTTGTTTATATCATGCTGGTTAACAAGCGCGTTTAGCTTTATGTGATTTAAAATACTTAAAAATCTGAAAGTATGATTTCATAAATCTGTTGCTTGCCAAGAATGGCTTGTACTGTTCCCGTTTGTCCAAGTAGAGTGGGTGTTTTGAAGGAGAATAATGGAAACATATCATTTCACCGGTAAGTCGCACAGCTCGCACTCATTAATTTTGGTGTTTTGTAAACAAATTTTTATAATTATTTACTAAAAATGAATCATTGTACATGCATACACAGCTCTAAGTTTGATTTATTTAAAGAAAAGCTGGTGTTTATAACTAAAATTTACAAAAACCAAAGTTAATCGGAATATTTGACATTTGTCTTGCTTTATAGTGCTGTAGTCTGATCTTGATAAGTTTATCGATATCGATAACTAATTTATTTTTAGTACAATTTCTAGCATTCACTGCAGGTTGAAAGTAATTTTTATCAATTTATAACAGATTTCCCACCGACATCGATTTAAAAAAAAAAGTGGACAAAAAATGTAAGAAAAGCCGACGATTGGAGAGCTTTGCAATATACAAGAATATGCTCGATGAACTTTGAAGATTCTTGCTTTCGCCAAGGATATCAGCGTAAAAATCTACACTCGTATGCAGTGCCGACAATATTCCTAAAATTACCACCATCGTGTAAACCAGTAAGTAATATCTATAAGTTATAAAGAAGTTATGCTTCAATCTATGAAAATTATGAAAATCTTTTGAATCATTAATAACCTAAAACTAATTCTTTTCAGAAATTACCCAGAAAAAGAAAACTTACTAATAAATACGTGGATACCCAAGCGTCAACATTAACTGCAAGTCTTTAAATTAAAATGTTGACGAATCACAGATGAACGATATCACAGATTAAAATGAAACGATATCACAGATTATCCAATCTGTGATATCTTTTCTAAAAATAAAACTTTAAGATTATCGAGTTTTTTTTCTCTCGTAATAAAAACCTACTCCCGTTCTACCCCTTAAGGGTGGATTCTAAATATTTCTACCCAAAAAATAACTATTCTTTTGAAATATTTTGGTGAAATAAATGCGAGAGGTTGCATACAATCTCATACAACCGATTAGCAATGCGGCAAGTACCAGTACGCACCCACATTTTATTTATATTGAATAACCAAACAGTACACCGAAACGCATTTGGCCATACTTTTTATCCGTCATATATTTAAAATCTATATCAACGATATCTAGTTATCAATAAAAATGCACAGCACTATTATACGCTATAACTTTAGCTTGCATTGTATAGTCAAAATGGAGACATTCACTCAACTTCGACCCGACAGATTATATATGTATGTCTCTTTCAATCTTATGACAATTTGAAGGTGTTAGAAAGAATAAAATATTGCTGCATTTTGTGATCCATCTATAGGTACAGACTAATGCAACATCTTTGGTTGCAACCAGTTCAATTCAATTTGAATTTTGTTTCGTTATGTTCCTTTTATATTGATTATTGTGTATTTTTACTTTTATTCTGAAATTATTAAAAATTATTTTGGATAAAGGAGATTGACACTTTTTGGATAAATTAAAATTTTAATAAATGTATTCGTCTCTAAGTTGTCTTATAATCGAAACATTTTTTTGTAACATAAGCGGGTTTTTTTTTTAGTTTTTTTTTTAAAAAACCTATTTATAAAACCTACCTTCAAAGCCAATGTGTAGATATCTATCATAACTAAATTGATATAACAGCAAGCTGTAACAATATACCTTTAATATTGTAACGTTTGATCAGATTATTAGTCAAACATTATATGGAAATTAGTTGGTTTCCTTTCAGGTATAATGAATACTTAACTACATTAACGTTACGTGTATTGTAACTCAGATATGATTTGCCAGAGAATGTATATTATTATTTCGGCTGCTGTTAGCATGTCAACGAAATATGGCAATACAAATGCTTGCCTTAACGTTCTGTTCTAGGGTTCCCGGGTTCGATTCCCGGCAGGGTCAACTTCGAAAAATGAAAAATTTGGCTCTAGTCTGGATCTGGAAAGTATTGGCAGGGCACACTGAGTTTCGCAGTCATTTGGCTACACGTGTGCTGTTGTGTTTCGGTGAGTTAGTAAAGGATGCTGGAGCCCATTTACTATATCCAATTCCTTATCCTTAATCCTACTGTAGTCGGCAGCGCATTTGCAGCAGCTGTGGCGTTGTTTGTGTTGTAGGCGACGGTAGCCACCTACCATCAAGTGGATCGTCAGTCTGTCTGCCGATCTTAATATTACAAAAAAAAAACCTTAAAAGATGGAAAATAGTGCCAAACGTCACCCTGGAAGTTCTAGAAATTCTGTGTATCCATTTGCAGCTGTTTCAATAATGTAACTACGTAGGCATCATCAACTTATCATATTTTTCTTTAATTAAAATGTATTATAATCTCCATTAATGTAGCTAATGTCTACCTGCGTCTATTATACATTTATATAAAAGTCTATTAATAAATCAATAAAAATATTCCTTACTAGGTAGTGCCCGCGATTTCGTCCACGTTAAAAATAAACGATATATAACGTCTGACATACATTCGGGGTATGAAAACCTTCGTCAGTTTTCAACTTAATTATTTTATCAAGTCGTAGACTCCTAGTACCTTTTGAAACTAAAGCACTAAGCAGACAACTGACAGACGTTCGAAATGATATTTTGGCATGACTGATAATCGTCCTCGTGCAAGCAAATGTCGACTTTCAGGTGACGAACCTTTTCTTATTCTGACTTTACATTGACGCCTGACATTATACTTTTGACAAGAATTGGATCTTTATTTTTAGACAGCTAGCGAAGATGGGTGCCAGCGGCTTCGCCCGCGTGGAATATTTAAACTATGTCCATCTTTGTAACCGTAAAAGGTGTGCTGCGCCTCTTAGAGGCTCTTAAATCTAGCTCGGTTAATACTGAATGTGTAAGTGAGATGGCGCTGTGCGTTGCCTATTTATAATTTCAATGAATTTTCCAAAAAGGAAAATTCATCCACGTTACTTGCTAAAATTCTATTTTTTTATGTTAAGATCGGCAGACAGGCTGACGGTCTACTTGATGGTAGGTGGCTACCGTCGCCTATAACACAAGCAACGCCAAAGCTTGCTGCAAGTGCGCTGCCGACTACAATAGGATTAAGGATAAGGGATTGGGAAGGGATAGGGAAATGGACTCTGGCATCCCTTACTTCACTCATCGAAATACAACAGCACACGTGCTATTATTTCACGGTAGTCTTCTGTATACCGCCAGACGGGGTGCCCTAATGACTGCGAAACGCAGTATGCCCTGCCACTACTTTCCAGATCCAGACCAGAGACAAATTTGAAAAGTTCATTTTTCAAAGTTGACCCTGCCGGGAATCGAACCCGGGAACCCTAGAACAGAGCGTTAAGGAAAGCACCCTAACCACTCATCCAATTCTAACTATTGAAAGATTTTTCTTAATTCGGATGAGTAGTTTCGAAGATTACTTCCTACGTACAAACAAACAAACAAACTTTACCTGTTTAAAATATTAGAATAGATTTAATAGGACTAAACTGTCTCTTACAATAGTCATGTATTTTACATTTACCACCAATTCGGAATGAGATTCTATAAGGAAAATCTGGCAAGAACCTCATAGTAGCTCTTTTCAACGTCAATCTGCCAACGAGTACAAAATAAAGAAATCATGAGACGTCTGTTCCAAGGAGCCCTTTGTACATAATGTTAAAAGAATGAGCCCTCTGTTCATTCTTTTAATACACAATTCCTGGGTTCTACTCTTTAAATTTGTAAAGGTTAAGGCTTGCATATAAATTAGGACCTTCTTATTAAATTGACATTGATTTATTGATTTTCATAAACCTGGGTCGATGTTCTGCCTTATTCTAGCTTATTAATATATATTGTGTTTATTTTTTTACAAATAAATGTAGGTTCTTTTTGTTTCGGTTATTTATTTCACTAGGAAATAATCGACACTAAAAGATACTCTCTATGGAGTGTTGAAATGTTAGATATCATATTTCAAATTAAGATTACAATAAGATATTCTTCTATGTACATAACTTTTTTTTCCAAATTTAATTATCTGAACTAACCATTATATGATAGGGTTTACCACTAACCATTATCGCAAATAAAGGGAAAAATATCCAATTTCTGTAATTCGTTTTTTGACTCTACACTGTTACTTATTATGCTTATTTATTTAAACTTTTCAGTATTTATATATCTGTAAGTTTACATATATTTGTAATTGAATTTAATATGACATTAAGTCTGATATTAAGATTTGCCACGAAAAGTTAATTGATAAGTTAAGATTGCATTGATAACTACATGTATGTATATACTGTTCCTGTATACTCTGTAATAGCTGTTAATTTAAACAGATCTAACATTTAATAATAATAAAATAATAAAAATAATAAAAAATTGTTAATATTTTAACAGATGTGCATATTTTTAAAAATATTTTTATATGATAGGTTATGTTGATATATATCTTTAAAAAAATATTCATCGCTGAAAAACTAAAATTTTGTAACAAAAAATATGTTAAAATTAACTGACAACTATAACAAGTCACAGTCTACAATAACAATAAAATGTTAAAAATTACAAATCAAATATCTCCACGCTTGTTGACACTCTCGTTAAGACTTTGATGTCACATATGGTCACATTCGATCTGACCAATAGCATTGCGTTTCAAGTATTTTGAATCACCACATTTTTTTTTGCATTTTTACTAATTGTTTTCTTAATGAAAAAAAAAATCATTTAAAAAAATATTTACACAGACAAAATTCTACAGCAATAATGTTAATTTAAAAAAATGTAACCCCCTTTTTCTCTATTGTCTAATGTCTAGATAACATTAACAGTTTCGCCAACATATCAGAAGAAATAACTATGTCCATTAATATCGTTCATGGATCGTCTCGCCATACTCCGCGATTCACTTGTTAGGACTGATTGATTCCACACAAATAACTTATGACATGTTAGCGTAAATGTGTATTGTTATTTCGTAAGAGGTGGTAGGTATTATTATACAAATAATTATTTAGTTATTTTCAGTTACAATAAGCTATAAGCTATTAATACTTGGATTTTGTATGTTAGGATTTTTATTACTTGATCACAGAGATTTTTATTACCTACATTAACATATAGGATACTTTTTATCCTGAAAAAATGTTAGGTTCCCGAGGGATCATCTAAAGATATAAAAAAATCGAGGCCACTGTTGTCATAGCGATAAAGATGTCAGGCAATATTATTATTAATTTATAACCATATAACCAAATCTTTTCAAGGTTCGAGTGAATAGGCATCTTCTGGGTGAGCTCGCTCCATCGTCGGCCTCATCCGTCCTACATGGATAGATGCTGGTCAAGAAAAAATCCATCTTTATTAAAAAAAAAAAAAACTATATTTTCTCTGGTGTAAAATATTTCATTTTTCAACGCGAATAAATTTGTGGGCACAAGTTGGTAATTCATTATGTATACATTTAGATAAACTAAATTCATGAAAGATAAACTAAACAGCTGGTAGCTTTACGTGAGATTATTATTTGTATAGCCAATAAAATAGTTTTACAGATTTAATTAAAAATAATTTTAAATTTATTTATTTATTTATTTATTTATTTATTTATTTATTTATTATCTCATACATGATTCAATGTTTACAATGTCTGTAAACCATTATTGGTTTGTCTAGAAAAAAAAAATTAATATAGTAAAAAATAAATAATATAGTAAGTAAATAAATTAATATAGTAAGTAAAATTTAAATTTAGTAAGTTTTTAGTAGTTTTATTGTAAGATTACTTAGCCATTGCTCTAACAAGGTAGATTTATATTTTACCGATTACATTTCCAAGATACTCTTTTTGGTATTGCACTGAGCCAAGAGGCAGCCTTTTTTGCATATGAAAATCGAAGCGTTGAAACCATCTGCGTTGAACCATCGACAAACATTAAATTTTATTATCACAATATCATGTTTGCTGAAGGAACGTATCTAAAAAAAGTCACTTAGGCTGGTTCATAGTCAATTCTGCTATGTATGTATTTCTGGTCATGTTTTCAAGGCTACTTTAATTAATATTCTCAACAGCAATCCTATATCATACTACATGCACTCCTATAACGAGTAATTAATAGAGAATTTTGCAAAAGCTTAAGTAATTAAGATAAAAAATTGATTAGAGACCTATTTTTGGTACAGATAATGACAGAAGCAATCCCTTATTTATATTTTATATGAAAACATTTTATATGAAAACTCAAGACCTTTTTTTTAAAGTTTATTTACGTTTAATTACAGTATATATGTGCCATTTTCTTCGATGACTTTTTGCCATCTTTTAAGTAGTGACATGATCCCATTGCTGTAGAAATTTTGGGACTTCTGATCAAAAAAACGCGACAAGTAGTTTTGGCAGTCCTCTCTTGATGTTAACGTGACACTGCCTAAAGAATTCTGAAGAGACGAAACAGGTGGAAATCTGAAGATGCAAGGTCAGGGCTATATGGCGGATGCAATAACACCTCCCAGCGAAACTCTCTTAATGTTTGCTGAATGGCTAAAGATGTGTGTGGTCTAGCGTTGTCGTGATGAAAGACCATACCCTTTCTATTGATCATTTCCGACCGCTTTCTCTCAACTTCTTGCTTTAATCACATCAGTTGTTGGCAGTAGAGATCCGAATCAATGGTTCTGTCCGACGATAAAAGCTCATAATGAACAATGCCCTTCCAATTCCACCATACACACAGCATCACCTTATTGCGAGTTAACCAGGGTTTTGGTACAGTATGTGAAGCCTGACCGACCTTAGACCACGACCTTTTTCGCACGTTCTTGTCGTACGTCATTCACTTTTCATCACCAGGGGCCCTAGCCAAGATGCAAACTATTGCAAACGCTTCCTTTGCGTACTTACGAAACGAAAGAAATAAAGCCCGGTGATTGGTTGTTGAAATTACAACTGTTACAATAACCAATCACCGGGCTTTATTTCTTTCGTTTCGTAAGTAGGCAAAGGAAGCGTTTGCAACAGTTTGCATCTTGGCTAGGGCCCCAATTATAAATCTCTTCAAAAACGGTTCGGTTTCATTACGTCGGTTCGCAAGTGAGTACACGATTCATAAGGTTTCTTTCAATTTGTGTGGCACCCAAATATCGAGCTTTTTTGTGTATCCAACCTTATTTTAAATGGCTCAAAACTGGTTTCTGGTCAATTCCCAGTTCTTCAGCCATGTCGTAAGTACTGATATGTCGATCTTGCTCCAATAATGGCGTCCATTTTATCCGTAACAGGGCGACCAGAGCAGGTACATCCAAATTCCCGGATAGAAAACGCTTAAACCAACTTTATGTTACTCTCACTGACACAGCATTAGGTCCATAAACGTCACAAAAAATTTTTGCAAGCCAAAAATGCAACGCAATTTGCATTTTTCCTTTTTTGTAATAAAATTTTAAAATGTACGGAATTTCTTCATTAGATTCACTCATTTTGACAGAAAGAAAAACAAATGAAAAATAGCTGGAAACAACATTTTACTAACTTGTTTCTTTTTTTTTTAAACTTTTTAATGTCATCATAACCAGCCAGATACAAATAGTACAGCTGAAGATATTTTATTATAAGACTTTGTCATTTTATGTATCTCTGACAACATGCACGTAAAATGTCACGATGCAATGGTTGAGTAGAAGGCGTGAAAGCGTAAAAAACATACAAACTCACTTTCGTATTTATAACATTAGTTAGGATTTACTTAGACACAAGGTTCTAAACAGGCTGGACAGAAACGGAATTAGATTTATAATTTAGATATTGCAGCGTGTTCCAGATGTTGCTTATTTTCTGCGGGAGTCGACGGGAGAGGCCGGCACTCTACGCTGTCGCTACAATTTCACGTGCCAATGGGTTTTTAACGAGTTTCCAATATTATTTCGCTTATTGCCTACAACTGAGGGCACACTGCCGTTTGTTTGACTGCAATTTACACGTAATTTGCATTCTTTTGTGAATTTTATTATGCCTATTGTTATGAAATAAGTAAATAAAGTACTAAATTTGTCTTATCAAATTAAAATAATTATTTTAATTTGACGTGTCCATTGATCGGGTGTTAAGGTGCTTAGCTCTCTGACTCAGGTTCGATTCCCGGCAGGGTCAACTTTGGAAATGAACTGGATGTTTCAAGTAGTCGTAGGCCACACTGCGATTAGCAATCTTAATTTGATAGCCGTTGTTTTTATTGTAACAGAAGCATTCTTAAATAACCATAAGCTTTTCATAATATTTACACAATTCCTTGTATAAAAGTTAAAATTGTCCATGAGTACTTTTAAATGAATTAATATTATCTTTTTCTCAACCAACGAGTTCGAGAATGTTATGTACGAAATTTAAGCAATTTTCTAATTAACTTTTATACTGACAGCACACAAACTTACTCACAATCAAATGCCTTCTGATATCGAAGCATGTAGCATTGGTGTGGCCAGGATTGTACCATATTGCGTGACTAGGTCACACAATAAGAGGCGTGGCGTAGCATAAACCGAAGCGTTGCAGTCGCCATAGTGTTATTTCGCTTAAAAATATCTATCTATTATAAATATGTCTTTCATTGCCATATATAAATTCGGCCTGACCACTGGTCTTTCCACTTAAAGATATACATTTGAAAGGAAGCTTCATTTTAAAGTTTTTTTAATACATGTAGGATTGGATCTTAATAATAATAGCCGATTTTCTGCAAGATATTTATTTTCACACACACAGTATGGCTCCTCGTTAGATCTTTTCCCGTTGTAGTTATAAGATAATGACGTCTTCCTACCTACTCATTACTTAATCCTTTTTTTCCACTCATTCACTTAATCATCTCTCTCTTTAACACTCTCTTCGTTCAAAAACAATTAGTTATTTATTTCAGAAACTTATACAAACATTACTTAAATTAAAAATAAAATCCAACATACTTATAGTCTAAAAAATATTTTTACAATATAGTTTATTCTAAGCATGTCGGATCAATTTTCTCAAGTGCATCTTCTAATAATTTTAAATAACGTGACTGGAATTGCAACTCGAAGTGGTCTCGATTAATTCCAATTTGATCTGAAGTTAATATTGCCATAATTTTCATTAATGTTTTCTTTCTTCTTGCAGCGGTCTCGCCAATTCGTAACTTTTCAAGTGAAAATATGCTGTGTCCTTTAAAACGTAAGGTTTAAATTTGAAAATACACGTATTCCTATAAAAGAATCGTATATTACGCACCAACCGACCGCAAAATCGTCTTGGTTCTACGGTCGATATCACAGTAATATTTTATATTTTACTTCTTTGTAAGTGAAAATGAAGAATTTGCACTGAACCTATTAAATAGTTTTTAAATAACTACAACAATAGTTAAGTTTTTTTCTATTTTTGCAGTCTTCAGTCAAAAGTTGCAACATCTTTGGCTATAATACTTAATTTAATATTTTTGCTGCTATATATTATATGTATAATTAAATTCCGGAAGGACCTGCTTTGAAAATAATTTTTGATAGTCGGCTCTGGTCTGAATCTGACAAGCAGTGGCAGGTCGGTAACGTTATTACGATTGGTACCATATTACAAACTGTTGTATTTTCTAATACTTCGCCAGATTGATAAAATAATTAATTTTACAAAAACATTAGAAACTTTTTTGAGTGCTCTGTAGTCTGGGTCTAGAAAGTAGTGACAAGGCACACTGCGTTTTCGCATCATATAAATTGTGCAGCCTATCTGGCAGCAGTATACCACCAGATTACAGAAAACCACCGTGAAATAATAGCATTTGTGTTTCAGTGAGTGAGTAAGAGATGCCAGAGCCCATTTCCCTATCTCTCACTATAATCCCTATCTTTAATCCTATTGTGGTCGATTATAGACTACAGTAGCCCCTACCATTAAGCTGACCGTCAGCATGTCTAAAGACTTAAAAAAAATAGTTTTTAAACAACATTTTTTAGAATTTAATTTGCTACATAAATGGTTTAATGTTTTATATTTTTTCATAGTAGGTATACATACTATTTTTGTACATACTATTTTACTAAAAGTACAGTTAACAGCTTTGACTGTAATATACTTTAGTATTTAATTTTTGCTATAATTTACTCGAATTCAATCTAATTTAATGCCTTGGCCACATGTAACGAGTAAATGTGCGGGACAGGGATCTAGGCCTGGTTCTCGTTTATCTGTAAAGTCTATTACAAAAAAACTAACATCCAATTTGTTTAATTTTTTTTTTATGTTAAGATCGGCAAACAAGATGGCCGGTGGCTACCGTCGCCTATAACACAATCAACACCACAGCTGCTGCAAGTGCGCTGCCGATTACAGTAGGATTAATGATAAGGGATTGAATAAGAAAATGGGTTCTGGTTATTAATTTATTTATTTAAATAATTCAGAATTGTGCAATGTGGGTTGCTTATTTTGAATATTGCTCCTTGTTTCTACTCATGTTAGCTACTAATAATGAACATTCCAAGTATAACTTTTTTAATTTTTTAAACGCCGACCAGTCTCAATATTATTATTTTTTAATATTGACGTCAGTAGTATTGTCAACAAAGGATTTCTTTGTTTCTAAATTTTATTGATTTATAGAAATTGTGCATTGCACTCGACGTCAAAAAAAACGAACCTTTTAAAAAATCTACTTCAATTCATTTTAAACTTTATTTGGTATCAATTATTGTTTGGTTTCATTTGAAAAGTAATGAAAAGGAGTACCTACACAAAAGCAATTCAATTATTATTATTATTATTTTATTGGAACAGCACCAAAAAACAAACAGGCCTCCTGCCCTGATGACAGCTTTCATACGCTTCCTCGTGGATCTAACTAATTTTAGGAGATCTTCTTGTTGGATACTGTCCCATACATCAATAACGGCATCTTCAAGTTCCTGGACAGTCGTAGCAGCGGCATCACAAGATCGAACCTTACGTTTCAAATTGGGTTCAGGTCAGGTCACAAATTGTCCCAGAGCTACACTATCGGGTTCAGGTCTGGACTTCTCGCTGGCCACTGCATGCCAGATCCCGACCTCTTTAGTAGTGTTCACGAAAACAAGTTGCATTACAATATGGACAACACGATATTAGCTAGTAAAGTTGCTAATTTAGATTGAATAGCACCGAGGCGGGTGCGGGCGTTCTATTCTGGTTCTCTAAAACCGCCAGTCAGGTTCGTAGTGAGTTAGCGTTTACGCGTGATTATTACGAGCTAGTAGCGGGTGATTATAATCATATTTCGTCGTTGTAAAATCTAAATCTGCTATGTGTTAAAATCTGCTTTGAGATATTTATAAAAAACGTCTTACATGAAGGTTTGTTTTGAAAAATAGTATTTTATTTGAAACTTAGGATTGTTATACGTAAACTTATTGGTCTTTTAAAACATGACAATTTAATAGTACGTTTATCATTTTGATAACAGAGTAAATATTGCACATAACAGATTTTAGCTGCACATAGCATGAGGTCGTAGTAGTACAAATAAGTACTTAGCAGTTTTTTTATACGATAGATGAGGCTGAACTATTCACTAAAGTCAAACTGTTTGAATCACAAAAAAGTGCATATAACATATTTTAACTTGACAAAATTAAAATGATGACAACATTTCATTTGTACGCTTTTTAAGAAACTGTAATGGAAATAAATACGAGAATTTATTTTAGAGTTAATTTAAACAGAGCCTAAATTAGGCGCTCGTCCTCTTTTAATTAGTATATTATTCTTGCAACTCTTTAAGTATGGTAGGATAAAACTTTTTATAATTAAATTCTAATGATTCACTATTTGGCTATCTTTCAATTCGACAATACAATCCATCTAAACTTCCAACATAGGTAGTTAAAAAAATCCAAATTCTGTGAAAATCGTGAAAAATTTTTGTTCTTATGGTGGGCTGCGTGTGAATCATTGCAAATTGCAGCGAAAGTTTCATAAACTAAAGTTGATATTTTATTGTTTCCTATTCTAAAACTATGCGATAGGACTGTAAAGGTTAGGTATTCCGTAAATAACTTTAAACAGAGTCGGTGGCGCAGTGGGAGAGACGCGGCCTATCATGTCGAGAGGTCCGAGTTCGATCCGCGGTCATGCCATGTGGCAATGGTTTTTTTTTTGCTAAAAACGTAAGTGAATTTAATGACCGCTATCACGGTGAAATTCTAAGGCCACAAAGCCGCACTGGGGTAGCGTGGTGGACCGTATAGAGGGTAGGTCAGTGGGGACATATAAAAGGCTGTTGACGAAAATGATCGCGGTTAAACAATTCGTAAAAATGAAAAAAAAAATAGAGCAAATTCGCACGGAGTAAAAAAATTTAACTGATGGTAGATTATTTTAGTTATTAATTTTTTTTTTTTTTTTTAACATTTTTTTTTGTATTTATGATAATAATATGAAGAAAAAAAAAGACAAGCTTTTGGCGACCCTTCGTCTGTGTATCTTCAAAATTTTAGCCTATATATTATTCACGTGTCTAAACTATGCGCCTGCAAAGTTTAATCAAAATCCATTCAGTAGTTTTAATATGAGAGAGTTACAAACATCCTCAGAAACTTTCGCACGATATTATTAGAGGATTTGAAAATTCTTCAAATGTTGATAATTGCGTGTGTATGGTACGAGTACGAGTATTTGAGAGCAGACTTTAATCCATTATATCTTCACTCCTGAAAAAATCTTCAAGACAAACTTTGAAGAACTAAGATAAATTATTACGTACATATATTAATGTGAAGACAACTACACTACACCTAACGCTGAAATAAATTTTAATGTTTCTTTATTTCATAAAACATCTATACAGGACTTTCTATCACTACGATTTACTTTAAAACAAATATAATTTATTTTAATCCAAACTTCTCAGTGAAACATATTTTAATATTGAACTTTTTTTTTTTCAAAAATCCGTTTTAACTGGACGCTGTAGCTAAACGTGATGTTTACTCAAACAAACCAATCTGTAAGTTATAGCTACTAAATCAAAACGTACTAAATTTGGCAAACCAATGCACTTTATTATCACGGATGAATGTTTATTAAATGCTAAATTGATTTAATGTTGCCAGTAAATTTATTTTGTAAATAATGATAGCATAATTGTATTGGCCTCGAATGAAAATTTGTGTGATCAAACTCAGAGGGTCCAACGATATTGTTCTCAAACAATGGACATAATATTAGGGAATCTACGTTATTGGAGTTTACCTCCTTATCGATTTTCATATAAGACCCGCGTTATGGAAATTTCATGAGGGGTAAAATTAATACAAGAGTTATCTAAAAAACGTTACGTTATCTGTCACTGTCACTTTGAAATCTGTGCGACAGTTGACAGCTTATAAAAGCAATCGTCGAAATCTTGTATGAAATGCGTAGTCCGCGTTGAGAAACGAATAGCGCGTTTATTTACCTTCTTTTCCTATTGCATATTACTTAAGAGCGTGCAGCGCGATCGAAAATCTTCGAATTGGAGTAGCGGTGACGGAACGCACACAAAAATAACTTTACAGATTAGGCTCAACACAGAGTAAAACATATTTTTACTAATTTTTTTTTTGGGAAAAATTAATGTAATAAATGATAATAGAATGTAATATATGTAAATAATAATTAGTTATGATTATAATATAACGTAATATTCAGCTGATCACTGTGTTTTGTTCATTTCTTATAAATAATTTTACCTATGTATACTTACCTGCATATCTGGAAAAGAATAAATAAAGTATGAAAGAAGAAATGAAAAACTGCAAAAAATAATAAAAGGTTTTTATTATTAAATTTGTGATGTTTGGTTGTCGTGGTATTATCGTTATTTTGTTAATTGTCGTTTATTTTTGACCTTATCTTTCGAGTGCTTTCAATATATAATCAGGCTCCTTAATTGCCATTTTTCTATCCAGTCTTTTTTCGTATGAAATATTTACGTATTGAATTTTTCCACTGTCTTGATTATCCGAGGATGTTTGAATTTCTGCTATTGGTAGCCTGAAATAAAATTAAACACTAAAAACGACAGAGAGCAAATTGTAAACACCGTTAGTTTATAATAAACATAACTGACGAATATTATGAAAGGAACATTGAATTTAAAATAAAACGCTTAAAAGTTGATAGTTTATAACCTCTCCGTTCCGAAATTGTCTACGAACATGCACTGTTCAGTACTTGGGCCTATCAATGAACAGTTTTACAAATTTACTGCGCGGTTTCAGTTTACAGTTTCGTTATAAACGGCTGTTATCAAAAGCAAAAAACCTAATCTAACCTAACCAATAAATGTCTGATTAGCTAAGAAACCTATTTGGTGACCAAGTACTAGACTAGGTCAACCAAAAAAAGTTGCTGACCAAATAAATATTTTGCTGAAAAAATATATATTCCTATTACAAACTAACATATGCAATGTTACCGGATAATAGCCTAATTGACAAAATTTGGAAATTAGTTTGAAACTATGGCTTAGCATCTATTTCACCCCAAAAATATATTATTTTAAAAAAATAGGTCTTTTACATTAGTATTTTGAGTTTTTAGAAATGAACTTGAAATTGACAGCGAAAAAGGCCAAGACTGTCATGGCGTCTTGAATGACGTCACACCTCGCGAAACAGCCGTGTTTGTTTATGACAGTCAATTGTGTTTTTTAATAAATAATGAATTCCTCGTATTATAAATACTGTATAGTGCCCCAATATAAAAGTTCAACGATAAAAACGCCAAACAAATTATTCATATACGTTCCAAACAATAAATAATAACAAATTGATGAAGTTAAGGTTATTACAGCTCTCAACAGCCACTATCAATACCTCGTTGTGAATCTTCAATGCCAGAGATCTAGATTCACAACAAAGAGATTCGAAGAGCACTACGGAGTCTTGACGTGAACAAAGCTAGTGGACCTGATGGCATACCTGCAAGGGTCCTGAAGGAATGTGGTCCTGAATTGTCTCCTGTACTTACACGCTTGTACTATCTCTCTCTCAGGACGAATACCGTGCCGGCATTTTGGAAGCTTGCCAATGTTCAACCAGTGCCTAAAAAGGGTAACCGTGCCAACCCCTGTAATTATCGACCAATCGCCATCACTTCTGTACTCTGTAAGGTTATAGAGAGAGTACTGAATAGTAAGCTGCTGACATATCTTGAAGTTAACGACCTGCTCAGTGATCGCCAATATGGATTTCGCCAGGGACGTTCAACCGGAGGTCTTCTGGTATATGTCACGCAATACTGGAGTGAAGCCATCGAGAAACATGGCGAGGCTCTCGCTGTGTCACTCGACATATCGAAGGTCTTTGAGAGGGTTTAGCATGCACGTTTACTTGGCAAGCTTCCTACATACGACATCCCCTCCGGTCTCTTTGTAGCTGGATTTCTGATTTCCTAAATGAACGGTCAATTCGAGTAGTCATTGATGGCTGCTCCTAGGACCTCATGGCAATTGATGCCGGTATTCCTCAGGGATCTGTTCTCTCTGCAACTCTTTTCCTGCTTCATATTAATGACTTACTTCTTCCAGGAGTAGTTGTATACGCAGATGACAATACGGTCATAGAGAGATATTTGTCCAGGATTCGTTGGGGGGCAATGGTTGAGCGAATTAACTGACCTTAAATCTTGTATGCCAATGGGGTGACAAGAATCTGGCTGATTTTAACGCCACCAAAACCCAAGCGTATTTGGTCTCTGCAAAAAGGAGCCCTTTCGACTTGGCTCCAACTTTCCTATGTGCATCCGTACCTGTGGCCAATGATCTTGAGCTTCTTGGTATGAAGTTGTGCTCAAATCTCAACTTCGGTAATTCTATCGAGTCCAAAGCCCAAACAGCGGCCAAAAAGTTGAGCATCCCAAATAGAGTGAAGCGATGCTTCACACTTGGACAGCTCCTCTCTTTATACAAGGCACAAGTCCGATCTTGCATGGAGTATTGCTGTCACCTTTGGGATGGCCCATCAAAATACCAACTTGCCGCACTCGACTCGGTGGATCGCAGAGCTAGGAGGCCCATTGGCGATGATACACTAATAAGAACGAAGCTGCAGAGCCTAGCACATCCCTTTCTTCTATCGGACGTACAGACGTACGGCTGGTTACCATCCTCACCTTGTCGAAATCCCTCTAATTCGGACCAAGCGCTTTAAAACATCTTTTGTGATGCGCACTGCTAAGGATTGGAACTCCCTGCCGGCGTCTGTATTTCCGAGCTCATATAACCCAAATCTTTTCAAGGTTCGAGTGAATGGGCATCTTCTGGGTGAGCTCGCTCCATCGTCGGCCTCATCCTTCCTACATGGATAGATGCTGGTCAAGAGCAAACTCATCTTTAATAAAAAAATAAAAATAAATAAAACTTTGTATTCGCTTACCTCAAAGTCAGCGGTTTTGAGTCAATGTCAAATTAGAAAATAAACGTAATCACCATTTATTAATATTGTCAAGTTAAGTTTTTACTATCGTATTAATTGTATTTTTATATATTTATTGTCCTGATATCAGTGGCAAAAGAAATTCATCGTGTGATTTGGTAAAATAGCTTGAAATTTACAGACGCGCCAACATTTAATTGTAATTTAACAGGTGAAGTTGAATATATACAGATATAAACAAACAATTTTTTTACATTTTCTTGGCTTCTCAGCTCAATATTACAACATATTTTATATTGAAAATACTTTTTTTTTATTTAGAACAAACTTTAAAGTAAGAATACTTTCAAAAAGTAAATCTTTAAATGTTTTAAAAATTTTAGGTTGTAAAAGCATTCTAGTCACAAAAGTTATAAGATTGTGTCGACAAGTGTCGACGTGTATTTAACAACATGGTGGAACACATTTTTTGTTTCCACCGGTTCTCAAATTTTTATATAAAATACCATTTTCCATGGCGCTCATCAATGAGGGTTTGGCTCAGTTCATATCAGTTGTACCTAGTATATGGTTAAATGAAAATTCTGTCCAGTTTTGGTCAAGGACAAGAAAAACCGGCGATCTTGAGACGGCTGATTCCACAGTAGGCAAATGCCACTCTCTGACTGGTAACTGCTAATTAAGTAAGACTTTGTTTGTTCTTCACATAATACTTAGATAGAAGTTTTACCATTGCGGAATTCCGATGAACAATAGTCGGTGTTCACTGCAAAAAATTGTCCAAGCATAACGGCGTCAATTTTGGGCAATATACTGCTGTTTGTTTTGTTAAATCCTGATTCCATGGCGAATTATACCTGTCTTTCAAGATTAAACTAAAAACGAACTGTATTAATTTAAAAATAATTGCTGAAAACTCGAAATAACCTGTTCACTTTATACGAAAATGACAGCCACAACGTTTCGCGAGGTGTGACATCACGCTTCCATGCGCTTCTCTGATTGGTGTTTAATGTCACATAATTAAACGCCTCATTTTGTCGATTTTATTTTCCAAAAATATTATTAATCTTTTATTATTTTAATAGAAAAGTTGTTTTTTGTTTACTAATTATCATGGTTAATCATTAGAAATTCTAAGCCATCCGATTTATTCTCAGTGGAAACAAGCCTGTATTTACCTGTATGCATTTGCATGTTCTGCGTTCGCACTACTCTGTACGGAATTCGACTCAACTGCAATATTTTATTTTGCATGTCCAGATTTTCTTATTTGCCTGAAAGTGTAACCAATGACATGATTAATTTTATTAAGTATGCAAATTAGAAAAAAAAAACAGACAATTACGTTCTCCGATAAAAATACTTCCAAATAGAAGTCTACTTACCACATTATAGCAGCATTCTTAGGATAAATTTTTTATTTAGTCACTTAGATAATGATTATTTTTCCGTTTACCCATCCTTCACTTTCAAAAAACACTTAAACATGTGTAAAATGTAAATACAAAATTTATAACACAGCTGACTTGACATTGACCTCATGGCGTCATGTCATACGACAAATAAGTGCGCCTAGTGATTTTATTAGAGCAATTTTTTTTGTTTGGAAAACCATCAGGCGTTTGGGTTAAATATTGAAAAGTCTTAATATTTTCATATTTATAATTTTATAATGAATATTAAGAAGGGGGGGATCTGCGGAATATCAATACAAACATTTTCATGTGAGAATTAGTGCTTCATGCGTAAAATTTAAGAAGTATTCGAAGAAATAAATTTTTAGAAGTCGTTTCGTTTAAGTATTTTTTATTAATTTTAAATGTATTTGTTTCAAATTTCAACAAGGCGGTGACCTTGTGCAAGGATCAGGCTAACCTACAAAAGTTACTTTAATGTATTTAACTAATTCAGCGCATAGTACTAGTCACTTAAAAATGAGTAAATTTCCAGAATTTTGTGCAGTATCCTCTTAAGGAGATAACTCCAATCGTGCGTCTGAACGGACACACACATTTTTTTAATATAATCAAATATATAAAATTCTCGTGTCACAGTGTTTGTAACAAAACTCCTCCGAAAAGGCTGGACCGATTTTTATGAAATTTTGTGTGTATATTCAGTAGGTCTGAGAATAGGCCATAAAGAATTTTTCATCCTCCTACCCGCACCCCCCATTTTTAATAGTGATTTTAGTATTTTTGTATGAAGAATATTCAAATAATTCCATCGTTGATTGACGTGAAGTGTCAGTCACTATGGCATATGGTTTAAAAATAAAATTGGACAAGATAGGTGGCGCCACAATCGGGTTAGAAAATTATTCACCTTCCGCTGTCACCATCCAAGGGCCCTCTGCTGTATGAATAACTGTTTGGGACCACAAATTTTGCCGCTTTTGATATTGGAGTATTACTCTGCTATCGGAACACTCTAAGCTCTTTCTCTTGGTCACTCATGAAGAGGCGATTTTGTTGGTAGCTTTTTACCCTTTCTGAGGACCGCCCGATACGCTTACTCCAAGCTGTAATTTTCTGCTTCAGGTCGTCGATGCGCTCTGTCAGTTTTCGAGGCATATCCATGGCATATCCAAGAAGACCGTTGTAAGTTAGCTAGATATAACCCTACAAACACGGTCTTAGCGCCTGTGGGTAACTAAATCCCTGTCCCTGAGACGAGTCGGGATAATTGATTGCAACCGCGAAGCTGTGTCACATTAGCTGGTCGTCATCCCTACATATAGTGTAGATAAAGTCCACAGGTAGCTAGTCTTTCCACTCAATAATAGGTGATAGTAATAAAAGACAAGATTAAATCAAACAAATAACATTCCTTACTCAAGCACCTCTGTAATGCGGTAGCTCTTTTGAAACATTTCAAATTGGCATTATAGATAAATAATAAAACAGAAAAATCATATCGAAAACAATTGTACTGATAAGTTTTCTTTCGTACTTTTTATATGAAGTTGTTTTTCTTTTTGTTTAACAAATAACAAACAGATTTCACGTAAGACAATTATTTTCACAAACAAGCTAATAGAACAAAGGTCTTTTCATCTCTTTTGTTGTCAAATGATTTCTTTCTTTCTTTTACATTTTGTAACTCGCTAACTTGAGACGGTATTGATCGGCGTTTGCCAAAACTCATCATCGAAATAATGGTTACATTTATTAATATTTATTTATTTAACTCACTATAAAAAAATGTTTATTTTGGGAGTCAATTGTAATTGTTTTCACGGACTGTGACTACATAAAAGAAAGAAAACCACTGTGATTGACCATTGACCGGGGAAATCCAATTACAAAAAGTATTGGATTGCCCGCAACTTGCAAAAATTAGTAGTGAATGTTAAGGCTCGTCTGTGTCCGTAGTAATGAAATTTGGTTTCATTTTGGTTCAAATATTCTGTTCATTATGTATGATTTAGAAACTAATAAACGAATTTGTTGTTTGTTGGATTCACGGTTCACGGTTAATGTTAGAACAGGTAGATGACTCTAAAAATCTGGATAAGTGCATGTAAGACTTGTCTTGTACCTTTTTTAAATTTTATTTTTATAATTATCATAAAGGCTAACGGTTCACTTGGTTGTAGCTGGTTACCGTTGGCTAAGGACACAATCCATAACAGCGGGGATGCAGGTGTACTACCGACCCTGCCAGAATTTGTTAAAGGCTTAAAGAAGCCTAGGTGAAAACACATCAGAAAGGAGATTATTCCAAAATTCGTGCATCCACGGGATAAGTTTCTACTTATCAGGACTGTTCGCAGCAGCAACTTCTCCAAATAATGCGTATGAACTCCGAATCTATGGCGAGCAATACGGTGGTAAATAGGCATTAATTTGAACAACTCATCAGAGCACTCACCATTGTACACACAAAGAGAGAATAAATCCCTTAAATTACATCTCTTATTCTTAATACTCGGTAAGGAGGATACAATAAGATTTTCCTTGTATCAGGGTTACATGTAAGAATGAAGACTTTTTCATTTTTTTTTATTTCAAGAACAGGTTTAATATAATACTTAAGGCGACGCATTGGAAATTTTGGTGGCAGAGTTTTAGATTTTTCTTAGCAATGACAAAACATATGAAAGTGATGTTTGGTAATCTGTCTCTTCATGTTACTGACTTCATTTTGTCAGTTGGATTACACGATTGGTAAACTTTTATAACAGAGAAAAAAAATTCAAAGAATCCTCTTTTAAAACACAGATTTACATATTACAGGCAAACGGGACCAATTTATACCTCCAAATTTTCTATGTACATTAATATAAACATACGCTTTAATTTTACAGTTGGTTTTTTTTTTAAATACATAATATTTTTTTAATAAAAAGCGTTTTGTCGCATACGACCTTACGACATAAGCAAGCGCGCTCTCTTTTTCGTATGCAATCAGAGCGGTATTAATTGTTTATCGCTGCGTCGCCTTAAATAGTCTGTGTATTTTTGTAAATTATAGCCTATACTATGTTTAGATATTCAGATACATAAAACATAAATTAGTGTAAATTCCTTTACAATCCGTTCAGTACTTTTTAGGTGAAAGAATAACAATCATACATTTTTCCTTACAAATATTTGCATTCAAAATTAAATACTGCGCATTTAAATTGAATAATTAAAATCTTAACTTATTAATATTTGAGGAGTAGTTTTTGCTGTCCAACATCCGCACTAACGTTAGCATTTACAATTTTAGGATATTCTATATAAATATCAGTCATCATCATCTCAGCTGTAAGACTGGACAAAGGCCTCCTCCCTATTTTTCCAAAAGGACCGGTCAGAAGTAGCCTGGATTCACCGTCGACCCGCATCCCTTATCAGGAATATCAGGTCGTCTGTCCACCTTGTGGGTGGATGTCCTACGCTGCGCTTACCGATCCGTGGCCTCCACTCGAGAATCTTCCGGCCCCAGCGGGCGGCTTTCCGTACCATATGCCCCCCCAGTGCCACTTCAAGTCACCAAAGCGCCGGGTTATGTCGGTAACTTTCGTTCGTCTACGGATCTCCTAATTCCTGATCCGATCTCGCAATCCAATCAATTTATATTAAAAGTTGTCGCAGTTGCAAACTATTAAATAAATATTATAGTCATTTTTAGGGTTCCATACGTCCGAATAAAAAATCCCTTATAGGATCACTCGTGTGTCCGTCTGTCGGACCATACTGAACCTAAAATTTTGAAAAAAAAATACAGAAATTAGTTTTCTACTTATAGATTATAGGAAACCTATAAGAAGTCCATGATATTAAAATAACATAGTAAATCCCTCAATATTGTGCGGATAGGTAACATCGTACGGAACCCTCTTCACGCGAGTTCAACTCGCACTTGTCCCGTTTATTTAATAAAATAGTGTTTCAGTTAATACTTAACCGAGTCTCATGTTAACCGAGTCTCAAGTATAATGTCAGTATGTTTACCTAATGTTAATTAGGCAGTAAAGCGTAATTTTTCTTCCAGAATTCCTCTAGGGGTACATTCATTTTGATTAGATTCACGCGTCTCCACTGATTATTACAATCCAGCCAAAAAATTGTAGCATTCGTTTTGATTACTTTATGACGGAAATTAAACGTGGGAGGATACCAATTCCCTTGTTGACCTAGCAATTATTTTTAATTTATTTTTCAGTTCAAGCGAAAATAAGAAAAAATTTTTTACGATTTTAACTGGAGAAATATGCGCTGTTTCTACTACAAAAATTAATTTGATTGAATATTCGGTCATATTTATATACGACCGATATTCGGTTTAAAAATGTAGTCAACAATTCCCTTCATACCAGATTAAATATATCAAATATATCGAAAAAAAAAACATACCGATTACAAATTTCTTTATAAAATTCCCCACGCGTTTATAATATTATATTTTTAGCGCATTAAAAATATGTTCAGTACACAAATAAAAAAATATGTATTATTTAATAAAAGCAAAACATATAACGTTCGTAATGGTGCAGTGATTTCTTTCGCTCTGTATTGGGATGGTATGAAGAGCAGCTCGACAATGACAACTCTTTAAACGAATCTAAATCTTTCGACCAAATATTTTCTTTTAAACATAAAACTTAAATATTTAAGTTTTACGTTTAAAAGGAAAACATTTGGACGTGTGTTAATATAACACACGTCCTGTTGCTACTCACGATTATTTCTAGATAATAAAAACATATCAATCGCAGGACTGCACGTCAAAAGTGAAACCTTAGCTTCACAAATAAATACATATATAATAGTAGGTTGATCGATGTGAATTTCCCCCATACCAAAAGTGCCAATATTGAAAACCATATATCATGCGCGGCGAGAAGTATGATCTGCTGCAACTGATCATGCAGGGGAAAATATAGGGTAGATGACGTACTTTCTGGCTCAAGAATCTCCGCGAATGGTATGGCCGAAGTACCAGATCGCCTCGAGGGTTAGGGTAGCCATTATGATAGCTGACCTCCGATAGGCACTGATAGAAGAAGAAAAGTGCCCGACGTGCCTATACAAGTTTTCACTTCGATAAAAATCAATATTGAAAAATGATGGCTCAATCAATTTTTTTTTCATGTTTTACTACTATAATATACATTATTATAAGAAAATTAATCTATACTAATATATAAAGCTGAAGAGTTTGTTTGTTTGTTTGAATGCGCTAATCTCAGGAACTACTGGTTCGAATTGAAAAAATATTTTTGTATTGAATAGTCCATTTATCGAGGAAGGCTATAGGCTTTATAACATTACGCTACGATCAATAGTATTATATATAAGCAGTGTCCAGTACCGCGCGCCCCACGCGCCAGTTCAGCTAGTATAATATATCGAAGGCCTCGAAGACTCCGTTTCGGTAACAATCGAAATTAAATAAAAATAGGTACAAGTGATTGTGGAAAATAAATAATATGTAAAATAATTAGAAAGCGATCAAACTTTTGGTATAATACGATTTGTTCCGTAAAAATTAAACATTGAAACAAAATGAAATTGATAGTAAACATTGTTGGAATAGTTTTATTTAGGTCAGGCATCTACTACGAGAAATGTTGTCTGGATGGATTTCTAACTGGGGGAAAGTTGGATGGCACGTATCTGACAGATGCCCAGAGTTATTTATGGCCTAACTAAACTTAATTTAAGGAAACATCACGTGAAAAGTTATATAGGTAAGTAAACTCTTTCGTCGTTGTCAAACCAAAACCTGCTATGTGCAAATAATGTACTTTTGAGATATTTTCTTGAAAAATTTTAAATAAACCTTTTATTTAAAAAAAAAAAGGATTTTATTTGAAACTTAGAGTTGTTACAAGTAAACTTATTGGTCATGACAATTTAATAGTTTCCTTCTTATTTTGATAACGGAGTAAATTTTGCACATAGATTCTAGCTGCTGATGGACATAGCATGAAGTCCTAGACAACCATGCTTTGTTTTATGTAAGTAATTGTGCCTACGACTTCGTACGCGTGGAAAATGAAAATATATGAGTTATAACGCTGACATTTATATATTTGAGACGATCCCTCGGCAACCTAACATTTTTCCTATATATTAATTCAGGTAATAAACTATCTGTATTGCAAATTTCATCCAAATCCGTTCAGCCGTTTTCGCGTTATTGAGGAACAAACATCCAAAAATACAAACTTTCCCATATAGAATATTATTAGGATTAGGACACTAACGACTGGACTCGTTTTTGTATGGTTGCATTTATTTTTGAATCAATATTACAACCTTCCAGAAGAAAATCAAAACTTCCTCGATTATCATTAGAAAGGAGAGATTCATTCATAAAAGTTGATTATAATTTAGGATACAACTCTCTGAGACATTTTAAGAGTTATCGTCCTAGAAGGAATAGGTCTTGAAAATCTTTTGGCGATAGATGAACCCGTCTGGCACCTGCGTTACACCATTCAAGATATCAGCTGACTATGTTTCCAGCGCGATATAGTTAGCTAACATTTTTATTTTTTCATAATGGCATGCGATAAATTTTCAACTGAGAGGAAATCACCGAAAGTTTTTTTTTTTTTTTTTCAAGTTCATGTCATCAACTGAGGTATAATCCATACCACTTTTTTTCTTCAAGATATTAGGTTAACTATAATTTGATAAATATTTCAATCGGGAGGAAATGGCTGCAGAGGCCGCAGGTCTCTAGTTGGATCCTCCAATCTGTCGTTGGGCCGATAGCTCACTTACAAATCAAAGTTATAAACTTATTGTATTGTAGTCCATAATACGATATAGCTCAAGCAGTAAAAATGACGAGTCTAGTAAAAATGAGCACAGTTTACCAGGACCACCCGTCCTGGTTTGTTCCTACACCCCCGTTTGTTTCCTCCACGCCTCTTGAAAACCTCTGTCATTGGTGGACATCCATCAATAGAAAAATAAGTATGTTTTATTCATTTTATTAATACTTAAATTGTTATATTATACACTTGGTAAAGTCGGGGTAGAAAAACCTTCGTCAGTTATCAAATTCATTCCTTTATCAAGTCGTAGACTCTTAGTACCTTTTGAAACTAAAGCATTATGCAGAAAACTGACACACGTTTGAAATGAAATTTTGACATGACTGACAACTGTCCTGGTGCAAGCACATGTCGACTTTAAGGTGACGAACCTTTTCTTACCCTTTTTTTTACAAGAGGAATCCATCATGGATACCCACCAGCCTGGGGACAGACCAGTGGGTTATGTCGGACTCCTTCCTCGAGATGGTAGTGGGGTAGACCTACCGACCAAACCTCTTGGCGTCCTCCTCGTCCGCTTTTGGTGAAGTTGCGAGGTCGGATGAACACTCTTCCGCAGCTCCACCGCGGGGGTCCGCAACCAATGAGCCGTGTCCCCCGCGGCTCATTTGGACGTCGCACCCGAACTGCCAAGGTGCGTCGTGCCTCTCAGGATGAAGCGGGCGGTAGAGTCCCCATCTACCGTCCTAGTCCTGTCAGGGGTCCAGGTGGCGGGCGTGCGCCAGCCGCCTGCGTACTGTTCGTCGGCGACGGAGGGGATGGGACAGGACGTCGTCCTCCTGCTCTCTCTCCGCCGCCTCCTTCTGCGAGATGACATCTTCGCAGAAGGATTGAGTCGCTTGCCAAGCGGCTCTGCTGCCGACCATAGCTTTCACTAAGGCCGGCAGAGAGAAGTCATATCCAATGGTCGCAGCGAGCACTCCGCAAGACTGTGCTGTGCGCTGTCTTCAGCGCACGCACACGAGTGACACTACCTTGGGCCCTAGCCAAGATGCAAACGCTTCCTTTGCGTACTTACGAAACGAAAGAAATAAAGCCCGGTGATTGGTTGTTGAAGTTACAACTGTTACAACAACCAATCACCGTGCTTTATTTCTTTCGTTTCGTAAGTACGCAAAGGAAGCGTTTGCATCTTGGCTAGGGCCCCTTTTCTTACCCTGACTGTGCAAGAATTCAATAATTAGTTACAGAGAAACAAAGATGATTTCAAATAAAATCACTAACTGTTTATATATTACTGATTAATATCATCACTGAAATTTTTCTAACATAGACTCTTTTCAACAATCGTTTAAAAAAAGTCGAAGGAAATATCTTCTTATACATATACAAGTATTGATGTGAGATCTCGTAAGCGGTGGCGAGTTTATACAAGTACTCGTACTAGAAAATTACCGTTGTCTCGACATTTGCCTTGAGGCAATTTGAGTAAAATATAAGCGAGATACAAGTTATTTCCGACGTCGGCTATGCGCTTCGTTCTAAGGAGACATGTTCGTGTCCCAAGAGAATGCAGAACCGAACGATATCAATTGTAGACTACGACTACATATAAATGTAAATTGGTAAGAAAATTTAGCTAACAAAAATGTGACCAAAGAAATACTACAAGTTATTTTATACAAGTTCGATACAATCGTAAATTTTATTTCAATTTTTCTCTAGAACAAAATTTATCGCTTTAAATTGCTCAATTTGGGTAAGGCTTTCATGTGGTTGAAAATGTCTTTTAAAAAATTCGCAGTTATGAGTGTCCCAAAGCAGAAGAAAGGTGTGTTTTAAAGCCTAGCAGGGAATTTAAGTACCAATTATTTACCAATAATAATTATTACTAATATTATATAACTGCCAGAGACTGAATATGTCCAAATTAAACAGTGTACAGATTTAAAGATTTCTCATTATATTAACTATTTTTTGTGTCGGTAAAATAATTACTAAATATTAAAAAAAAACATCTCACGCCTTTTTGGAAGATGTGTTACGGAACAGAATGGAAGCAGGCAGGGCAGGGCACACTGCATTTCGCAGTCATTTGGGCAGCCCGTCTGGTGGCAGTAACCACCACCTTACAGAAGACCATCATGAAATAACAGCACGTGTGCTATTGTGTTTCGGTGAGTGAGTAAGGGCTCATTTCCCTATCCCAATCCCTTATCCTTAATCCTACTGTAGTCGGCAGCACACTTGTAGCTGCTTTGGCGTTGCTTGTGTTATAGGCGACGGTAGCCACCTATCATCAAGTGGACCGTCAACCTGTCTGCCGATCTTAACATAAAAATAAAAAAGCAACTTCCACCAACGTGGAATGCCAGTAGAATTCTTTCTAGGCAAATATCCTCAAGGCTTATTTGTACAGGGTATTAGTTAACGTGGTGAGCAGATAAACAGTGAAGATATTACTATCCCCGCTCACGTACTGAAAACCCAAGTGCTGTTGAGAAGTTCCAAGTGAGAACATAAATACAATTTGTGACGGTTTTCAACTTCGGATTTAGGTTGGTGGATTTGTTATAAAGTGAAAATAAACTGAACACAGTTGCTACAGTAGAGCCATACTGTTTATTTAGATTTAGGGGGCAAGTTTGGCAATAGAAATTATTAATAAATGGCATTTCACCCTTGTCAATATTTAGTGTGTGTACCAAGTGTGTGTGTGTATCTTAAAAATATCTTAAAATAGCTACTTGAAAGCAATGATGCCATGAAAATGTCAAGTTTTTCTCGAAATATGAAATATGTGCAAAATACGAACTATGTACGAACAAGGAAAAAAGTCAAGAGTAAATTAAAAAAAAAAAACAAGTTAGATACACGAAATTTGGTTTATAAGCAAATTATATAATTTAATTTTATGTGTTTTAATAATGCAAAAGATAATAACAAATTTCACTTTGATTGTTTGGACTTGAATTCATAAAATATAATTTAAAATTTCCGAAAACCTGGTAAATTTAAATGAATTATCATAAGAGTTTCTTGGAGAAACCAAATTGATAAATAAATATTTGGATTTTTGATTGGATTTCATAGGTTTTTTTTTAAAGTTTCACTCTGAAATCTGGCACCATGCAAGTTTGATTTTAATTCAACGTGGCCAGTGCGATAAAATGGCAATCCTATTACATGGATCAATATGTCTCGAAGGTTTTTAATAGCTTAACAGATTATTGCTTCAAATCGCACGTGTTTGAAGCATTGCCTGCAACTGGAATTTTCAGCATAATATTTTAAACTAGCTTTCACCTACGATTCCGTCCGAGGTCCTTTTTAGGGCTTAAAACATTACATTTTTTTCTGGCGTGGAATTTTTTATTTTATTTTTATGCTCGCTCGGGTACAGTATTTATTCCTAAGCAAAAATACGCTTCGTTCTTTTCTGTATTTCTGACAACGCCTGTGCAACATTTTAATATAATCTGTTGAGTGGTTAAGGCGTGAATGCGTAACAAACTCACTTTTGCATTTATATAATATTAATTAGGATAACGTACGCCGTAGTGTTTAAGTGAGCAGTTTAAGGGATACCCAAACCCATTCTTATCCCTTATACTATAAGAGTCGACCTCTGCAATCGCTATGACATAGCTTATGACAATAGACGAAGGCCCTATCTTTACATAAACTTGAAACAAGACAGGTTTTCATCAAAATAAATAAATAATATCTGCTCTGAAAAGGTTACTCGTAGGGTTAACGTTAAAGAAGGTTATCTTAATTTTAATTAGATCTTAATTAAAATTAAGATAATAAAGATAATCTCAATTATCTTAAAACGGGAAAGTTTGTTTGTTTGTTACTTAATGAAACAAAAACGACTGAGCAGATTTGGATAAAATTGGTACACATACTCGTAGTTTATTACCTGGATTTAACATATAGGATACTTTTTATCATAGAAAAAGGTTAGGTTTCTGTGGGATTTTCAAAAAACAAACTAAGTAGAGGGCACAGTTAATTATTAATAGTACCTATGCAATTAATTATTAATTATTAATAGGCAGTTCATTATTAACAGACACTATTATTAAAGTTAATAATTTTGAAACTCTATAGCAATAGAGATTACTCGGTCGTACATAATATAAACCTTGATACGTCTATTAATAATTTAAGCATAGATTAAAGGTTAGCACTGGTAATTTCGCATATTAATATTGTACGCTGCACACATTGTACAGCCAGAAAAACATTTGAACGCGGCGGGAATTATAAATGAATGACTCCGTTCTTGTGAAGCAATACACGTCGACGGAACTTCTTTTAAGGCGGTGACTCGAGAGGAAATGGCAAATACAGTTAGCCTTGCAAATTTTGTGTAATGAACTAGTGAATGTAGGTATTATTCAATTTTATTTCAATATTAAATTGTAGTATGGATAATTTTACAGATTATTTTTTTACGTATTTAACTGTACGATATTTTAAGCATATGTTTGGATATATACTTTGAACACAAAATGAGGAGAGACAAAACTTCCAAGTTGCTAGTCCTCGGCTCGGACATGCAGGTTTTACGATGTTTTTCTTGCGCATTAGAGTCAGGGATAGTTATTTCTAATTTACAAATGATAAACCATAATTATTTATTGTCTACACACTAAACAATAAACAAATCATGACTTAGTGGTCAATATATGAATCATGGAGCAATGGTTCAAGTACTGTCCATCTAATCTCCCAGCTAAGGCTTGGAGGATGTGGCTGGAGCTAGCCCGAACCCTGCGTCCGTTTGCGCATGATCGCGTAAAAACAATCCACACGCCATTCTGCAAACATTCTCGACGCGCAACCGTGGCAGCCATCGACATCCGAAATGTTGATGAGGCATTATTTCAGATTAATGCCTCATCATGGATCCCGTGATAATGCCTACTCAGAGTTTTTACACTATAGATACGAATTTAATTACTTCATTAAGATTCCGCTGAGCACAGCCCAATTAGCAGCAACTTTATTTCGCAATGGTGCGAACTTTGAAGCAATTTCCCTTCTGAGTTGTATCCGCCTAACTACAATTAGGGCATCATCAAGCGCGATATAAAAAAATATTACAGCAGCACAAGTGCACCTCCCTTGACGTGGCTTGTGTCCTCAGACGACAGTAGCTACCTACTATCGAGATGGACCGTCAGCCTGCCAGTCACGCTTTTTAATATTTTTACGACTACGGAACGTTCTGGAAAAAGCGTTCGCGCCGGCCGAAAGTCTCGAACGTCTCACCCTATCGATGGTAGCCACGCTCCTTTCCGACTAGTGTCAAAGGAAATGGTCCTTATGTTTACAACATTTACATTTCAACAGAAATAGCATTTCCGAACTTTCAATGGCTTGTTTACTATCTTGTTTACAATTTCTGGAAAATAGGAAATACATCGAGGCATTTGGCGTCAAGTATAAATAAAAGAGCAGACGGGCGAGATGAGTTAGTGACGCGATAACCAGCGATACGAAAGCGACTCTTCGGAGCTTTTGTGAAGTTATCTGCGACAATGAACCGGCGACACATTAAAGGAATCATTGATGACTTTTGGCAAGTTTAACGATTTCATCGGACAAGTTTAGTGATTTTGGAAGTCATCTTGGTTTGTGAAAATAAATCGTTCGTTTCGCCCTTTCACGGCATTTTAACTCACCCCGTACGTAACAATGTAAAAAATACGGAATCATTACATATGACATTTACTTACACCAATCATTTGAATCATTTAAATTCACTTTGAATTGTATAACGTTTTGCAATGTTGTTCAAATTCGAGACTATTAATGAATAATCTTATTTCTGTTCATGTTAAGAAAGTGCTTCAAAGAAAAACTTTGTGAATTTATAAGTGGTAATCTCTGTCTGATTTAAATAATTATTTTCGTTGTCATACCATGTCTGAAAGGTTTGTTTTGTTGTACTCCCCTTTTTATGTGTAAAAGTTTCTCGCGAGCAAAGATAAGAAAGACTTGGCCAGATACTTTTTTGTACTTTGTAATTCTTTGTGAAATTTATTTTGCAAAAGAGGATAAATGTTCTGTCAAATGGTATATACTATATGCCAAAGATGTTGTATTAGTCTGTACCTACTATATGCATTGTATAATTGTGTTCGCGTCAGAGTATTATGTTTTTTTTTTGTGTTAGGATGTGTAATTCTATTTTTTTAATAAACCAAAGAAGACTTAAACGGTACAACCGCACATACCATAGCATTTAAGTTAATCACTAATAAATACTATTAAAAATTACATCAAACAATCAAGGTTTGTACTCATTGTTAGCGTATCAATCTAGCATTCAACGCTTAAGGATACATCCTTCCTCTATAGATCCATCGAGCCAGATGAATTTTAAAATGAAATAACTTATACTAGTTTATTTCACTTACTAGTTAGTATAGTTTTATATTCACCATAATTTCAATATCTAATTATAAGAAATAATTTAATTTTACGCATTCCACCTACCTTTCACGTACATGATATTACTGTATGTACTTAAATTTTATTGATTACCTATGCATTTTTTTTTTACTTTTCTCATTTATTTATGCAACGGGGAATCGGACAAGTAAGAAAGTGCTTAAATGTAATGTAATGGACGTCAAATTTTAATGTTCTTTATAATTTTTAATATGTACCATAAAACCGCTCAAACCGATTTTGATTAAATTTTCAGCCATTCTTCAGATTAGCCCAGCGGGTGATCCTGCGAAGTTTAGTAACGATCGGATAATTTTTTTTTTTTTGTTAATTTTGTGTCATGTTCACCCTACAAATTAATAAAAAAAAATTAAAAAATAATAATGAAATATTTATTTCCTGACAAAATATATGAGTAATAAAGATGTTCAAAACAACTAGGAAAAGGGGGAAAATCTAGTTATAAATAAATTTAGATGAACTATAGATAGACCGTTTAAATGAATCTTCGTCCGCGCGGTACAGGAGCGCAGGGGTATGACGAAAAGGAGACCTAGAGTGTGCGGGTACGAAACTGGCGACGGCCGGAGCGACGGCGGGGCGGGGCGGTGCGGCGCGGGGCGAAGAGATAGCGGTGTCTTGCGTGTGTACGAAATTACTGTGATAAAAATGCAACACTATGTACCCGCGCGAGCGGCGAAACCAAACTAGTTTGTTCCCGTCGCTCCGCGCCGCCCGCCGCCCATGCATCGCTCGATCGCGCCGCTCCGCCGTCGCCCGTTTCGTACCCGCAGACAGAGAGGTGCGGGCGGCGGCCGCCCATAGTATCGCGCGGGCAAGGACTTATTTAAACGGTCTATCTATAAACAAACTATGTATATTTCCGAATATTTTTTGTTTAATAATTCCCCGTAACGGTATTTCAAGTGTTACCACAGACTGGTCGTCATCTGTGTTGCAAACAAATTGCAGCGCTGCAATTTATTGTCTAACAGAATGATGACACACGTCACATATCATTGATTTTCTTTTCGTGTTTTCATTTAAGTGTTGATTTAAAATTGTAGATCAATATTATTTTACTGATATATTTATTCAATGATATAATATCAATACATATAATTTACGATCATTAATTATACTTTAATATTACAACAATGATACCTACCATTATTATAATTGTCCTAGAATTCATTAATTTCATAATAGGTATACCTATGTGAAAAATGAATTAATAAATTAAACCTACACTGCTAAATAAAATAATTTTCAAATACAATATAGATTATTTTTAAACACTTATATTACATGAATAAATATATATATATTTTTTGGTAGAAATAAATAAAACAAAAGAAAAATATACTTGAAAAAGGCAAAACCATTATTTCCCTCAGAAACTATAGCAGAAGAATACCTGTTTCATTGAATGCTATTGTATTGGAAGATTACAATCTTTAATTTGGTCTGGAATCCAATTTGATCAGATATTCGATGTAATCTGAATAAAATATGTTTGAAATGAATATTATTAGAGATTGCATTTTAAATGAAATGTCTCTTTTATCTTAGCGAATTGAAGTTAATAACTCCCAAATGATTCGCGGATACATTAATTCTAACGTAGTTAGATGTAAATGATTAAAAAAAAACGGGACAAATGCGAGTTGAACTCGCGTGAAGAGGGTTCCGTACGATGCATGTTACCTATCATGTTTTTTTTAAATCTACGCACAATATTGAGTGATTTACCATGTTATTTTAATATCATGGACTTCTTATAGGTTTTCTATAATCTATAAGTAGAAAACTAATTTCTGTATATTTTTTTTTTCAAAATTTTAGGTTCAATAGTTTCGGAGATGCGAGTGATCCTATAAGGGTTCCGTTTTTTTATTCGGACATACGACGTACGGAACCCTAAAAATTTCTCATTATAATTAATAGTAAGTACAAAGTTTTGGCAATTATTAGTTAAAATAAGACAGCTAACATTTTAAGCCAATTGTTCATTATCATTTTGAGATCATTAATATTACATATATTTTTAGATATTTCTATGTCTATTATAGGTTCAAGACAAATATATAAATAATTTCTTATACAGGATGTCCCGTAATTAATGGTTAACCTTGGAATCCAAAATAGATCTAGTCGCCTATAACACAAGCAACGCCATAGATGCTGCGAGTGCGCTGCAGACCATAGTAGGATAAATAATGGGCTCTGGCATCCCTTACTCATTCACTGAAACATAAAAGCACACATGCTGTTATTTCACGGTGGTCTTCTATAAGTTAGCGGAGAAACAGCGAACAACGCCTGCAATTTGTAATACTCTCAGAAAAATTATTTTCCATTACAATAAAAACAGTCTCAAAATCTCAAAATCATCTTAAAAAGACAGATGCGAATAGTAACTTCGTTTGTGCCTACTATTTTGACATAGCGTATTTGTTTTCCATTAATTAGTCAACACATATACTTGCTCTTGTTGTGACAATTGAGGCTGGTTCAATTGTGACAGTCGAGGCTGGCTGTCACAATTGAGCTACCAATCTGGCGGCAGTATCCACATGACACACTGAAGTCTACCTGGAAACTTTTATTCACGCAAGTACAAGCGTACAAGTGCCTGAATAAAGATTTTCAGAGCATATTTGCCTTAACTTGTCGACAGATAATTTTTCATACACGTTATCAGGAGTACAAAAAAGGACATGGGATACCTTTAATCTAGAAAAAAAATATGCTAGTTTATCAAATAAAGATCTGCGATGCATTTATTTACATTTTACACGTTCTAAATTGTCTGTATATTATAAATATGTATTTTAAAAAAATATACGCGTTGTACTTATGTTACCGAAGTCAAAATAGTTTTTAGATTTGTGTCTATTTGTCTGTACGTTAATCTCAAAAACGGCTTAACCGATTTGAATGCTGTTTTCACTGATGTATTGTAGCAAGCTTCCCGTAACATTTAGTGTTTGTTCCATTCCAATCGGTTTAAAAACAAAAAAAGTTACGCGCTACACCGAATACCACGCGTATGAAGTTGCGGGCTCAGCTAGTATAATAATAAGTAATAATAATGACAGGCTGAGTCTGCATCAAGCGAGTCCTGTCGTCGCGTCGCGTTGGTGCGAGACCGCTTGAATTTATTTTCTCACGCGTAGTTTTTAATTTTCGATATCTGTAAAGGGCTATTATAATGTGTATGAACTGGTTAAAGTAACTTTTAATTTGATAATGATTATACTGTATCCGTCTAAATAGCTTTTTAAATACCACATTATAAATATATAATCAAGTTTATAGAAGTTATATTCCGGCCATTATAAGATTGCTGTTCTGACAGGTGTCAATTCCATACATTTTTTGTATCGTTTAATCGGTAATGAACTTTATGCAATGGACATAAAGAAATGTCAAAAACGCATTCATAGAATGACCGTACTATAGAATGGGTATAGTAAGCTAAAAAAAAGATGGACATATAAAAAAAAAGATGGCAAAAAAAAGCCTCGCGGGCTTTTTTGTAGACCTATAAAAAACAAGCAACCCCACCATACATTGTTTTTTTATATCTCAAACTGATTACTGCCTAAATTTTCGATGAAAGCTCCCAGTCGGCTTGATTTTTTCGTATTTCATATTTCAAACCGTTTACAAAAAACTTAAACCTTCCGAATCACTCCGTTGAAAGATGAAAACCGCATGAAAATCTGCTCAGTAGTTTTGAGAATTTTGAGATTACATACAAAAAGGCGCGGCGGGGTACTTTGTTTTATAATACCTAAGGGTAGATATATAATATGAACAACTAGCTGAGCCTGCAACTTCGTACGCTTTGCTACAATACATAATTGAAAACCGCATTCAAATCGATTAAGCCGTTTCTGAGATTAGCGTGCACAAACGCACAGACAAGCAGACAAAAATTCTAAAAACTATTTTTTTTACTTAAGTATAATGTGTACAAATAGCTTTTTGATTTATTTATTTATTTACACACACAAACTTACATTCTACCATTACAGGTTTTCACCCAATGCGGTAGTGTAGCAACAATTATATACAAATGCAAACTAATTCCTAATATTCATTTACATATAGTGCTATTTTTTGAATTCATTCAGAGTACACCAAAAAATATTTAATGTACAGACAAGACTCGCTTACGATGTTATTATATGAATATTATATAAGAATATACATATAAAAAAATTAACAAAATAACTAACGAACTAACCTCCTCCTCGTAGCAACTGTTTTTGTTGTTTTATTGTCCACAGCCACCCATCTTAGTCTTAGTTGGTAATTGCGTCTCGACTGCTCAATTGTTGATTTTGTCGTTACTTCTTGTAATTAATTAAACACGTCCTGTAATTGTGTAAAGATCCCCTTTGAGCTCGGGGTGGCGCGTATGCCACTCACAGTGAAGACCCTTTACACTTCAAAAGTTGATTGACCCCGGGGAAGGCTGCGTTTCATAACAACACAAGGCGCGCGGGGAAGCTGAAAATGCCATGTGATTTTATATTTCAGTCTAAACCACTGAAAGGGAGACACAGTCGGCATCGCGCCGTCCTCCAAGAAGCACGTGTTGACGTCCGCTTCTTGCATTCGTCGCGCGTCGCGTAAATAATATCGTGAACACTTGCAATTTCATTCAATTAAATTGTATTCGAAATTACAATTCAAAACAATTTTTACGAAAAATTCCATATTATTAATTGCTTATAAACAATTTAAACTTAATTTATAACAATATTTTTAGTGTAAACTCATGGATGTTTTTTGTGTAAGAAAAACAATTTGTGTTAGTTTCTAATGACAGTGTAAAGAGACTTCTAAAATATTTTGGAACCTGCTTTTCGAGATTATACCTACGTGTGATTGTATGTTTTGATGGACGGTTTCCTGTGGCGACAAGGAGCGGATATCGGCAGCTGTACGAACGGAATCGGACTACATAATAAGTAGTCCGAAATAGAACTGCGCTTCGACTAAACGGTAAATGTTTTACATCTCTTGCATCCCCATAGAATTATTTTATTATCACACATTACAAACGCGTCCCGTCTTCGCCCGGGAGCGATAGGGGGGATCAGTATACATAATATTAGTATATTTTATACCCTATGTCCATCTGGAATAATGTACCTTTAAAATAGTGAAAGAATTTTTCAAATAGGTGCAGTAATTCCGGAGATTACCCTCCATATATAAACAAAAATACAAATTCCGCCGTTTCTCTTTATTATATATTATTATAGTTTAGATTACAATTTAGCTATTAGACTATTAAATCTATTAGGTATGTGTTGTAAACAAAAAAAAAATAGAAGAAAATGTTTTTATTTAAAAAGTACTAACGGCCTTGCCTTCAACTTCGCACGGATACAATTTTAATGTATATGTAAAAGTACGTATGTTTTATTGTATATATAAACCTTCAGTGAAAAATAATTTAACTGATAGTGAAAATCGCAATAATTTCATGGTTTAGGAGGAGTTAAAGAACACACAGATAGACGCGGGGAGTGACTTCAATTTATAATATGTAAGGATAAGCATTGTAAATTAAAATAATGAAGATAAGAAATGTGACACAGGTTGGCATGTCTACTGAAATACCAATTCCTTTGCGAAAGTTCTTAAATTGATAAAACAGGAAAAATGGGTAGATACAACCATATAGGTATATTTTTTAAATTTACATCTATTTATACGTATGCAAATTTGAAAATGACTTCTCATTACTTGGGTGAATATTTTTTAAAATAATATTTTAATTAAAAGGTTTTTTATTTCTAATTTGTCAGCGGGCTTACTTTTAATTATCATTCAATTCTCATAATTTTGCTTAATAAATTTAATTTTGCTCATATTAATATAGGTATATGTATAAAATAATCACTTCCTCTTAAATATAGTTATTATGATATCCAGAACTAAATAAATAGGACGTTGTATGAAATCTTATATTTCGCACATTTTTTTAAGTAGTCGTAACTTCAAAACCTTGCGTATTATTACGATATAGATATACTATAGTGTTGTCATAAACAGAAATTAGTTTTCAACTAATCGAGTATTACTCCGGAAATCGTAGTCGATAAAACTTATAATTTCAGAGTCAATAGTATCGTGAATCTTAAATAGCCTACGTCCTAAGCCTTACGTTAATATTAAATATACCCACGTCCATTTGTGTTTGTGAATATTAAAGTGCAAAAATAATATATTAGATAGAAATTACAGTTTCGTAATGATAATAATAATCGTCTGTGCGACCCTGTGCGAAATTTTGACGGAAAACAGAGGATTTGGCCGACTTGTGTGTTAGATCTCTTCTTCTATTAACAGACTTCAAGGATTGGTGGGGAATTATCTGTTTATTTTGCAAACATAATTTAACTTTAATTTATTACAATCTAACAATTAATTTTCTCATATGAACTTTGAAAAATCAACTTTTTAAATTTGGCTCTGGTCTGGATTTGGAAAGTAGTGGCAGGGCACACTGCGTTTTCGCAGTCATTTGAGCAGCCCGTCTGGCGGCAGTAACCACCCCCTTACAAAAGACCACCGTGAAACAACAGCACGTGTGCTGTTGTGTTTCGGTGAGTGAGTAAGGGATGCCAGAGCCCATTTCCCTATCCACTGCTAATCCCTTATCCTTAATCCCACAGCAGTCGGCCGCGCACTTGCAGCAGCTTTGGCGTTGCTTTTGTTATAGGCGACGGTAGCCACCTACCATTAAGTGGACCGTCAGCCTGTCTGCCGACCTTAACATAAAGAAATACATTTAAAAAATTGAATTGTTTAAGCAAATTTCCAGCGGTATTCAAATTTTTTAAATTTTTACAAAAATACTACTGAATACTTAATTATGAAAAGAGTAAATTATTTTCCGAATAGTCCTCTTCGTATTAATGAAAATTACATCCGAATCGGTTCAGCCGTTTCTGAGACTAGACTTGAAAAATTGCTATTAATGTATTATGTATTTGTAAACACTATTCAAATCCGAGACAATTCTCTTTCTCCATTGTAAAACCGTTCCCGAAGCATGTTTCTAATTAGTATTAGTACAGATGTGTGTATTGTTTTGATTTCTACGTATATACAAGCGGGTTTAATTTTGAATCAAAACAGTGTTCGCTCGACTCGTTATTCATTTGTTTTAATAACGATCCTCTTCGAGTGTGCCGTCAAAGTGAAACATTGAGAGAGGATTTCATTCGAATTCGATTTTATAATCCTATTCCTGTGACTTTGTAAGGCATTCGATTTTCATTGAAAACGTGACATTAGATTTGTCCGGATCATGTTAGTTAATTAACATTTTAAAAATATGTACATATGATTTTATATTTTTATACGGTAGGTAATATCGTTAGGAGGCTCATTGGCGACGGTACACCAATAAGAACTAAGTTGCAGAGCCTGGTACATAAACGTAAAATTGCCTGTATGTGTGTATTCTATAAGATGTACTTCGGATAGTGTGCTCGGGAGCTGCATGAGATCATACCGCCTTCCGCTTTCTTATATCAGACGTACGGCTGGTTACCATCGTCACCTTGTCGAAGTCCCTCTAATTCGGACCAAGCGCTTTAAAACATCTTTTTTAATGCGCACTGCTAAAGATTGGAACTCTCTGCTGACGTCTGTATTTCCGAGCTCATACAATCCAAATCTTTTCAAGGTGCATCTTCTGGGTGAGCTCGCTCCATCATTAGCCTCATCTTTCCTACTGTAACGAAGCGTTACTAATATTAAGTATAAAAATATAGAATAACAATCAAATGTTAACGGACCCCAAGAGGTGAACGGGGAAGCTGCGCGGAGCGGGGGGCGTACACCTGCGCAAGCGGCGCGAGCTCGAGTTTCAGTCGCAACTAGGCTGAACGGTAATCCGTAAGCAAGGCAACAGGACTTGATTCAATTCCGTGCGTTGTAGGCGGTTGCGCGAAATTATTTTATAAAAAAGTAACATTTCATTAAACTTACATTTTAATCGTGATTGCGGTGTAAAATCTCAATTACTAGGTATAAAGTGTTTTCCCGCGCTAGGGAAAAACTGCCGCGGATCCAAAACTGCCGCGGTTCATCACTGTTGCGATTTTCCGACGTACGAGCGGGCGTGCGTACCCGCAGAACGATCCATCGCGCCTGGTTACGAACTGCCATATCTACCCCCCTTCGTCGGCTGGATCCCCAGGAGAGTACCTGCACAACGAGCGAGAGCAGATAAGCCGAATACCCACGACCCTACCGATTTTTATTTTTATTTTTTATTTTAAAAATGTAGAGGCGACACTACATTCAGAATAGATGCTAGCCAAGAGCAAACTCTTCTTTAATATTTTTTTGCACTTTTTAATAATTATTTTCTTAACAAAAAAGAAAAAATATTTACATAGACATAATTCTAAAGCAATAATGTTCATTAAAAAAAATTAATCCTTTCTTGAATTAGTTGCATATTCTCTATTATGACACGTTAGGCGACTGTATTTATATTCATTTCAAAAATGATTTCGTTGAAGTAGCTACTGCTTGTTTTTTTAACGAAACTGTGTAAAAAGAATATTGTTTTTCTGAATATTAATTCACGATTTTTTAATACGTATATAAGGTAAGCCTTTTCAACAGTTTATCAATGAGCTGACCCACGTAAATATTCATTGTGCCGCAACACAACCCAAATGTCTACTCCGTACAAATAATAATTCATTACTAGGTACTTGACGTACCGAAATATCGTTTAATATGCGCCCAACGCCAGTTTTATGTGGAAAACTAATCCAATGCAACTATAGAATTTCAAGGCCATGTAATTCATAAACTTATAAACAATTTTTTTTTGCAACTAATTGCTAGTAACATTCTTTTGATTGGTACAACTGTCACGAAGCGATTAATTGCAAGTTTATCTTCATTCTTAGTTACAAAGAACATGAGAAATTTCTTCATTATATCTGTATCAAACAATTTTTTTTAATTACGTTTTTTGAATATTTGGTCTATTTATCTACGAGAACTATGAAACAGTGACATTTCTTTTATGTTTCGCATAATTAATATGCGTGTCTCCCTTCGAACTCTTTGTTAAAATAAAGCATTATTTATTCTGTTTTGATAACTATTTTGAGTGAAGTTTTCGTATTCGTATATATTCGAAAAGGGATTTCGACCACAAGTCCAATGTCTCATTTTAAATACACTTTGAAATAATAACTTAAAACCACACCGACAGTAGGTAGCAACACCAATGCCAGGTAACCAAGTATAAACCAAGTATAAGATGCCCGCGACTTCGTGGTAAATTGCCGCGAAGTGTAAATTAATATTGTTACGTGTGGGGTGAGTCAATCTGCCGTGTAAGGGCGAAAATCAACTATTTATTTCCACAAACCAAGATGACTTCCAAAAGGGCTAAACAAAAGGTCCGATAAAACCGTTAAACTTGCCAAAAGTCGTCAATGAATTCCTTAATGAGTCGCAGATAAGTTCCGAAATATCGCTTTCGAATCGAGCTGTGTCCCGCCACCTTGCCACTCTCCTATTTATATTCGCTGTCAAACGTCTAGATCTATCTCGAATTTACTACAAACAAACAATAAACAAATACAAGTAAACAAGTATTGTAAACACGTATTGTAAACAAGGTCATTGAAAGTTCGGGAACGCTATTTCTGTTGTGTACATAAGGACCAATTTCCTTTGACAATAACCGGAGAGTGGCGTGACTTCTATTCTAGGGTGGAACTTTCGGGAATTGTTGACAGACGAGAACGCTTTTCTAGAACGTTCCATGGTGAGTCATAACAATATAACATCTTTATTGCTGTTTTTGCCAGGCGTAGTCTTTATTTATAAAAGGCTGGTGGCCGCGGCTTCGCCCGCGTGGAATATACATAGGCATATATAGCCTATGTAAAATATATATCTTGAAATACTATTCTAAATATTTCTGAAAGATTTTTTAAATCGGACGAGTAGTTTCGAAGATTACCTCCCACATTCATACAAACAAACAAACAAACATACAAACTTCACAATTTATTTATAGTATAGATTCAATTAATTTTAATTGTGCTTCTTTGTTATTCAATATTTATGAAATAATAAAAAGGTGACTATTTTTCACTGATACAATACGAAAGCTTTTTCTAGAATAAATTATTTTTCTTGTAGAAAGACGATTCTCTCGTTATATCTCGGATTACGTAACAATATGATTCAACTCTTTTCTAGCTTGATAGAATCAAGATCACTTGCGGACGAATAAATTGGAATACGCCATGTGAAGTTATTGATGAGATGGTCTCGTATCGTATACAGATTTTGAAAAGATTTTTTTATACATTAAGATTGTCAGACAGACTGACTGACAGACAGACTTAATTATATTAAGATTGTCAGACAGACTGACTGACAGACAGACTTAATTATATTAAGATTGTCAGACAGACTGATGACTGACTGACAGACTGATCCGCTTGATGGTAGGTGGCTACCGTCGCCTATAAAGCCACAGGTGCTGCAAGTGCGTTGTTGACCATAGTAGGATAAGGAATTAGTAAGGGATAGGCAAATGAACTCCAATGCTTATTATTTATAACTCGAGAACAGATAGACCGATTTTTATGATCTTTGAACAGCAAAATAATCACCAAAAAAATCTCATACATTTTGTATGAAACGAGTTTTAGGCGGTAAGAAGTTTTCGTGGTGAGCTAGTAAATAATAAACAATTATTGCTGTCACAAAACAGAATTGAGTAAACAGAAAAGAGTACTTCAATGACTGTGGCAGAGAATACTCCAAAATACTCTAGATTTTATAGAACTTTATAACAGCCTACAGTTTTCCAAACGAACTTTATTTTTGGGCCAACTACTATTTGTTGACACAACTTGCTTTCGAACGAAAACATAATGTCTGTCCACTTCAAATTGCGAATTGATAAAAAAAGTTTATAAACGAGTAAATCCAATTTATAGTTCAGTTAATATAACTTATAACAAGTACTTAACTGTTTCTAAGTCGTATATCAAAATTACTAAAACAAATCCATACATAATAAAATTGTTGTAATTGCAACTTCAGTTTGCAGTATATTGAAGTACTTAATATTTCTTTTTTTTTATCCTTCAGTTCCTGAATCTTCATAAGTCATTTTCCTTTCAATTAAGATTCTCAGGTTAGACTTGTGACAAAATCAATTACTGATAGGTCATAGTGTGGAGATACTGGCTTTTGCAATCAGTCCACTCCATAGTTTCCATGCAACATTTCTAGTACCACAACACTAATAAAATTAAAACATTAGATTCACGTCACGAACAATCCAGATTCGTAAACAAATATTTGTCTGGCCAAAATCAGAGCCGGGGCTCTAGAGACTGAGCCGATTTTTATTTACTTAAACAGGTAAATGACAAAAAGAGATAAGGAATTATTTAAAATTTTAAGTTTATTGCCGTATTATATATCATATTAGGAAGCCATTTTTTTTTTCTAAATGTAATTGAGTTTTTTCTAGCGATATTGTAACGATAGCATAATTGTGCTTACAGGATCACAAGACGACGCCGTTGGATCAGTGGTTAGGTGCTAGCCTTAACACGCTGTCTCGGGGTTCCCGACTTCGATTCGAATCGAACATTGCGAATCCTCTCTTGGCAAGTGTGGTGGCCTTTAAAAACCTATTTATTTATAGATAGGTTTAAAAACCTGTCTCCTCGCCTGGAATAAATTGTGCCCAGCAGTAATCAATCGACATAACTTAATTTATTTAATCATACAAGTATATTGAAATATGCAAATAAATATTTTATTAATTATTTAAGTAATATTGCATTATAATTAAAATCAGTGTAGGTATATTGATTTATCTGAACCTTATCATATCAAAGACGTAAACGAAACATTGTATAAATTACTAGTTGGCCCAGCAGACGTTGTTCTGCCTGAACTCCGAAAATAATTTTGTAACCCGATTGTGTCGTCCGTCACCTATCGGGTCCAATTTTATTTTCAAACCATATGTCAAAGTTACGCGACACTTAACGTCAATGAACGACGGTTAAATTATTTGGATATTGTTCATACAAAAATACTAAAATCGCGATTAAAAAATGGGGATGGGGGTAGGAGGGTGAAAAATACTTTCCGACCTATATATTTTTTCCTTTAGTAGACCCATAGCACCTACCAAATATAGAAAAAAAAATCATGAAAATCGTTCGAGCCGTTTTGGAGGAGTGCGACCATAAACACCGTGACACGAGATTTTTATTTATATAGATAGAAGAAGATTACATTTTGCTTGTTATGCAAAAACAAAAAAAAACTTTTTTGTAATAAAAAATTGGGCACTGTTGTAAGTTATTTTATTTCTTTGATCAATATCATTAAAACTTGCTTAACCGAAAATTTTGTCGAGGTTATCTTTGGACGGGTGAGGTTGTTTTAAATTTTCACAAACAAATCCGTTCTTTTCCGCAAAAAGTTGTTGTAACATTAATGGTTTAAAACACTCGCGAGGGCCGTAAAGTCAATAAACAAGCAGCGTCGCTTTCAAAAACAACTTGAAAAAGTTTAACTCACTTATAAAAGTTTTGATCAACAAAAAATTAAATTAGGATGAAGTGCAAATTAGAAAAAAAGAACAGGTGCCTATTAAAAAACAAACCTCTTTGTTATAACTTAAGAGATAACATCAAATAAAATATAAATAAATATAACAAACGCAATTATTTTAAAAGTAAGGATAGGCCCAACGGAACATTTTACACACACTTACTTCTTATATATACATATTTATATACATATAAATAAACATTGTTTATTAATAAATAAAAGAATGACGTCAATAGAAAGTTACCTTTAAGCACATGGCCGCCATTATGGACTTTGGCATTGAAATCAAAGGTGTTAAAATGAATTATTTAATATTTAACAAGATTACTTACCGATGATACTATATTCCCCGTTCCTTTTTAACCTTCATATCATAGTTTTTGCAGCCTTTTACTACGCAACTAGGTATTTTTATAACAATTTAGTACAAAATTTCTTTCAATAACGATCTCGCGCGGATTAGGGATCACGACTGCCGTTAGCTGGCCCTAAACTGAGATTTTAGGGCCAATGCGCTGGTGCCATTTCGCCGCGCCGTTGGCTCGGTCGTCCTTGCGCTAGTAATATATACGTCAATGAACAAACGCCTTCATCTTAGCAACAACTTTCATCTTTTTGATTCCTGAACAAGTGCGTTACAGAAACTTGCAAGACACATGCGAGCAAAGACAAACGCGACCTGGCGATATAGCATTCACTAAATGAATCATTGTACACGTCACCTACCAAATTACAAATCCAAAATATCCAAAATGTATCTTCTCTAAAACAGTGTTTACACAGTAAACAACATATTGACAACAAAAAATAAAAAATACATATTATACTTAGTTTATAAACTCTCCTTTAGAGTGTCAACAGTTTTTAGTTAGACCTTAGATAACATAGAAAATAATGTAACGAAATAAAATCATCCAAAAAGTACAGTAATTGCCCTGTTGTTAAAATGAAAAATTTAAGTCTGATCAACTTTGAACATAAATAAATTTTCAAGTCAAAATATTGTTACGTGCTGGGTGAGTTAAAATGCCGTGTAAGGGCGAAAGGAACGATTCATTTTCACAACCAATGAAACCGTTAAACTCGCCAAAAGTCGTCAATGATTCCCTTATGTGTCGCCGGTTCACTGTCGCAGATAACGTCGCAAAAGCTCCGAAGAGTCGCTTTCGTATCGCTGGTTGTCGCACAACTAACTCGCACTCTTATTTATACTTGGTGTCAAACGCCTCAATGTATTTCGAATTTTCCAGAAAATGTAAACGAGATTGTAAGGTGGAGCTAGAGACATGTCACAGTAAAAATATTGCAATAAAATATTTTTTATTTTCATACTGCGACGGTGGCAAATAAGCGTAAGGTACATAAGTATCATTAGCAGCCGAAATGGAGCAAGATCTCTCAGATGAGCCACCTTAAATTGTTGGGTCATTCCATCCCAGGCCTCTCACGGGTGAGAAGGAACATAGATTCTGCAAACACACTTAAACATATTACTACTCCACCTAAGAAAAATGTACCACAAACTCGCTTCATGGATTTTTTGACATATTTGGCAATATACAATTTGAATTTTAAAATACAAAACAAAATAAATTTTGAAAACAGAAAACAAAGCAAACTTAAATCTAATAGGATATACTAGCATTAGGCGACGAAACTAGAAATATAATAAGATCAAGTGATGAAGTAGCTTCTGTTCCTTCATATGTTTCTTGTGCCTGTGAATGTAAGTCACAAATTTTTTCGATTTTTTTTTTTAATGTTAAGGTTGACGGTCCACTTGAGGATAGGTGGCTACCGACGTCGCCTATGACACAAGCAACACCAAAGCTACTGCAAGTGCGCTGCCGACTACAGTAAGATTAAGGATAAGTGATTAGGAGGGGATAGGGAAATGGGCTCTGGCATCCATTACTCATTCAACGAAACACAACAGCACACGTGCTATTATTTCACGGTGGTCTTCTGTAAGGGGGTGGTTATTGCCGCCAGATGGGCTGCCCAAATGACTGCGAAACGCAGTGTGCCTTGCCAGATACAGACCAGACCCAAATTTGAAAAGTTCATTTTTCAAAGTTGACCCTGCCGGGAATCGAACCCGGGAAACCTAGAACAGAGCGTTAATGCAAACACCTTGACCACTCGTCCAACGGGCTCGTCAATTAATTAATTCTTGTTCCTTCTTTTGCGGTGTTACGACTGGACAATTTTTTAATTCTAATAGTCTCAATATATATTTTAATGATAAAAAGAAAGAGGCAAATAATTATACGAGACGAACTGATTAAAAATGACTGACTGATTCGGTGATCGTGACTGATTCTAATTCAATCGGTTTTGTGGAATCTAACAAAGAGTGAAATTGGTTGTGGAAAAAGTTATCGAGAACTTTTGGCTTCACACCAAAATGCTCCAACTGCGAATGACACCCGCAAAAGTTTTGACAAGCCAGAGCAATGTCCCCGGATAGTCGATAACCCATTAGGTGTTAGACTAAATGATTACTTAGTGTACGTATATACATCTGTATCATTTGTTTACATAACATTTTAAGTTGAATATACTCGTAAACGTGTAGTAAAACTGATAGTTACCTTATTTCTATGCAACATATTTACCAGTGACCTTTTTAGTTAATTTGACTACTTTTTCAGTTTTTTAGTTAATTTAATTTGACTATGTATTTAATTAATAGGTTAACCTATTGCTGCATATAAATTGCTTATGAAAATAGGTTGCAGCAAATGAAGTCGTCATAGTGAATAATATGGTAACTGATAATCACACAATCATACTATGCAGTTGCTTCTCCCATTCTTGAATTTCTTCTGCATTTGACATGTGATAATATTGTATTTAAAAAGTACTTTCATTGCAACAGTGCATTTGATTCTGTTTCTAGTTATTAAAATGTTTATAAAAATTGTATTTTATACCTTTTAATAATATTTAGAGGTAAAAGTTTCAAGATCCTAAAACATCCAAACTTTTTAACGTAAATCGTTGTTAAATATTTCACTGTGTGCTCCAGAGTCGAATGAGAATATATTTTTTCCTTTAGTAGACTCACAGCACATTTTATTTTATGGAAATGTGTGGCTGTAATTCAATTATGCATATTTTTCTACAGTTCTTTTGTATTTTATCCTAATTCAACACCAGCGGTTCATATTGCCTCATAAAATTTCAAAAATAAAGACGCGAATAGACGTTTCTACTCACTATTTGCTTCTTTTATTTCTGAATTATGATGCAACGTTTTAAAATGTACTTTAATTGTAAAACATTAGTTATTTTAAATGCTCGCTTTTTTAATAAATAAATCTTACACGTTTAAGAAATCTTTTAAAACAATAATAATATGAACTGAATAAAAGTTGAATTTGGATTGTGATTATTTTGATTAATACTCAGCAATTATTAAAGTTTTTGAAGAAATGTAAGAGGGGCCCTGTATTTGACCAATTTTTAGATTCTTGTTTTTAAAAGTTTTTTATAAGTTTAATATAAGTGTTTAAAAGATAATTTATAAGTGAAAAAATATTCGGAAAAAAAAAATCTGGACCTTAAATACCAAAATTAAACTGGGAACGGTATTTTGTTTCTCTAGTAGTATCTATGTGATTGGTGCACTCATATTTGTGAAATAAAATTACAAGTATGAACTATGACTTATGTTGCAGTTCAAGGTGATATAATCCTTATTACAAATATAGTACAAATTGAAGTCGCTTCCCGTGTCTGTCTGTATGTGCTCTAACTCCTCCTAAACCACGCTACGGATTTTGATGCGGTTTTCACTAATGGAAATTGCTTTAAACAATAAAGGTTTCTATACATAAATTGTAGAAAATAATCATTACCAAATCTAGGGGGCGAGCCTTTAGTAAATAAGAATAGAATAGTTTAATGTACTATTCTATACTGAATTCTGAAGTAATAACCATAAAAAAGAAAACAATAAATAGAATCACAATAAAAATTGTAGGTATATTTAAAGCAAATCGTATTTTTCTGTAACTATTGACACTATGTACATTCTACATTATAACGTTTAGTCAGTTTTTTGCCCAATAATGTAATTTAGAAAATGGTCGGTCTCCATGTTTCTCGTTCCTCATTTAGTGTCGGCAGCTAAAAATCCCTAGTAACATAAGTTGTGTTCTTACCGTTTTTTGATCTACAAAGAAAAATCACATATTTGTTAAGGAATTTTAATTTGTTTTTAACTGTTAATTAAAACCAAATACAAAGTAAACGTTGAAAAGGTTTAGAGTACTACAGAAAACTTTATTAATAAAATCATCTGTTTGAGTAACCATTATTTCAAACGAAATTCATCGAATACTGATTGCACGGATCCGTTCTAGAGTGAATGAATACCTACTTTGCGGTTTAATTTTGGGGAATATTATTGGATTGGAAATACTATTTAAGTAAATCTGCAGATTATCTGGCTAAGTCCGTTAAAGTGGAAAAAAATGTTTACATTAACTAGATAATCAACAGACTACCTAGGTAGTCTGCAGACTAACATCAAGGGTAAAGTCCATAAAACAGGTTCTTGTCGAATAAAAGCTTGAATTGAAGTGCAAATATCAGCTAGGTACTTTAAGTAAAATTTCGCGTTTTAACGGATCGTACCAGAAAATCTGCACATTTCACGTAGTTAATGCGCACATTAAACGTATTTTGCATTCTAACGGTAACATATATACAACAGAAAGGTTAAAGTAAATATACCTAATGTTAAGTAATGTAATGGAATAGTGTTAAAAATAAAATATTTTTAAAATTTTGTGATGAAATCATTTAAAGAAAGTCTTTAGACCAGCAGTTTTAATTTTGTTTTGTCTTTTATTTGGTCTGAAATTATATTTATGTTTTACCAGATTAATGTAATTTTTATTACAATTTTTTTAATGTTAAGATCGGTGGACAAGCTGACGGTCCACTTAATGGTAGGTGGTTACCGTCATTATATGGCAAGCAACGCCACAGTTGCTGTAGTGAGCTGACGACCACAGTAGGATTAAGGATAAGGATTTGGATAGGAAAATGGGTTCTGGCATCCCTTACCTACTCACTCACCGAAACACAACAGCACAAGTGCTGTTATTTCACGGTGGTCTTCTGTAAGGGAGTGGTTCCTGACGCCAGACGGGCTGCTCAAATGTCTGTGAAACGCAGTATGCCAGGTAGGGTTAAAGCAGGCTTCTATATATCAGTAGATTTGCCTTGATATTGATCTTGATTCTTGACCGCACGGCTGTTTTAAATGTATCTAAACCATTCTTTACGCTGAAAGGTTTCGAATAGTAACCAGACACTTGGCAGCTTCAATTATCCTTTTGTTGCCAAACAATAGTCTCATACTTAACTATCTTGTAATCCCTACTCTAGACAATTACATGTGTAATTTATGTCGATTGTTCTATTTATCTCAGGTCTTCATTATATGAATGACACCTATTTTTCTTGTTCAAGTATGAACACAATTGCTGTCTCATGTTTTACTTTCAGAATATAAATGAACAAGCCAGAAGGAGCGATAAACTAAAAAAAACTACTTTATTTTAGGGAGATTACTTAAAGGCGAATTATCCTAACGTATTGACAATCAAGTGAATTATATTTTATTTAAATTGGTACCATCTTGTTACCTTGTGTATAAATTCCCCCAAACTAACATATAAATGATAATATGTAATTGACGTTCATCTATTGTTGCAAAAAAAAATTTCTACAAAAATATCGATCCTGATTACTGTAATCAGGATGCGTAGCTTGTAAAGTTGGCGATTTTGTACCACGTGGTTCTAAATGTCACATTACGGATTCTTTCGTCTTGCCCGATCTATACAGTTGAAAATCTTTGTTGCTGACCAGAAATGCGCTCTGGCTCTGGAAATGGCGTCATTCACCACAAGAGCACTTGTTTATTTAAGAAATAGAAAACCAGCAGTATAAATGTGAAAATATAACACCGTTATTCTGATGCTTATGTAAATGTGAACGTGTTATTACCTAACTTGTGTTGGCGAGTATACCGTTGCTGACGCCTCTAGTTCGGAGGGTACTCGTATAATACCTTTGTGAGTAACGCCATTGACACAATATTCAGTATGCATACAAAGGTTAGTCACAACAGGAATGTATATTAAGCAAATATTTCGTGAAGGACTACCGACATATAATAATAATAATATACATTTAGTTCGGACTAGCTGAGCCCGCAACTTCGTACGCGTGGTAATCTGTATGGAGCGTAATTTTTTTGTTGTAAACCAGTTGGAATGAAACTAACACTGAATATTACGGGAAGCTTGCTAAAATAAATCACTGAAAACAATATTCAAATCGATTAAGCCGTTTCTGAAATTAGCGTGCACAAACGCACAGAAACGGACAAACAGACAAAAATTCTAAAAACTATTTTTTTGACCTCTGTAACATAAGTACAACGTGTACAAATTGTTTTTTTTGAAAAAATATTTAATGTACAGACACGGCTCGTTTACGATTTTATTATTTGTATAGATATAGATAATTTACAGTCCATAGGTATATGTACAAAAAGGGACTTAATTTAGAACTATTAACAAAAACAAAGGCATTACTTTTTTTGTTTTACTAAATTAAAATTACATGTAACAGAGATAGGAAAATGAACTGACCAAAAAGTATCATTTAAAACAGAGATAATAACTGCTGAATCTTTCGCAGCTTCAGTCACAATACGTGGTCAACCGTCTACAAACGTATGGAGATCCTGTCAATACTTGACCAAGCTTGTTCCTTGCAGATTGTATATCATTTCCAAATAACTCACCTGGATGGGCAACGAAATCTCCTAGTATAAATATCGATTCTACATTCTGGCTGGCCGCTACCTGCGCTCTATATATTTGAAGTGTGCCTGTTTGTCCACAGACACAAGCTTTTCGGTAAAGCAAATGACAGACATCCTCGCTCTTGTCGGAATCCGGACCGACTGGTTCCTGATGTCTACTCTAGACTGGCAAAGCATAGAGAAATTGTTTGATAATGTGTATAAAAATATATAATAAAATACCCAACGTCATGAAGACAATGAATACTAGGCTATTTAAAAAGGAACTACATCAATGGCTGAGTAGGGAAAACTTCTGTAGTTTGAATCAACTTTTTTTTTAATTAAGTAATTCGTATGTTTTTGTAATCAATGTACTCGTAATATATTAATCAAATTAAGTTAGTACATAAAAGGAAAATTAGTAATTAATGCTATTAACTTTGTGACATACATATTTAATTGACATTTTTTTTTATTTTACATTATTTTGCATACCGACAACGGTTATACATGTAAACTTACCATGAATTATTGTATTAATGCAAATAAAGTATTTGATTTGATTTCATTATAGCACTTATTTGACTCAGACAATCAATGAATTCAGTAAGATTGTCACTTGAATCGATAGGCATGGTGAAAAATAATGCTAATTACACGCTCACCTAGGAAAATTCTAACAGCTGAAGGGCATACTCTTTTAACATACAATCGCCTGTGATCGCCCTTGGAAACTTATTGTTTCTCAATAATAAAGCCACACCTTCAAATGGTCTACCGCGAATTATGCCAAATAATGATTGCAGCAGCCCCCAGTCTTGGGATGAATCACAGGCTCGAACACGCACTCTCGAACGGGCTGCCGACACGTCTAATCTCAGCCATGTCTCGGCGTCTACCGTTACTCTATGGCGTCTACTGACGTGGTGCGTAACGAGTCAGTGTTGCCCGTGTAAGGAAGAGAATAAATAACCGCATACACCACAATGATCAACAGCAGATGTACCGGTAACTGCAAAATAAAATTATCACCTATAGTTCCAAAGTACGAAATATCATGCGGTAGCAGCCAAGTCTCCTGCAGCGCTATGATATCTGCATTTCGACACAGTTTACGCACACATGCAACGACGAAAATAAGGGTTTGTTATTTTAGTAAAGGACATCGGTTTAAACCAAGCCATTTTTTTAAAGGCTACACTTCGGAGATTTTGCTAATAAAAGTCTTTCTTAATTTCAGTAATTTCCTGTGAATATTTCAGATTTTGTAAATGGGGATAACATTCGAAAATTAAAAAACTTATCACTTTTTTGGAACAATTGGATTTTTTAATTATTTCAAACTTAAATATATATGAAACTCTATTACCAAATTACAAGATAAAGTAAAATCTATAATTTTATTTTCTTCTTACCCAATGGTACAACTTTCAACCGTTAAAACAAAACTACCATACCCTGAAGGCCCAATCTTCATACAAAATTGACGATTATTCGCTAAATGGCAGATTCTGGAAAAGGCAGATTCTAGGAACGGCAGATTCTGGAAATGGCAGATTCTGTAGATGGCAGTGATTGATCTCCTTAACAGTAGCTACGAGTATCATGAAAAATGGCGCATTATAGGAAGCTTTGTAGTTATAGTGCAATCTCGATTGGGACACACTAATTAGTTCGTGATAAGAAACTGGACCTTATTTTTAGAATAGGATGATGATGTATGGAAGTTGCGTTCATACATCATCATCATATTCTAAAAATAACCACTTAAAAATAGTCCACTTGAAAAAGTGACTATTTCTCAAATAACCACTCAAATAACCACTGAAAAAGACCCTCCCGGTCTTTTTCAAGTGGACTCTCAGCTAATCTGCCGACTTTTACTTGAAACGGCAGTTCATGTATATCTTCATGGATTTTTGAATTGATTTATTTTTCCTAGAAATTTTTACGGTAAAAGTGACATCTGTTCGTTTTTAGACACACAGTGCAAGGCATACAATTTGAAATTTTAGTTACAAGAAGTTTACATTGAAACCTTCTTCTAGACTGTTCTTTGTTCTCAGATTCTAGATTAGAACAACTTTGGACCAAATACGAAAAAAAGAAGAGGAATAAATTGTTTTCAATCCAAGAATTCATCTTGGATTTTTTAAACTCCTAATAATTTGGTGCTCCACTTTTTTTTTAAATTTGTTAAGATCGGCAGACAGGCTAACGGTCCACTTGATGGTAGGTGGCTACCGTCTCCTATAACACAAGCAACGCCACAGGTGCTGCAAGTGCGCTCCCGACTACTGTAGAATTAAGGATAAGGGATTGATAAGGGATACTGAAATGGGCTCTGGCATCCCTTACTTCACTCACTGAAATACAACAGCACACGTGCTGTTATTTCACGGTGGTCTTTAGTAAGGGGGTGGTTACTGCCACCAGACGGGCTGCTCAAATAACTGCAGAACGCAGTGTGCCCTGCCATTACTTTCCAGATCCAAACCAGAGCCAACTTTGAAAAGTTCATTTTTGAATCAAATCCAGGAACCCTAACAAAGCGTTAAGGCAAGCACCCTATAACCACTTATATAAAGGGCTCGTCAATTTTGAAGTACTGCCACAATATGCCATGTCTGCTGAAAGGATATAAGAGTGTAAAATGCTTTTAAAAAATTACGCAATCCTTTGAGTTCGTAGTTGGATACTAACCAAGTTAATAAGTTTTTCTGTCTATCCTTTAACACTATTATGTTTCCCACGACTCCACTCGCGCTGTGTAGTAAAAATGTTTGGAACTAAAATGTTGGTTATGTAGTTCCGTTTTCAATAATATCATAATATTAAACCATAATTTAATCTATATGTGCGACTGTGCCAAGGTTCGATCAAATTCGTTAAAAGATTGAATTAGAAACGCGTTACAAAGGGTTCAAACGTTCTATTCTATTCTAATTTAATAGTAAAATATTTTAATATTTAACTTAATGTTTGTCCTGACTTACTATTCAACGCACAGCTAACAGTCTACAAAGCTGAAACTTGAAACATAAGTTTTTTCATAACATAACCTTTCTTCTATCGGACATGCAGACGTACGGCTGGTTACCACCCTCACCTTGTCTAAATCCCTCTAATTCGGACCAAGCGCTTTAAAACATCTTTTGTGATGCGCACTGCTAAGGATTGGAACTCCCTGCCGGCGTCTGTATTTCCGAGCTCATATAACCCAAATCGTCGGTCTCATCCTTCCTACATGGATAGATGCTGGTGAACAGCAAACCCATCTTTAATTATAAAAAAAAAATACGCTAAGAAAGGATTTTTGAAATATTTCAACTCCGTGCGTAGCCGGGGTGGGTGGCTAATTTTATATAAGATAATTTGGAATTCTAAACACAATGTTCTAAGCATAATTATAATACTGGTATTTATTTTCAATCATCTTACTAGCCAATATTAAAAATCGTTGATTTCTTGAGCCTAAGAACGTCCTTGAGCCTAAGAACTGATCTTCGATATTATTTTTTCAGCATATAACATTAAAAAAGTTATCATAAGTTATATATTTTTTAAATAAAGTAATAGTTACATATATAATGTACATTAAATTTATCTTAAGTAAGCTCAACATTTAATGTTGGAAGAAACGCATCTTAAATCATAAAACAAAAGTTATAGGCTAGCATCACAAATAGCTTCCAAAAATAGATTTGTATCGTAACAAACTGGAAACATGAATGAATTCAATAAGAAACTAGTTATTGAAAAGCATTTCCTTCAGTGAAAGTAATAAAAAATAAAATGTGAAAAATTTGGGACTGACTTGTAAATTATTTAGAATATGTACATCTAATTCAGTAATGACAAGGTACGCTTCGTTCCAAAGTTACAAACCGAATATACCCCATGTGACAAAATAATCATCTCTTACAGAATACCTCACTCTGAAATAACAGCACGTGTGCTGTTGTGATTCGGTGCATAAGTAAATGGTGCGAAAGGCCTATTCCCCTACCAATATCAGATCGTCCATAAGGAATACTATAAGGATAAATAAATGATGATGGATCACCCCGGTGGTTGTGTTTATAGACGAATGGGAATTACCTGGCAGAATGAACCTGTCTACCATGTAAAAAAATACTTCAAAATATAAAAATTAATATTTTCTGATTTATATAAAAATCATAATGCTTTCTTTTTTAAAACTTGTTGTTGAACTTATTCAGTGAGGTCACATAAGAAAAAAAAATAGGAAATCATTTGAACATTTTGTCCAATTATGTAGTTGAACTGCAAATTGGGCATTTTCTTTTAATTAATAAAAGAGACCCGCCTCCGCCTTTACACGCATGGGTTTTTTTCTTATACAAATTATATTACATTACACACAAACCTTCCTCGTTTATCGCTCTTTCCTTTGGTGAAAACGGCATCAAAACCCGTTAGGTGGTTTAGAAGAAGTTAGCGGAGAAATAGAAACAGACAGCGACTTTATTTTATAACAGTAATAATAGATATTATAATATAATATCTATTATTACTGTTATAAAATAAAGTATATTCTATTACAGTATAAAGCATATTATGTAGGTATATATTCACATTGTACTGAACCCATTTACTGATTTCTATTGTGTATTTATAGAAACTTTTATCGCTTTTGAAGTACGTTCAAAAGCGAAGTTTATTTACTCATCTGTATTCTGTACTTGTGATGAGTCGCTCGTAATAAAACAGACAGTTCGGCACCGTCTGTCTCTGAACCCGACCATAAACCACACTCGTTCATATTATCGGCAATCGTAAAATGACTTATCTTTCCACACATAATCACTGTTGTTTTATTTTATACGACTCTAAAATGATATTCCTTAAAACAATTAGATAATTAAATCCGTCAGGAGATTTTAATTTTATGTAACAAATATAATTTCCAAATTCCATAACAATATAAAAACAATATTTACGTTTTTAAAAGGTGAAAATAAAAACTGTTTCAATTTATTCGAGTAAACTCGAACAATCAACTACAAAATTTAAGCCTATCACAGATGAATTTGTAGCTTCGAAACAGCAAACACTAGATTCTACCTAAGTTCTAAACTCGTTAATAGTCTACAGAAATTTCAAACTTTGCTACCAACTACGGACAACGTCAATCTTTCTCAAAAAAGATGACGCCCGGAACTGCATGTGTGTCCATAAAATTAACACATATGTACCTACTACGAGTGGCGCACGTTTTTCAATGAAACGCTGTTAGAAATAAATTAGAACGCTTATTAACTAACTAGGTCAGGTTCATTTAGAAGTAATTCATATTAGTTTTAATAATCGGTACTATCTAGTTTCCAATTTAGTAGGGGCAGGACTCATAAGTCGTTTGGACAGCTCGTCTAAAGACTATTTTGAAATAACATTATTGTTTACTGTTGCGTTTCGATATCTGATTACTATTAACGTCTTAAAACATTTCCCTGTCCGGAACAAGTTCCTTTTTTTTAACACTATCTGGGACCTGTACGTTTGAGATTAGACTATCAGAGATATTATGAGTATATATCAGTGTGATAATCCCAAAGCATGGCACTGTCTCACTCAGAATGTATTGCTATCTAGCGATTGCTTTAATGTTATCACGCTGGACACTTTGTTTCTTAGACCTACAGAATAAAGAATCGCAGCCTCCTACTAGAGACGGCATGGTCAACGCTTTCCATACAAATCCAGCGTGTCAGGGGGCGTTAGCGTTTATTCAATACCAGTCCACGTACGGCTTACCACTCTTTAGGTGTTGTGTTCCAATGTGCAAATAAAGACTGGTGGCCAAATGTACCTTGAAATGTGCTCAGCTGAATTGCGCGGCACGAATGTTATTATTACCATCTCTAGTAGGGGATGGCGCGGCGCGGCGATTCTTTGCACTGTACTTAGACCCCGTGTACTTTCAAATTGTTTTATGTACTTTTGGAATCTTATTTTTTCCTTTGGAATCATTTTATATTATAAGTTACATAGAAAATTTACCTACATTAATAGAATAAATTATCTAACTCAATTTTTTGTTACCAATCAATACAGAGAAAGAGAGCGTTTGATGTGTTTACAAATTGTGAATTTATAAAGTTCATCAGTTCACCTGCCCAAAAGTCAGTATCCAATTATGTATTATTTTCAATCACTCCTAGGTCACACCTCGGTAGCGACCGCTCGACTTCGCTGAGGTGAGTGCTTTAGTAAGAAAGTCTATATTTTAGGACAATTTTGTAGTTTAATAAAAGTTTGTATAGAAATTTGCTATACAAACTTTTATTGTAGTTTAATAAGTTGTATGTTGTAAGTTTAATAAAATTGTATAGTATATGTAATATTTTCTCATTATAGATGATGCCATACTCTTTAAATACGTCAACGCTTCAATTTAATTACAACCTAACCTAATATATTATACCTATAGGTAATATATTATACCTAACTAATATATGTTTCAATTGAATTTATTACAATTTGTGGGTATCAGCTTTGTGCAATCTGCGGAGTGAGACCGGTGACCTGTAATACAGGTATTCTTCAATACCTACTACCGGCACCGGGCTCTCACACAGTTACAACCATTGCTTGTGTAATAATTTTCTATCCCTCCCTACTAATCCCTTATCCTTAATCCTACTCTAGTCGGCAGCGCACTTGCGGCAGCTTTGGCGTTGCTTATGTTATGGGCGACGGTAACCACTTGCCATCAAGTGGACCGTCAGCCTGTCTGCCCATCTATTAGAAACATACAACTGTAAGCAAGTAAAAGAACGATTTTGTAAACAGAGCAATATTAATTTTGTCGTAATTCTAAATGTTTTCGTCTTTTGTGTGCCTAAAACTTACACGCAATCCATTAACTTTACCAAACTCCAATTCACGTAAGCGCCTACGTAATCAATTTGTAGCATTACAACTATTCGTTCTTGGTATTCGCCTACGTAAATTTAAACAATATGTCAATAACAAATAAAATATTTGATTTATTGAAGCTAGCAATCTCTGTTTGATGTGAGGCATTTCTATAGGAACGACTTTTCGTGGGCTTTAAAATCGATGGGCTTTAAAATGAATCTGGACAAGACGAAAGTTATGTCTAATTTCCATGTTGTGCCAACCCCAAATTGTTGACGAGTACATCTACTAGGAGCAAACAGTCCATTTGGCTAGAGCCAACTTTGAGAAGGAGGTTAATCGTCGAATCCAGATCGGATGGGCAGCGTCCGGGAAGCTCCGATACATCATCTCGTCCAAAATTTCTCAGCATCATATAACAAAAGTTTTCGACCAATGTGTGTTGCCAGAGATGACATATAGGTCGTGACTAGCACTTACGGGTCTCTTAAGAAAGCTCAACGTAGCTCAACGAGCTATGGAGATGCTATGCTCGGGGTTACACTGCAAGATCGAAACAGGAATGAAGAGATCTGTAAACGAAGTTACCGACATGACCCGGAGGATTTGTAAGTTGAAGTGGCAGTGGGCAGGACACATAGTACGGAGAGCCGACGGCCGATAAAGGCCCCGGGTCGATGGTGAATCCAGACTGCTTCTGATCGGTCCTTTTGGAAAATTAGGTAGGGGGGGGAGGACTTTGTCAAGCAGTGGACGTCTTACAGCTGAGATGATGACGATGTTGATTAATTGAAGTTATTTATTACTAGCGACCCGACCTCGGCTTTCCACGGATTCAATCCCTGTCTGCAAATTATATATCCAAGCTTTTCTCGCTTTTCGCTCTATCTGTTAGTGATAACCAATAAAAATCTGTTGGGCTTTTCAGAAGTTATTGGAAAAAGAGACAGAAAATTCATTTTATAACATATTTGTATAAGTAACAAAAATTCATTAATGGTGCGGTTTTGGAGTTCACACGTTGCTATGTAGTCATAAACTGGGGTGCTCATCCGGCCGTTGTAAACATTTCCCTTACTAAACCTCTTGGCGTTCTCCTCATCCGCTATTGGTGAAATTGCGAGGTCGGACGAACACTCTTCCGCGGGGGTGTTATCATCCCTCCTGGTGTTACTTGTGTCTCGAAGTAAGAATACCACTTACCAACAAGTATTTCATACCGTTAGTATGTTCACTTTATCCTAGGGCGCATTCTTCTTTGATTGCTAGTGTTCGTTTTATAAAAATAAACCAACAGAACATTTAATCCCCCGTTCGAACTTACTCGTGTAGTAATATAGGTCGATTTTTAAATGAAAGCCTATTGATTTTCCATATATTTTGCACGTTGAATATAATTCAGTAAATTTGTACTGTGAAGTGACCCTAGTAGGAAAGTTTTGGGGTAGTTCTGATTTTTTCATTCCATATGTTTTTTGGGGTGCTAAATCTGAATCTGAGGTTTGCGGACAAAATTTCGTGACGCAACATTTAAAAAAAACAGAAAAAACCGATTTTTTTTTGCTTTTTTCCGGTTTTTTGCTTAAAACTCGAAAACTATTAACTTTTGGTAAATGGTCTGTTTACAGAAATTAAAGTACTTGAAATTCTCTACAAATGGCATTATTTAGTTTTTTTTTCAGACGAATCGTTCGGTTTCTAGTGCGAGTTGAAAACAAAATAACTCAGTTAAAAAGCAGTTAAAGCCGCTTCACATTCCAATCGGCAACAATGTAAACTGTTGTAGACGTTGTAGTATGTAGTATGTGTGTACGTGTAGCGCACACTAGCGCACTATAAACTGGATGGCAATCGGCATTGGGCACCGCGCACACACATACACACTATACGACTAACTACCTACGCGAGTCAGTTTGTGATCGTGCAGGAAGGCGGGACTCCATTGTTCCCCAATATGCACATCATGCGAAGGACTGTGTAACAATGTTGAGCCACCAGAAGACAGCTCTGACATAGACGTAGAAGAAACTGAAGAAAGAGAGAGAGGTATGTTGGATCTCACAAGTTATTTTGTATTCATTCATCCCTCCTTGATATATGATATGTGTCTCACCTCTTTTTATTTTCCAGGAGAACAACTCCCGACCCTGACGATGGAGCAATCAGACCCTGAGCCAGGACCCGATGCCATCGAAGAACCTCAGTACGATGCGGAAGGTATGTTTAATCTCACAATCTATTTTGCAATCTTATCTCTTCTTGATAAATGACTTAACTTTAAACTTTTATTTTCAGAACAAGCAGAACCAGGACTCATCGTTATCGAAGAACCTCAGCCAGGGCCTTCCAAAAGACAACGGCTCATATAAATTTTGCATATTATAATTTATAATCATAATAATATATGATCATAAGTAACGAGATTTTAAGTTTTATTTTGCTACGAGTTCTACATTTTTTTGATACCTACTGAATTTGCATGATTTTTGCCTTTTTTCTTTTTATTTACTTGTGTGGAAAACCAGGTGACATTTATCAAATGACAGCATCCATAAAAATTAATATTGAAATGTAAAAAGTGGGTTTTGCATAAACTGCTAAAAATTTACAATTTTCAACTCGCACTAGAAACCGAACGATTCGTCTGAAAAAAAAAAACTAAATACTGCTATTTGTAGAGAATTTCAAGTACTTTAATTTCTGTAAACAGACCATTTACCAAAAGTTAATAGTTATCGAGTTTTAAGCAAAAAACCGGAAAAAAAGCAAAAAAAACCGGTTTTTTCTGGTTTTTTTAATGTTGCGTCACGAAATTTTGTCCGCAAACCTCAGATTGGAATTTAGCACCCCAAAACACATATGGAATGAAAAAATCAGAACTACCCCAAAACTTTCCTAGCAAAAATACAATTTAACTGAATTAATATGTAATCTTTGATTTGGACATTTTATTTAAGGAATGTAATATAATTTAGCTGCTATGTTGAAATTACCACTAATAGTAGGTACGGCACAGCTTTGTGTAACTTCTAAAATGATTTTTTCTTCTCTATACATAAAAAAATTGTATTCTTGCTATTCAAACAGCTTTCTAAACGAAAAATATATAGCTTTTCAATATACAACTGTGACGTTATTAGAAGGGAATCGAATGAAAAACGTTTCTTCTATTGAGTGACATAAAATGAATATTGTAACAAGTGGGTAGTATACGGAGTCCTCAAAATTTTCTACATTGTAATGAAATTGCGAAAGGAAACGCGTCATGTTTTCTGCGAAGGTTTCAAGGAAATGGGCCGTGGAATTGACGCGAAAGAAATCTTTATTGAGTCGAGACAATGACGACTACCATTAACCTTTACAACATTTTGTATGTTCTAATAAGTTCAGATTCATCATAAAATGTTTTGTTCTAAATTATATTTTATGCTTAGTAGTACTATGTGGTTTTGGGCTTACAGACTTTCTTTAGATTTACCGAAAACAGCATAATTAAATTTTAGCCAGTGTAAAACATTTAAGGTTCTAGCGTCTTAATTACTGGTAGATTTTTGAAGTAAAAACTTCTTTAGGCGCGTTGGGAACATTTTGTATGGGGAAAAAACACTGAATTCGCGGGACCGACACCGTTTGACATATCTATACTAATATTATAAAGCTGAAGAGTTTGTTTGTTTGTTTGAACGCACTAATCTCAGGAACTACTGGTTCGAATTGAAAAATTCTTTTTGTTTTGAATAGTCCATTTATCCAGGAAGGCTATAGGCTATATAACGTCACGCTACGATAAATAGTATTATATACAAGCAGTGTCCAGTACCGCGCGCCCCATGCGCACGCCGGCCGCCGCCGTATAGGCCGCAGCGAAGCGTAGCCGAGTTCAGCTAGTAAGAAATAATATTTGAAAATGTGGAAAATCAACCCTGGATGAAATTTTTGGGTATAGTGATCACAAAATTTCAAAATTTGCAGTTTTTTTTTTGTGTAATCCTAAATAACTATGCTCTTAATTGCAGTCATAAATTCAATAGTCGATTCTGTAGGTAAATTTTGTATTATATAATAAAGTTTAAATGAGTCATAGTCAAAAAATGTTTTAACCAACTTTGACACTTTGTCTTTAAAAAAAAAAGGCAATCATCTCAGGTTTCCTTAGCCGTTTTCTACTTCCTCAACTATGCAATTCTATTTATAATTACGCTGTTTTTACTACACCACCAAGATATGCTATCGTTCTATTAAAAAACGTTATTAAACGCAAAGGTTTGAAGCGTCTTAGTCTCTAGTCTATTAATATTATTCTCAATAACTTGAAATACGTTCCGAAATGTGCTGAATTATGACGAAGTAATACTTATAAAAAACAAATCTTATAATTTAATTTTTATTCAAAATGTTTATGTTCTCTTTTTTCTTTCACTGAGCTCACCAGCCGATGCGAGCCCCTAGCTGCCTACACCCTCTAATGCAGAATCCTGTCTTGAATCTCAAGAACGAACACATGTTATTTCACACACAGCGGCCTTCTCTACTCGTAGGCGGTTAGTGCTGCTAAATGGGCTGTCCAGTTTATGAGTGCATAATGCAATGTGTCTATTAATAAAAATATAAAACAAGTATAAAAAACATATTAAACAGACTGGTAACTGGAAATCTGTAAACGGGCAAAAACTCGCTCCAGCTAAAGAAAGAGAAAATTGTTCGTAAACCGACAAGTTAAAAACGAAAAAGATGCTAAAGCTGGAAATATTGCAAATTCCTCTTTCAAACTGGAAGGTAAAATTCAATATAATACCAATCACAGTTTGAAAGTGTTGTATTTCATTTGACAATTTCGTTTTTCGCATTTTCGTCTGATACCACAGGTGCCAGATAATTGCCATTATAATTATGATAAAGGGAAAATAACTTTTAAATTATATAAAAAAATAAATTAAAAAGAAACTAATATGTTAAATAAATACATGTACATGAATAAATATTTACAAACAATAAAATGCAATCTTTCATCTGATAAGACTCAGCAAAAAATAAAAAGTCCTGGAAAGTAAATTGTGAGATAATTGTAGCAATGATATCCTAGTGTGTCACTTTGCTACCGATTCTGCGGATCGAATCCCGTTCAGGCCCGAACCTCTACGTGTTTATTGAATTAATGTGTGTACTAGAAATACACTAATGTTACATTACATTACTGTTTCTCTCTTTTTTTTTTTAATTCTTTTTTATGTATATAGTACAAATAAACAGTTTTAATAATAATAATAATAACACATTACATTACAATACATTATTTTATAATATTTACATATAATAATAAAACAATTAGTTAAATAATTTCTTATGGAAGAAATAAATATACAGTATACATCCTAAAACATTACAAAAGTTAAAGGTTCAAAAATTATAAAAATGAAAAATTTTTGAGGGTATTTAATTAATAAATGAAGCACTCGTTTTTAAATTCTGGTGACGGTAACTAACTTAACAGAAAGCCACTTGGTAATTACACTCGTATGCCAGAGCCCATCTCTATTGGTGATCTCAAAAACTTCTTATTCTATTAGCGTCAACAGAGCAAAGCCAGTTAGCAATTGTATAATAATAGTGTTAATTTTGTTGGTCATCTAATTTAAAAAATCTTTAATTACTTACTCATTTAGTTCTTAAACCACTACATTCACTAAAACCCTAAAAACTAAAAGCCATTTACAAATCTCACACAAAACTGTGTTAATACCGAGAAGCATGTCAAATGAAATTCGTAGAACCTTTGACAATATTACGGAGCCTTTTGCTTCATATTAAACTTTAGGGACCTATTTCCCCATACGGTTTATATTACCGTATGTTGCGACATGCCGAAATATTTACCCTCTATAAAATATGTATGTATGTAAACGTATATGTGCGTGTAATAATATATAACTATATTTACAATATATAACTTCTAATAGCGACCCCCAATTTATTTATAAAACCTTCCACGTTTAACGCTCTTTCCATTAGTGAAAACCGAATCAAAATCGCTGCGTTTTTTAGGAGTTAGCGAATATTTAGAAGAATAGCCACGGGCAGCCATTTCAATTATACTATGTCAGAATGATGGATTGAGTTTAAATTTTTACATTTTTTATGATACAGCCCGCATTGTTAGATGGTTACCATCGCCTGTGTAGTCTTATACGGGATGCAAGTGCGCTGGTAAGGAAGAGAGCCTAGAGATGCCGCATCTTACTTGTTAGCATACCTGCTTAATTTGCATTGTTTTATTAAATTTTAACCCCCTGTTTCTTAAGATGAATTAAACAATAATGTAGCAGTCCCCAGTCGTGAGATGAATCACAGGCTCGAACACGCTCTCTCGGACGGGCTTCCGACATGTCTAATCTCGCCCATGTCTTGGCGTCTACTGACGTGGTGCGTACGAGTCAGTGATGCCCGTGTGAGGAAGAGAGTAAAGATGATTTACATTACACCGAGCCGTGCCCCGTTCGTGCCCAATAACCGCATACACTACAAATAGTATAAACGTCATTTAGTTATAGATAAGTTGGAAGCTTATATACCTTTTATATCTAACTAGAGGATGGGTAACAGGAAATATAAAATTCTTTAAAAAAAAAGCATAGAATCAAACATACGATATGCTTATTTTTATTTTTTATGTTAAGGTCGGCAGACAGGCTGACGGTCCACTTGATGTTTGGTGGTTACCTATAACACAAGCAACGCCACAGTTGCTGCAAGTGCGCTGCAGTCCCTAGTAGGATTAAAGATAAGAGATAAGGAGGGTAAAAGGGTCTGCTATTCTTTACTCCCTCACCGAAACACAACAATATATGTATCTGTTACTTACAATAATGTAAGTAACAACTTACAATAATGTAAGTAACAGATATTTTCAATGGATTAAAAAACTGGGATCGCAGCCAAAGCGACACAGATCCTGTTTCGAAGACGCGTGAAGCAAACTGTGAGGAGCGCGCTTCCTGCTTTCTTAAACAATATCTCGTGAAAAAAAAAAACTGTTTTGAGAAAAAGTAGCCATAAAATATTCTTCTAAACATCATTACTTATTTTTGACATTTTTTTTGTGAGTAAAACTACAATATATTTTAGTTACTACCCGAGAAATTATCAAAATTTTCCCGATTTCAGCTAGGACATGTATTTTTTTTTAAGCAAAAATCAAGAATTTCAGATTTTTTATTACTGAATTAAGTGAGATAAATTAATATCAGTAACAGTAACATTAAACGATCATTAAATAACACAAAACATTTATCAAACCACCTCGTAATATGAGTCTAAGCATCCGAGAACAACGCCTTTACACCGCTCTCGGCTTGAATAAATTTGTGATTCTGTGACGTTGAGAGGAATTTCTTCAATCAGTCTAAGGTAGACCTTTATATACTATAGCATGACAGTATCCGTTTGTAGAATAGGTATTTTAGATTTTATGTTTCGACCATTAAAACTAAAATATATTATGTAAGATTGTTTAAAATATTGTACGAAAATATTTAATTTTTAAACTACTTTATGTCTTAAACTTTATTTTCAAATATTTAAATACCTTATTTAAGCTCAAGTAGACGTATAAAAGTAATAGGTACGTACTAACACTACAGTTAAAAATTACAAAATTTGTAAATTACAATTTAAATATTATTTTTTTAATGTCTTAGCTCTTGAACAATTTCTGGTATAATTGAACTTGAAACCTGGGGAAATAGAGAGCTTTTTTATCATTTTCCAAATCAGTCTTATAAACGTACAAAGCATACACCATCCCACTGGATAATTATTAGTTAATAGTCGTTAAAACTAACTTAAAACACTAGTGTAAAACTATCTTTAGATATATTACCTTACAACTATCAAAACATCTCATAAAATAGAACTTTATTCCTATTTGTTAAAGGAATTAACGGACATTATAAACAATCGTGGTCGCAATAAAAAGAGAAAACCGTAGACGCAGCATCGACGGATCTCACACGGAGTTTACCGATAGGGCAATAAAATGTAAAAATAAGCTCCAGACTGCAATGAAATTAAATAAAGCGGTGGATGCACATGCACCGTGATAAACGCGCGTAACGAGCGAGACGTTCAAGGAACTACCTACGTGCATACCACAGAGTTCTAACAATAGCAGACGTGTGACAATTTTGTATCCCATTCTATTATCTGTATAATGTATATTCCTGTCTCGCTCTTTTCATCTCATTTATGTACAGGGAAAAGTTACAGGGAACAATTCACTTGTTTATCTGAAAAAATACAAAAAATAATAGTTGCACCAGCTAGTCCCCCCTAGCCCCTTCTACCATCGGACAACAAGGCGCACATTTAAATGTCACCCTTATATGGTTGATATACCTAAAATCCGCACGTTGCGGTTCGGGTCAACTTTTTTGATTCGAACTGCTAGCGTGTGGAACCAACTTCCAGCACCCTTGTTTCCACAACACTACAACCCTGGACTCTTCAAGTCGCGAGTGAATCGGTTCTTAATAGACAAGCATGCTCCATCTTAGATCGCGTCATCACTTACCATCAGGTGAGACTGCGGTCAAATGCTTGATCTATCATTATAAAAAAAAAAAAAAAAAAAAAAAAAAAAAAAAATGGAACCATACTATTATATTCCTCTGAACATTATAAAGTTGCTCGGAAAGGTGTGTTCGGGAGCTGCATGAGATCTTACCGTCTTCCCCTTTCTTTTATCGGACATTCAGAGGTACGGCTGGTTACCATCATCGCCTTGTTACCAGCCTCCTCGCGACTTAAAACATATTTTATAATGGGCACTACTAAGGATTGGAACTTCGTCTTCTGTATTTCTGATCTCATACCACCCAAATATTTTCAAGGTTCGAGTGAATAGGCATCTTCTGGATGAGCTCGCTCCGTCGTCGGCCCCATCCTTCCTACATGGATAGAGAAAACCCATCTTTAATAATAAAAAAAAAAGATGGAAAACATCTTTCCACAATTACATTTTTATTTGGTTTCTGTCTGCAAATCACGTCTTATTTTCTATCTGCTATTGTTTTGTACAGTCTGTAGTAAGGTACAATCAAAGCGATTCGATATTTGTAGAAGAAATAGTGCAAGCACATCTGTCTCCCGCTAACACGTTTGAAATTTACGGCAGCCAAATATTCAAATGTGGACATGAATACAAATCCATTCCCTTTGTCTCTGAGGAAAGATAGAACAGTAAAACGAAAGAGTCAATTTTAAAGGGCTATTAAACTGCCAAAAAGGTCTTACTCGTGGGAGACATTTCACAGCCAATCTATAGGCACTAATATTGACAATAAAATATGGGAATGTCTCTCTGTCCGTTACGCTTGGTAGCATGAACTGCGGAGAGATTAAAACATAATTGCATCTGTGTAACAGTGACATTTGGATTTATAGCTACACGGATGCAATTAGGTTTTATTATATACTAGCGACCCGCCCCCGGCTTCGCTCGTGTGCAATTTTTACATTATATGAACATTCCCCGTTTATCCCTCTTTCCATTAGTGAAAACCGAATAAAAATCGGTCTACCCGTTCACGCGTGATGCCGTGACCAAGGGAAATGAGATTTATAAACCTTCCGGGAAAAATTATCTAACTGCTGGTGAAAACCGCAACAAAATCGGTTTAGGAGGAGTTATCGGATATACAAACAGACAGCGCGGGAAGCGACTTCCTCATATATACTGTGCAAGGACTTTTTGATAAGGACACCAGCTTTGTACGTCTTAACTAATAATATAAATCCCAGTCAGTTTGTTAATTACGCTTTCACGCCTTAACTACTCAAGCAATCATCATTAAGCCGTTGCCACGGCTACAGAAAGGCATAGGGTATATACCTTTGATCCAGAAAAAGAACACAGAAGAAGTGGCGAGCAAGAGCTAGTGCTTCTTAAATGGGGCACCTAAACGACAATAATTCTAATATATGCTCCTGTAGATGCGACACTGTTTTTTTTAATGTTAAGATCGGCAGACAGGCTGACGGTCCACTTGATGGTAGGTGGCTACCCTCGCCTATAACACAAACAACGCCAAAGCTGCTATAAGTGCGCTGCCGACTATAATAGGATTAAGGATAAGGGATTGGAAAGGGATAGAGAAATGGGCTCTGGCATCCCTTACTTCACTCACTGAAACACAACAGCACAAGTGCTGTTATTTCACGGTGGTCTTCTGTAAGGGGCCAGACGGGCTGCCCAAATGACTGCAAAACGCAGTGTGCCTGCCACTACTCTTCAGATCTAGACCAGAGACAAATTTTAAAAGTTCATTTTTCAAAGTTGACCCTGCCGGGAATCGAACCCGAGAACCCTAGAACAGAGCGTTAAAGCAAGCAGCTCAACCACTTATCCTATGGGCTCCAATCCAATCTTTAAATTACTTAATCAAATTCTATCTGGTCTATTTTTAAAAGTATGTTAGAAGCTTTTTATGTACTTTATATTTGATTTTAGATAGAATGTCTTTCGGTCTAGTGAATCTTGACATACTACACAATAGAATTTAGAACAATGTGACAAGTAGTATCGGAATTCGTGAGATTGTATCCTATCCAATATCTGTAAAACGTTTATCCCTCAACGAGACAGAGCAAACGAACCCTTTGGTATTTCGTTTGAAAGTGTTTTTTTTGTATTTTGTCACAATTTATTTGAGAGCTCAGGTTTTAATAATCCTCTTCTTATTAAACAGTTTGTCAAACGATGTCTTTATGAGATATTGAAGCCTGTATTCATTTAAAGGAACAAAAGACTTTTTTTATTAAAATTACGAACGAAAAACGATGGTATTGTATAAATATTGGAAGTAGGTATTTTAGTTATAATCTTTCTTTTATTAATATAGCCCAGGGGCAAAAATGGTTAACTTATAGACATCCAAAAATTATTGTTTATTAATAGTCAGAGATAAAGAATGTTAGAGCGAGAACCAACCCGCATACGAACTATTGGTTTCTTAAAAAAGATTGTCTTATTCTGTCAGATATTTTTTCTACATTAATAACTTTGAACACTTACATTTATACATTAAGAATTAATACAGGTAAGAAGTTCCAGATCTCATTGTTTTGTCCCCGTAAGGCAGTGGTCTCTGGACTCCTCACTCAAGCACTGAATCACAACTGTACCCATGCTGATATTTGACTATGGTATTTTGAAGTGTCGGAACTGTCGCCAGACGTTATTTTTTGTAAAAAAAAACATACAAAGCTCGTTTACGATTTTATTATAATAGGTTGGGGAAAAAGTTTCTTCACATTTTATATAAAAACTCAAGACATTTTTTTTAATTTATATTTAATTACAGTATACATGTGTAATTTTGTTCGATGACTTTTTGCCATCTTGTAGGTAGTGACAAGACCCGTTGCTGTAGAAATTTTGGGACTTCTGATCAAAAAATTTTGACAGTCCTCTCTTGATGTTAACCTGACACTGCCTAAAGAATTCTGAAGAGACCGAGACAGGTGGAAATCTGAAGGTGCAAGGTCAGGGCTATATGGCGGATGCATTAGCACCTCCCAGCCAAACTCTCTTAATTTTTGCTGAGTGGCTAAAGCGTTGTCGTGATGAAAGACCACACCCTTTCTATTGATCAATTCCGACCGCTTTCTTTCAACTTCTTGCTTTAATCTCATCAATTATTGGCAGTAGATATCCGAATCGATGGGTCTGCCAGCCGGTAAAAGCTGAACAATGTCCTTTCAATACCACCATACATACGGCATCACCTCATTGCGAGTTAACTCGGGTTTTGGCACAGTCGGTGAAGCCTGATCGACCTTTGACCACGACCTTTTCGTAAATTCTTGTCGTACGTGATCCACTTTTTTTATCAATCTCTTCAAAAACAGTTCGGTTTCATTACGTCTCAATAAAAAACGAATAGGTACACGATTCATAAGGTTTCTTTCAGTGAGCTCGTGTGGCACCCAAATATCGAGCTTTTTTGTGTAACCAGCTTTTTTCAAAGGGTTAAAACAGTTTTTTGGTCAATTCCTAGTTCTTCTGTTATGTCGTAACTACTGATATGTAGATCTCACTCCACTTTTTCGAAAATGGTGTCCATTTTATCCGAGGTGCATCTTTGACATAAAAATTCCTGGATTGAAAACGCTTAAACCAACTTTGTGCTACTCTTACTGACACTGTAGTCCATAAACATCACAATTTTTTTGCATTTTTTCCTTTTTTGTAATAAAATGTGTCTATTTTCTTCATTAAATTCACTCACTTTGAGAGAAAGAAAAACGAATGAAAAATAGCAGGAAACAACATTTTACTAATTTGTTTCTTTTTTTGAAATGTAACATTTTTAATGTCCTCAAAACCAGCCAGAAACAAATAGTACAGCCAAAGAGCTTTTATTACAAGTTTATACTTACTACACGCGAGAAGACTTTCTCCCCGACCTAATATGTATTGATTTATTGACACATTTGGTAAACAAGTAATGTATATTTTGGTTACTCGTCAAATGTCTAATGTCATTATGACCGCCAGACTTATTGATTTCTATTAAACCGCAGACGATTTTAACTTCTTTTTAATTACAGGGGTCTTAGATTAGACGGTTTTAATTAGATCTACTACTATTTTAATTCTACCCATTGTAGTAGACGGGATAAATTTAAATCTAATCTGACATCTCCAGCCTTTTAAAACATTTTGATGTTGCTCTTGTCTACTTATTCTAACACATCTGCTTTCGACTTATTGAATCACTTATTGTAATCTGTTTCAGCCAATCCTTACATACATAGTATAAATTGAAGTCGCTGCTGGCGTGTGTCTGTCTGTCTGTATGTTTTCTATACCACACAACGGATTTTGATGCAGTTTTCACTGTTAGATAAATGACGAGCCCATTGGATGAACCATTGGATCTTAACGCTCTGTTCTTGGGTTCCCGGGTTCGATTCCCGGCAGGGTCAACTTTGAAAAATGAACTTTTCAAATTTGTCTCTGGTCTGGATCTGGAAAGTAGTGGCAGGGCACACTGCGTTTCGCAATCATTTGGAAAGCCCGTCTGGTGGCAGTAACCACCCCCTTACTGAAGACTACCGTGAAATAACAGCACGTGTGCTGTTGTGTTTCGGTGAGTGAAGTAAGGAATGCCAGAGCACATTTCCTCCCTTCTCAATCCCTTATCCTTAATCCTATTGTAGACGGCAGCGCACTTGCAGCAGCTTTGGCGTTTCTTGTGTTATAGACGTATAATAGACTGTAGGTTTTAAAGTTTTAACAAGCAAGTAAGACACATTGCGTTTCGTAGTCAATTGGACAGCTCATCTGGTTGGCAGCAGTAACCACCCCCTTACAGAAGACCACCGTGATATAGTAGCACGTGTGCTGTTGTGTTTCGGTGAGTGAGTAAGGGATGCCAGAGCCCATTTTCCTATCCAATCCCTTATCCTTAATCCTACTGCACTCGGCAGCGCACTTGCAGCAGCTGTGGTGTTGCTTGTGTTCTAGGCGATGGTAGCCACCTACCATCAAGTGGACCGTCAGCCGGTCTGCCGATCTTAACAAAAAAAAATCCAAACTCACTTTCGCATTTATAATATTAGGTACTAGTAGTTAAGATGTTCTACTTAGATAATCTAATTTTTCTTTAGAGCATGAAAAAATCTAGATTTTGTTCTACATATTAAATTGAAAAGGTTTGCAACCAATCCCGATGTGATTAAATCCTTTGTCTGATGCTTACTAGGCTAGGGATGTCCTGACTGGATGTTCTTTGTTTTTGATTTTTTTAATAATTTACTTGAATAAGTAATTTTTACATTGTAATATACTTTTTGTTTTTTTTTTTTTAAATAAACCTTTTACGTGGAACTTCGTCTGTTCTTATGTCTCTGTAAATAATATGTTGGATTTAGGGTTAGTGTTGATAGCATCAATAATGTGTTCAACAGTCACAGACTGGGTATAATTTCATTAACAGATGGTTATATTAGCAGAGTTTTGTGGGAAAATATTCATTTAAACAGTGATTAGGGTGGACGTGCGAGCGGTATAATGAAATGCGAACAATAAACGTTTTGGTTTGTGTAATTACTGCCGTATTTTGTTTTTACAGCCGTTTTCGTGTTTTAATTTTAATTGTCACTTGTAGGTACTATTGTGTTAAAAAAAATAGTATTTTACTTCTACCTGGTAGGATCTAGGTAAGTTCGAAGTTTCAAGCAGTGAATAAAGGAATAATGGCAGTCCTTGTTCCTAACCCATTCTCATATTCAAAGCAGCAGCGCACTTGCAGTATTTGCATTGCTGTGTTATAAAAAACATCATGCTCAAAACATTCATGCTCAAAACATCCGAAAAAATTGCATGGCATGAGCCAACCAGTGAGCTATTACTGGAGCCAACCGATATGCCGACATCCTATCTAACTTCTATAACAGTGATTAGACGATTCACAAAATTTATTTTCTTCACTGCTTCAATGTTTTCATCAGTTGTTGACATGCTGGGGCGTCCTGCAGTAATTAACATTTACTCGGACTTCTGAGAAGAGTTTATAATCCAGTTTCTAGCTGAAAGTAGACTCGTTAAATGCCACAGTCAACATTTGAAATCCGTTGAAACACTTAAAATTTTTACACACAAAATGTAATACATATTCTTTGATCCGTTTTCTACGGTTGCAAAAAAATCGCTGAGCTCGCCAAAACGCGTCTAACCTTTATATCGGTCAAGAACAAACTACAAATGCAAAATAGCTGATCATGTCAACATATGTTGGGAACATGTGTATCAACATAAAAAAATAAAATATCAAGAACTTAATATACTCGTACGTAGCCCGCGAAATTTGAAGTCACCTTTTTTTTTAACAGCCCTCGTAAACTTTAAGTATACCAAATTTAACACTTCTCCGTCTGCGCAATTTTCTTAAAAAGGGATCCAAGATTTTCACTTCACCTATTAATAATATATAAATTATGAATTCGAACTACATTTTTATCAATTTATTTTTATTTTTATTTTCTTGCATGGAGTATTTGATTTTCCATTGGAGCTGGGTAATTGCTGTGATAATATATGTAAATTAACTGAACATAAAATTATTATAAACACAATGTATGAACAAATTGTCAATATATCAAGAGAAGCATCTGTGAATAGTATTATATTAAAAGTAACACCAAAACGTAAATTTGTAATGGGATGGAATAAGCATGTAAAGGACGCTCATCGCGAGGCTCGTCTGAAGTTTCAATTGTGGGTACTAAATGATAAACCTAAATCTGGGTACACTTACGAAGAAATGTGCAAAACTCGTAAAGAATTTAAAAACAAACTTAAATACTGTCAAAAGAATCAGGACCAGATCAAAATGGACCGAATTGCAACAATTCATAAGGCTAAAGATTTTGGAAAATTTTAGAAATTAACAAATAAATTGAAACCAAAGACGAGACTTCCAATGAGTGTTGATAGAATAAATGAACCTAAAAACATTGCTAACATGTTTAAAAATACTTTTAAATTTGATCCACCCAAAATTCAAAAAGCTACATCGGCGGTAATCTATGCTGAAAGACTTGCTACCCCTGAGACCCCTTTTAAAATCACTGCCTCTGAAATAAGTAAAATAATTAAATATATGTCTCGAGGAAAGTCTCCGGGACATGATGGACTCAGCATTGAGCACCTTCAGCATGCCGGTGTTCACTTACCAAAGGTGTTGGCTATGTTGTTCACACTTTGCATTAATCACACGTACTTACCTGATGAACTAATGAAAACTATTGTAGTTCCTATCATAAAGAACAAAACAGGTGACATTTCAGTTAAGGGCAATTATAGACCAATATCCTTAGCAACAACTATAGCCAAGGTCCTTGACGGCGTGCTTGACATATATCTAAACAAACATATAACCCTGAAGGATGGACAATTTGGTTTTCGACCAGGGCTTTCCACTGAGTCTGCTATACTATGTCTCAAGTACACTGTAAGATATTACACTGATAGGAAAACGCCTGTGTACGCATGCTTTTTGGACTTGTCTAAAGCTTTCGATCTGGTCTCATATGAAGTCTTATGGAATAAAATGTATTGTGAAACAGACTTACCGTTAGCAATTATTAATATATTCAAATATTGGTACAACCACCAAACCAATAGTGTTCGATGGGCGGATTCATTGTCGGACATATACAGTTTGGAATGTGGTGTAAGACAAGGTGGAATAACTTCACCTAAGCTTTTCAACCTGTATATGAACTCACTAGTTAAAGAACTCAGCTGCGCTGGCATCGGTTGTTCTATAGATGGCTGCTATATTAATAATATTAGCTACGCAGACGACATGGTGTTGCTGGCACCCTCGATCAATGCCCTTAGAACACTATTGAATATATGCGAGAAGTACGCTGAAACCCATGGGCTCAGGTATAATACCATCAAGAGTGAGCTGTTAGAGTTTAAAGCCGGGACAAAAAAATATGACTCAATTCCGCCAGTATTACTGAACGGTGTCCCGCTTGTTAGGGTGAGCCAGTTCAAATACTTGGGCCACTGGGTTACAGAGGACTTGTCGGATGACATCGACATAGCGAGGGAACGTAGGGCATTGGCGGTGAGATGTAATATGATGGCCCGCAGGTTTGCATATTGTTCTGATGAAGTGAAAATAACATTATTTAAGACATATTGCCAGTCTTTTTATACATGTAACCTGTGGGTTAACTACACTCAAAAATCGTTTAATGCCCTGCGCGTCCAATACAACAATGCCTTCAGAGTGTTTCTGGGGCTGCCGCGCTACTGTAGTGCATCGGGGATGTTTGCAAATGCAAGAGTTGCAGATTTTTACGCTATAATGCGAATGAGAATAGCATCTCTGATGACTAGAGTACGGGGCAGCCCCGACACGCTCTTGAAGGTAATTGCTGGGAAGATGGACTGCCCAATAATAAAACATTGGGTGATGTCACACATCACCCTTAATAGAAAATGATAGGTTCTATCATTTTCTATGATACTTGCACATTATGTATATTGTTAGTTTATATTTTAATTTTAATTTTAATTTTCTACAATGTATAGTAATATAATTTAAAAAGCTATGGACACAATGAAGTCTGAAATAAAGTTATTATTATTATTATTACTGTCACCTTTGGGATGGATCAGCAAAATACCAACTTTCCGCACTCGACTCGGTGGATCGCAGAGCTAGGAGGCTCATTGGCGATGATACACTAATAAGAACTAAGCTGCAGAGCCTGGCACATAGACGCAAAGTTGTCTGTCTGTGTGTATTCTATAAGATGTACTTCGGAGAGTGTGCTCGAGAGCTGCATGAGATCATACCACCTTCCCCTTTCTTCTATCGGACATGCAGACGTACGGCTGGTTACCATGCTCACCTTGTCGAAATCCCTCTAATTTGGACCAAGCGCTTTAAAACATCTTTTATAATGCGCACTGCTAAGGATTGGAACTCCCTGCCGGCTTCTGTATTTCCAAGCTCATACAACCCAAATCTTTTCAAGGTTCGAGTGAATAGGTATCTTCTAGGTGAGCTCGCTCCATCGTCGGCCTCATCCTTCCTACATGGATAGATGCTGGTCAAGAGCAAACCCATTTTAATAAATAAAAAAAAAATCTTCTCTTAATAACCGTGGGCATTTTATTTTAACAAAAATTACCCTGTAGCCGTTTGCACCTGAGCGAAGTCTGGACAATACATTTACAAAATTAAAACAAATACATTAACACACAATAATTTCTCAAGAGACAGATCATTCTGATATAAATTTAAGACATCCAAGCACCAAAAGCAAAATTAGAAATATAAAGAAACTAACACAAATAAATACTCAAATACAAAACAATAGTCTTAAATAACAAGTCAGCGAGCATAACGAACAATCACGACGTTTTTCCTCAATATTTCGAAGCACTTTCCTTTCTCAATATACATGAATTTCCTGGAATTAATCAATGCTAATATTTCAAAAGAATAATTTTCTATTTATTTTTTGTCGATTCAAGCACCAACGCAGCAACAGATCAACACGATTTCTTGTGTAATTTATCTTATAGACCGAAGATCGATTAAGGCCCTGAGATAACTTTTATACCGCTACTTAACGGTTAGGGATAGACATGGAATTTTGTAGGTAAATAAAACACTAACGTTTTAATAACTTCTTTTCACATGGGTGAAAGCTATAATTAATAGTGTTCTCCGATACTACTCGCCCTATTTCAGACAGCAGATCGACTGACAGAAAAAAAAAAAAAACAGTCCACAATTAAAAGTCAAGAAAGGCACACGCTTCATCGGATTACGACACTTGACAAAATGATAATCGACCTAATCTCTACTGGCTATAGTTACGATAATCAATGTAACAGCATATAAATCCCATTATATTACACTATTAACGCGCCTCTGTTCTTCCATAGTGAAAACCCTATCTATATTCATTGAGTGGTTTAGAAGAATGTTAGCGGAGAAAGAGACCGAGGCACACAAGACTTTATTTTATAGTATGGATGTATGTAGTTAGATATAGAATAGATACAAAGGAGAAACCCCGTTTCTCATACAAGCCTGGACTGGAAATGAAAGGCCTGGTAATTGGCCTGTAATTGGGACATTGAAAAAGATTGCATGAGCCCAATATTCACAATAGGGTATTTTAGTCTATATGAAAAAAAAAAACTAAAAGTATATTATTGAGATAGCTTAGGCAAAAAGCAGTCGGAAAATGTTAGTTTTAGTTGGTAAAATAACAAAATAAATTTAAAAAAAAATTAAAATTTTAAAATTAAATTCAAAGTTTTTAGAATTTTTAGTCTGTTCTTAAACACAATGAAATAGTAGCCGCCATGTTTACGTCATACGGTTGTGTAAACAAAAAAGTGTCGCTCAGTGTCATGTCAATTACCGGCGCATTTGTTTACACAGCCAACTGACGTCATGACCACAGAGCAAAATGGTTTCCAGCGTTTTCGTCAAATTACGCGCGAAAATAAATTTGGATAAAATAAAAATTTGGTGTTTTTTTAGTGGTTCATTAGCACTACAGAATCTAATTGAGACACTTTTTAAAAATGGGTGTAATACCCTATTATCAGCAATGGCCAAGTTTGTAAATAAATCGTACAATATGTGCGCATTTGAGGTTATGTCGTGGATGCGTGTTACGTTGATACGATGCAATGGTATAATGTCATAAATGTCATGATGTGACATTTTATGTCATATAATTTCATTATATTATATGCCATTTATTATACAAAAATAGTAGTAATCGTAGCGTAGCACATATATAGAATACTTACAAATCCTGGGACCAATTTGAATTCAATTCAGACACAGAATATAAAAAGTACTTTTAGCTAACACAAAAATATGTTGGTAAATATGTTCATAACTATTATGATTATTACATTTAATTTACGTCCCGCGTGTCGTTGTAACGTTTATGTCAATTGAGAAGTATTTTTTATAGAAACAACATTGAGTAAATTATTTTGAATCCCATATTCCACTGTATTTTACACCAAGACACACAGCAGTAGCAAGGTTATAAAAAAAAATTCATGTACTTTTGCATTAGGCCATGTTTTAGCATTAATTTAATGAGGCTAAGTTTTAGCAGGGCTAATCTAAAAAAAGAATATATTTTATTTATTTTATTTTTTTTATTATTTTAAAGAAGATATTTTTGTAGATATATTCGTCTTGTTCATAGCCCAAAACGGCGGTTCTCCTTTACAAATTATGCGAGCCCTTTCACGTATATTTACTTACGGAATTTGTTGAAACTTAATACAAATATAGTTTATATATCAGAAAAACATATATTTAAATTATAAAGATTTGAGCACGAAGTCGCAAGCAAAGGCTAGTTTAATATGAGCCTCAAAGCTTAAAAGTATTAAAACCACAACAACTAAGAAAAAAAGACGCAGTATTTTCTGCCTAATAAATTCAAGTATCAAGATTTATTATCCACAATACATGACAATGACTACTAGGCTATAAAAATACTAAGCGCCAGTTTGGCGTCTTAAGGGTCCGAACTGGAATCCACTCAATTCCCTAATGGTTTCATCTCTCTTACAATAAAGATAGCGAAAATCTTGTTTATCCGTTCACAAACTGGGATTTCGATGGCAATTTTCTAAGTGTTTAACGCGATAAAATGGTTATTAACAGTTTAATTGAATTGATATTATGCCAAGTTCAATTTCAAAAGACCTTACTTGTCATTTAGCATGGGTTTACACTTGTACAGTATATATTATATTTTATAGTAATATTCAATACTAGGTTTAAAAATGATATTGATTTACATAAAACGCGACTCCACAATATAAGTAATTCTTTTACGGGTCAATGTATAAGGTTTTATAATAAACTTCCTCAAATAAATCAGAGCCTTACCTATAAATAAATTTAAAAGTGTAATCAAAACCAAAATCTGTTCGAAAGGTTATAATCGCTGATATTTAAGCTATAAATATCAGCTATATATATTTAGCCTGGATTTTAACGATTCTGAGGTCATCAGTTTAGTATTGTATATACTATGATTTGTGTATATGTACTCGCAGTATTTGTATTTGTTATGTATATTATTTTAATGATGACGAAAAAAATGGTATCCTGAGTTTCTTTCAGCGTTTCTTCTCAGAATGTCTGTAATGTCAAAATAACTCCTTTTTGCTAAATGTATATACGATACTTGTAACAAGAAAATAATTTTTAAAATTTGTCTGAATAGAATAGAATAGGACGGAACGGGACGGGACAGGGCGGGACGGGACGGGACGTGACGGGACAGGGGCCTTAGTCAAAGTAACATAACGATAACGATAACGAAGTTCGCAAGAATAAAATGTATGGAATGTATCACGTGATTTAGCGACGGCTTATGTCAATCCCATACATTTTATTGCTTTCGAACTTCGTTATCGTTATGTTACTTTGACTAAGGCCCCAGGACAGGACAGGAGTAAATTTATTTTTCTAAGTTGTGTGTTGTATGTTACATTTTTAGTTCTCCCTCGCCTAGGGTTCGGGGTGTCTTCTAGGATATTTATCTGCTCAGATTTAATCACTATTATACACATGTTTTGCATTCTCTCTATGCCAAGGTATGTTGTGCGTAGTGTATCTATCTGTCTGTTTGTTCCGGCTAATATCCGAAACGGCTGGACCAATTCAGATTAGACTTTCCCTGGCAGATAGCTGATGTTATAAGGAGTAACTCAGACTGCTTTTATTTTAGAAAAAAAATTAAAGCAGTGTTCAGAACCGCGCGGGCCTCACGCACACGTCGCAGCGAAATGAGGCCGGGCTCAGCTAGTTCTAAATATAATTCTAAATATGAGCGTCTTTATTGCCAAATCAATATTTAAAAAAGAAAAGATTATTTACTTTTATTTACTATTTTCCAAATATATGTATGCAGGGAAAGCTGTTCATTTTTTTAATGTTAAGGTGGAGAAGATAGGCTGACGGACCATTTGATTGTAGGTGGCTACCACGGAGCAGCAAAGTGGCTATCGTTGTCTATTACATAAACAACGCAACAAGTGCTGCAAGTGCGTTGCCGACCATGGTAGCATTAAGGATAGAGGATTAAGAATGGATAAAATGGGCTCTGGTATCCCTTACTTACTCACTGAAACATAACAGCACACATGATGTTATTTTACCATGGTCTTATGTATGCGGGTTGTTATGGCCGCTATACGGGCTGCTCAACTTTGAAAATTTCATTTTTTGCTTGCTTTGAAAATACACGTATTTTTAAAAATCTGCCCGCATATGTATAGCTCTCATCTTTATGTTTGAGTAATTAAGTGTATAAGTAACTATATAAGTAATTGTAATTATTGTACACTAGCGACCCGCTGCCGGCTTTGCACGGAGTTGAAATTTTCAAAAATCCTTTCTATAAAATAAACTCAATGTTCCAAAGGAGAATCCGCGTTTTGGGCTATGAACGAATGCTATGAAACAAGCCAATATATACAAAAAATACGATTTATTTACAAACCTGGCCATTGCTGATAATTGGGAAGAGTGGGCTCATGCAATCTTTTTAAATATCCTAATAGGGGATCGGACAAATTTTCAGAAAGTGTTTTAAATTAATCTTCATGGATATTTATTCCCATAAAAAATACTGTTTTATTTATTTATAGCCTTTTAGGTACTCAAAATCATGTTTTAATATTGTTTGTTTGAAAATGCCGCCAAAACGCCACGATAGTTCATCTGAAAGCGCGTAACGTCATTTGTGGTCATATCACATTCATATCATAACAAAACAGCTGCATTGGCATAAGACAATGATTGCCCACAAATGACGTCACGCACTGTGATTGGTGTTTCAGTATAGATTAAAAATATTGTAAATAATGAAATTTTATTTCTTCATTTAAAAATATTTAAATGAATTATATTAAATTATTATTCGATAAATAATCGTAAAAAATTATATATTTTCTTTCTAAGTACATTTTAGATTTTATTTTGATTACTGTCCGATCCCCTATTACAGGCCAATTTCTAGTCCTGTACACGTATAGCCCAGGCTTGTGTGGAAAACGGGATTTCGCCTTTCAGCTTTCTAGACTTTACGTTGATAGCAAGTCGTGACAAGTATAGATAGATAATTATGATTACTATTATTGTACAACTATTCGTTTTACAATAATAGTAATCATAATTATTAAATAAAAAATTAAGTTGTAATACGCAGCTTGCGCCTAAAGTTATGTCTGAGTAAGCATGTCAATAAACTTGGAAACTCGCGGCGTCGAGACCATAGCAGATGATTTGTGTCGTGTCGGAATGGCCATTACTATCGCCCTACATCTCAGCTGACATCAGAGTGACCTATATTACACTGTGCACAATGATTTTGCCTTTTAATATTCACCTTCTAACGACTTTCTTGTATTTACACAATTTTAATATCTTTTTTTGTAAAAAAACATATCGAAACATTGAACCAATTTCGTGAGTTCAGAAGTTCAGAGTTAGGTATGTCTTTCGGCAATATAAACAATTTCAGAATGTGACCTAATGCAGATTATGAAGAAGAATCACAAGAAATGTCATACGTGCTCATTTCAACCATTAACTATATACAACAACAATAATTTATTTGTTGATACAAGCACTAAATATAATCTTTGATTAAATACTGATAATCAAAGTACATAAACAAAATGTTAAGCCATCAATCCCAAGCAGTCAAATAAAACGTTTAGGTTCACAAGGTTGAATGCTTATTAAGTTTATGGTCTATACTCTATCTTCATTATAAATATGATATTTCCAAATTTAAATTCCAGCCATATTTGGTTTTTACGTTCACACTCAATGTTGGATGTTTTTAACTTCAATCCCTGCAGAAGGTTATTTAATTGGTTTGTATCAGTCTAAGAAAATATATTTCATCTACCGCATTTTTAACAATTATTTAACATGCTTGATTTAATTGAACAATATTATCTTGAAATAGTTAACTTTACAACAATAAAATCGAATTATAATTTTACAACTCTTTTTATATCTTAGCTACGATCTGTTAGGGCTGTATGTTGTTAAAAATTTTGCTTTTATTTTGTTAAAAAAAATTTTATATACTTGTATACCTATTATATATATATCTGACAAAGTATTTTATTCACTAATTTACACTTACACAAATTGGTACCTACTTGGACTTGTAAAGTAACTGAAGAAATTATATTAAATAAATAAACGATTCTGAATAACGAAATTCATCAGCAAATTTATTCTTAAGGCTTTACTGCAAGCTAGGAAACAAATCGCAAGGAAGTCGCAGAATATATTCTGAGTCACAAAAATTCACAACTGCATTTATTTTATCATTTTATTTTTGTGTAACATTTTGTTACAATTTTGCTCGACTGTTTGTTATTCTTTAATAATTTAGGTTTTATAAATAGGAGCCATTAACACACTGGGATTTTGGACAAAAGCACCTGAATTTCGCAGATAACTCGGATTAAACCCGTAAATAAAGGAAGAATGTGACCATTTGTATACAAAATGGCCTTTTTCGACATTTATAGTAGCCAGCTTGTTACGTAACTGTAATTACTCTGCACACAGACTGCAGTTGTAATTTTATTAGTTTTTGAAATTTCCCGATAATGATTTCATCGTTCTTTTATATTGAGTGTGGTGACCCACAATTAAGAGGCAGTGGACTCTTATAGGCTGAATTTAGTATTAAGATGATCATTTTAGGATGATGTTGGTATACGTAAGCAAATGTCTAATTAAGATAATTAAATCAAATTAATTAATATCTTACTATTCCTTATATATTTTTGGTTAAGGTTGACAGGCTCCGCCTGAGCTCCATTTGATGTGCCTCACACATGCGGTCGGTGCAATATATATTTTCATTGTGATGTGAGGCGTGCTTCCGGTCGCGCGACCTGCGACACGCTGCAGAATGAAAAGCGTCTGGCGGAAGTTATGGCCCACGGAAAGTGTCTGGCAGTGCTGAATATTATTTGTAATAATATTACACAAAATAATAAAAATCAGGCTTTAGAAGACAAGTGAAGTTAGTCCTATTTTTACTCACCTTTCTCACCTGATAGCTCTGAATTGACCGTCTACCCAACTTAGCAGATACGCGTACGTTCAAAGAACATAGGAACACTACTCGATTCCCCACATTTTGTCCTTTAGAAAATCTGGCATGCCTGGGATCTTACTCTAATAGTTGGTCCATCGCCTATAACACAAGCAACAGAGCCTTAATAGAGCGTTCAGGCATGTACCCTAACCACTCACCCTAACCCACCCTACCCTAACCAACGGGGTCGTCAAACCAGGACCTTGATAAAAAAAATTGCCCTGAATCAATTATTGTCGTTCGAAATTAAAAGTGTAGTTTAAAAAAATGCTAGAAATGTCTTGTAAAATTTATTTGTAAAGAAAAATACAGTTAGTAAAATGTATTAAGTTACTACGTAACCTACTCAGTGTTTTAATATAAAGGTCGACCGGTAGGCATACGGACCTGTTAATGGTGGGTGACTTGACCTACGAAGGTAAACAACTCCATAAATGCTGCAAGTGCCCAGCCGACTTTAGTAGGATTATGAGAGACGATAGGGAAACAGTCCCAACAACCCTTTCTTACTTTTATTTCACGGTGGTCTTCGATGATTAAGGGATGGTTACTGCCCCCAAATGGAATACTCAATTTATTCACGCCTTTTTAGTGTTTTCCAATGAAATCCAAGACTAAACAGCTCCTGCAACAGCGGTTTAGATTGTCTATCTAAGTAAATCCTGAAATTATTCCCTATAAGTAAGTAATCCTCCGCTTGTAGGACATGAAGGCAATAAAATTAGCATAAGGGCACTTTAACAACGCGTAAGCAATTTGCCCATTTTCGTCTCGAACGTGTTAAAACTGGGACGTTTTCATTGTAGTGAATAAAACGTATTTTAAAACCCCATAAAACCGACGCCGATTTGGGTCGTACAGATAACAAAGTAGCTTATACGAGACCGTAACCGTTTGCTTTGGCATATAATCAAAAAATTCCTTTATTGGCGTAATTACATAACATTCGGTTAGTACGAATAACAATAATAGGCTTGTTTCCACTAAGAATAAATCTTAGAGTTTCTAACGATTAACCATGATAATTAGTAAACAAAAAAAAAATCTATTAAAATAATAAAAAATTAATAATATTTTTGGAAAATAAAATCGACAAAATGAGGAGTTTAATCACATGACATTAAACACCAATCAGAGAAGCGCGTGGAAGCGTGACGTCACACCTCGCAAACATTTTATAAAACGAAAATAATATTTTAACACAAATAAATCATAAAACCCTATTCAAGTCATAACATTTTATAGGTTATGTGTGGTATGTTATGGTAGATTTTGCAAAATCTTTTCTTTTACTATACATTTATAAATAGATACATCAAGTTGTGTTTAATACTTACATCAAAATGATCTTCACAGAAATAAATTGTGGAATCAGTTGATAAAGTAAGAGCATCTTGCCTCCTTGCCATTTTTAACCACTTTCATCGTATTTGTTTATTGTTTGGAATGTATATGATAATTTGTTTGGCGTTTTTATCGTTATACTTTTACATTGGGGCACTATACAGTATTTATAATACGAGTAATTCATTATTTAAAAACATAAACAAACACGGCTGTTCCGCGAGGTGTGACGTCATTCAAGACGTCATGGCAGTCTTGGCCGTTTTCGCGGTCAATTTTAAGTTCATTTCTAAAAACTCAAAATACTTATGTAAAAGACCTATTTTTCTTAAAATAATATATTTTTGGGGTTAAGAGCTATAGTTTTAAACTAATTTCCAAATTTTTTCAACTAGCCTATTTACATATGTTGTTATAGGTTGCGAAGAGCTTTCATATCATACGCTATATACAAGAGCTTTTATAGACGTACATACACATTATTGTTCCTTAACTACAGCGAGTAGCATTTTAATGTTACCTAATGAAAATATTATTATGCCTACTCCCGTGTAATATGACTTTAAAACAAGGACCATAAAAGGTATGATGGCGTCAAAATTAATTTCGAATGGGATTTATTACTAAAATAATTCATTCATTCAATGTTTTGTTAACAAGTTAATTAAGCAATGCGATTAATAAGAACCAGGTTTTAACTGATCATGAAAACATATACCTATTGTTAAGGACATAACATACTTTAGCCGTCTGGCGGCAGTAACCACCGCCTTACAGAAGACCACCGTGAAATAACAGCACGTGTACTGTTGTGTTTCGGTGAGTGAGTAAGGGATGCCAAAGCCCATTTCCCTATCCACTCCTAATCCCTTATCCTTAATCCTACTGCAGTCGGCAGCGCACTTGCAGCAGCTTTGGCGTTGCTTGTGTTATAGGCGACGGTAGCCACCTACCATCAAGTGGACCGTCTGCCTGTCTGCCGACCTTAACGTAAAAAAGAAATTATAATATTAAATAGATTTTTTTTACATGCTGGCCTGCTGGTGCCCGCGACTTCGTAAGAGTTGAAAAATAAAAAATATAAGATCTGATATCTTAATCGCTGTGACGACAGTGGTGCCCAATTTTTTATATTTTTATAAGATCCCCGGGAACCTAACATTTTTCCATGAAAAAGTATCCTTTGTTTTAATCCATGTAATAAGTTTTAATCTTTGCCAAATTTCATCCAAATCCGTCAAGCTGTTTTTGCGTGAAAGAGTAACAAACATCCATATATGCTCACAAATGCTAATATTAGTAGGATAAAATTTATAGTAAATTGTAAATGATCCGATTTTCATGGTTTCACTGCATACAAGTCTAACCCTTCATGTCAAACGGTAATGACCGCTAACAATCAGGTAAGCCGGTCGTTTATAACACTAAACCCTTACAACAGATCCTAGCAAATTTTAAATAAGTACATATTTGTCGTAACATCCGAATCGGGGTCCATGTTAATGAGGGTAATTTACAATCGTGTTACACATGACATATTCGGAGCTCACCGGCTCATTTGCCTGCCGAAGATAAAACCCTTGTCCGAAACAAAGGTCGTTCAGATAAATAAAAGCGATATATACATATATTTTTATACATATAAGGGTAGATTAAAAATATAGCAAAAATACAACGCAATGTTTCTGAATAAATAGTAAATGAATGAATGAATAGTAAAGTAAAATAAATACATAGTAAAGTAAGTAATATTTTTAATTAAAGTTTCAATGAAAAATTATTAAATAATTGTTTTAACATCTAAGAAAAAGGGACTTGGAAGAAGTCGCGAATAAAAGCTAGTATTTGATAAAAAGTGGACTAATGTTGCCTTTTTAGGGTTCCTTACGTCCGAATAAAAAACGGAACCCTTATAGGATCACTTGTGTGTCCGTCTGTCCAACCATTCCCCCTTATCTTCGAAACTACTGACCTAAAATTTTGAAAAAATACAGAAATTAGTTTTCTACTTATACGATTATAGCAAAACCTATAAGAAGTCCATGATATTAAAATAACATGGTAAATCACTCAATATTGTGCGGATAGGTAACATCGTACGGAACCCTCTTCACGCGAGTTCAACTCGCACTTGACCGGTTTTTTATTGTATAACTAGCTGAGCCCGCAACTTCGTACGCTTGGTATTCGGTATAAGGCGTAACTTTTTTGTTTGTAAACCGATTGGATAGAAACAAACACTAAATGTTACGGGAAGCTTGCTACCAATACATCAGTGAAAACCGTTAATGAATTTTAAACTTAAATACTGGCTTCATTTAAATAGGTTTAATTTTTAAACACAGAAAAAGAAAAAAAGAGAGTTTTTTATTTGACTTGAAAAATTTCACATTGCTTTTGTACACCTGAAGAAATATTAGTAAAATATGTTTATAAGTTATTTTGGATATTTTTATATGTTATATAATTAAATTTAATGAATAGAGAAATAATCTAGATGTGTGCACCGTCAAGATAAGTTTTATTGTATAAATCCCATGAGAGAAGAATAGAGATTGAAGTAATCTAGAGAAAACACTAAATCGTTTTCATAAAATCATAACATTTAAAAAAAAGCATTTGAATCCGTTAAGCCGTTTCTGAGATTAGCGTGCACAAACCATCGATGGCACAAACGCACGGACAAAGAGACAAAAATTTAAAAAAATATTTTTTTACCTCGCTAACGTAAGTACAACGTGTGCAAATTGTTTTTTTGAAAACATATTTAAGACATGGCTCGTTTACGATTTTATTATATGTATAAAATGTTAAATAAATGTATTTATTATAAAATAAATAAATGTATTTATTATATAGATCTCTTTAAATGGGTGTTTATTATATTATTTTGGTACTTACCCATAAATGTACATTTTGTCTTATGCGACCGATTCGACACGTCTAAGTTAGAACCTCTGAAATCCCTTCAAATCCTTGGTTAAACACACCCGTATGGTTGGGAAAACTAGGAAATTAGTTCCTGTATCCTTTCTTGTGTTCATATACATAGGCTATCGGAATGTAGAATAAAATTTAACCATTATTAAGTATTTCAATAAATTCTTTCATTTTTTATAGACAAGCTACTATGAATGGTTAATAATGAATTTATTGTTTCTCTAAATATTCTGCGTTAGTGTAAATGCAACTTTTCGTAGGAATAAATCAATTTTGAAAACATTTATGCCACTCTCGGAAACATGTTTTCATACTCTTCGACTGCCTTTTCAGTGATAAAAATCATTGACAGCTTAACTGGTTCTTAATTTTTGGGAACAAAAAAGTCGTATGCAGGATGGCTCATAAGTTCTACGTTTTTCACATTTAAAAATTCATTTGTCTGTCTGGCCGCGTGAGAACTGGCATTATCGTGGTGCAATATGATAGATACGGCATTCACGGTTATTTCTACGGATTTCGTCAATAACTTCTGGCAGTTTCCATAGTGTGCCCTATTTATAATAATAAAATCGTAAGGGTGCGTTTCCACCAAAGATGTGCGAGGGAAATGTGTCGTGCAAGGATGTCTAGCTGTGCTGTGAAAATGTGTGGGGTTTCCACCAAAGCTTTGCGAGGAAAATGTGTCGTGCGAGGATGCGTTGGGAAGCTGTGAAATCTGACGGCGTAGGGTGAGGTGTAGTGGGAGCGGAGCGCACATCTATTTCCAACAAACACCGTCTGTGGACTGGCTGGTGCTGGTTGTCGCAAACCTCGCAACACATCTCTCGCTTGTTTTGTACGTACAAAAACCTCGCTCCGCTAAGCCGTTTCCATCAGAGCTGTGCTGAGCGAGGCAAGGTAAATGAAGCGATTCTATTGGTTCTTGAAAGCACATCCCTCGCTACGTCTCTGGTGGAAACGCTCCCTAAACGAGCTGTTTCTAAACATTAAATATTAAAAAAAACACGTTGTACTTATTTTACGCAGGTAAAAAAAATGTTTTTAGAATTCTTGTCTGTTTTTCTGTGCGTTTGTGCACGCTAATATCAGAAACGGCTTAACCGCATTGAATGCGGTTTTTACTGCAGTACTGTAGCAAGATTCCCGTAACATTTAGAGTTTGTTACGTTCCGATCGGTTTACAAACAAAAAAGTTAATTGAAACAATATGCGCTATTCTAGAGACGCGCTTCAGTCGATTTAACTGAAACTTTTGTTAACTGTAGTTTGTAAAACCATGATCGTATGTTATTTCAAATACCACGCGTACATAGTCGAAGGCACAAATTCCATAAATTAGTATTCCATAAATTTTTAACTCATAATTTGAATACTGTGACGTTGATTTTATTTTGGGTTCAGCTGTATTAATCAGGCTTTTAGTATTTAGTACATCTTCCATCAAAATTTCTAAAACATATTTTGCAAACCAATTGCGCTGTGTAACTGTCTGAGATTTTCATAGTATTTCTTAGTTAAGTATGGAAAAATAAAATATGTCTATACTGCTCTCGTCTTCTCATATTACGTAGGCCATCAAAGAATATTTATTACGCGGATTTAAATATACTTTTTAAATATAATTTACTTGCTGTATAACTATGACAATAATTAACAATGATGCTGAGGTGTGAAATAGATAGCAAAAATACAACTAGGTCCGCCAAATCGTCCCGAATAACCATCTCCCGAATAAAAAAATTGAAATTGAAATTATAAATATTTAAAAGATTAAGTTCTTAGTAAAAGTAAAATTATTTTAAAAAAATTGACTAAAAATAATGAAGTTAAATTCTACGAATTTATAAAGTTTTTAGAACTCTAAATAAAAATCGTAATGTCTTTTTTCTTAGAAAAGGGGAAAATATGTCATTTTATAACGTTCCAACTTTCTCCTGAGGGAGGTGGAATATTTATGATGACTGAATAGAAATAAAACTCACCTGATTCTATATGATGAAGGACTTAAGTTTTCATTTGAAGAAAATTAACACTTGTTTCAAGGCAAATTTGTGTTGTGAAGATTGCAATTTTTTGTATTGGCGCCAAAGAAAGAATTAAGCCAAGAAGAGTTTTTAAATTAAGGGTTACACCACCCTCGTGAGTCGCATATTTTCAATTTTACAATTTTGTCATACTTCAACTTGTGCTTATTAGTTTCATTTGACAGAGAGTGTGATTCTGGGGGGGAATTCGGGCTGGAACCGATTAGGGACGTTGTATATCGTTTAATATTACTTTTGTATATTACTTATTGTATATTATATTTTTGGTTTCTATATACAAACAATATTTCATAAACATTTATTTTATTTACATTTACAACTTCCTACGTTCTACTAAATTTTTCCAATATTCCTTTTTTATTTATCTTTATTCCTTTCAATAACCCTTTTTATTATATCCGTACAATATTTAATAACTTTGTCCCTCTTTTTGCTATTTAATATTTCTTTAAGATTAGTTATATTAATATTACAATCCATCTTATATTCTATGTCCAGCCTTTCCGCCGCGAGCACAGCGCATTCCAGCAATATGTGCGGAACTGTCACAGTCACATTTGGCTCGCAGTTACTGCGCCATTCTACCTATAACCCCTCTAAAGGTTCTAAGGATCTAAGGCTCTCTTTCTTGTCTTTCATAGAAGGATTTCCACGAGGCAGTCTGTGCATTAACTTCCTCTAATTCGTATTCTGTTTTCTTTTGCAGTATTCTGCTCGACGACCTGCGACTTCCGGATCGGTGCGGTGCTCCTGATCCTGTTGTTCCTGGTGGCTACTTCCTTCTTCATTCTGGCAAGATTCGCGGACCACCACGGCAAAGGTTAGTTTTTCTTTTTGTTTCTCCTTTGGGATGGAGTAGTCGCAAGCTCCACAATTATTTTTATATATTTCTCAATATTATGAAGAGGTAAAGATTGTATGTCTGTTTGTATGTAGCGGGTAATCTTCGAAACTACTCATACAATTTAAAAAATACTTTCAGCAATAGTTAGAACAGATTTCAGAATGGACATAGACTATATTATATTATCCCGTAAAATGAAAAGGCTTTTTCTTGGTAATCGAATTTGCGAAGTAAGTCCACGAAAAAACGGTCGAACGAAAACGAACGCTGCTTTAACGGCAAGAGAGATTGATTGATTTCTATAGAAAATTTGCAGAGCTTGATGATGACTACAAAAAAGTCAGCAATAGCATAATATGTCTTACTTTTATATTTAACTTTTATACCTATGTTTTTGTATTAAAAAATAATTAAAATCGTTAAGTGACGTTTATTGGCCATATTACCTACAGTTATGAATTTTAATCAAAAACAGAATGTTTATCGTCACAAGTAGTTAATACTCGAGATTTTTCCTTTTTACTGCATATATTTGGGACGTATGGTTAAAGAGATAATACGAAATATATAAAGCGCGACCGCGCCGTGAAGCTATTACAGGCAATGCAAAGTCAAGACGCATACGCTACGACTGCCAGGTAAGTGCCCAATACAGAGAAACAATCTGAATTCCACGCGGGCGAAGCCGCGCGCACAGGTAGTATAGGAAATATGTGGGTGATTTATTATATACGTGTAAGCGTATGTTGTGTTTATTAAAACGGCGTAAACATAACAGCTGTCATCGGGATTAATAAAGCTTCAAATTTCTTTATCAAAACACGAGGATATTCTGCGGCTTTTGCAGGATTATATAGAGTCTAATGAACGCAACGTCGGGCGAGGCTTGAGAACTATTTACTCTTGATTCTATCTATCCAAATCTTTTGTGCGTCCCACTTTTCATCCTGAACTTTCTAAACGTCTATGAGTTTTCGGTGCTTGTATTTTGTAAGTAACCATTAGTCTTTGGAGCTTTAGATTTGCTTTATCACGTTGATTAATTAAGGCACAAATTAATCAGAGTCCCCCGAAGGAGATTACTCGATAAACTCCATTTATAAAACGCTTTTTTCGTAGTTATATTAACGAACTCCGAATATAACTTATTTAAAGAGCGGTATTTTTAAAATGCTGATTGCGGTTTTCTTTATACGAACACATCATTAATTGAAAGAAACATAAGTTTAACACAATAATCGAACGTTGACGGAAGGGAAAAAATCTATTTTTATACATAAGTTAGAAAAACATCTTACAAATTGATTTGTTCGGTTTTTGGGTTCATGAAACTTTCGCCTATTCAAATCACGTTTCACAACTATTTCACACCTATTCATAAAATTGTTAGATCTAATACCCAGTATATTATATATTGTTACATATATACGCAATAGTATACCGGTATTCACAGAGAGAGATAGTATACCGCAGGCTAATGTGTTAAAGTAATTAACGACTATCACACATTTGCTTACTTTGAGATTACACTAGGCTTTTTTCTAAGACAGATATTTTCGTTTATATAATTAGCCGCAACTTCGTACGCGTGGTATTCAGTATAGCGCGTAACTTTTTTGTTTGTAAACCGATTGGAATGAAAGAAACATTAAATGTTACGGGAAATTTGCTACAATACATAATTCAGAGATTAGCGTGCACACACGCACAGACAAACATACAATAATTCTAAAAACTATTTTTTGACCTCAGTAACATAAGTACAACGTGTACAAATTGTTTTTTCGAAAAAATATTAATGTACAGTTACGGCTCGTTTACGATTTTATTAGATGTAAATTCATAAGTAGTCTATAAGTCTCTTGAAAGTATTTGTAGATTTTGCCTTTATTATATTTTTAGTAAGTCTGTTGTACAGCTGCGCACGCACATAAAGTATACATTTCTCAATTTATCTGCATTTTCTAGGTTTATTTCCCTTTTTTGTAAAATTAAATTAATTAATTTCTTTATTGAGTATTTTCCGAATTAATAGATATATGTTATATTTTATTTTATTTTATTAGATACAGTATACAACCATCCTTAATACGTAAACACATTTAAAAATTCATTTATAATATCATATACTCCACTTATAGGCTATATACCATAGATAAAATACTACTTAACCAGTAGTATTCTATCTGTAATATATATATATATATATATATATATATATATATATATATATATATATATATAACAAAAAAAACTTATTAATATATACTTCTCATAAAATTGTTAGTTTGACACAAGCTTGACATTTGGACAATACAATAAGTTGACCTTCATCTTGAAAATTGACTGACCGGACAACAGTGTCATTTAAGCGGTAAAACTTCCCCATTTCGGCACCGACTCTTTTGTTCTATTCGCTGTTTTGTTCAAAGTTTTAGTATTAACATTCGTAGACACTGTCCCTAAGCAATCTTTTAACTTACTTTTGTGAATAACAACTTCTCTACCCTAAACACCTATCCACTTAAAGTTACTCAACGCAAATCTCTTACTTAATACATTTTCTTTTATGCAGAGGATAGGCGAGTGTCATTCGTGTTATATACTGTTATAGCGTAACTTCTCAAAGAAACAAAAGCGATGATTCGACCTCGTTTCAGCAAAAGTGATTTTTTGTTTGTGACGTCTTTCCGTAACTTATACTCGTATTTTATTTATTTCTTGATACATATTTAAAACCAGCGGTGAACGCGACTTCGTTCGCGTGATATTCGAACTCGTGGTAATTCGGTATTCTTTTTTATTTGTAATCCGTTTTTTTTTTTATGTTAAGGTTGTAACCGCGAAACCTCTGCGGGGCGTTAGGGCTCCGCAGGCGTTCCAACCGTTACTCACCGACTGAAACTCAGGGGCAGACACTACACGAGACCTGTGTTATTCTCGAGGGCGCCAACTACTTGGGGTGAACTTAGACAAAGGAAAGCCAAGACTTCAACCACACAACACTATATTTACTAAAAGAACTTACAATTAATAAATGAAGATACACACAAAAAATATATATATATACAAAGGAGAAACAATTTTCAAAGTAATCTGTCCTGATCTTCCTCGCTGAAGGCGGGGATGCTCTTATACACTCACTTGAAAGACATCAAGTAGCTCACAGACCACGCCGAAGTGATGCCACGTGGCCTGGTGGCGCGGCGAAGGGGTATCTGTCGACACGAAGATGTCGTCGCCTCCGACTGCGACGCAGCTATAGTCCAAACCAGGGGTGGCTTGGACTGCAGGAAGGCGAGATCGACCCAGGAGCCGCAGGACGAATCGCACGCACGTGTGCGGATGGACCGATTCCCTCTTATATATTTATCTGACGCTTGCCAGATACTTTTACTGTCGACGGTTAATACTTATATGTATCCGCGACCTAACGGCTAAAAAGCCATAAATATATTTATATACGACCGCGTGGTAAGTGGAAACACTAGACGGTTCGTTAAGTCTTAGAGAAATCGTAAAGTCCCTCGAGCTCCTCTTCTTCCAAACGCCGGGTGCCAAGAGACCGCGTGGCCGCTGCCACCGTCCCTCCATAGCTCGGCCGGAAGTCGTGGCACTTCCTATGGCCGTCATAAAAATTAACCAATCCCCTTGCTTCTTCGTTCGTGCATCGGTCTAATCCTTCCCCGTCGAGCCGACATCGACAGATGTCGCTCCATAATGGTGTGTCGGGTAATCGTGCGCTAGTGCACAACGTCCTAAGGTGTTTATACCGTCATGCGGTAGATGGCGGTTATAATCACAATCTATTATAAATTTATTACCAATTAATGTTAATTTCTCTTAATGTGCCAAAAATTAACGTTACAAGGTCGGCAGACAGGATGTCGGTCCACTTGATGGTAGGTGGCTACCATCGCCTATAACACAAGCAACGCCAAAGCTGCTGCAAGTGCGCTGCCAACTGCAGTAGGATTAAGGATAAGGGATTAGGAGTGGATAGGGAAATGGGCTCTGGTATCCCTTACTCACTCACCGAAACACAACAGCACACGTGCTGTTATTTCACGGTGGTCTTCTGTAAGGGGGTGGTTACTGCCGCCAGACGGCCTGCCCAAATGACTGCGAAACGCAGTGTGCCCCCTGCTATTACTTTCCAGATCCAGACCAGAGCCAAATTTGAAAAATGATTTTTCAAAGTTGACCCTGCCGGGAATCGAACCCAGGAACCCTAGAACAGAGCGTTAAGGCAAGCACCCTAACCACTCATCCAACGGGCTCGTCAAATTCCGATTGGAATATTTGTTTCATTTAATGAAAGCTAGCTACAATATGTCAGGAAAGTTGAATTCAAATCGGTTATGCTGTTTCTGAGATTAGCGAAAACCATTAGTGAAAACCAAATTAAAATCGGTCTACGCGTACACGCGTGATGCCGTGACCAAGGGAAATGGGGATTCATTTTTATATATAGAAGATAAAGATATATTTAATGTACAAACAGGGCTCATTTACTATTTAATTTATGTATTGATATTAAAATTCAGTTAAATATTTCGTAATATACATTATAATTGTAATTGTGAAAGTCATTTATTTTTCTGTGTGTAGCGCTTTCACGTCTAAACACTCGTAGGTCAACAATACGGTCTTCGTGAAATTTAAGGAAAAAATTATAAAAGTACTTTTATAACAACGGATGTTTTTCAACGGCTGAGTGTTGAGGTAGAAGAAACCTGGAGTAAAGGCCAGGGTCGAAACGACCCCTGACACTACCACTTATTCTCCAGACCTTAAGAAAGCGACTGGTAGTGGGTGGTATGGATGGAGGCGCTCACTTACCAAACCTATATCCATCAGTATACAGTTGTGGGCTTATGATTATGATAGAGATGATTACAGTAATTAATTTTATATGTTTTTTTATATGTAAACAAAGGGACAAGTGCGAGTTGAGCTCGCGTGAAGAGGGTTCCGTACGATATTGAGTGATTTACCATGTTATTTTAATATCATGGACTTCTTATAGGTTTTCCTATAATCTATAAGTAGAAATCTAATTTTTGTATTTTTTTTTCAAAATTTTAGGTTCAGTAGTTTCGGAGATGGGGGGGGGGGAATGGTCGGACAGACGGACACACGAGTGAACCTATAAGGGTTCCGTTTTTTATTCGGACGTATGGAACCCTAAAAAGTAGAATTATAAGATACTCAATGATGATATTGTATGTTAATCATTCATATAACCAACACACTCCCATTAACGATCTGGAAAGTAGTGGCAGGCACACAGCATTTTGTAGTCATTTTAGCAACCCATCTGGCGGCAACCCATCTCACAGTTTGTGTGCTGCTGTGTTCCGGTTAGTCAGTAAAGGATGCCAGAGCCCATTGCCATGTCCCTTCCTAATCTCTCGTTTTTAATCCTACTATGGGCGTCAGCGCACTTGCACCCACCTGCCATCAAGTGGACCGTCAGCTTGTCTGTCGACCTTAACATAAACAATATACCTGCGATGATGCATGTTAATTATACATATTTCATACAATGACCAACTACGATACACTCGTAGTAACGGTGTTTCGTAGCGCTTTGGAATATTAATTTTATTTCCTTTAAATCATTTTGCGAGAATTGAATGGTATTATTAAATATGTAGGGTTAATAAAGGTTTTCGTGGGTCCAAATAATTCATGGGTCGGCTCGTGGTTTCACTTAGGTTATTTATGCGGTGAATCACTAATGTCGCTTCGACTCTAGTTTCAGAAGTTGGACTAGACTAGGCATAAATTTACTAATAAGTTTGTAGATATTCTATTAACACAAAATAATCTACTTTTTATGTAGTCAATTCGAACCACAAATGAAGTCTTATCTAAATTAGATATTCTTTTTTTTAATTAAATTATTGAAATGGCATTGTGTACTGTGTTTCAGTGTCTAGACTGCTGTTGGTTAAATTGGCTAGACCTCTGATCATTTTAAGACCGGCATGTCTGGAGACTATAACCGCACCTATAAAGGAGACCTACAAGTTTCCTAAGGTCTAAAAGTTATTATTTATATAAATTTCTTTAAAGAAGACCCCCGTTAAACAACAACACGCATGTATGCAGTTGTGTTTGGTGCGTAATAGAGGATATCAGAGTTTTTTGTAGTTTACTCCTTAAGAATCAATTTTCATATAAGGCCCCCGGTATGGAAATTTAATGAGGAATAAAAGTAACGAGCCCGTTGGATGAGTGGTTAGGGTGCTTGCCTTAACGCTCTGTTCTAGGGTTCCCGGGTTCGATTCCCGGCATAATCAACTTTGAAAAATGAACTTGCAAATTTGGCTCTGGTCTGGATCTGGAAAGTAGTGGTAGGGCACACTGCGTTTCGGAGTCATTTGGGCAGCCCGTCTGGCGGCAGTAACCACCCCCTTACAGAAGACCACCGTGAAATAACAGCACGCGTGCTGTTGTGTTTCGGTGAGTGAGCAAGGGATGCCAGAGCCCATTTCCCTATCCCCTCCTAACCCCTTATCCTTAATCCCACTGTAGTCGGCAGCTCACTTGCAGCAGCTTTGGCGTTATTTATGTTATAGGCGACGGTAGCCACCTACCATCAAGTGGACCATCAGCCTGTCTGCCGATCTTAACATAAAAAAAACCTTAAAAAACGTTACTTCATCTGTCACTTTAACATTTATGCGACAGCTGACGCATGTGTTTATGTTTCCTAATTCTATTCTCTGTATGAAATCTTGTATGAAAAGTGTAGTTCGCGTTGAGAAACGAAACGATAGCGCTTTATAAACTACCGGTGCACCGACATCTGTCGTCGAAAAAATGACTATATGAAATTGTAAAACGTAGTGACATCTGTGTATACCGAAAGTATCTAACATAATTTTTGTTGGAACACGTGACACCTGAGTATGCAGAATGGAACTAAATAATATAAAGTAATTAGGTATCCATTGATCTACTGATACGAGGAAAATTTTATACATTTAAAGCAATGAACTCCAATTGTGCGTCGGAGCTGACATACACACCTTTTTTATCCTATTCCTAACCTTTGTTAGATATAATTGCTTTACAAGTGATAAAGTAATTCTTTACAGAGTTTTCTTTAAAGAAGACCTCCTTAAACAACAACACTTGTGATGTTGTGTTTGGTGCTTAATAGAGGATGCCAGACCGCATTTCTCTTTCTCAAAATCGTCAGCCAAACTTTTTGGTAAAAAACCACTTACCATCAAATGAACAACTCCCCACCGAAATCTTCAGTTAAAATCAAAATATTCAACACTTTAGGTACCACATTTACCCTAAAGTGTAAAAGTTTAAGTTTATATTTTTTCACAGAATGTAGTCAATAGTATTTTTACCCTTGTCTTTATATTTTCTAGCGCTAAGAAATTCAATAAAACGAGTTAAATAACCATTCCAATGCAGTTAAAGCAGACATTTATAAAATGACATGTTTAAAGTACGTGTCCTGGAATTGATTACTTCAAACTATGCGCATATAAATCTAGTATCTGCAAGGGGTAGATGGAATATATTGACTTAACTCTCCGTTCTCTTCGCTCGATCTCAATAAGGCCTTAATTTTGCATATGTCCCCGATCAATATACGCTTGACAGACATTAGGTTAGGACGCTCAGGTTAGGAGATCGGGTGAAATGAACAATTTGACACAATCAATTTCATTTATTGCATTTTTGTATATTATACTAGCGACACGCCCCCGGCTTCGCCCGGGGTGCAATTTTTACTTATATATAAACATTCCCCGTTTATCCCTCTTTCCATTAGTGAAAACCGAATTAAAATCGGTCTACCCGTTCACGCGTGATGTCGTGACCAAGGGAAATAGGGATTCATTTTTATATATAGAGCTAGCTCGTTCCCGGCTTCGCACGGGTGCAATTTTTTCTGCAAATGGTATATAGAAACCTTCCTAGTTTAATAACGATCTTTCCACTACTAAAAACTGCATCAAAATTCGTTGCGGGGTTTAGGAGTTAGAGAACATACAGACAGAAGCAACTTCAATTTATACTACAGAATGTAAGGCTTAACGATACATTCTTTCTCGGTAGAATGGCATGAATTTAGTGCAACTCCAAAATGCCCAACGCATTTTAGAGTCAAAAATTATTAAAAGTATTATATAAAATGGAACTCGTATAATATACGAGTAAACATGCATTTCATTACCAACAGAATTTGTAATAATCCCAAGTCGTAATAAATGTTCATTGTATTTCTGCTCGTAGCAAGGTCACGCAATTCGGTAAAATCTCATTGGCTGATTTCAGTACGGCTTACATTGTCAGTGCGGAGCGATAATGGGACCGCAATTAGTGAGGGCTTCAACATTAATTGGTGTAAACCGGATATATTCAAACGTTTCTGAAGTAGGTACTCAAGGGGCAGACTTTGGCGCAGCCATTTACGTGAACCAAATTCCAAAATAGTTTTACCGTTTGTAATATTAAATTAATGGATTGTCATTTACCTATCATTTGTAGATTCAAAATTCCCAATTCCCAAATTTAAATAGGCCCCATGTTTGTTTGGAATTAATTTAGCTTCAGTGAATAAAATGTGTGCCAATTTATGGCACAGAAATGTGGCCATCAAGACAGTCTCAAGCGTATTGGCATTTTCTTTAAATGTACAAACAGCAACACACTTAACTGCACACAATTTTATGTGTGTCATATCGCAGGAAGGAGACTCGCTTTTGACGTTGACAATTATGAACCCTAGCCAGTGGCTGAGTAAAATATCTCAATTTCGTCGGATAATTATCAAATCGGGTAGAGCCATTTGTTTTCGTTTTATCTTAATGCGACGACATATAGAAATCTTATTTCTTACCATACAATGATATTAATATTTTGTTAGGATCAACTCACACAAGCAAAGTCGAAGCGAAGCGACGCGCTATGTTTTTTAACTTCATACCTTCTTCATACTGTATTTCTCGTAGGGACCACGGATAAAAAAATCCGTTTTATTTTTATTTTTATTTATTTAGTTAATACCCAACTTAACTTTATTTTGCCTATGTTTTGTCCGTAACTTTTTAAGTAGGTAATCGTTTTTCCGATGTCTATATATCTATACACACACGTCATATATATTATGGACGTTCAATAGATTTTATAGTATTTTTACTGTATGATGATATGCGTGACAGTTCGTAACTGACAATTTTAGTGATGCAACCTAACGACATTTAATCGATTGTTTGAAAATATCGAAAAGCAAATGGAATCGAACTACCGGTTAGAAATAAATTCTTAAATCTTAAAAAACAGCTTGTGTTAAATAAATTATAGAATACAATCAGTCTGTTTAAAATATTAATTTATTACTGTCAGAACTCGAAACTTGACAACTCGTATTAGACTCGGAACAAAATTTACTTTTTTTTTATTGTTATTATTAGTCGGCTTTAGTTTTGTTATCAAAATACGATGTTTTTATAAATATACAGAATAGAAAAAATATTTGTTAAATCTCCGAATATCGTATGGCACAAGTTCCGTTCCACGCGTTTGACACTTTTAAAAATATGTTTATTATATTTACCTATTATAATAATAAAATAACTATAAAAGTTATAATTCCTTTTGTGTTTTTCTAATAGATAATTTTTTGTCGTACATTTGTTTGTTTAATTTTTTTTGTTTAAAACAATATGCGTGACATGAAAAGTGAGAACTGTCACGCATATCATCATACAGTGAAAATTCTATAGTCCATATAACTTATTTTACATAATTTTAATATTCGTATTCTTGTTACGTCACACTCCTGGAAGAATTAAGGACTTAATCCACCGGATAAATCAACTGACCGTGAAAATCCTAAACTTTAATTTGATAGATATATCCATCAAATTTAGTAATTCATAAACATTAGATTTTTGATGATGAGAATTGATATTATTGCAAGATGCATCGTTTGTCGTTGCAGTGCTCACATGTGCAGCACGTTTCGTGTTTCTAAAGAGAAACAAAAGACTATCAAAGTACACACGTGTCTGAAACGATCTGACACTCGTGTGAACGCACTCTGGCGACAATAAAATGTAAATAAATTCTCTCGTCATAATAATTACTATTCTTCCAAACTCCTAGGTATTTTATTTCAATTTTGATGTTCAGAATCAATCGTAACTATATCTTACATAAATAGCCGTTATGTAGATAATTTTAAGTATGAATACGTAATTTTCTATAGTAATATTATAACTTAAACAAAAAATTAAAAGCGTAAGGTTGTTCATTCACACCGCGTATATTTTTTTACTTTTAGCATTTTTATATCAATCCTAACTTTTACACGAAAAGTCCACATCCAATAATTTAAATAGAAATTTAGATGTACGTAAATCAAACTTAATTATGAAACTATTCGTCTTGATTGACTAGGTTTGAAAAAAAAATGGATTTAAATTATTGGCTTTAACTATAATATGTATAGTTATAAGCCTTGCGAAATTTTTTGTGGTGTTTTCGCTGCGCTCAATAGTTTACGCTGCACACTCCAATACGTGCCAATACTGACTTTTATAAGCAAATTTATTTATCTTGGGTTACCATTTGTAATTTTCGTAAAGATTTTAAATTTTGTTTTAAATAAATAAAGTCTATGGTACTCGCTAATGATGTTGAGGTGAAAGAAAATCAGTGAAGTAGTTTTTTGAGTTTATCCACATCAACCGACGAAAGACTGTCCTTAACTTTAAGCTCCTTTAAATTGATATGTTGGTGCGAAACGCTGTCTATGAGATATTTAGGAGGCGTCTCCAGCACCACATCTCCAATGCGTCAGTCTTGCGATGGTCTTGCAGTCTTGGAAACCAGGTTTCAGCTCTGTACAGAAAGATGGGAAAGATAAGGGATCTCATAAGTCATAGTCATTTTGTGATTCTTTTATCTCTCCAAACCCTTCCCACCCTCTCAACCGCAGATCTAGTGATGGCACATCGTCTTATTTCGAACTCACAGCCTCCCGTGTTTGAAATCGCAGAGCCTAGGTAAATGTAACTCTGTACCACTTCACATAATCTCTATATATAAAAATGAATCCCTATTTCCCTTGGTCACGGCATCACGCGTGAACGGGTAGAACGATTTTAATTCGGTTTTCACTAATGGAAAGAGAGATAAACGGGGAATGTTCTTATATATATAATTGCACGCCGGGTGAAGCCGGGGGCAGGTCGCTAGTCCATTATAAACAAACATTAAAAAAAATCTAATCTTTCCTCTTTATAATATTATTTGTAATTTAAGTTATGTTACATAAAGTGTTTTAAAATATAATACATCTACCCGTTTTACGAGTACATTTACTTAAAAAATACGCAACTTTTACTCGTTTTTAAATATTGTTTCTCGTTTTAATTTTAGTTTCTACGAAAAATAGAAAGTACTCGAAAGATTTCATAACCGAGAAAACAAACATATTTGAAAAAATAAAAATAGAATCTCTTGACAGCAAAGTTAATTGCCGATAATCCAAAAAGATTGTTCCATTTTTAATTTTATTTTCCTGGTATGCTGCTTCGAAGACTATTAAAAAATACACGTGGAAGCCATTGAAATGTTTTCCTAATTTAATTTTTGGTTCTTAATTTTTTGTATTATCAATTTTTTTTTAAATATTCGATCAGTGGGCGAACACTGTTTAAAAAAATATGTATAAAAAAACATTAAGATTTAAATTCTCCTTATCGCAACTCACTAAAGGAATTAATACTCTAATTGCGCTTACCTATGTACTTGTGATTTTACATATGGAATACACATAATATCAAATGGTTTACCTTGATTTACTCTTAGTAGTTAGAATAAGGGCCTGCACACATACATATATTATGGCAACGGGCAGCATAGTAGGTATATTACTTTTACTGTCATGTACTCTGCCGAGCTGCCGGTGGTGGTGCGAAGCTAACATCCGCGGAATTATGCCTGAACGCCTCTAAGGCCGAAGCCAGCCAAGCCGAATCCGGCAAGGATATCTCAATGTGGAGTCCCGACAGTGACGACTTTACTTGTCGCACTTTGATCTTATCGAGGTGAGACCACAGCTGAAGTTCTAATGACAAAACGTGCGTTTCTCACCGCAGTGCGCGGACCTGTGACTGCGTTTATTCTGCGTATTAAAATCGGAAATCAATTATCACAACAAAGATTCTCTTGAGCTCGAAACTCAATACTACACATCAATTAACCAGAGGAACTCACTTTACTAGATTTATTATTCACCAGTCTTTTCCTCTTCCGCATATGTTTGAGACAGTAGTTCTTTTTAAATTTTATGAACTGGACTAAAGTGCAGCACAAATAAAACTAGCCATAACTTATATTAAGCAATTAAACGCGTCGTCTTGTACGTTTAGCTGAAGCCGTCACGAGTAATTAACAAGTATCGGTTTGGTGGAAGTAAAATAGTCCGTAGCTGCGGCGGCGTCTTAGTAATGTTGGCACGGAGCCCGGATAGTCGCTAGAAAAGCGACAGATATCAGAAGACTGATCCCCTGTCTCCAATGCTTAAACTGTTTCACCGATTTAAAGGGGATTATTGAATGTGACGATTTATTTTGTCACATTAAACTGGGATGGTGATTTATTTTGTTCAAATTGAAAATATTTAAATCCGCATTTAAACACGCACTCTCCGGTTTTATGATGAACTAGCTGAGCCGGCCGCTATGGACTTTGCTTATATATAGTGTCGTTTAAATCGGTCCAATCGTTTCGGAAGCAGGAACACAGATAAAATTTTTAAAAACTTGTTTTTTTTTGTAATGTTACGACTAATTATGGAACGTTCTGGAAAAGCGTTCACGCCGGTCGAAAATCTCGAACGTTCCACTCTATCGATGGTAGCCACGCCCTTTTCCGACTAGTGTCAAAGGAAATTTGTCCTTATGTTTAAAACATAGAGTTTACATTTCAACAGAAATAGCATTCCCGAACTTTCAACGGTTTGTTTACAATCTTGTTTACCTTTTCTAGTAAATTCGAAATACATCGAGGCGTTTGGCATCTTAGTATAAATAAGAGGCGGCCGGTCAAGTGTGAGTTAGTTGTGCGACAACCAGCATACGAAAGCGACTCTTCGGAGCTTTTGCGAACTTATCTGCGACAGTGAACCGGCGACACGTTAAGGAATCATTGACGACTTTTGGCAAGTTTAACGGTTTCATCGGACAAGTTTAGTGATTTTGGAAATCATCTTGGTTTGCGAAAATAAATCGTTCGTTTCGCCCTTACACGGCATTTTAACTCACCCCGCACGTAACAATACTTTAATATCATTTAGTAAAAATCAATTATTTTGACACTACAAACAGACACGTCAATTTTATTTGTATATACGTTATATACAAATTATAGCAAGTTTTCATAGAGATTTTAAAAACATTCTAAAGAATTTTAACAATTTAAAGAAGAAAAAGTCAATTCTAAAGAGGTTGGAATTTGAAATTTCATAAAATGAGCGTGTTAACCAAGTGATCTTATTAAATTTCATGTAGATGAATACTTAAAAAAAAATTGAATATTGCATAATTGTAAAAATTCTATGGAAAATTTGTTAAGCAAAAATACTCAATTTTACTGAATTATCCTTTTTACCATGTTTTAATAGGATGTCAAGTAAGCTCCTAGTAATTGATTATATACAAAATGGATTCGTGAAAACGGACTATGCAAGTATACTTAAGATGCGTGGCAACGACCGCTCCACTTTATTCGTTACGCGTAACATTTTTGTACACATTCTTAAATAACCAGGGCTAGATAAATAGGTTGACGAAAATAGACGTGTTTCTCGTAAATATTTGGTAAATATTTGCAAATGCCGAATGTATCTATTTGTATCCGGAGCCTATAAAATGTACGCGTAAAATGATGTTTTGTGAACACTTAAAACACTTCACAAGCGGTTTACTGTACCGGTAATACGTTCATTAAAATATAACATAAAATCTTTGTGCTATTTTAAAAATATTGATTTAAAAAAGTTTTGAAAGGCTGTATCCGATATTGGTCTTACAAAATTAAATGTAAGAATAAATATTATTTTAAACCAGCTGAGCCCGCAACTTCGTATGCGTGGTATTCGGTATAGCGGTTTTGTTTGTAAATCGATAGGAATTAAAAATACACTAAATGTTATTGAAAACTTGCTACAATACCGTACAATAAGTGAAAACCGCATTAAAATCGGTTAAGCCGTTTCTGACTTTAGCAAACTGAAAAACAGACAAGAATTCTAAAAACTATTTAACATATATGTAAGTAGAACGTTTACAAATTGTTTTTTGAAAAAATAATGTACAGACACGCCTCGATTTCGATTTGATTATACAGATACAGAGTTGGTAACATTTTAAAATTAAAAAACATTTTAGATCCATTTTTTTAACATGGGAAAATCAGCGATCCTGATCCCCACCAACCATGGGGATCGATAGCGTATGTGAGATTTCTGCTCACTAAAAACCCACGGTGTTTCCTTCTCACGCCACCATACCATGAACAGGGGTCTTCGATCGCTTTCACATTTCAGCAGCCCTCTGCCGGCGTGGCCCGTGGATAATACTTCTTTCTATTGTTTCTCCGCATCTTTTGCCTATGGGAAGCGTGTCAGAAACACATAACACGCACTGTACCCATCCTGGTGTTGTTTTTCTTATCGCCATTTCCAAAGCCGTGGCCTGGGGGGGCCACGGCTTTGCAGCTTAGCTTTGCAGGACAACCAATTGCCAAGTCGACACTAGAGACCCTGCTTCAAATATATAAACACAAGTCAATGAAGATAGTAAATAAGGCTGATCTATGTTACTTGATACTTTTTGGAATTTAGTCCTTAAGAATTGGTTTTCATATAAGAAATTTTATGAGGAGTAAAATTAATACAAGCGTTAACTAAAAAGCGTTATGTTCTTCTAAGCAGTTCAACCCAAATCCGCCGCCGCTTCACCTAATTCTATTGTAGCATAATAAATGGCGCCATAAATAGTGTTATATTTTTGAAGTTCACCAAGCAGTTCTACCCAAATCCGATAGATGTCGCCGCTTAACCTAATTTTACTGTAAATGGCGCGTTTATTTACCCTCTTTTCCTATTGCATAGTCAACAACAATCGTATTTAAGGAGTGAACTCCAGTCGTGTGTCGGAGTTGACATACCTTGTTGGTATTTTCCTAGATTTCACAAATCTTAATCAAATAAAACGTATTCCCTTTGATCATTAGAATCAGTATCCGGGGAAGTTTAATTTACTACTGTTAATTTATGAAATGATTTTGTGATATTAAAAGCGTTATGCCTACATCTCGATAACCCTAAATTTCAGGTATGAAAAGTTCATCCGTTTATCTTCATCTACAAGAATGTTCGTTTGACTTAAATTTATTTTCTACTAACTGATTTAAACCCACTATTCAAAACCGTTCCTAGAATCTCCACAAACATTATGATGACTATGGTATTCAACAATACAATGGCATTCAGGTAGGAAATCAATCACCCATGCTTTTGTTGTTATAGCACCCCGTTGAAGTGTTTTCAACTGCTTTTGTTTAATAAATATTTTGCGTCAGACAAGCTTTCTGACAATGTACAAGTATCTAGCTACTAATTTCCTAGAAATAATTTTAACAGCCGTCCACACTGAGCGCAAAGGCTTCCTACAAACGTAACAGAAATGAATTTCTTTTCGTATATGTTATGCGCAATATAAAAATACGAGACGAAATACGAGGATAAGAATGCCAACTCATCAGTTATTTGAAAGGAGGTTTGTTAAATCAGCAATTAAACGGCGGGCAGGACGCATACATAGAGGTTACATTACATCTCATATAAGGCGCCACCTCTACGAGCGAGTGTATCGCGCGATATTATCGTCCTGCCACTTATGACCAAATTAATTACTCTTATAAGCTTTCGCTATGTAGAGAAACACAGCGATTCCACTCTGTTACATTAACAATTTTTTTTGTGGTATGTCTAACAGACATGAATTTGTTTTGGGAAATTTTGAGAAATTTAAAGACAAAGTAAAAAAAAATTGAATATAATAATTTTATTGTTAATTTTTGGAGTACAAACTGCTGTGTAATAACTAAATAGTTATAAAGAGGTTTAATAGTTACAGAATTTACTTAATTTTGCCCACAAGAGCCAATGGTACAGCTGAGTGTAAGACGTAGGGTTCGTGCTGTCAGGTAGCCTTGGATACCTCTATCTACTGTAATAAAATATAAGTTTTCTTCTTTACCTTAGTGGCCAACTCTAGGCAGCCGCACAAGAAAAGCAAGTAAACCTCGTCGTAAAAACAGAATCCCACGCAGAATAAAGCCGGCTATCTTTAAAGCTGAAAGTACAAAATCAATGAATGGAAAGAAAGATAAATGTCGTTGATTTTAGGTATTCCTTTATGATAATTTTATGTTCTTAAATTAAGAAAAATTACTCATTAAATCATTATGTTTATCCTCTTTCTTTTGTTGTCATAGTTGTCCCCCAGTATCTCTGAATGGAGTGCAAAAGCCAATGAAGCTAAATACCTTGGACTCTACTTATACCTTCGACTAACATGGGAAAAACATATCTTCACAAAATGCAAGGCATTGGGAATCCATAAAAAATTATTGGCTATTAAACAGAAAATCTCAACTGTCGCTGGAAAGTAAGCTGTTGCTATATAAATGCACCCTCAAACCAGTTTGGACGAATGGAACCCAGTTGTGGGGGACCGCCTCAAATTCGAATATAGAAATTCTGCAGAGATTCCAATCAATGCCCCCTGGTTTGTGACAAATCGCCAATTACATCATGAAATTCATATTAGAACTGTCCATGAAGAAATAAAATGCACTATGTTCAGTTACAAGAAAAGAATATAGTAACTTGTTGGCAATGCATCTAATGCAGAGTGACACCAAATTCACTTGTCTTAAAAGAAAAACCCCTGGAGATCTATAGGGTACAGAAACAGATTCATACCTTAATGGAATAATACCCTTCATGATCAGCTCACTTGGCCCAAACATTTGCTGAATATTTACATGAACAGAGTGCAAAAATTTGTTGTATAGCTAAAATGTAATTTAGCCTAGAAAGGGTTTGCTACAATTTGTTCTACACTTTTTATATGATTTTCCAAAATATTTTTAGAACTAGATAATAATATCCCTAAGGGATATAAAATATAATATAATTATTATAAAGATTATATCACCTATATACATATATGCGATACAAAGAACACATTCAAGTCACTCAGAAACTGCTTATTCCCTTTTATAAACTTACCTAGTCTCAGTAATGGACCCTTTATTTTAAGATCTCCATTTTCCAGAGATTCCAACTCTGTATTAACAAATATATAGTCGATTTTTTCCAATATTCAAAGTAATCTTATTAAAAAGTATCACGATCGGTCCCGTCGGTGTGAGCAGACATAAGCCCTGATTGAACTACTCTTGTACACGTTCGTTTACAATAGCCACATTATACGAGTTTTGGTTGAGCAAACCAGACATTCCAAGTGCCAATTTAAAAGATAATTTTGACCCTTGGCTAATAAAAGCGTCTCTCGCACATAAACTTAAACTTGGTACTCGACCAAGTACCAACATTATTTGCATTAATATTTAGTAAATACGTGGTATTACTTAAAAATTTCCGAAATAAATCAGTATTACAAGCCTGTGATAAATATAAGAAAATGTTAGTGTAACTTTTTCTTTTTTTTTAGGGTTCCGTACGTCCGAATAAAAAAACGGAACCCTTATAGGATCACTCATGTGTCCGTCTATCCGACGATTCCCCCCTCCCTTATCTCCGAAACTACTGAACCTAAAATTTTGAAAAATATACAGAAATTAGTTTTCTACTTATAGATTATAGGAAAATTAATAAGAAGTCCATAATATTAAAATAACATGGTAAATCACTCAATATTGTGCGGATAGGTAACATCGTACGGAACCCTCTTCACGCGAGTTCAGCTCGCATTTGTCCCGTTTTTTTTCTTATGTATAGGTCGTCAGCCAGGTTGATGATCTACTTGATGGTAGGTGGTTACCGTCGCTATAACCATCCTATAACACAAGCACTACAGATGCTGCAAGTGCAAAAAGATATGCAATAAGATGACATTTGCTTGAAAATAGGAATCCCATTCATTATACATATGAAAGTTAACACTTTTCTTTGGGTTAATGTGTAATTTCTCATAACGTAACCTGTAGCGTTGCTTATGTTATAGGCGACGGTAGCCACCTACCTTCAAGTGGACTGTCAGCCTGTCTGTCGACATAACATAAAAAAAAAATTGATACTTAGCAACAATATCAGATAATTTTTTTTACCACAATTAACTAAAATACCAACTAAGGTTTTTAAATTATTCGAGTTCTTTCAAGTATTTTTCTTAATTCACTATTATATTAATAAAATAATATTTAAGTTGCTAAATATACACATAAAATTGTAAAATTTAATATGGAATATAGACATTTTTTTTAGTAATTGAGGTGAGGTAAAACCTTCTTAGTATGCTGCAAGTCCAGTACCTATAAATTGATATTTTATCTAATAACTATAATAACTAAAACAAAGTCTCTTTCCGCGTCTATCTGTTTTCTCTGTTTAGTTGTTTTAAACTGTTCTCCAATTTTCAATTATAAGTTGAGAGAATTTCTTGCAGAGTTTTTATTCTATCATTTTGTATATTGAAATAAAAATAATAGAAGTTTTATAGAAGTTTGTCTTTTATTAGAAATTTTATTCATCGAAAAACTAAAACCATTTCTTATAAAGTTATTTAAGCAAAAATTCAAATACCTACTAAAGGCAGTTCTAAAATTGTAGTTCTAAACCATCTTGGTGATAACAATAAAATAATCCAAAATTCCTCAGTGTCTTAAAACAAACGTTTTGTTTTAAGACCAATGTATGTTGATGACATAATTATGGCGTTAAAAGTGGAATCAAATCCATTAATGGATTTTAATATTGGATTAGAGTGGAACAGAGCGCTGAAACGCGGTCTACGAACAAACTAAAGTTGCGACATAACCCGGCGGATTACTAAGTTGAATAGTAATTAACACATAGTACGGAGAGCCGACGGCCGCTGGGGCCGGAAGGTTCTCGAGTGGAGGCCTCGAATGGTTCTCGGACCGGCAAGCGCAGCGTAGGACGTCCACCCACAAAGTGGAAAGACGATAAAGGAGGCGGATCCAGGCTGCTTCTGATCGGCCCTTTTGAAGAATTAGGAGGCATCCCCGGCTGAGATGATGATAATGAACAATAAAATATTACATTGCACAGACCGATATTTATCTAGCATTTTTAATTTAAATGTTTCTTAAATTGCATTTCCAATTTGTTCTTAATTTCTCAATTTGTTTAGTTAAGACAGCAAGTCTTAAAGTAGGTGCAGTTACTATGTATTCAATATATTTTATATAGACTCAATATTTAATTTAATAAAAAAAATGCAAAGAACTCTCCTTTTAGAACATATTGTTTTTTTTTTTTTTTTTAATTTTATGTTAAAACGTTACTGAACGTACTTTTAACTTACTCGAAACTGTTTCCATGAAGCATAGTATGAACAATTGAAAATTTGTTTAAAAATTATCACGTGTATGTTTAACTAAAATGTAAGCGAAAGAGTGAAGTTATGTAAAAATATTATTGATTTGTAAGATCAATAATATCCACTGTTTTATTTTCCTTCTATAAACAATTCTTATTACTTGTGAAAAATACGAAACCTGTTTCTGGCAATAAATCTGTTTCTGTTTGCTGAATGTTCAAATTATATTTATATGTCCGAGATTCCTGAGGTGGCTCCACAAGCGGAGGCCATCAAACAACTCTCCTTGGAAACGTCAAGCAGTAAGCTTGGATGTGGTCGATGAAGAACTAGCAGCCGTGATATCTATGAGGCTTATGAATGACAGAGGGTGCCTTTCCTTCGATAATAGAAAAAGGACCATGGACGAGCATTCTAGAAATTGCTTTGGATGAGAAGATTTCCAGTTAAATTTATTTGCAGCGGGTTAATTGTTCGAATTTACATTGTAACTTCGATTGTTATCAGAATTAGAAGCATCGAGTCTTATTTCGTGTTCTCGGCTATTGCTGAGCCTGATTATGCCTGTATCACAGAAGACGAGCCGACGTATATGTTGTTTATAATATATTTTCACTTATAATGTTGACTACACGTGCTATTATAGCGAACTTCCCGTAAGGTATAATTTAATATAGTGCAAAATCTCGAATCATAAAACCTCCCGGTGCCAATGTTGAATTTATCGTCGCATCGTAAAATGAAGACTTTAACCTACATATTTCCTAATAATATCATGACACGTCACGTTTGATGTGTTCAGTAACTGGAATCTTATGAGCAATCATATTGTTTTCTTCGAATATTACGCCCTATTTTCTTTCAAGATTAGGAGAACCCAATCTATATAAAGCTAATATATAAAGCTGAAGAGTTTGTTTGTTTGTTTGAATGCGCTAATCTCAGGAGCTACTGGTTCGAATTGAAAAATTCTTTTTGTATTGAATAGTCCATTTATCTAGGAAGGCTATAGGCTATATAACATTACGCTACGTGGCCGAGTTCAGCTAGTCTTAAAATAAAATAGGGCGAAAGCCAATTAAAAAAAAACGCTTATATTGTGTGGTAACTTACTAACAACTTTTTATTTATTTATTTAAGTACTCTACATAAACAACAAATTTACGTAACGTATTGTACATAAGTATAAAATGATACAGCATATTTTAGTTTAAATGGAATTTTTGGGCAGCCCGTCTGGCGGCAGTAACCAACCCCTTACAGAAGACCACCGTGAAATAACAGCACGTGTGCTGTTGTGTTTCGGTGAAGTGAGTAAGGGATGCCAGAGCCCATTTCCCTATCCACTCCTAATCCCTTATCCTTAATCCTACTGCAGTCGGCAGCGCACTTGCAGCAGCTTAGGCGTTGCTTGTGTTATAAGCGACGGTAGCCACCTACCATCAAGTGGACCGTCAGCCTGTCTGCCGACCTTAACATAAAAAAAACACTTTGATTTATCATAAAAAGGAAGTTAGAAATTAGTTCTAAATTAATTTTTAAATAACAAAGGTAAACATGAAAACAAAGGTAGTATAGCTGCAAAAAGACTTTTTACATAGATATATAATTTACAAAAGTTTATGGAGAATGATTTTAAATATTAAAAATTATAAATATATTAAACTGTAACCGTTCTTCGTTCTTGTAACGGAATTGTGGCAACATCCCAAAATAAACGAAACAACTTTTTTTTTTAAATAAACGAAGCGACCATTTTCTTACATAGGATACGGGAATGCACGATTTTCGTTGGCTTGACCTCGTTTTCGAAGACCCAAACTGCCGATTGATGCCTTCTTTCAGACTCATACTCTTCATTCCCTCCGTTGAAGTGTTTCAGATTAGATCACCACAAATCAATATGAGACACATTTTTTATAAAAATGTGGTTAGAAATTAGTTTAAAATGAATTTTTAAATAACAGATATTCAGTTAAAAAGTGACACGAGAACAAAGGTATAGAAAACTATAGAAATACTTTTTTAAAAAGATATGTCATTATTTTACAAAAAAAGAAATATGGAAATAATATTTTATATGTTTTACATACACTCTCGATCGCTGGATCGCACGGCCTGCGTGCTTGCGGGCATGCTACTGTGGGATGTCGATGCACTGGTTCTGTCCCAGATGCATCAACATCGGGTCGCCGCCACGGACCAAGGAGGAAGACCTGTCGCAGAGGAAGTGCGATGAATCCATGTAGAGGCGCAGGAGAGGGCCTTCCAAGACTTGAGTGAGGCATTACGAGAGCCTACCGCTGGCTACCGGACGATCCTCGCGGTTCGTCTGGTATTGGGGGAACGGATGAGGCGCCGACGAGGCGGCCTCACCTTCCATATGGTGCAGATAATGACCGGACACGGGTGCTTCGGTCATTATTTGCACCGAATCAAACGAGAAGAGTCACCGCGGTGCTACCACTACGGCGACCTTGATGACACGGCCAAGCACACACTCAAAGCATGCTCGGCCTGGAGTTCCCAGCATCGGGAGTTGAGGGCACTGGGAGGTGGAGAGGTCACACTGCCAATCATGGTAAAAGCCATGATTGAGAGTGTGACTACCTGTAAAGCGGTTGCCTCCTCTGCGGAGATGTCATGTCACAGAAGGAGGCAGCTGAGATGGAGCGAGAGCGAGCTGAGAGGCAGCTGACTAGCTGTGTGTACCTGCACAAGGTTCCCCCCCGTCTGGGGATTGCCCTGGTGCCTCCGGGCATGTACATTATCCGCCCGTCCACCACCATTCTGACAAGAGTCTGCGACTTTAATACATTTATATAAATTTATGAAAATAGTAAATACCAACAATAATCAAAAAATAAATTCAGAAATATTCTATAAATGTATTTTAGTAAGTTTAAATTGAATTCCAATACGTGCTCATATTGCAAATAGCACATTTCTGATGCGAGGAAGAAATTTGATACGATTAATTTGACCGAGCACGAAAGCTTTTAGTGCTAATTCATTGTTACGCGTACCGCATTTACGAAAACACATTTGTCGATGTGTAATGTTCCCTTACACATGAACTGCACCAATTATTACTATTACATACCATATCGACAGAGTACAGATCGTCGGCCTGTCTACCGATCTTATTATATGTATCTATATTTAAAAAAAAGTAAAACTGTAATGAGTTTGTGTTGGTAACTATTTTAACTTAAACAAAACATTATACTTCATAAATTAATAAATAAAAAACAAAAAAAGCTGTTTTGTTTTTTCAAGTAAAAATTACGTCATCAAGTTTGTTACCCTGTAACGTTATTACAGGAATTGCCTACGTTAAGGTAATTCGTGTCTACCTTAACGTTGGTAATTTGTGTCTATCTACGTCAACATTTTTAGGGTCAACAAGCGTATCATTAAGGTATCTGACGTTCATTAACCTACATTTTTGTGTTGGTGTCATTTGAATCACACGAATGACAATTTGAACCTTGACCTAAATACGATGATATCTATGTGACAAATCCTTTATGAACTACTGCTACTTTTTTTATTTTTGAAATGAAAACTTCTTTAGCGGCGATGTGCGTTTTTGCGATGAAAAAAAAAGGTTAAACTCGCGATCGAAAACCTGATCGAAAATTTGCAAGACCAACTCATCTAGACCCTGGACCCTATACGCCCGCCGCGGCGTATATCTGGGTCCGGGATCTAGTTGAGTTGGCTGGACGTAATGTAGTACATATATGGGTGTAGTTAAAATGCAGTATATGCAGTAATGTCACCGCAAGGTTGAAGTTTTGTGTTGCTAGGAATGTTGGCGACCGTCGCCAGAGTGGCGTCCGGTAGCCACACAAGTGGTGACGCAGGTGGACGGTCGCCACTGATAATTAAAGCAATTCGTGCAAAATTATTCCCTAACCATTCCAAAATATCAAAAATGCACAACGTTAATATTCAAGTTTTCACTTCTGTCGGCACTCCCGGAGTTCAACCCGTATTTTTTTTTAAATAAAAACAGTACATAAACAGAACGAATTATTTTAAAAACTATTTGAAAAACATTTTTGTAATATTAGCATCTGTATTTATATTTTATTCTAGCTGAAGTCGGCCACGCTTCGCTGCAGCCCATACGGCGGCGGCCGTATGAGCTACCGTACCGAGTGGAGGTGTGGAAATACATAAATGTATAGAACTCATTAACGGATAAATTGAAATTGCTCTGAAAAGAGCTGTTTATCAACGTGGTTTTGTATACTTATTTGACTACTATCGCTGGATTCACAACGGAGGATGACGGAGGATGATGCCAGCAGCAGCTGTCACAGCCAACGCTTCGGAATTTCAACGATATTGATTGGCTTCTCGACGAGATGTACGCGACCCATATTTACATATTATATTGTATTGCTGTGGAGTGTGCGCGCGAGGATACAAGCAAACATTACGAGCACACCGCGGTTTTGCTGTCTCGGATAACAGGCATACGTCGTCCCATACTTAATTCCTATCGTTATGCCAATGTAAATCTTATATAGGTATATAAAAATGAATCCCCATTTCCCTTGGTCACGGCATCAAGCGTGAACGGGTAGACCAATTCGGTTTTCACTATTGAAAAGAGGGATAAACGGGGAATGTTCATATATATTATATAAAAATAGCACGCCGGGCGAAGCCGGGGCTGGTCGCTAGTAATGTATAAAATAGGGCAATTTTAGAATTAAAGATATTCCTGTACATACTACCTACGGAGTATTATTATACCCATATAATCGCCAAAAACACATGAACAAAATTCCCTGTAACCGTGTCGGAAGTTCAAATCGCTTGTAAAAGTCAAATAAATTTTGTAGTTCTCGCGTCGCTTGTTTGACCAAGAAATTGCTTTTAAAGCTGCTTTCGCTTATACTATCCACTGTCAACAATGTTTTGTGAAAGGTTTCGGAGGAAAAGTGGTTTATAAGTAAAGTCTGTCGCTAACACGTTTTAAGGTTCTGCAGTAAAATATATAGGGAAAATCGAAGAACTAACGTTTCGTTGAAATACGAAACACAAGTTATAAAGGAGTTTTATTTGTTACTAACGGCCTGCTTCCGGCTTCGCAGGAATGCAATTAGCTTTTCGGTGAAAAAATATCTAACTGATTTTGAAAACCGCATGAAAATCTCTTGCATGGTCTAAGAGGAGTTAGAAGATTTACGGACAGACAGACTGATGCGGGCAGCGACTTCAATTTATACTATGTAAGGGTATTGTCAACTTAATAAAAAGTTTTATTATTAGACCCTTGGCTTTTTACTGTTTTATTATCTGGGGTCAAAATACAGCTTGACTTGAAAACTCATTCGTACAGCTTCGTTAGACTTATTCATTTGGACTTGACTTATTAATCTTGATAGGTACGCATCTTTGTGCAGCAAAAAATAAGTCTATTAACTAAGGTTCAACTAGTTAACTAGAGTTAATTACTAATAAAATGAACGTCGATAATTCGATGGCGCAATGGTTTATTCGATTGAGTTCGAAGTTTTAAAGTGGTTCTAGAAAATCCGTTTAGCCAGTGGATATCGCCATTCACTTATCGAATAATGTTTTAAACTTTTTTATGTATAAATCTACACAAACTGATGGTCCATTTGATAGTAGATGGCTACCGCTGCTTGTGACACAAGCAACGCCAGAGGATCACCGGCAAGTGTACTGCTGTGCCGATCTAAGACAGGATAAAAGAAATGGGATGAGATGGGAGTAGGGTTATGAGGTATGGCATTCCTTATGTACAAACTGAAGTACAAAAGTAGGGTAATTTCACGGTGGTCTTCAGCAAGGCGATGGTTAAAGCTACCTGACGGGCGCGTTAGTTTATGATCGAAACGCAGTGTGTGCTGTCAGTATTAAAGTAGCTGCATGTCAACTTTTTCTAAACCACCCAATGGATATGATACGGTTTTCACTAATGGAAAGAGTACATATAAAAAAATCGTTATTTGTCTGTGCGTTTGTGCACGCTAATCTCAGAAACGGCTTAACTGATTTGAATGCGGTCTTCACTGAGATATTTGAACAAGTTTTCCATAACATTAAGTGTTTGTTTTATTCCACAAAAAATGTTTTGTCACCGGTTTACAAACAAAAAAAGTGTGTGCGTTAGCTCCGAACACGACTAGAATTTACTCCTTAACTACGATTGTCTTTGACTATGAATTAGGAAAAGAGGGTAAATAAATGCGACAATTTTAGTGATGCAACCTAACGACACGATTGTTTGAAAATATCGAATCAGTTGTCAAAGAAAATGGAATCGAACTACCGATTTTAGATTTTCAGATTTAGAAATAAATTCCAGTAATTAGGAATAAAGGTTACGTTAAATAAATTATAGAATACAATGCAGTCTGTTTAAAATATTAATTTATATAATCATTACTGTCAGAACTCGAAACTTGACAACTCTTATCAGACTCAGAACAAAATTAACTTTTGTCTTATTGTTATTATTAGTCAGCTTTAGTTTTATTATCAAAATACGATGTTTTTAAAAATATATGGAATAGAAAAATATTTGTTAAATCTCCGAATATCCAATGAATAACATAGAGTACTTTCGATATATCGAATATAAGTGAATATCCCTAGTGTCAATCCCTATTGACACACGTTCCGTTCCACGCATTTGACATTTTTAAAATACTTTTTTTTTACATTTACCTATTATAATAATAAATTAATAATAAAAATAATAATTCCTTTTGTGTTTTTCGAATAGATGATTTTTATTTTCATACATGTGTTTGTTTAATTGTTATTTTTTTGTGCCGGTTTTTTTTTAGTTGAAAACAGTATGCGTGACATGAAAAAGTGAGAATTGTCACGCATATCATCATACAGTGAAAATACTATACAATAGGATTCGCTGAAGCGGCGACATCTGTCGGATTTGGGTAGAACTGCTTGGTGAACTCCAAAATTTTTGATGGCGCCATCTATTTTACTACAATATAATTAGGTGAAGGTGCGGCGGATTTGGGTAGAATTGCTTAGAAGAATATAACGATTTTCAGTTAACGTTTGTAATAATTTAATTCCTAATAAAATTTCCATACTGGGGGCCTTATATGAGAATCGATTCCTAAGGAGTAAATTTCAAAAAGTTACGCGCTATTCCGAATACCACGCATATGAAGTCGTGGGCACAGCTAGTTATAAATCTAGTCCAAACTTATTGACACAAATATAATAAAACTAGCGACCCGCCCCCGGCTTCGCCCGGGGTGCAATTTTTATATATAAGAACATTCCCCGTTTATCCCTCTTTCCATTAGTGAAAACCTAATTAAAATCGGTCTACCCGTTCACGCGTGATGCCGTGACCAAGGGAAATGTGGATTCATTTTTATATATAGAGATTTAATTAAAATAATACGAACAGAGCTGTAAGAACATTCTGGACAATGGATGGTCTCACTTATATACCATTTAAAAAAACAATCCAACAAAATAAATATTCGCAGAAGACCCTTACTCCGGAATTTGTAGGTATGACATCAATACGCGAATGAACAACTTAACCTTATTTACAAGTTCGCCTGCTTCTTAAATTTTACGTCTATTCAGCGAAAATTTATTCACAGCGTAAAATTCAGATTGAAAACAATTTGTTTTGGGGGCGAACAAAAGTGTTGTTTTAATATAAATTTGCCGCGAGCTTTGATTAAATAGATGATTATAGAAATACTTTTTAGCAACAGTAAATTCGAAAGACAGTAGACGAGTGTGCTGTTTTTAAGATTAAACAAAATCTGAAGTTTAAATCCTGGAAAAATAATATTATGTATAACTTACAGAATGCCTTAAATTCTGAAGGCGACTCCAGCCGCAAAACTCGTCCCGCACTGAATTGACGGGACTGCTGAGGGGGAGTCGCTACCCGCCATACTTGCAAATCTCGGAAATATCTATTTAAAAATGAAATAAATTATAATTCAAATTTTTCTTTTGAGGAGACTTCAGATAGTGGATCTTAAAATTTATCTTAAGAATTAGCTATTCTTATTAAGAATTAGCCACGATGGTAGGTGGCTACTGTCGTCTATAACATAAGCAACGCCAAAGCTGCTGCAAGTGCGCTGTCGACTACAATAGGATTAAGGATAAGGGATTGGGAAGGGATAGGGAAATGGGCTCTGGCACTTCACCCACCGAAACACAACAGCACACGTGCTGTTATTTCACGGTGGTCTTCTGTAAGGGGGTGGTTACTGCCGCCAGACGGGCTGCCCAAATGACTGAGAAACGCAGTGTGCCCTGCCACTACTTTCCAGATCCAGACCAGAGCTAAATTTGAAAAGTTCATTTCCAAAGTTGACCCTGCCGGGTGACAAGCACCCTAACCACGGCTGTGTACTACTATAGCAACAGTATATTGTGTGTGGGCGACTGGGCGTGTATTTGTATACTTGTTTGTGTATTATTTGCCTATTCTTATTCCTGTTTGAATGCGTAAATGAGTATGCTGATCTTCTGCGAAATGTTATATTGTTGTATACACAACAGAAATATCACACAATATATTTTTCTTCAGTATCATGACAAATAATTTCTTAAAGCCATTTGTAAAGTATAATTTCTTAAGCCTCACAATTTTTTTTTATAAAAATAATTGTATTAAAATTTCTTATAAGTTTGAACACGGCGACGAACGATAGTTATCCACACAACCCGGCAGATAAGTAAATTGAAGAGTTAGTATGGAGAGCCGACGGCCACTGGGGCCAGAAGGTTCTCGAGTCGACGCCACGGACCGGTAAGCACAGCGTAGAACGTCCACCTACGTATACAAGGAGTACAGACGATCTGATAAGCACCGCGGGTCGACGCGGTCCAGGCTGCTGCTGATCGGTCTTTTTGATAAATTAGGGTGAGGGATTTGTCCAGCAGTAGAAGTCCTACGGTCGAGATGATGATGATGTTGATGAACTCGTTGGAGTTGAAAGAAATAGTTCAACGTTGCCGTATTTGTTTAATATAAAAATATTATGTGATCTAGTGATTATTTAAATTGACAGCGTGAAAAACCTGAAAAAAGCTTTTTAAAAACATATGTTATTATCATATTTTTTTAAAGATAAAATGCAAAAAAACCAGCTACACGAGGGGTATACGAGGTCGACTTGTAAATATGGTCAGGCATCCCTTATTACTCACGCACCAAAGGATAAATAAGCACACGTGCTGTATAATCTCACGGTGTTTCTGCAAGGGGTGGTTGCTGCCCCTTGCAATCGAGCTCTTCTGCTTATTAACATGTGACTGCTTAGATTAATATTAATATTAATTTTGATTATTATTATAGTAATGAAAGTTAAAATAAAAATTATATACCTATTTAGTTTGTATATAATAAACATTCCTTTTTGCTTGGTCGTAGTCGGATAAAAATAACAAAATCACATTAAAATCTACTAGAACGTAATGCCTGTCACTAAAATTCAATTACGAGTAAGTTTGTGTCCAAAGGTAAACAGTTTATGTGATTTGATACCGTTTGTCAATTACTTGGTGTTCCTGACGAGTTTTCAGACTAATGGAACGGCGACGATTGTATTCCTAAATGCTTATAAGGCTATTATGTTGAGAACTCGGGGTGCTAATTGGGAACTGTAGTTACCTTTGCAATGTAACTGGAGGGGAGACATTAAGGTGTATTGATTAGGATATTTCTGCAGAGACAATTTTGTTATTCATAGATACGTTAATTAAAATTGCTAAACATTAAAAAAAATTGGTACTGTGCTCGTGCAGATGTCAAGCGACTAAATCTCAAGTGTGGTTAGCTTTATTGCTTGGGTTGCCATACGTCCCGTATATAAGGGACTGTCCCCGTATTTGAACATCCCGTCCCCTATTACTACATGTTCCGTATTTCGACAAAATAATACGGAATAAAGTAGGTAAATAATTTCATTAAATTCAGTCAAACTGTACGAGTACCTATTGCTCACTACAGGAAAGTATATTTCATCCACCCCAACCGCACTCGCACGCTACGTTGGTTGCGCTTTATATATATCTCTATACTCTATTATATCTCTATTGGCATTGTAATGTTTTTGAAATTATAACATTACTTTGATAATTTCCTAACGATACACACACCTCTATGCCGAACAAAGTGGCAAACGAAAAATAAATACAGTCCAGACAAAACAGCCCCAGGTGAATCCGTTATAAGTGGTTTGGAGGTAGACGTTACTGGCAATGTAAATATGGTTTATTTTGTTTATGCGTATGAACGTAGGCAGCTCAGCGAAATGGGCTATTATTATCGTAGACTTTGTATTGAAATACCAAATTATAGAAGCAAAATTTCACTGATCTAAAGATTCAAAAATTTAGTGCTAAGATGCATTTTAAATGTGTTGATGTATTTGAACATAAATACTGGCAATAGATATATATTTATATAGGTTTGAGTTTAAAATAAGAATGTTTTAAAAATATATGTAAGATGTCATTGTGAGAAAAATTAGTGAGAATGTGTTGAAGTTTAGAAACGATATGTAAAGGATAGAATTTTATAGTGTTATTTATTTTAAGGTATATAAGAAATGGATTAATATATGTGCATGTATATAATAAAATAAATGAGTTTAATTTAAAGAAAGAAGACTGGATCCTACAACAAAAAGAAATAGATAGTACAGTCAGCCAGCTTATTTTGGTGAAGTAGATTTAGTATTTAAAGTTGGTGTAGTATAGTGAGCCAGTATTTAAGATTCAGAGGGGATGTTGATGTATTTGAACATAAATACTGGCAATATATATTTATATAGGTTTGAGTATAAAATAAGAATGTTTTAAAAATATATGTGAGATGTCATTGTGAGAAAAATTAGAGAGAATGTGTTGAAGTTTAGATACGATATGTAAAGGATAGAATTTTATAGTGTTATTTATTTTAAGGTATATAAGAAATGGATTAATATATGTGCATGTATATAATAAAATAAATGAGTTTAATTTAAAGAAAGAAGACTGGATCCCACAACAAAAAGAAATAGAGTGTAGGCATGCAAAAGTGTTTAAACAAACCAAAAATTTTAACAGGTCATGGACCCAGCACGCTTCCACTGCGTAAATTATAGAGAAGTAATTTTGGAATTATAGATGAAAATTTTATGGAAAGAAAATGTTTTTAAATGAAGAAAGTATTGAAAATTATATATGATGAAAAGGAGATTAAAAGATGGCTACGAAAATTGAAAATTTATTGATTTGACAATTGATGACATTTTTGTGAAAAAATTTACAAAATTGATTTTGAAAAGAATAAATGATTAAGTAGAAATTTTAATATGTAGGAAAATGGAATATATATTTTGAAAGATTTGATGGAGATAAAAATTATTTACGAAAGGATTCAGGAAATTTAGTTTGATGACTGATGGCTGTATTGAAGGAGACTATTAGAAAGCAATATCGAGAGTTGGTGAGAAGAGAGAAATATAGAAAGGATTATAGATTCGAGGGGGAAAATGTTAAAATAAGAGATGGCTTGAAGTTTAAAGATAGAGGAGTTTTATATAGTGAAGTAATTGAAGGTGAAGATGTTTTATACGATGAAGATGAGGAGTTTTATATAGTGAAGTAATTGAAGGTGGAGATGTTGTTGATGATGATCTTCATATAAGATGAAGATGAAGTTCGAGGAGAACATAAGTGTTTTATATGATGAGTTAGTGTTTTTATATTTGAAGGTGATGTTTTTATATTTAGGGGGTTAGTATGTTGTAGGAATTAGTGTTGTGTTTGGGTTAATGTATTTGAAGATAGGTATGGAGTAATGTATGTGATGGATAGATATTAAAGGTGAATAGATAGTACAGTCAGTCAGCTTATTTTGGTGAAGTACAGTCAGTCAGATTATTTTGGTGTAGTACAGTCAGTTGGGGTTCTTAGAAAAGTTTAATATAGTCAAATTCAGAGGGGTTGTTAGATGAGTATTTTATTTTAATGAAGATGTTATAGTTTCATGAGTTATGAAGTAGATTTAGTATTTAAAGTTGGTGTAGTATAGTGAGCCAGTATTTAAGATTCAGAGGGGATGTTGATGTATTTGAACATAAATACTGGTAATATATATTTATATAGGTTTGAGTTTAAAATAAGAATGTTTTAAAAATATATGTAAGATGTCATTGTGAGAAAAATTAGTGAGAATGTGTTGAAGTTTAGAAACGATATGTAAAGGATAGAATTTTATAGTGTTATTTATTTTAAGGTATATAAGAAATGGATTAATATATGTGCATGTATATAATAAAATAAATGAGTTTAATTTAAAGAAAGAAGACTGGATCCCACAACAAAAAGAAATAGAGTGTAGGCACGCAAAAGTGTTTAAACAAACCAAAAATTTTAACAAAATGAACCCATGCATACGAAATTGATCATTAAAATGATATACGGTATAGTGCGTAACTTTTTTGTTTGTTTAAACAAACACTAAATATTACGAGAAGCTTGCTTGTATACATCAGTGAAAAGACAATTCAAATCAGTTAAGCCGTTTCTGAGATTAGCGTGCACAAACGCATAGACAAACAGACAATTTTTTTGGACCTCGGTAACAAGTACAACGTTTACAATTTTTTGTTGTTACGATTTTATTACATGTATAGAAGAAGATACATTACGATGTTCATCGGGACCTTAAAGTAGACACTATGAGTACCATTATTAAGTATACGCTAAAGCTTATCAACAATGCATTTACAATTGTGTGAATCTTGAAGCTATTCAGTTTCTCAATAACAAAAATATAGTTAGTGAAGTGATTGAAAAGGAGAAAAGGTTTTGAATTAGTTTAGTGGCAAATAAGTGATATGACGTGAAGTTAGTTATAAAGAACACAAAAACCTAGTGTCTTCCCTTCAATAGAGAAAATAAGGAATGTATTAATGGACGTTTTCTTAGCAATAAATCAATAAGTCGACGCAGCGATAAACAATTGCATACGAAAACGAGAGTGCGCTTGCTTATGTAGTTAAGGTCGTATGCGAGAAAACATTTTTTTTTATTAAAAAACTATAATGTATTTTAAGAAATCCAACTGTAAAATTAAAGTGTATGTTTATACTAATACATAGAAAAGGTATAAATTTGTCCCGTTTGCATGTAAAATGTAAATCTTTGTTTTAAAGAGGTTCCTTTAAAAAATTTTTCTCTGTTATAAAAGTTTACCAATCGTGTAATCCAACTGACAAAATGAAGTCAGTAACATGAAGAAACAGATTACAAAACATCACTTTCATATGTTTTGTCATTGCTGAGAAAAATCTAAATCCCTGCCACCAAAATTTCTAAATCATCGTTAGGTTAAATTCAAATTGCTCATTAGTCTTACGATTAAATTTGAATAAAAAAGGTGGTGTTTTCCCAGATACACCTTAGTTTATAAAAAAAAAAAAACAGTGTTTCATGTCACGTTTGGGGCGTTTGGGGAGACAAAATTAAAATTGTTTCGATAAACAAGCCCTTTCTTACTTTAAATAATACTCGTATTACGTGTACTGGAAGGTTATATTCTTCAATAGCGACAGTTTAATCTTCAGAGAAGTCGCTTCGGACACAACGCTATGTTTATATCTGACACGTGTTTGATAAATAAGATTTCAAACGAAAAGCGCTCACAATTTTAAGGTCGTCCTGAAATCACAAGACGCAGATTATATCATAGAAACAAATATGGTAGTGTAAAAAGAAAAGAAAAAACTGGGCATAAATTGGGCAACCCGTCTGGCAGCAATATCCACGGCCTTACACAAGACCTCCGTGAAATAACATCAAATTTTTATGTACTGTTGTGTTTCGGTGAGGAAAGGTCAGCTCACATCGGAAAGCGGTGCGGCGCGCACTTTTTAAGATAGCAATAGAGAATATAAAACTAATTTACTACCTACAAGTTACGTAGTTCAATGATTTGCGAGTAGTATCAGTGGTCACGCGCGCCACTTCACCGGGCGCCGTGAAGTGAAGAGGCGCCACGCCGCTTTCCGGCATGAGCTGACCCTAATGTTTGCTAGAGCCCACTTCTCTTCCCTGTATCCTGTGAATCCTTTTTAAGGCTTTTGTATATGCCAACAAGAGGTTTTCTCCGTGTAACTATACTTTACTGAGTGGATATAAATGTACAAAAAAAATATGTTATTTATTGGACATTAAATTTTAATTTGAAAGTTGCAAATAATTCTTATAATATTATTAATAGTTGAAAAAAAATCCCAAAGTAAAGCCTTTTTTGTTTGAATTTTTGTAACTACTTCTAAACGGCATTGAATTTCAGCATTTTTCTTTCGCATAAATTTTTGACAAGATGTTTTTCACAAAGTGTACGATTGGCGAGTCAAAATAATGATTTATTAGGCTAAAAATAACTATTATTTGTTTTCTGTACAAATTCGCGCGGTTGGCGCGGGGAAACATCTCGCTTCTATCTATCTATCTCCGTCCAGAACCTCAAAGCCGTTGGCAGATACAGAAGCCTTAATTTATTCTACTAAAGTCGACAGCGCACATGGAGTTATTTCTTGTATAAATAGGTGACCGTAACCACTTACCATCAAATAGACCGTCAGCTTGCCTGCCGACATTTCCACAAAAATGAATTAATAACAAGGTTATATAAAAAAGTGTGTGTCAGCTCCGACACACGACTGAAATTTACTTCTTTAAACGTATAAAATTAAATGTATAAAATTTTCCTCGTGACAATAGATAACCGAATACCTAATCACTTATATTATTTAGTTACATTCCGCATACTCCGTTGTCACGTGTTGCAACAAAAGTTATGTTAGTTACGTTCGGTATCACAGATGTCACTACGTTTTATAAGTTCAAATAGTTAGTTTTTTCAACGACAGATGTTGCTGCACAGGCAGGTTATAACGCACTATCATTTTGTTCTTCAACGCGGACTACGCTTTTCATACAATATTTCCACGTTTATTTTTGGGGGCGTGCGAACAGAAAAGAATCGATTGATGTATTCCTTTTTTAAAGTAATAAAGCCATTTCCCACCAAGTGGAAGAAAATATAATATGGGAAAGTATTGCCCCAAAATAAACATTGGAATAGTCTTTAGATTTGAAAACTCAATTAAAGATTTTTCTCCGGTGCAACCTTTTTCTCCGGAACGGCAAACAGGTCGACGGCCCACTTGATTTTAGGTGGATACTGCATCTATTGTCGATTATCGTACTATTGACTATTGTACAAGTGACTATTGTACTATTGACTATTGTACTATTGTAATATTGTACTATTGTACTAGTGACTATTGTACTATTGACTATTGTACTACTGACATCTGTCATATATTAAAATGAAATCAATAAAATTAAGGCGATAAATTAGTGTTAAAATTCACAAGATTATATTGCAAATTCCAGTTGCAAAAAATGCTTCAGACACACCCAGTGCCTTACTTCTAATCTGCATAAATTTAAATGCCATCTTATTGTAATTCATGTATGCCTTGCAACTACACAACATGCCACACGTACTTTTTTTCCACAAAAAAAAAGTGTAAATTATATTAATGAATAATATTAAAGATTATTAAATTTCTTTCGAAAATAAATTAAAATGGGCCTAACATTCATTTGTCAAATTTTGCTGTATAAAAGAAACGACAATACCGTTTAGAATTAAGATGAAAGAAACTGTATTGTCTTCAAATAAAATTAACATGCTTATACTTAATGAGTTCTAATAATGGCTTTGATGAATTACTTCGTAATTTCGTTGTCGTGATTAAAATTAATAGAAAGTTCTAAACTCTGTTAGGCTGGAGTGTAAAGCCTTCGAAGACGTAATATACAATGTTATCGTACTGTATTTCACAGCGGTAAACTATAATTTAACATAGTTCGAATAGTACAGTTAGTTGGTAATAAATTCGTTGTTAATCGGTAAGTAAATTGGTAGTTCAAATTTACACAATGATTACGTAATAAAATATGGTTTATTACATAATGGTTTTGTTCCAGCGTATATAATATCATGTCTCAATAGTCTTGTAGGACACAAAGGTTTTTACGTAATACGATGGCAAATGGCTACCGTTGCCTATAACAAAAAAAAAGGCGCCACAGATACTACAAGTGCAATGCCGACCAAAGTCGGATCAAGGATAAGGGATTAGGAAGACATAGGAAAATGGGTTCAGGCATCTCTTACTCACTCACTGAAACACAACAGCACAAGTGCTGTAACTTCACGGTGGTATAATAGGTACACCATGAAATTGGCAAAATTAAATTTAGTATATCTCTCCTATCGATTACTTTTTTAAGGTATAATAAAAATACATTACTATAGACGTAATAATTAAATTATATTTTGATTCAAAAATTTTATGATATATCCAAAAAAAAATGTTTTCTGATGTATGTATGGTATGACCATAAATACTGATATGACCATATTTAGTAAATTGATATTATTTTTATTATTGTTAAATATTGTTAATTATTCACAATGTAAAATACATTTATTTTAGTTAACCTAATTAAATATTAATTATGTGAATATAGTAGGTATTAAGTGCGCGCTGAATTTATATTTGCATGCCGAATACTTTTGGTTGATCATTTTGGAACTATGTATATAAAAATGTCACCTGGTAATTACCATACCCATGATCACAGCAAATAAAGATTATTATTATTATTATTATTATGACAGAAACATAATTTCCTTCTACGAATAAGAGTTGAGGGAATATAATTAGATATGAAAATTAATTAAAATAATGTAAAAGTAATCTAAAGCTAAATTTAATTGGTAAATAAGTCTTTTATCAAGTCAACATTGATAAAACAAGGATTCAGAAATACGGTTAAGAATGAAATCGAGTAATAATTAAATAAAATCTGTCAACTTCAGTTACAATTAAAGCTCCACTAGATCAAGCTTTCACTTAGGATATATTTGTTTTTTCTTTGTGTCTACAGCAGCAGTATTTAGTCCAGACTAGACTTTAGGAATTAGTTGTGAAATTCGTATTTCCTGTATCAGGTAAAATCTTCAGCTCCTCCCAAAAAATTTTTGTTGTCAACATAGAAAAGAAACACAAAATCATAGGCAATGAGGGTTTTTTTTTATTAATTTTATTATTTTGAATTTGATAATATGGTGCTACCTGCATCAGTATTATCCTTAGAATCAATAATATACGTATTATCTGTATGTGCCGTCTGATAGGCAATTGGTTTGTATAACACAATTGGTACTGCAAGTGCGTTGCCAGCCTTAGTAGTTTAAAAAAAATATCAGGAATAAGAAAATAGGCTGTGCTATGCAGTCACTTACCGAATCAAAACAGCATGCAGTTATTTCACGGTCTCCTCTATGAGGGTGGTAACTACCATCAGACGCTATTACAAAATTTTACAAGCCTTTTTAATTTCACGCGTGGGTTAGAAAATACACTTACTCGAACAATAAAGGAACGGAAACAGCAAACCACAGCAGGGCAAAATTAAGCCTTTCATATATAAAGGAGATAATGTCTGTAAGTGTCTATCTGCGATACATAAATAGATATGAAGGTAGAAATAGAAAAGAACAGAATGTTTATATTACATGATAATTGACACCACAGACTAAATTGTGATAAGAAGGAAAAATTTAATAAAAACCACACAATATCTATATTGCTATTATTATAACGTCCTGCTTTCATCCTATTTTACTGTGTCTAAGAAAAGATAATCCCACTCGTTAACGTTCGAGCCTATAAAAGAGTTATTATATATACTTAATAAAGTACGAGATAGGGATAATAAAATAAATTTATTTGTTAGCTTAATGTTGTTAAAGCTGTTAATCCTCCAATGTTGAAGTGATGTTTGCAATATGTGATTTCTTGGTAACCAAAGTCAAAATAAGTTTTATCGAGGTTAAGGAGAAATGTTTGTTGCTTTAGAAGAACGGAAAGGAAACCTTGGTAAAGACGATCCATTTCTACAGCGATATGTTTTGTCATGTTTTTGGAAAATAAAGTTGTCCATTTTGATGTACCTATACAATTTTTTTATACATTGAGACTTGTAAAAAAATGAGAATTCGAATACAGCTTCATGTTAATAGAAAAAAATAATAATTGTAATTTAAACTTTTGAATATATTTAAACATTTGGACAAATTTTTCAAAAAGTTCATATTTTATAAAAAAAAATTATTAACAATTTAATACATGTATAGTTCAGCTGTTTAATTAATTACACCTTTATTTCAGATAAGAGGAAGTATATATATTGATTTCATTACATTTCTGATCTTTTTACTGTTACAAGGTTTTAAACATTTTTTTAACACAATTGTACATTAAAAACTTTTTTATTTTGTCTTTTCCTTATCTGTTTGCCCTTTGGCAAAGGCATCCTCCAAATCTCCCCATTCTTTCCTGTTTCTAGTTTTCCTCGTTCACATGTTTAATGCTATGTTTAGGATTCCGTATGTCTGAATAAAAAAACCCTTAGTATAGGATCACTCGTGTGTCCGTCTGCCCGACCCATCCCCCCCCCCTTATCTCCGAAACTACTGAAACTAAAATTTTGAAAAAATACAGAAATTAGTTTTCCGCTTATAGATTATAGGAAAACCTATAAGAAGTCCATGATATTAAAATAACATGGTAAATCACTCAATATTGTCCGGATAGGCAAAATCGCAAGGAACCCTCTTCACGCAAGTTCAACTCGCACTTGTCCCGTTTTTTTTTTTTTAATCATTTGCCCATCTCATATGTTGCCTTCCCCTGCTCCTTTGGCCTCCTCTAGGGTACCATTGAGTTATTAGTTTGCTCCACTTGTTCCTCTTACTGCTTGTCGTGGCCATCTCCATTTTAGTTTCTTTATTTTTGACTTTATATCTTGCACCTTAGTTGAACTTCTTATTTCATCTTTCCTCAGCTGTTTAATTTGTATCAAATAAAAACTGTTCCTAAAAATTTAGTCTTAGTTTACCTAAGCTCTTTAAGCCTTAAGCTGTTTGTATCTTTAAGCTAATCGATGAAACGATAGAACCGATTTTGTAGGGACTTGTTTAGACAAAGGGTTATTCCATGGGGAGGTAGACAGATTATACTTTTGGGCCTACTGTGTTAATATTTAAAATCACATGAAAATCTTGCACACATAACTGAGGAACTACTTCGTTGCGTCACATATAAATTCATAACGTACTAAAGGTTTATTTGAATTAAAAAGTTTTTTTTTAGTTAATCGTGTGATATTTCAACATAAGCAGTCATTAAAATGTTAAATTTTATTTTAAGAAACATATAAAAAGAATAGACCTGTAAAAGTCGTAACAAATTCTTCCCTAGCAAAAATCGACGATGAGTTGCGACCGAAAGCGATAATAAAATGCTCGTAAATCATTTGAATGTTGCTTTCTTCGCAGATTTTCACGTAATAACGAGTCCAGTCCGGGGCAAGTCTGTAATTCATGTCCTCCATAATCGACGCTTTGTCCTCGTCTCACTTTACGCACTATTTGTAGTGAAATTAAGATTAATTAAAAATTGATATCAAATTACCGACCTAATAAGGTCCGTGGGTCGACACTGGTTCCTGGCTGCTTCTTACTGGTGCTACTGTAAAATTTTGAGTCAATCACATTGATGTACTAACGTAGTACATTTATATCGTTGGAGAAGCCTATGTCCAGCATTACACGTCCTACGATTGCCGCAAAAAATTTGGTTTCGACTAGATCCATAAAATATTTATGGGTTATATCCGTTTATTGTTTCGATATATTGATACTAACTATTTCACAGAACTTCGACTGTCTTAAAATTGATCACCGGTGGAAAGTTCAAAGCCGTTTAATACAAAAGTTTCATTCCTTCATTATTTTCTCTTGAAATATTTTCAAAAATTTTCTCTTAACCCAGCGTCCAGCTATATCGGATCAATATGACGTAATATTTTCAAATGCGGGTTAATAAATTGTAATAATAATAATAAAATAATAATTGTAATTTAAACTTTTGAATATATTTAAACATTTGGACAAATTTTTCAAAAAGTTCATATTTTATAAAAAAAAATAATAGTAATAGTAATAATAGATTTTACAACAAGTGCACAAAACGAACCATTTTTAAAAGGATAAAAATGGTTTTGTGGACGAGTTATAAACTCTGCTTTTCACTTCCATTGCGAGGAAATAAAACAGAAGTATAACATTACTTTAACATTGACATTGACAGCTTATGGCTTGGGCTGCAGGCCTATACAGCCTACTATTAGATTAATTGTGTAATAATAATTTTCTTAAATTAATTAAATAACCTACCGTACTTGAATTTAAATTTTAATATCTTTTATGTCTTAAAAAACACAAAAGGCAAATAAATTTAAGTAAATGTTATAAAATGACAAATTCTATCTATGAACTTCTTATTGTGTTTGGCTGTATGGCTCATTTTCTTTGCCTTAATATATATTTATGAGTAGATACGTTAATGCACTTGTGCACAAAATTCGATTTTGTGCAGCCTATATCCTGCACAAATAAGCACTTTCAGAGCATGAGAAGTGAAAAATAACAATCTCAGTTGGTATGGAGATCGGGCAATCAGTGTATGGTATTTTCGTTTTAACGATTGAAATTTGTACTATTATGTAAGAAGAACAGAAAATACTGGAAAAATATCACGTAACTTGCTAACGGGTAGACAATAGACATTTAGTATAAAAAGAGTGTAATTGTTCCAAAGTTTTTTAATTTTCGAATGTTATCCCCATTGACAAAATCTGAAATATTCACAGGAAATTACTGAAATTAAGAAATATTTTATTACCAAAACTAAGTTAAAATAAAAAATGGCCTAGTTTTGAACGATGTCCGCTTCAGCTTATCGAATCGATAGTTGATAAAAAAATAAGCGGCAAAAATTAGTTTCGGCAAAAATAGAAGGCCTATATTAAATTAACCCTATAATGAATTCATAAAATGTCTATTTGAATCTTTAATTTGTTTAGAGCCATTATTGCCCCTTTTGCCAACAGTTAAAAGTTATAGCTTCAAGTTTTAGTTTCTGGTTTTTGCGTTTAAATAATAAGTAGAATCGCTTCGGTCACTTTTGAAACCAAGTTTAAAAGCAGTTTCGATTAAAGAATAATGATTTTGTTTTTGAAACCAGTTTCCAACATCGAAACTCTGTTAAAAAATCTATTTAGAAATAATAAGAACGACAAAAATCTATTGTAATAATTAAAGCAAACGTCGTTGAGATTCCAACATTTTGAACTTAGTGAATAGTTACTGCCTTTTATCTAAAAAGAATGGCAAAATGGCGCTTATTTGTCGAACTACGACCTTATGCTATGTGCTGCAGCTAGAAACTGTTATGTACAAAATTTGCTCTATTATCAAAATAATAAATAAACCATGCAATTGTTAGTTTAAAAGACAAATAAGTTCACGTATAAGAAAAAATAAATAAAAGGGATTGCTACGGCCCCGGGCATGGAAAGGGAAAATTTCCATGCTTATATGAAAATCGATTCTTAAGGAGTAAATTCTAAAAAGGTTTTTTTTATGTTAAGATCGGCAGACAGGCTGACGGTCCACTTGATGGAAGGTGGCTACCGTCGCCTAAAACACAAGCAACGCCACAGCTGCTGCAAGTGCGCTGCCGACTGCAGTAGAATTAAGGATAAGGGATTAGGAGGGGATAGGAAAATGGGCTCTGGCATCCCTTACTTACTCACCGAAACACAACAGCTCACGTTCTGTAATTTCACGGTGGTGTTTTCTGTAAGGGGGTGGTTACTGCCGCCAGACGGGCTGCCCAAATGACTGCGAAACGCATTGTGCCCTGCCACTACTTAAACTTACTATTTTTTAAACAAACACTATTAGGTAACCAACAAACTTGCATATTGACGAGCGGATGTATTTTATCCATTAATCACACAATATGGGCTAGACTGAAGGAGATGACAGTCGGTTCGTCGACCTTTTAGATAGCGGAAATGTGTTGGGAAAGTGGAGCCTTCGACAGGCGCCAACAAGTCGATCGCTGCGGGCGTTATCTATAATCCAATGGGATACTATGTATACCCAAATGATGCGTCCTAGGAGAGCTCAAGAAATATTATTTACAAATGTATAAGGTGATGATTGATTGATATTTATTTTATTTTTTAAATATCATCAGATATTTCAAGCCGCTTCAATTTCAACGTTTGGAAAGAGATCAAGTTTTTCTGATAAAACTTTCGTCTAATAATACAATCTCTTCCCGTTTACATGGAACTGCCGTTTTGGTGTACAGACTTACTAAGACTTTGACTAAGACTACACAGTAGCTATTTCGCAAGTATATGCACCTAGAATGGGGCCTTTCATTAATTACGTAACGACGATTTTGGCCCCCTAACCCCACGTAAGAGCACATAAGATTTCTCGGACTCCCCCTCCTCCTGCTTACGTAAGATTTATCTGGTTTTAGAAAATGATCAACCGCACTAAAACTCGACAATTTGAAGTAAATTAAATATTTTTATTTTTTTCAAAGATAATGTAGGTTATATCGTGATATTATTTTATATTATGATTATTAGTTTATAGATTTAGATTACGATTTTCTAAATAAAAAAAATGTAAATAAAATTGTACATTAAAATAAAATATAGGTCTCATTGTTGTTTACTCCCACTAAACATTATATCACTCTATGTTAGAAATCGTAAATATTGACTTATGAAATACTACGTAAGAATGGCTTTTACCCCCCTCCCCCGAGATAAGGGCAGTAGAGATTTAAGAACCATCTTTTCCCCCCGAAGTTCCTTACGTAATTAATGAATGGCCCCAATGAAACTTGAATACAGCACACCTAATAAAGTTAATTTAATTATCTACTTACATTTACCTTTATTTTATTACATAGCTCTTGTTTTGTCCCTCTTCTCAAATTATATATATGTAGATATGCCTTTCAAAATATATATTAAGTTTTAAGTATTTTTTAATATAATTTCTCTTTTTATCTCGATATATAAATATAATAAAATATAAACATGTTATAGTCGCTAGAGTACTAGCAAGAAATTTAGGTCCATAACGTCCGTCCAGTATTTAAAACTTATATGACAAACTTTTTAATAAAAGCAAATTTAAAATTTTTGTGTTGATCTTTGTCGATCCCCTGAGAAGATTTCTCATTCTGATGAACCGAGGAGTTCACCAGGATCCCCTGGGGGATTCAGTTAGAGGATCCTAGTGGACCCTCCCTTGTTAATATGCAATCTTTAGTCATGTTTCCAATTTAATTTTTCTTTTATATCTTCTTCACTTATAAAATACAGCTATAATTGTAAAAAATAAGAATCAAAAACGATAAATAATTAAAAAAATATGCACACAAAAATCCTTTATTTTAAACATGAACATGTTTTTCATATCGCCTAATCCATTACGTCTACTGAAATGAAATAGCTTTGCATTAATAGACAGCCGAGAGTAACCGAGAGTATACATAATAAATACAAACTGAATATACGAAGCTGAATAACTTTCCAGTCGGATTATGTACACGCACGAAGCCGACTTTTATTTTCACTTATATGAGCCACATTTTCAGGGGTGTTAAATGTTTGTATTTACCTTCCAGTTTTAATAAATGTCGAGTAATATTCAGAGTAAATAATAGAATGGATTTACGAGTATTCATAATTCAAAATTTTCAACAATTTTATTCATAACTAGCTGAGCCCGCAAGTTCGCATGCGTGGTATTCGGAATAGCGCGTAACTTTTTTGTTTGTAAACCTACGATGTAAACCGATTGGAATGAAACAAACACGAAATGTTACGGGAACCTTGCTACAATATATCACCGAAAACCACATTCAAATCGGTTAAGCAGTTTCTGAGATTTTGACAGAGAAATAGACAAAATTCTAAAAATTATTTTTTTGACCTCAGTAACACCTTGATACTGACTCTAGAGGAGAATTACTGAAATCAAGAGGGTGATGAGATCTGGTCAAATCGATTCTCCATAATTCCTGTCCATGTCAAACTTAGATTACAGATACAAATTATGGACAAAAAAAAACATTATGACCTAAGTACACTCAATACATCCTAAGTAATGAGTGATTCCGATGTGTTTCCTTGACAGACTCTAATATATAAATACTTTTTAAAACATCCTACTTAAATATTCCTGAGTAATCTATATAAATAAAAAATAATCGCTAAATATGTTGCTAAGCACAAAACTCTAGAATAGCCGTACCAATTCGGCAAATTTTTTTTCTTTAATTATTTGTTGAAATACTATAAAGGTTCTTATGGAGTGAAAAATTTGAAAAATTGAACATCTTAAACGGGGCGATATTTAAATTTTCATAATATATCTTGTTATAAACTCTTAGATTGCTTGTAAATATGTAGGTAGTATTATTCTTTACTATTGAAGAATTTGAAAACCAAAATAATCTATGTAGCAAATTATATGCGAAAACTGTATATAAATATGTATTTTTGTGCTGTATTTTGAGTCGCATAATCTGTTGTTTCTAGGTATTATAAAAAAATAAAAAATATCTGATAAGCAAAATCTGATATTTTTAAATAAAGAACCTTTTCTAGTGTCTTCAAGTGTACCGTCTCCTATAAACAAAAGTCCTTCTTTGTAAGATAAGGATGGAAAATAAATTGGTGAAAATTGATTGGGTTCTATATGTTGTTCGATACTTGATTACCACATTTAATTTATATTTAATTAGGATAATAAAATTGACTCACAATTTTTATTCTAATCTAGAATCCCATTAATGAGAGAATTCGGGTAAAAAGATTTACTTTGAACCAAATTGAACCAACTGAACCAAGAAGCAAATTTCATACTTTTTTTTACTAAACCGTTAATACGTAAAGAAAAGTCGCAACAAGCACATCCCTTAAATTATTCCTGACGTGTAACAGAACCGAAGCTTGCCTCTATATTTTTCTAGACATTTTATCAGATATTTGAATATCATTAGTAAAGTATAGTCACGTACATTATAATCTCATTTAGTCGTATATCTATACTAATATTATAAAGAACTAAAGTTTTTATGTTTGTTTGTATGTAGGAGTAATCTTCGAAACTACTGATTTGATTTGAAAAATCTTTCACCAATAGTTAGAATAGAATTTCAGGATGGACATAGGCCATATATTTTCCCGTAAAATGAAAAGGCTTATTCGTGGTAACTTAATTTGCAAAGTAAGTCGACAAAAAACGGTCGGACGAAAAAGACGGTTCTTCCGAACACTTCTTTAATAGGGAGAGATATTTGATTGACTAGCTAACCCAACAACTTCGTACTCGGTATTCGGTATAGCGCGTAACTTTTTTGTTCGTAAACCGAATGCAATGAAATAAAAACTAAATGTTACGGGAAGCTTGCTACAACACATCAGTTAAAATCGCATTCAAAGGTTTTTCTGTGCACAGACAAAAGTACGAGTACAATTTTTTTTTAATGTTTAATGTACAGACACGGCTCAATTACGATATTATTATATGTATAGAAGAAGATATCCACGAAGACCATCATCGGGACCTTAAGGTATACTATAGATTCTATGAGTACCATTATTAAGTATACGCTGAAGCTCATCAAGCATGACTTTATGATATATGTCATAACTTTTATATTTAAGGTGGAGACAAACGCTAAATACTAAAAATATCCATTGTTTAATGAAGATGTTACAAGAAATAGACAAGACAATTGCTTTAAAAAAAAAATATATTATACTTAAACATGTGAAGAACCAATTGTATTAATTAGAATTTTCGTTAAAGTAGTAGAAACTCCACAAAAAAAGTTAGAACACAAGAAGAATTTGACTTTTATTGAAAATTCTCTCGAAAACGGCATATGAATCCTGTATCTGTTAATAAGTTAATTTCAGTTTAAAAAATTGTATTAATAATTTTTTTGCGTATTGTTCTAATAGCAAAAACAAAAAAACACCATTTCTAGACCTGTTGAATTGTCTCCGCCGCCAGCGAGTTCTATTGTAAATGTCATTTGCCTCAGTGACTTTTTTGTATTTAAAAAAAAAAAAAAAAATTGTCAGGGGATGTTTATTGGTCATATTATCAACAAAATTATGAGTCCTTATCAAGTTATCGTCACAAGTTAATCATCACGATAACAGCAAGTTTATCGTCACAAGTTTTTAATATACGTGATTTTTGCTTTTTACTCCATATAAGTACTTTGGACGTATGGTTGAAGAGAATTTAAAGCGCGACCGTGCCGTGAAACAGAGGCAGTGCAAAGTCAAGACGACTATGACTGCGAGGTAATCGATTTTTACTGATACCGAGAAACAATCTGAATTCCACGCGGACGAGTTTTAAATAATTTCCTGCCTGTCTGTATTGACTAGGCTTTTCTGATAAACCGATAAGACTAAAAGTAATGTAGTATTACTTTTAGTCTTATCGGTTATATGTTCTGTGATGAAATCAATATACAAAACAAACATTCCTCTCAATTCCTGAAAGGCAAACAGAATGTTTCACGACTTACGTTCGTTCTATTTGTCGTATCGGAGCGCTAAAATGCTGCACGCTAACCAAACAATCTGTAGTTGACTGGCAGAAGATGAAGACATAAAATTGAATCTATTGTTTACCGAAGGCGATTCACGCACACTTTCTTCTCATTGTGTTTGTTTGCCAACAAATCGATCAGGAAAGGAAAACACTTTGTAAATAACTTTTGATGTTAACAAAGTTTTATTTATTCCGAAGACGTACTCGTATTATTCGGCACAATTGATTTTATACAAGAGAAACATACTGTTTTCGACAAGTGCCTATAAAGCAGTTGAAAACAATGCTTTTTATAATTTCAGACTTTAATATTCGTCGAGCAGGTAACAAAATCTTATGACGAGCCCGTTGGATGAGGTGATTAGGGTGCTTGCCTTAATGCTCTGCTCTAGGGTTCCCGGGTTCGATTCCAGGCACGGTCAACTTTGAAAAATGAACTATTCAAATTGGCTCTGATCTGGATCTGGAAAGTAGTGGCAGGGCACACTGCGGTTCGCAGTCATTTGGGCAGGCCAACTGGCGGTAGGAACCACCCCCTTAGAGAACACCACCGTGATATAACATCACTAGTGCTTTTGTATTTCGGTGAGTGATTAAGGGATACCAGAGCCCATTTCCCTATCCCCTCCTAATCCCATGTCCTTAAACTACTGTAGTCGGCAGCGTAATTGCAGCAGCTTTGGCGTTGCTTGTGTTATAGGCGACTGTAAAATTTTATGATTATCATCCTACTAATTCTACTTATCTATACTAATATTATTGTTAAGTGTGGGGTGAGTCAAATTGCCGTGTAAGGGCGAAAATCAACTATTTATTGCCACAAACCAAGATGACTTCCAATAGGGCTAAACTTCTTCTTTAAATCCGTTAAACTTGCCAAAAGTCGTCCGTAATTCCGTAATGAGTCGCAGGTATAGTTCCGTAGTATCGCTTTCGAATCGCAGAGTCGAACTGTCTCGCTAGCTCGCCACTTCGCCTATTTATACCCGCTGCCAATCGTCTAGATCTTTCTCGAATTTAGTACAAACAAACAACAAACACTTAGAAGTAAACAACTTTTGTAAACACGTATTGTAAACAAGTCATTGAAAATTCGGTAACGCTATTTCTGTTGAACGTGAACTCTACGTTGTGTGCATAAAGATCAATTTCCTTTGACAATAACTTTCCAGAAATTGTAGACAGGCGAAGTCGCTTTTCTAGAACGTTCCATAGTGAGTCATAACTAGAACGTTCCCTGGTGAGTCATAACATTATAAAGCTGAAGAGTTTGTTTGTTTGAAATCGCTAATATCAGGAACTACTGGTTCGAATTGAAAAATTCTTATTGTTTTGAATAGTTCATGTATCGAGGAAGGCTATAGGCTATATAACATCACGCTACGATAAATAGTATTATATATAAGCAGTGTCCAGTACCGCGCGCCCCACGCGCACGCCGGCCGCCGCTGTATGTGCCGCAGCGAAGCGTGACCGAGTTCAGCTAGTAATGAATAAACTCAAAAACTAGAGGACCTATTTTAAAAATTCTTTCACCTATAGAAAGCTACATTATCAGCGAGTAACATAGCATATTATAAAGATACGCAGACGAAGTCGTGCGCAACAGCTAGTACTTCTTATAAACTCGAAAGTAAACGCGTTCATATATAATAGTTTACAGTTTATAATCAGAATACGAATTCACAGGCTAGAATTTACAGGTAATAGAGAAATATCTGGAATTCCACAGACGTAGACGTACGTAGCTTTTATAGATTATAAAAAAGCTTTTCATTCATGAAAGCATCTGGGAAGCTTTGGATTCACTAAATATGAAGAATATTTACGGCAACAGCACAAGCATCATCAAGTTACATAGAGTCGGCGCAGCAATCAACATTACTTGTAGGAGAGGGTCAGACAAGGTGACCCAATTTCTCCAAAATTGTTTACAGCCGTTCTAAAGCTTGTAATGAAATACCATGGTCTACCATGGGACAAACAAGGCATTAACATCAATGGAAAAAGTCATGTTAGATTCGCTGTCGACATCATCCTGTTCTCATAATGCTCACAAAAACTAAACATAATGATAAATGACTCACACCAAGCTAGTTCAAAATTCGAGCTAAAAATGAACCAAATTATATCTTTCAATAAAGACAGAAAACTCAGAAGAGGTGGAATGGAGAGTCTCAATCACCTGGAAGAAATATTGGGCTCATAAGTCGCATTTGCCGTTGTCCACTAAGAAAATACGGTTTAACTACCACGTCTAACCTACGGGTGTCAAACTTGAACGTTTGACGCCAAAACTAGAAATAAAGTCCTCAAAGAAGAATGGATAGAAGCAGCGTGGGTTTAAGACAAGATAGGTTGAGGAATACGAACGGTTTCCGCGGGGAAACCAAAGTTACAGACGCCTTAACTTTCTCACTACGAAGGAAATGGATGAGGGCAGGTCATGTGGCTAGATTCAAAGACAACAGATAGTCTCAGAGATCGGTAGAATGGTCCGGTCCGCGAGGAAGAAGAGCGAGAAAAAATAATTGCGAAATTATAATCGGCTAAGATTTCATCTTTTATCTATTTTCAATTATCCTTGCCCATCCCTGCTTCCCTGTCTGCTTTTCTATTCCTTACCTACCCCTTATCAAGGTCGGCAAAGTACTAGCAACCCTATGTGAACAGAATGGGCGATTGATAGAATTACACTTAAAAAATGGCCTATTTCTTCTAACTTGCTTTTTCTACATGAAAAAAAAGACCAAAACATTGTGGCAGTGAGAAGTTCAAGTTACGAACTCTAAGCAATATGTAAAATTGTAAATTGAAAAAATGTGGAAACAAAATCGTATACTACTAATTCTTTTCTCCGCCATCTTACAACTTAAGTCAAAAAGGAAAAAAGAAAAATAATATCAGGAATTGACTACCAATAAATTTTATGTGTAAAGAAAAACACTCAGTCGAGTTTATACAAAATAATTAATGCCTTCAAATGCTTAGTATTTTACGATGATGAAATTTGACAGATTATTGTGATACATAAATTTAATGATTAAATACGACGCATATTTATGAGAGCAGCTAAAACGTTTTTTTATGGCAATTTGACACTTTCTGAATTATTGACACTTATTTACTTATTGCTTATAAAATCGTTTGTCCAGATTGACTAACAATGCATAGGTTGGAACATAGGTTTATTTTATAATGGAAGCATCCGCTTAGAAAGGATTTTTAAAGACTTCAACTCTGTATAAAAACGGGGGCTGGTCGCTTGTCTATCTGATTCTACACTAACTTCTTCCAAACCAACCAACGTATTTTTCACTAATACAAATGCGGTAATGACAATATCAGAGATTCGCACCAAAGAGAATGTAATATGTAATCACTACGTTTTTAATTGGCACAACTGCGAATGTCAAAGTCAAACAATGCGGATATAGTCTGTAGCCCATGTTTGTTAGGTAAGACGCCGGAACTCATCCAAACTGAAAGTTTTTAAAGTTGTAAGTTTGAAAGTTTTTAGATACTCAAAAACTAAATAAGGTAGGAAACTGTTTGTATTCTTATTGTTTTTAGGGTTCCGTACGTCCGAATAAAAAAACGGAACCCTTATAGGATGACTCATGTGTCCGTGTGTCTGACCATTCCCCCCCCTCATTTCTTCGAAAATACTAAACCTAAAATTTTGAAAAAAATTTACAGGAGTTAGTTTTCTACTTATAGATTATAGGAAAACCTATAAGAAGTCCATGATATTAAAATAACATAGTAAATCACTCAATATTATGCGGAAAGGTAATATCATACAGAACCCTCTTCACGGGGGTTCAACTCGCGCTTGTCCTTTTTTTTTTTCGAAGTAGTTCCATTCCTTTGTAAGCACCGTCGCATGCGATGGAAACACTGACTAAAGCTCCTCTTTAGGGTTCTTTTTCACGGCGCTTTCGAACGCTTTCACTGCATGTTCAGGGCTCATAAAGCGAATTCCCCTAAGTTTATATTTTATTTTTGGGAATAAATTGAAATCACATGGTACCAAGTCGGGACTATAAGGAGGATGACTCACTAATTCCGCACCTTCCATAGTCAAATATTCGATTGTTCGTCTGGCGGAGGGGGCTGGAGCATTGACGTGGTGAAGGAGGACTCTAAGGATCCTACTTCTTGGGCGCTTCTATCGAACATTTTCCAAGACAACTTGCAGTAACGGTCCTTTGATTTACTAACGCAAGGGTTGCAAAATGTCCCGTCCGTCCAAAGAATGAGGCAATCATCTTTTTCCCTTCACTTCTTCCCTTCTCCACTTTTGCTGGTAAATCCTCGAAAGGAAACGTCCTTCGTAGCAGATTGCCTTTTGGTAACAATATATCCAGGTTTTATCTCCAGGTTTATCTCAAATACAGCATTCGACTCACCTCCGTTTTTTATTTCCTGTCATATTATGAGGTATCCATCTAGTGCAAAGCTTCCTCACACCTAGATGCTCGTATAATACCTGAACTTGACCGAATCTGTTGGTGTGTCACCAGCACAGCACTTAATTTTCATTTGTCGCCATAGATGAAAGCCATAGTCCTTTAAGAAAATCATCAGCGAAATTGCTGCGACCACGTTTAAACTCACTGAACCAGTTATAAACAGTGGCACCGGATGGGGTTTCGTCATAAAATACCAATCGAAGTTCGATTGTTGAGACCGCAACGAAAGTCATAATAAATCATAGAGGGAAAATTTGCTCACGTCAAATTCATATTTTCGCACTACACACACTTTTTAAATGAACGCAAATTTGTAAAAACAAATGTCAACTGAATTAAATTACATCGATAACTTTCTAAAGAGGTCTTAAATCGAAATTTATATTTATTTTTCATTTCTGTCTTTATTCTCTGACCAGTTCTAAAAACTTTCAGTAAGGCCTATGCATTTGTATTTGCCTATTTTTTAGTGTTTTTTGTTATATTATTTTTGTATAACTACACAATTTACAGAAAAAAATTACATCCGTGCAAAGCCGAGGGCGATTCGCTAGTTAATAATATTTGACATTAACAACGGCATTCACAATGGCTTATATAAGTTCATTACGCGGCATTGAACCATGAGTAGTAGATTACTCACACTAGAGTAACCGTGCCATCTGCCTGTATTTTGTTTACTCAATGACTGTTGACCCATCTTCGCCCACGTACAAACGTCATACGACTGTAAATACGAAACATCTTCACGATACAATTGCTGACCTAGTAGAAAGCAGACACATTGATATTGAGGCGCCATTTCCTTTGAACGAAATTGTGTCAAAACTGAATAAACTGCTAAAATCAGGATATGCTTTATATGTATACACTTTAATAACAAAATCATATTGAAACCTTACTCTTAAATAAACTTAAAACAGCCGAGAAAAGTACTCATTTAAATTTTTGAGTGATGGATCTGCTTGGGATTGACGGCTTTAGTGGCTGTACGGAAGCAAATTATATGTGAAAACGTTCCCTATTTATCGCCACTTTCTATTCCATTGACGAGCTCCTTGGTCGGGTGGCTGCTTAATGCTTGCAACGCTTTGTGTTAAGCAACGCTTGCTTTAAACTTTTCATAATTGGCTCTGGTCTGGTTCTGACAAGTAGAGGCAGGGGACTAACAGACTTTTGCCCGCAACATCGTGCATTTCTTTATTAAAACATTTACTCAATCTTTATTTCTCATATATTTTTGTCAGGTGTTGAATTTTTTATTTAAATTTTTAGATTTTTTTTTTAATGTTAAGGTTAGGGTGCTTGCCTTAACGCTCTGTTCTAGGGTTCCCGGCTTCGATTCCCGGCAGTGTCAACTTTGAAAAATCAACTTTTCAAATTTGGCTCTGGTCTGGATTTGGAAAGTAGTGGCAGGGCACACTGCGTTTTCGTAGTCATTTGGGCAGCCCGTCTGGCGGCAGTAACCACCCCTTACAGAAGACCACCGTGAAATAACAGCATGTGTGCTATTGTGTTTCGGTGAGTGAGTAAGGGATGCCAGAGCCCATTTCCCTATCCACTCCTAATCCCTTATCCTTAATCCTACTGCAGTCGGCAGCGCACTTGCAGCAGCTTTGACGTTGTTGTGTTATACGGCGACGGTAGCCACCTACCATCAAGTGGACCGTCTGCCTGTCTGCCGACCTTAACATAAAAAAAAAGTTATGAAACCGTAAAAACAAACAAACTCACATTCGAATTTATAAAATTAGATCGGATTTTTTAACTATTTCTTACATCAATAACAAAAAATCACACTGACTTACAGCACGAGTGCCCTTTTGTTTTGGTATAGCATATTTAGCACATTTTTCTATCGTCACCCTTGCCTCTTCAGTGAATTTGCATCAATCATGATATCGCTCGTATTTATATAGGTAACAGAAGTCACTCACGTTTAACCAATTCTCCGATGATTATCAAGTAGATCGCCTCCGGCCTGTCTGCCGCCCAATTTCATAAAAAAGTCAAAAGCCAGGAGTGTAATGTCAGTGTCATACTTTTTTAAAACCTAATAAAGTAACCATTGAACAGAAAACAATTATTCGTTAACGCGGATTGCTCGACCCGAAACACAGAAAATGGGTCGGCGCGGCGGACAGTGCGTAATAAGAATGTTGTGACGAAACGAAACAGCTGTAATGTTTTTTTCGCAGGCTCTAGTTCACACCCCCGCGGCCAACGGCCCTCTTACTCGTCTAATTGGACAATTCGGCTAAATACAATTGCTCCATTTTGCTTTCATTCCAATTACACGCCCTTTTCCCATAATATATCTCTTTTAAATAAGTTTCTCATGTATTTTTGTGGTTATGTAACTAAGAAAATATTTATGGAAGCATCGCAGGGTAAAATCAATTTATATTTATATGAATGTGCTGAAATTTAAGGATTCTATCAAATTATCAATATATTACACTCCTGGGATCCTTTGCATGAACAGGTGGTCGGCAACACCAACTCGCTGCAGAATTTATACAATTACAGTCTGTGTGTTATTATGATGTATAAACAATATTACTATGAAATTTCATCAAAATATATTCAGTAGTTTTGCGTGAAAGTGTAACAAATATCCGTTACATCTATCCTCACAAACAAGTAAAATTTATGTTAGTAGTAAAATTCGAAGAATGGCAATAAATAATCTAACTAATTTTCTGTGCAGTGAATTTTTGGTTATGAAATTTTAAAACAAAATTAATCGAAATTGCTTTAATACATTTTGTGGCTGTCTAACGTTATTTGCTGGTAAAATAGAAAATGACAAAATAAGATAAATAAATAAGTTACAATTGCAAAATTCTTATTTTTCTAGTAACTAATTAAGTTTTATTAATTAAATAAAATAAATGTAATAAAATAAAATAAATAAATAAAATAAAATAAATAAATGAATGAATGTGTTCTATTATAAAAAAATTTTAAGTCATAATAGCAACTTTCTTATAATCATTCTGTCAAAGTTTTTGTAAATATACGATCCGACAATTCCTTTATATTATTGTGAAGTTTATTTTATGTTTTACAGTAAAAAATATCTAATTATTGAAATTTAAAAATAAAACTATTTATTCCTTGAAAGTGTGACAACTTTTCAATGAATATAAAAATTGTGCAATGAATATAAAAATATTCAATGAATATTCTTTCAATGAATATAAAAATGTATTTCCTAAACAACAGCAGTTTTATTTTTCATTAATAGGGAATAAGCACGTTTTTTTTATATTTTCATACGATAAGTTATATTGTTATATAACCATGAAAAAAGATTCAGCGCCAAAAAACTGAAATTTAGTAACAATCAAATGTTAAAAATCACCAACATCTAAACGCCTGTTGACATTTCATAGACTGACGTCACATTCGAACTGACCGTTTCAAGTATTTTGAATTTCCCACAATTTCTTTTTTTGCATTTTTTAATAATTATTTTCTTAACGAAAAAGAAATAATATAAAAAATATTTAGATAGACATAATTCTAAAGCATAAATGTTGATAAAAAAAATATTTAATCATTTTTTGAATTAGACGCATATTCCCTATTGGTCAATGGCAAAATAAATTCTAATATTTCTAATTTATTTATTGTAAAAGTCGGTAGACAGACTAACGGTTCTAAATAGACTAGTATTAGTATATATTCTGTGCTGTTAGCTTGATAGATATCTATCGCATTACTAATGTAAGGATAAGAAGAAAGAGGGGCTGGATGAATGGGATCTGAAATCACTTACTCGCTTTTCAGAATTGCATGGCGTTTTTTTTTGTAAGGAGTGGTTACTGCCACAAATCAGGCTGATTAATTTATGACTACGGAATAAATACCACTGCTACAAATGTTGCAACTACTACAAATCCATACTAATATTTAAATGTGAAAGTAACTCTGTTACATTTTCACGAATAAACCGCTGTGTGCTTTTCATCCAGAAAAAAGTACTGTTCCCGAGGGATCATCTAACGCCTGGCAAAGCTATAACTGCAATAAAGAGCAAGAACATTGCTCATATATTTAGTCGGGCATTATTATTTTATTTTTCAAAGCCGCGAAGCTGCGGGCACCTAACCGGTGCTTTTATATAAATTGCCGTGCATTTTTTAAAAATCTAAAAAATGGCTTTTTTTTCTCTCTCAATATTGAGTTAGTTTAGAAAAAACAAAATTGAAAAAAATCCAGTCGAAATTTGGAAGAATCACAATTGGTAATTTTATTTGAAGATTTTCACTTCGGATTCTTTAATAATATATATCGTTTGTGGCGGACCTATCGTTTGGAACCTGCGCCACGCAGAACTGTTTTCACCAGTTGGGTGAGATTGTCATTAATATTTAATCAGCGAGGCTTGAGGACTTAGTTTGAGGATTTCAATAAAGTAAAGTTCTCAAAGTAAGTATCTACGAAAAATTTTAATGACAGGTGAAAAGATTTTTTTTAATTTTTTATGTTAAGATCGGCAGACAGGCTGACGGTCCACTTGATGGTAGGTGACTACCGTCGCCTATAACACAAACAACGCCCCAGCTGCTGCAAGTGCGCTACAGACTACAGTAGGATTAGGATAACGGTTTGGATATGAACATGGCTCTTACATCCCTTACTCACTCACCGAAACACAACAGCACACGTGCTGTTATTTCACGGTGCTCTTTTGTAAGGGGGTGGTTACTGCCGCCAGACGGGCTGCCCAAATGACTGCGAAACGTAGTGTGCCTTGCCACTACTTAAAAAAAGGGTCATAAATTGTCGTAATTTATCATGAACTACCCACTTAACACATTGTTAACATTTAGTTATATAGTAAACAAAATTATGCCCTATAGCTGGTTGGGCGGTTAATTGTATCTCTGATTATATAAAAATAATTCTTCTTTTCTCTCTATATTCTAATGCGTTAGAAACCTGGCAGAATCGTTGCATATTGTATAAATAAATATGAAATTTGAATTGTCAACGGCAAAGAAATAGTTAATATCTTTAGTCGTCCCTTAGGAAAATTTTATTTCATTGTAGTACAATATTTGACATTCAATAAATATTTCTTTCTTACTTTCTTTCATGAAAATTTATTGCCGAAATGCGTTGACAAATAAAATGATAGAATTCCTGAATTTCAAATTGTCAACATAAAACATATTTTACGATACAAAAGAAACGTGAGTTATGTTTCTTTATTCCAGTATATTTTCCTCGTTTAGTACATTAAATGTAAAATAGAAGACGACATAACAGATGCGACAAAACAATAAAGAACCGCTCTTAAATATTAAACAAAGCATTACATTTTCTGGCGACATTGATTTATTGTTTGAAAATTGATCTATAAAGAGATGAAGAAAAAATGAAGTTTCAAGTATTAGTTTAATAAAGAGGACCGTCTGCAGACTTTTAGATAAAAAATGTATATAATATATAGTGATTGTGGTCGTACTATGAAGTTAATAATTACATATTTCTAGCTTCTGATCGCGTGTTTGATGAATTTGCTTGTTTTTATGTTGTGTTAGACATATTTGCTTATTTAGGCATCAAACGTCCTTTATTTGCTCATGTTATGTCAGACGTTGATTTTTTGTAATTTATTTTTAGATGGTCCCTCAACACAGTACTTTTTTCTGAACAAAAGGTCCTCCAACGCACTCTGTAACCCTAAGAACATATGTGCGACCATGTGCGAACTAGAACCACACCCATCTCGAAGGGTGTCTTAGTGCGGTAATTAAGGGTAGTTGGTCCGAGGCGGTAAAAGTCCCACATAACCATGCGCAATTGCATTACATGCGGCATTTGTTCATGGGGTATCTTTTGAAGATTTTACTTCTTGTAAAAGTATGCAAAATGCAAAAAATTGGTTTGCGGTACTTTCGGAGATTTGCAGCTTTGAACTAGCGAACATTTTTATATATACCCTTATATTGACGTATACAAAACCAACAAATCGAATTGTAGACAAGCCGTCACCGGGACCATACAGACATAATAATATAAAGAATAAACCTCAATACACACTGTGCATTAAACGGTCCGGGAAAGTGGGAAACGAATGTTTTCCGGGTGTTTCATACAGAATACCGTTACGGGAAAGCGACGCGGTAGCAGGAAAGCGCGCGGTATTTCCTACAAATTGGCCCGTAAGCCGTTCCCATCCAGCCCCAGCCCCAGCATTCCTTCGGTCAAGGATAATTTTGCTTTACTGTCATTTAGCAGCATAATTAGCTCTGCCAGGTCGCCCGGAACGGATATGATCAAATGTTATCCAGATGAAATTATGCTCGATAGGAGTGTTATAGCAAAATTAGACCACCAGAGGTAGCGGGGCGATTTCACCCGCTACCGCTGGCGTACATACAAACACGTACATTACAAAATTTCCCGCCCCCGGAACGCTCCCGGTGTGTGTTGCCCTTAAAAACGCGAAACTCTATGTTTCAATACTCTGAATTTATTTCTTTCCTTTATTGGACAATAAAGTCTTCATTCCATATACAAGAATAATATTTGCAATTTATTAATATGTAAAATATTTGCTATGAATAATATATATCTCAATATTTCCCAATACAAACACAATACTACAATGCTCGTTAGATATATTATGTATAATAAGACAAACGTTCACTGGCGTACGGTTGTCATAATATTTTATTATTCTATTCGATAATATTTACATTATAGTCTTTACGTGACGCGAGGCGGCGAAATGAAGCTTCGCAAGCAGTTTCCTTTTCGATTTCTTTTTTTATTTACTCTTTATACTTATATAAAAGAATGACGCTTCGATTTGCAAGTTCGTATCTATGCTAAATGTTAGGCCTCATATTGATAACCAAATATTAGACAAAATGGCGCATTTAATAAAACATTAACTATTATGAACCTTAATTCATTTTACATCAATTTAGTTCATCAAATCAGTTACCTTTTCATTCTACGACTGCAATCCTACGACTGACATGTTTTTTTTTTAGGAATAAATATTTTGATCAGCAAAATGTCTATTTGGTCAGCAACTTTTATTGGCTGACCTAGTACTTGCTGCCAAATAGGTGATAAATCATTTATTTGTTAGGTTAGGTTAGTTTTTTTTCTGATAGGTTAAATAACAGCATTTTTTTTACATAGATTTTCAACTGTATAAATCGGGCAAGACGAAAGAATCCGTAATGTGACATTTAGAACCAAGTGGTACAAAATCGCTCAGTCCATCGCCAACTTTACAAGGCTATTAGCTACTCCATGGTCATCCTGATTACGGTGATCAGAATCAATATTTTGGTAGGAAAAATTTCCCAATACCCCCTATGTAGTATGTATATGTCTTTTTGCATAGCATGTATATACATGCTATGCAAAAAGACATATACAGGACTTAGCTGAGACCAACTAGGATTATAAAAATTATATGTGGGAGGTATATAAACTTAGACTAGTCAAGAGTTATATTATATTGTTATATAAAGTTTCATTTTAAAACTCCGAACAGACATACCGTCTGTTAATGTAAGAAATATTTTTGTTGTAAAGTAATAATGCGCTCTTAAAGTGCTTCAGGGGCATTTCAAAGGGAATAATTAAATTGAAATGTACATATACCTTTAAAGAAAATGTACATAATGGCCCATTTACACTGTACATGTAACATTTCCATCTTGATATGTTTACCGACATTGATTACATCGTGTATAGGAACTAAATAACATAAGTGTATTCAGTTCCCATCAATCCAAGGGCCGACCACCTATTTGCTGGATCAGTGACTGGATTAGATGATGGACCGATCAAGAGATTGGTGGGCAGTGGATGGTTGCTGGGATGGAGGACCGTATTTAACAGTCCTATGTCCAAGAGTGGACGCTATTCTAGTACCTGTAGTCTGGCTATGTATATATAGTACACTGTACACATGTTGTAACAGAGAATTTTCAATAAACTTATAGTTTTTGTGAATGCGTATTTCTTTTTAATTTTTTTTTTTCAATATGTCAATTCTTCAAACAACTTCTTAATTCATTCAAATCAGTACTTAGTTTCAGAGTCATTGTGACTACGTTATTTTTTGCACTAATAATTAAAAAAATTAAAACGGTAACCTCGCTTAAAGTGTAATTTGGGGTGTCTTTCACATTTTTATTTATCGAGTAAAGTTTGGAAAAACTAATTAAAAAAAATACTAGTATGTATTTATTAAAAACTTTTAAATAAGTAAATAAGGTGTAACACTATACATACGTAGTATTGTTAGCTCGTGTTGTGGAAATGCAGCATAAGTTACATTTGAAGGCTCCTGTAATGTTACGACGGGAAATGTTCTTAATTAATCATGAAGGTAATTTATAATTAAAACGGAAATTAACAAACCGTGAACAAACCCTGCGTTAAATGATTTAAAAGCGTGTTCAGAACAATTCCTTTTGATAAGTGGGATTATTTACGGTTGATGCATGTTTTAAAAAATATGTTTTAAACAAAGAGATATTCCATACTTTATAATACACATAACTCAATATGGTTAATTTTATTTTAACACTCTTTTCGGTTAATCTTGTTTAGATAAAATATCCTTTTAAAACATCAGCATTTTACTGGTTTTTTTTTTATTATTATTTTGAGTTTACTTCTTAAGAATCGATTTTCATATAAGGCTCCCGGTATGGAAATTTTATGACGAGTAAAATTGAGTTGTAGACAAATACAAGCGTTTAGTAAAAAGCGTTACGTTATCTGTCACTTTGACATTTGTGCTACAGCTGACGCATGTATTTATGTACCTTAATTCTATTCACCGGGCTTATAAAAGGAAACGTCGAAGTCTTGTATGAAATGTGTAGTTAGCGTCTAGGAACGAAACGATAGCGCAATATAACCTGCCGGCGCAGCGACATCTGTCGTCGAAAAAATGAACTATTTGAATTTATAAAACGTAGTGATATCTGTGTATACCGAACGTAACTAACATAACTTTTGTTGGAACACGTGACATCTATATTCTGCATATACAGATGTCACGTGTTATAAAATGTTAATGTTTTAACCTCTTTTGGTGATTTATTAAAAAGTTTCATGGCCATAAAATAACAATTGTCGCATTAATGGTTTATTGGTTTTATTGCTTTAATCAAATTATTTTATTGAAGTACTGCGGACCCTGGTTTTATAAAGGGTAAAATATAAAGGTTAAGATGGCGGAATATTTTCTGGTTACTATATACGTTTATTCGCACGTTTAGTTATTTAAAAAATCTAGTAACATGGCACTCTGCGATCAGAAGTCTCAAACTGCTCAATTCGTCTCGCAAATGTACAGAATACATCGTGTGTTCTTTAGTGATTTGGTGTCTGAAAGAGAACACTAGGATCAATTCTCAGTGCCCCTATTCCATTACACTTTTATAATAGCCATGTCTCCTTTTCTCCCAATCTTTCATTTAAAGAGTACATATAAGTGCACTTACAAACAACTGATGTATAGCTGGCCCAATAAAGTTTGTGGATTCCCCAAAACTTTTAAGTTATAGCCATTCTGTTCAACATGTATATTTAGATAAAGTTTTCCTCTCACTTTACCTCTATAAATAAATCTCCGATCGGAAAAGGATTTGACATTAAACGTGGTATGAAAGGTTCAGCGTAGGCGATGATTTGGAGGGCCGCGTGGTACGGTCGAAACATCCATCAATGTCAGAAGCTCCAGGGGCTCTACAATGCGTTACAAAGTACCCTTTAGTTTTCGTTACTGCCCGCCTCCGTTATTAGGCATTGCTACAACATTGTGCACATAATTGTTAATAGCTGGTCCCGCGACTTCGTTCGCGTTGAAAATTGAAAAAATATATGAAAAAAATATATGTAAAACGCCTGCGTCTGCATCAAGCGAGTCCCGTTGCGTTGGTGCGAGACGGCTTGAGCTTATTTTCTCGCGCTTAGTTTTTAATTTACGATAACTCCTAAAATATTCATTTAAATTGTATGGTTTAGAGGGGTACTATATAGTGTATGAACTGCTTAAGGTAACTAACGCATTTAATTTGTACCACATTAAATGTGATCTTTCTTTTACAAGTATAGTATCTTAAATCTTAAGCTATCTTTAAAAGGTATGCCATCTCGGACTTTTTTCTAGACCAATAAAAAAGTAACAATCCGACCATACAATTTTGCAACGTCTTGATTTTTTCTGACATTTTCAGCAATCATCGTCATGTTTCAACCAATTTACACAAGACCTTAACGAATTACACGCCTGAACCTTGAAATTACTCTGTTGATAGATGAAAATCACATGAAAATCTGTTCAGTAGTTTTTGAGATTATTGCGATAATCAGACATCAGATGCGGTGGGGAACTTAGTTTTATAATATGTATAAGTTTTGTATTATGTATTGTAAGCATAAGCAGATTGCCCCCATAATTCTTTCAAAATCCACAGCTCATAAATTTTCAAGTTACAGATTTAAAAAAATAAAGTAGTTAATTCAGTATATTTTTAACCCTGATTTCCGGGATAGTTTTCAGAGATAAAGGTGCATTAATGAAACAAATAGTTGACCCAGAATAAGAAGAACAACGACAACGGATTTACGACTTTCTTTTCCACAGCATTAGGTACACAATAAATCTATGTTAAATATACTATGCGTGAACCATGAATGAAACCGCGGGTGATCGCCAAAAATAGCTTATAGTTAAAAATAGACAATGAGGTTACTATTTTTGGCTTAAATCACCTTTCACAGTACGTTTCGCAGTCATATACTAAATAATTAACATTTATGAGGCCAGTAACCAACCTGTTGCCTACAATTGTCCCTGTCCTTATAATTGACCTCTATTTTATTAACCCCCAATTCCCGACGCAAAATCGTTTATAAGTTTAACGTGTGTGTCTGTTTATGTGTCTATCTGAGTCATCGTAGCTCCCAAACGGATTGACTGATTTTGATCCTTTTTTTTTGTTTGACATCTGACATGATCGAAATAATTCTTAGCTATAGTTTATGAAGATCTGTTCAGGTGTTTGAAGATCATCAGCCCATTTGCTAGTTGAAGAAGGATTTCATAAATTTCTACAGGTTCAATTGATATGAAATTTGGTATATACTGTTACTTCAGTGGATTTCCATGTCATGGTAACCTTGATCTGATGCTGCAGCATCAAGTAATCTCGGGACACCAAACTCCTCAGCAACTTACAGCAGATATAACGTTTTTGGGCTTATGCACTTAGACAATCTTTATGCACTTGCGCCCTCCTTGTGTTGCTTTTATTTATAGGCTGTCTAAAATATATTTACTTTTAAATAATAATGACTATTTATAGGGAGACCCGGAAGTAGACAGACTACTTTTTTATAGATAACTAGGGAATGTACGAGTATGTGTGAACAAAATTCTAACAGTTATATTATAGACTAGCGACACATACATACACCTCTTCCTCGCATTCTTTCTTTGTTTCTCTTTTCATTAGCGAAAACCATATCAAAATTCGTTAGGTGGTTTCGAAGTCAGCGAAGTAGTAGTGGTAGGGCACACTGCGTTTCGCAGTCATTTGGGCAGCCCGCCTGGCGGCAGTGACCACCCCCTTACAGAAGACCACCGTGAAATAACAGCATATACGTGCTGTTGTGTTTCGGTGAGTGAGTAAGGGATGCCAGAGCCCATCTCCTTATCCCCTCCTAATCCCTTATCCTTAATCCTACTGTAGTCGGCAGCGCACTTGCAGCACCTGTAGCGTTGCTTGTGTTATAGGCGACGGTAGCCACCTACCATCAAGTGGACCGTCAGCCTGTCTGTCGACATAACATAAAAAAAAAAAGTAACAGACTTTATTTTATAATATGTATAGATAGTAAATAAGTAGTTCCGTTAAGTGGACGACACGATACACAAGACACCAGTGCTGTCCAAAGTGTTATTTCACGTGTTTAATGTAAAATCAGCACAAGTGCGAGTTGAACTCCCGTGAAGAGGGTTTCGTACGATGTTGAGTGATTTACCATGTTATTTTAATATCATGGACATCTTATAGGTTTTCCTATAATCTATAAGTAGAAAACTAATTTCTGTATTTTTTTTTTAATTTTAGGTTCAGTAGTTTCGGAGATAGGGGGGGGGATGGTAGGACAGACGGACACACGAGTGATCCTATAAGGTTTCCGTTTTTTTATTCGGACGTACGGAACCCTAAAAACGTAAAAAATTACAGGTAGGCTCACAGTCTACTTGATGGAAGGTTGCTAACATCGCCTATTAACACAAGCAAGAAGTAGATGATAGAGGGTGAGTAGCCCATGTTACTCGCTGATAATGTAGATTTCTATAGGTGAAATAAGTTTTAAAATCGGTCCCGTGGTTTTGAGTTTATTTGTGGAAAACGGCAATTTTGAATGGAGGGGTGGAAAGGGGTGAGATGGGGGAGGGTGAGTAACCTATGTTACTAGCTGATAATGTAGCATACTATAGGTGAAAACTTTGAGTTTATTCATTACAAACAAACATACATACAAAGCTTTTCTCTTTATAAAATTATGAAATGTTACAAAACATGGATTATAAACTTAAGACATATCAAATTTATAATCTATGTTTACATAAAACTAGTGGGTGCCCGCAACTTCTCGGCATTGAAAAATAAAAAATAACGCTATTATAGGTATTAGGTGAAACGGCGACATCTTTCGGATTTGAGTAGAACTGCTTGGCGATACACCTGTGCAATATGCTCAATATGCAAAACCCTTGGAACCTACGGATAAAACCTTAACGAATTATACAACTATAGATTCCTTAGGAATGACTCGGACGATTGATGAAAACCACATGAAAATCCGTTCAGTAGTATTTGACATTATCGCGAACATACAGACAGACGCGGCGGGGGACTTGGGGAAAAAGTTTCTTCGGATTTTATATGAAAACTCAAGACTTTTTTTTTTTTTCAAAATTCATTAAAATTTAATTACAGTATTTATGTTTTGTTCGGTGACTTGCCATCTTGTAGGTAGTGACATGATTTCGTTGCTGTAGAAATTTTGGGACTTCTGATTAAAAAAACGCGACATGTATAGTTTCGGCAGTCCTTTCTTGATGCCTAAAGAATTCTGAAGAGACCGAAACTGGTGGAAATCTGAAGATGCAAGGTCAGGGCTATATGACGGATGCATTAACACCTCCCAGCCGAACTCTCTTAATTTTCGCTAAGTGGCTAAAGATGTGTGTAGTCAAGCGTTGTCGTGATGAAAGACCACACACTTTATATTGATCAATTCGGGCCGCTTTCTTTCAACTTCTTGCTTTAACCTCATCAGTTATTGGCAGTAAAGATCTGAATCGATAGTTCTGCCCGCCGATAAAAGCTCATAATGAACAATGTCCTTCCAATACCACCATACATGCGGCATCACCTTATTGCGAGTTAACTCGGGTTTTGGCATAGTCTGTGAAGCCTGACCGACTTTGACCACGACCTTTTTCGCACGTTTTTGTCGTACGTGATCCAGTTTTCATCACCAGTTATAAATCTCTTCAAAAACGGTTCGGTTTCATTACATCTCAATAAAAAATAGCAAATGAGTACACGATTCATAAGGTTTCTTTCAGTGAGCTCATGTGGCACCCAAATATAGAGCTTTTTTGTGTACCCAGCTTTTTTCAAATGAGTCAAAACTGTTTTGTGGTTAATTCCCAGTTCTTTAGCTATATCGTATCTACTAATATGCCGATCTTGCTCCACTTTTTCAAAAATGGCGTCCATTTTATCCGTAACAGGACGACCAAAGCGAAGTACATCTTTGAAATCAAAAATCCCGTATTGAAAACGCTTAAACCAACGTTGTGACTGACACTGCATTAGGTCCATAAACGTCACAAATTTTTTCGCGGCTTGCGTTGCATTTTTTCCTTTTTTGTAATATAATTTTAAAATGTGTCTAATTTCTTCATTAGATTCACTCATTTTGACAAAAAGAAAAATAGCTGGAAACAACATTTTAATAATTTGTTTCTTTCTTTGAAACGTAACTTTTTATGTCATCATAACCAGTCAGATACAAATAGTACCCCCAAAGATATTTTATTACAAGTTTATACATACTAAACTAAATGCGAAAAGATTTTTTCCCCGACCTAATAATTTGTGTCTTGTTTCCTTTGGCCTGTAAAACATGTAAATATAATAACACTTTGTAACTTGATTACTATTCTCTCGAAAGCCGGATTATTCTAATTGGTGCTTTTATTAAATTATCTTTTGAAAAGGTTAGAAAAATTTTCAAGTAAATAAAAATAACAACGTTCCCCTCGCTATGTCCGGCGTTTCGTTAATTTTATCGAAGATAATCTTTTCTTCCCTTTTTTTGGTAAATCTTAATACGATTATTTATACTTACAACTTTATAATTCAACGATGAAACAGTGACAAATTTATGTAATTGGTTTCTTATTCCAATGTTAGTTGATGTTCTTATCTTATAGACGTTCTTTATCAATCAAAAACAATAAAATACCATTTTTATTTTATTTTTTATTTTTAAGAATAAGAGTTAGTTTGTTATAATACAAGAAAATCTAAGAAAATCATTTATACACCTATATACTATTACAACTAAAATGGTATGATAATCTTTCATTGACTCATTATACAATGCCGCCACTTTTTCCCTCAAATCTGAGTACTGGACAGATGTATGTTATTGATTTTTCGAAAAATCATTAATGATTAATAAATATATGTCAAAGAAATATTAGATTAATAAACCTATATCATTTTAATATCTACACCAGAATCACACATAGTAACTTGTCCAATCCTTAACTTATTTCATAAAAGATAAAAATATTGCCCTTGTGTTGACAATCTAACCCCTACTCGAAATGTAACAATCCAGAAATATTCCAGAGACCCTTTACGATCTTTTCATTTCGCAATCATGTCCCTTTCAAAGTCATCCACTTCTGCAACTCAATAAAAGTAAAACTATTGTTTAATGAATGTTCATTTTTTTTGTATGGTAACAGATTTTTTATGGTATAAATGATGACAGACAGGCCGACGGTTTACTTCATGTAACGAAGTCACCTACTGTCACCTAAGTACACAAGCAACACCAATGGGGATTGCGGTGCGCTGCCAACCCTGCAAAAAATATTTCACTTAGAATTTTCTGTGGTGGAAACTGGAAGGAAACAAGGAATCCAAAGAACCCATGCGGATGAACTCCCCATCGATGGCGGACAATATTGTGGTGGAAACTCACTAAAGTATAGCCGATAGACAAGCAAAGAGTGAGTTCATTTCTACTTATACTAAGGGCCGGCGCGGCGCTGACTGACAACAACATGGCACCGCACGTCACGGCATGGCACGCTTCGCCATCCCACGGCATCCCACGCGGCAAAATATATTGTCAGACCTTATAGCACTATGGTTTTTGTTTAAATGCTTCCAATTCTGTTCCACTTAGTTGTGATAATGTACGCATATTTTGTAAATATATTTCACTGGATTTAGCATTAGAAATGTGTCAAATGGAATCATTAACTCAACAGCTCTCAAAATTACCTAAATTTCAATATTCTATTCTTTTTGCAGTTATAAAATCCTTGGGAAGAGATACCATACAGAAGTAATTAATAATTTACACGTCTTGACTTTGTTTACAATTTTTAATGCTAATAATTATAACATTAGTAGATATTTCTGTATATGTAATATAATAATAAAATAATATTTCATAAAAATAAATAGTAGCAGAACCTATACAGATATACAAGCTGTGGCTTCCGTGCCATGCTTCGGCATTCCGTGGAAGCTAGGGTCTCTTGGTATTAAAATAAACCAGTTTGAGTGTTAAATCATTGCAATAAGGTTAAAAATAATATGTTTAGGAAAAAATACTTTGCTGTGCCGTGCCGTGCCATACCATCAGTCAGCGCCGGCCCTAAAAGTGCTTACTACATACCAAGCAATGGATTGTATACAACTCGAACAATTCTGCGCTCCAAGGTGGCTAACATTACTATTAAAACACAGGTTAAACAGAAATTTATTCACTTATTATACATTATTATATTATGATACCTTTATTGTTTTAATATGTATTAAAATATTGAATATTAAATTTAGCGAAAAACGTATTACGTTGTGTAGTGCCATCTGTTACAGATTTTCATTAAAACGATTTTTCTAGACAGACAAACTGACAGTCAACCTGATACCGTCGTCTATAACACATGTAACACAACGGGTGCTGCAAGTGCACTGCTGACCATAGTTGGATTAAGGATAAGAGAATAGGGTAAATTGGTAAATTGGTTCTGAGGTCCTTTACTCACTCCCTGAAACACAACAGCAAATATGCTTTTATTTCCTAGTGGATTACTGAAAAATAACAGCAACCCACAGTGGTTACTGACGCCAAATGAATTTGCCAAATGACTCTTACTACTATTTATATAGCGTTTAAATTAAAAGTACATACTCGTATCTTCGTTCAATCCGTTAGTTTGTATGGCAAACATTTTCAATTAACAAACTGGCTATATCAACACATATTTCTTGAGAGTATCCGTTAGTATTTGGAATTAGTTAATTTAAGCAGTGGACGAATTAAATTCCAAATTTAATTTTAATTGTAAGTGTTTATCATGGTTAATATAAGAAAATTGTTGTTTGGGTAATAACAATTTTCTTATAAAAATAACACAATTATACCTTAAGTGGTCCGGTCAATTTTCGAATCTTGAATAACTTTTTTAAAACAGGGAATATAGAATCGACGATGTGGTTTCTAATACAATCTGTATTAGGGCATACTTCCTTCAGCAGTTATAAAATGTACAGCCCGTCTGGTAACAGCAAGAAGACGATGGTAAAATATCGGCATATGTGCTGTTGTGTTTCGGTGAATGAAGAAGAAACGCCAGAACCCATTTCTCTATTCCCTTTTTATAATTTAGCATTTATCCTATTATTTTTTATTAATATCGGCAACGTAATTGGATACGCTATGGCGTTGCTTGAATTTATTGACGACGTTAGCCACCTACCATTATGCGGCTTTTGTTAACGTTGGGAAATCTAACATGGATACCCGACAGCATAGGAGACGCTGTGGGGTTATAGCGGACTCCTACTGGCTAAAACCCAACAACTTTCTAATGCGGCCGTAGATGGGCGGAGTCGCGGGAACGTTGTAATCCTCGACCCACTACGGCTGTTCAGCTCTGGGAGGACTGCGTTCCCTGTCGGAACCTAAAGTGAAGGTACGCCGGCTATCTCGAGGGACCTCACTACGGGCAGTAGTCTCCCCTACCGCCCAGGTCCCGGTCAAGGGGGAAGGTGGCGGGCATAGGCCAGCCGCCTGCGCCTGGGCCTCGTCCCGCGGATCGGCTGGATAAAGGGATCCTCTTCCCGCTGCCTTTCTGTTGCACAAAACGCGAGCACGTCCTCACAAAACGTGAGCATCGCCTGACACGCAAGGTCACTGCTGACCATCGCTTTCACTACTGCCAACAGACCATTACGTGGCCTGCCTATCGTCCTTCACATTACTAAAATCTTAGACTCTGACACCCTTATGACCCTTACCTTTGTTATTATTTAATACTAATTAAAATATGGTTTTTAGATTTTTCATTATTACAATAAAATACAAAGTTTTAGTGTAATCTCAAAAGCATTGTAAGCTTTTATATCAAAGAAATTATATTTTATACTTTTTGTGGCCTAAATTAAAAACAATTCTTTATATAAAGGAGTGGAATTGTCTCTTCAATTAGACAATTCCACTCCTTTATATAAAACTATACAAATGGAGAACGTGCCGTTGTTTTAACTACAAAAATAAACTCTAATGTAGACGGCAATTAGTAATACGTATTTGTTTAGTAATTTATTAACTGTGTATTATTTATCTTTACAGATAAAGGTCGCCACGGCCGAGCAACGCGACCATCGGACTGATACGGCCACAACTTCCTGAGCAGCTGCGATGCGATAGCCTCTGCTCATCAACAAAATGCATTATCAGTATACATTTACAAATCTGAGGAAGACACCAGCTAAGTTTCTTACTTATCAACGGCGCGAACAGCGAGCTGCAGTCCGCTAACACAAGATGTCTGCCATGGAAAATAGATTTGTAACATTAATGTCATTCCTCATTAGTGGTGAAGCGTTTGTTGACAAATGACGTGTTGTTTGTGTTAAAATGGGTGATTTGTTGCCGAGTATTCCGAAGAGTACGTTTGCAAGCGAGGTAGACGTGCACAATTGGAGTGTAGTGGGTCTAGATGAATATAGTGACGATGAGGAGCTGGCGGCTGTGGAGTTGTTCAAGGATTATCCCGAGGGTCTTTTGAGATTCGCCTCGATCTGCTGCGTGTTGTTCATGCTCGTGGGAATTCCTGGAAATCTGATCACTATTGTAGCTCTTGCGCGTTGTAAAAAGGTAAATAATTTAAAATTTACCTACGTCTAACTTTTGTTCTTTGGCCATTTTCAAGATGAGCCGAATTGCCATCTTTATGAAGAAGAAGAACTTTTGTTCTATTTTTTTTTTAATGCAAAAATCCGCATTCACTTGATGGTAAGTTGTCACCGGATATGATAAGGACCTTGATTACAATTAAGGTTAACATGGGAATTGGATTTTTTAGGCTGTCGGTCCACTTGATGTTAGGTGGCTACCGTCGCCTATACACAAGCAACGCCACAGGTGCTCCAAGTGCTCTGCCAACCATAGTGGGAATGAGGATAAGGGATTGGGATAGGGAAACGATCTCTTGCATCCCTTACTTACACATTGAAGCACAACAGCACACTTGCTGAGATTTCACGGTTGCAAGGAATCTGTTACTCGGTTACCCAGTTACATTGATCATACATAGTAATGATGTTAGGTTCTTTCAATTGGATAAAAATGTTTACAAAAGACATGTTTCTAAGAATATTTCCGAAGATATTACTTGAACCTTTGTCTTAAAATTACAAGCTACCAGTAAATAGTCAAAATCTATTCATCGCCATTGTTTTAGGGATATTTGTTTTTAGTTTCGGATAACAGTTATTGTAAAATATATGTTTCCTTATAATAAAGCTGAAATAAGGAAATTAAAGTAATTAATCCTGTTGTAAATGGAATAAAACATTTTAGTTGAGTAGGGGATAATAAATAAATAAAATTAGTATACCTACCATTTAAAAATAACATAAAAACCCTAAACAATTATGATTTTATTAAATTTTCTGTATTTTTTTTTGACTCCATTAGCGTGAGATATCATTAAATTTATTCAAGGTATTTATAATTTATTTTAAAATTGGTGTTTTAAAAAGTCATTGACATGACGAAATCTATCGTCCCAAACAGACGGTTATCAAATCATTGTCATCGGTACAAACAAGTCATTGTTAATTGAAAACAAAAAGATTTTATAAAAAAAAGATAGCAAGAATTTTAGTTTATAGGGCATACCTTTTTGTGGATTTCATTGATGGTCACATTCTTCTATGCTCATCCTTATGTGGGAAACGGAACGTAAGAATGAGTGAAAAGTATGAATGGATAGGAAAGAAAGGGATAGATAGATATATAGATAGATAGATGGAGACAAGATGGCGAGAGTAGTCGTAAGATTTTATGTTGTGCCGGTTTAAATTAAAATAAAATATTATTAACGAAGAAAAACAAGTTTGACTCTAAACAATTATCCCACATATTTTTGGGGGCTCGTCCGGGATATGTTTAGAGTCGAAGAAGACGAACTTTCATAATTTTTACGAAATTACGATTACGACGAGGATCGGCCGGCGCCATTAATAAAACTACGACGTGGTTTTGTGGCACGCGGTTGATGAAAAGGTGTTGAAGACGACAAAAGACGTTCAAGACGAGTTTAAGACGACGTTATTTAAGAATATTTCGAACGATGGCGGAAAAAGGTGGTGATAACGGTGTAGCCCCTCAAGCGGCGGCGGCCATGTTTTACAATTTTGAAGGAAGTATCGCTCAATTTAGTGGCGAAGACAAATCGCAATCTTCAATCAAGTGGGCGCAAGATATTGAAGATAACGCGGAGATATTTGGTTGGACCGCACAACAGAAACTAATCATCGCTCGCAGATCCCTATGCAGCACGGCAGCCCTGTGGTTGAAGGCGGAAAAGGTGTTTAAGACGTATGAAGACCTCAAGGCGGCAGTACAAAAAGAATTTCCAGAAGTAATCAATACGAAAGAAATGCATGAGCTGATGGCGAGTAGAAAGAAGCGTAAGGATGAGAGTTATTACCAATACATGCTCACGATGAAGGAATTGGGAAAAAAGGCAAAATTTCCTGACTATGTCGCTATCCAATACATAGTGGATGGGATTGAGGACGTACAGGCAAATAAAGTTGTTTTATATGGCGTAACGACGTACCCTGTGCTTAAGGAAAAATTGGCTATTTACGAAAAGATGAAAAACGACAAAAAGAAAGAGGTACGAGTCGAGCCAGCTGTAAGAAGAACAGTAGAAACATCCATGCGGCGTTGCTACAGTTGTGGGGATAAGAATCATGTGTCTGCAAATTGTCCAAATGGCCTAAAATGTTTTCGTTGCAATGAGTACGGCCATATTGCATCCAAATGTCCTTTGGTTGGTGATTTAAGTGGCCGGAGTGGGAGAATAGACCGTAGTAGCGTTCCTCATTCGGTAAAACCGTCAGCAGGGGGTGCGGCACAAATGGTTCGTGCCGGTGGCGAAGCGTTTCAATCGGTAAAGCAGCGTTCGTGTATGTTCGGAGAGACGTCGAAAATGAGCAATGTGGTGGCAACTAATTGCGCAGGTAAGAGTGACTGGGACAGAAACGGAGATGTCATCATTGACAAGTCAACTTCAAACCAAATTTCAAATAAATCGGAGATTATGCAGATTTGTAACAATGTAAACAAAGACTTTCGGTGCGATAATAAAGTCAGCAAACCTGTTAAAAGTGTGATAGTGGCGGAAAATCATAGTTCTAGCGCGTTAATAGATTCGGGTAGTGATGTGAACTTGATTTCGGCGGAATTGTGCGCCCAATTGTTTAATGTTGAGCTCAATGTCGGTGGTTTGATATTAACTGGACTTGGACGTTCACAAGTGCGTTCTTTGGGAAAGATTACGACGGCAATTACTATAGATGGAAAGTTTTATGATTGTGTTACGTTTCATATTATACCTAGAGACTGTATGCCTTACGATATAATTATAGGTCACGAGTTTTTGAAAGGGGTAACTATGTTAATGAATGAGGGATGTGTTACCATATTTAAGGATGAAAGTGAATGGTTAAATAATGTGAATTGCATCACAGGTACGGTAGAATCTTTACTAGAACATGTTAGCGATCCATTTGTAAAGCAGGAAGCATATCATGCTATAAATACCTACAATCCAGTGCAAGTGAGGGAGGCGCCCCTGGAACTCAAGATTGTGTTAAAAGATGATGTGCCCGTAGCACAACGACCTCGACGTTTGTCATTGATGGAGCAGGGCATAGTAGAACAACAAATTAATGAATGGTTGAAGGACGGAATTATCAGGGTAAGTTTTTCTGAGTACTCTAGTCCACTTGTGTTAGTAAAGAAGAAAGATGGCACATTTCGTGTATGTGTGGATTACCGACAGCTCAATGCGAAGATGGTGAAAGACGAATATCCTTTACCGGTCATTGAAGACTTGATTGACAGGTTATCACAGGCGAAGGTTTTCAGTGTGCTTGATTTTAAGAATGGGTTTTTTAATTTATGTGTCAGCAAGGAGTCAATTCCGTATACCTCTTTTGTCAAGCATCATGGGCAGTTCGAATTCTTGCGAGCACGAGTTCAGTACATGATTCGTAAGACGGATGAGGCACAAAGTAAATATTCAAGTTATGAACTGGAAGCATTGACCATTGTAGAGGGTGTGAAAAAGTTTTGTCATTATTTATATGGTAAACGCTTCAAATTAGTAACTGATTGTAAAGCATTTCAGCAAACTCTGAAGAAAAAGGATCTCACAGCAAAAGTAGCAAGACGGGTACTTATGCTGAATGAATTTGACTTGGAAATTGAGCATAGAGCCGGAGAAAAGATGCGACATGTCGATGCTCTTAGTCGAAATCCATATGTGGCAAATGTGACGTCTTTAAAAGATCATATCCAGGTTGCTCAGGACCAAGACGATGGTGTAAAAGCGATCAAGGAGATATTGAGGGAAAAATCATATAAAGATTATTCAGTGGATAATGACGTTTTATATAAAAGACATGAGAAATTGTTGGTTATACCTAAAAGTTTAGAAAAGGAAGTTATAACTAGGATTCATAGCAATGGACATTTCTCCAAGAGAAAAATGAAGGAGTTGATAAGTCAAGATTATTATATAAAGGATTTAGACAGGAAAATAGAAGAGTTTGTAATAGCCTGCATACCATGTTTATTGGCTACGCGAAAAGAGGGCAAGCAGGAAGGATTTTTAAATCCAATTGGAAAAGAAAGCATCCCATTAGATACTTTGCACTTGGACCACGTGGGACCATTGACTGAAACCAAGAAACAGTACAATTACATTCTCACTGTTATTGATGCTTTCACAAAATTTGTATGGTTGTTTCCGACTAGGACTACGTCAAGTGCTGAGACGCTGAGTAAGCTACGAATTCATCAGCAGATTTTTGGGAATCCAAGAAGGATAATAACAGACAGAGGAACCGCATTTACCAGCCATGAGTTTGAGGGTTATTGCAAAGAGGAAAATATTCATCATGTAACGATTTCCACAGGAGTACCTAGGGGTAACGGACAAGTTGAGAGGGTCCACAGAATAATAATCCCAATGTTGACCAAACTTTGCATTGAAAATACGGGTGTGTGGTATAAACATGTTAGTAGAGTGCAGAGAGCACTGAATAGCACGTTTCAGAGGAGTATAAATACTACACCTTATGACTTATTAATTGGTACTAAGATGAGATGTAAAGAAGACATTGAAATTTTAGAGTTGCTACAAGAAGAACTTGCTAGACTGTATGACTCTTGTAGAGATGAGCTACGTCAGAAGGCAAAACAACAAATATTGGCAGTTCAAGAAGAAAATCGAAAATATTTTAACAAGAAAAGAAAGAAAAGCTATAAGTTTAAAAAGGGAGACCTGGTGGCTATTAAAAGGACTCAATTCGGAAAAGGGCTTAAACTGAAGGCTAAGTACCTAGGGTCCTACCGGGTAACTAGAGTTCAATCAAATGATCGATATGACGTGGAGAAGGTTGATAGTTCGACAGAGGGTCCCAACTGTACCTCCAGCTCAGCAGACCAAATGAAAAGATGGCCAGTCTAGAAGTATAACACGGTTAGGCGAGTATGTGATTATGAATGTGCGATGAATGGTGTGATAATTAGTATGTAAGTAGTTATAATTTTTATAATCAGTTGTCAGTTATTTTGTTTAATGAAGGTTGTAACTGTTGCAATTACTTGTTATCTACCTATTGTATTGAATGCCTAATTTGTTTCTTTTTATTTGTTCACTAAGATTTAACGAATTATTTATTTTTAAAGAAAGAACATTATTATTCAGCTAAAGATTATTACTCAGTTAGTTAGTAGGTTAATAGGTAGGTATTGTGAGAAGTAGAAGGATGGGTGAAGGAAGATGCCTGAGGACAGACATGAAAGCAGGATGACCGAATGTGGGAAACGGAACGTAAGAATGAGTGAAAAGTATGATAGGAAAGAAAGGGATAGATAGATATATAGATAGATAGATGGAGACAAGATGGCGAGAGTAGTCGTAAGATTTTATGTTGTGCCGGTTTAAATTAAAATAAAATATTATTAACGAAGAAAAACAAGTTTGACTCTAAACAATTATCCCACACTTATATAGTATTGAAGTTGCTGCCTCCGTCCGTCTGTAGTCTGTATATCCGCTAACTGCTCCTAAACCACGACATGGATTTTGACGTGGTTTTCACTATCAGTTAGATAATTATATATAATTAGCTGAGCCCGCAACTTCTTACGCGTGGTATTCGATATAGCACGTAACTTTTTTGTTTGTAAACCGATTGAAACGAAACAAACACTAAATGTTACGGGAATCTTAATACAATACATCAGTGAAAACCGCACTCAAATCGGTTAAACCGTTTCTGAGATACAAACGCACAGACAAACAGACAAAAATTCTAAAAAACCATTTTTTTTTTAACATTTACAAGGCGTAATTTTTTTTTAATGTTTAATATAAATACAGACACGGCTCTCGTTTACGATTTTTATATGTATAGTAGGTAAAACCTAAATAATTACATCCGTACGAAGCCAATACATTTTATATCGGTATATTTTATACTGCCAACAATAATTAAAGTTAACACTGACCTACGTTTTAAATATAGTGTTAAAGGTATTTGTTCGTTTATCTAACAGATAAATCATACAGGCGACATACAATAATAAACTTGAGAAATCTCAAATGCATTATAATATCGAACGAAGGTATGTATTTGAAATTATTCTTGAATTGAAAGCCTTATTCAAACTTTGGTTGAATTATTTGGCTTTACTACCAAAGTACTCGACAAAGTAGGCCATACATGACTGAAGCTCTCCTAAGCAAATAAAAATACTCAGTAAACAAACCCAACATTTTCAGGATAAACCTGTCATTCACAATCGCCCTCTTCCGTAATATAACAAAAAATCTTATGCTATGTATACATTTTTTCATATTTCTAAATGCGAAAGTGATTTTGTTTGTTTTTTTACGCTTTCAAGCCTCAATTACTCAACCAATCACCATCAAATTTTACATACACGTTGTAAGGCATACATAAAATCCAAAAAATTGTTGGTACCATCCAGAAAATCCTGGATGGTACCAACAATTTTCTAAAAATAAATATTTCAACGCCTGATAAAAAATATATGAGCAATATTTATTGAATAAATGTTTTTAAACAAGTGATTTTGCTTAACAAGCGATTTCACGCCTTAACTACTCAAGCGATCATAGGGAAATTTCGGATAAATTTTCTGAGGGGCAAGAAAAGGACATAGGCACCCTTCAACCGGAAAAAATACTGTCATCGAGGGATGCTTACAAGGTTACGGGGAAAAGCTAGTTTCTTATACGTCTTGTTATATATCTTTCTTTTTTTTATGTTAAGATCGGCAGATCCACTTGATGGTAGAATGCTACCGTCGCCTATAACACAAGTAACGCCAAAGCTGCTACAAGTGCGCTGCCGACTACAGTAAGTTAAGGCTAAGGGATTAGGAGGGGATAGGGAAATGGGCTCTGGCATCCCTTACTCACTCACCGAAACACAACAGCACTCGTGCTGTTATTTCACGGTGGTCTTCTGTAAGGGGGTGGTTACTGCCGCCACACGGGCTGCCCAAATGACTGCGTATCTTTGTCTACTACAAAGGAGGAGGAATGGACTACAAAGTCTACCACGCCACCAATATTGCGAGTTTTCTCACATAATAACAATATTTAGAGAACCGTTAGAGCGTTAAGGATAGAGCTACTAAAATCAATATTAAAAATATTGTATTACACAAAAATATTCGAATTTAAAATTTTAATAAAGCAATATTGTGAAATTGAAGTAAATCATTGAGTGTGAATCATAGGTTCCCAACCTTTTATGGACTACCGCCCCCTTTACAAGAAAAAAAATCCAACACCCTCTTTTACATAATGGTTATTTATACCAATTTATATGTCTGTTTATTATCTTTTAATAATTACAAATTAAAAATTAATTTTCTCTCTCTCTCTCTCTCTCTCTCTATGTGTGTGTGTGTGTGTCTCTAATCATGCTCCTCGTGGTCGTGGCAGGGGGTCATTACCTACAGTCCTAAACCGAATCAATTAGTTTATACTTGTTGCTTATTTGAATGTTTTAATGTTTATTTACTCCATAATAATAAGATAAGCATTTTAGACGGCTAGATAAAATGTTCTTTCATGAAAATTTTAAATTTATTTTCTTGATTGTATTTTCAAAGTATAATATTATATTAAATTTCTAATTAGGTAGGTGCGCTGCGACCGCCCCCTTGACTGTCATAACGCCCCCCATTTGCCTTTGGACCCGCTACCGCCCCCACGAAAAGCTCGAGCGCCCACAAAAGGGCGGTACCGCCCCGGTTGGGAACCTATGGTGCAGATGATCTAATTAAGTTAGATGTTTCAGTTACTGGCCAGTGAACTTGTCGACAATCATTAATTTAGATTACTCGACACGAAAATTACGTCAAATGTCGACCAACACCCATGTCAGTTACAGTCTAACATTAAGTTAACGAGTACAAATTAGAGTTTGTAATTTTAGTTAGCACTAGATGAATCCGATCACAATTCGCCCGGCTTGCGCGTGGGTCGCACGTGGTACTGGATACCTTTATACATTTTTTTTTTCTCCAATAAAAGTAGACTAAGTTACTCCTTATAACATCAGCTATCTGCCAGTGAAAAAACCGTCAAAATTAGTCCAGCCGTTTCGGAGATTAACCAGATAAACAGGCAGAGATATTAATATAAAAAAAATGTTTTTGATATAATTTCCGTATACACTTTACTTTACTATATATACATTTAGTAAAGTTATTTTGATATAGGCTGGGGACACGGTAGTGCCCCTGCCAACTCGAGCCAAATAAGTAAATCGTCAAGCGGCACGCCACCTTTTCTCAAAGCGACTCACGTCACTTTTGACCCCGCAATCTCACAAACTGAATTTTAGTTAGCGTTTAGCCTATAAAGGAAGGAAAAAATGAAAACCCCGAAACTTATTATGCATTAAATGAAAAAAAATTATGATTTAAAATTACGTTCAAATAGCTCCATCTGTCGTCCACAATTTGCATTTAACAACGCCTAAACAATACGCATCAAGCTCTCTGGCAGAAGCTGGTGTAATAATAAATCTATGAAGTAATTTTGATGGCATTTTATTTATTAGTATAGATTATAGAGTATCCATTTTGCTTTGCTTTTCGATAACTTACTATCAAAAATTATAATATCATACTGACACGTTGAATAAAGATAAATAATATGGAAATAGGCCCTAACCAACCGACAATAATTTTCTTACATGACCTTAATTGTAAATATTTTTTACTCACAAAAATAATGGAATTATTACTTTACAGGTTCGCAACGCAACTGCTGTTTTCATAATGAACCTCTCCTGCTCGGATCTCCTGTTTTGCTGTTTTAATCTACCACTAGCTGCTTCGACTTTCTGGAGACGGTCGTGGGCTCATGGCAGAACCCTCTGTCGCATGTTTCCTTTGGCAAGATATGCATTGGTTGCTGTCTCTCTCTTCACCGTGCTTGCCATTACTATCAACAGATATGTCATGATCTCACATCCAAGACTATATCCTAAGTAAGTATTTTTGGCATAATAGATATTTCACTTTCATTTTGGATTAGATTCTTACAATACTAACTTTTTAACAGGTTGTATAGGCGGCAATACCTTGCTGTGATGGTAGCTAGCACCTGGATTTTGGCTTTCGGAGCTCTTGTAGCAACATATTTAGAGAAGTGGGGACGTTTCGGCTTAGATCCCACTATTGGATCTTGTTCCATACTACCGGACAAAAATCACAGATCACCGAAGGAGTTCCTATTTGTGGGTGCCTTTATGCTACCTTGTCTAGCAATAGTTATATGCTATGCACGAATATTTTGTATAGTTCGTGAAGCTGCGAAAAGATCACGAGCCCCACTTCAAGGAAAACCGCGTCTCGGTTTAGAAGACTCAGCTGTCGGATCAGCTTCGACTGCTCTCGAGCGATCTCCGGGACTTGAAAATGGAGCTAATCATGTATCAGCACCCCGTAGAGCTCTATTGGCACCTCCAGTCTTACATTGTCCACCTACTCCTGGTCCCGAAAGATCATCATCTTCTGGAGTAGACACATTGGACGGTCACGACGAAGAATGCGCACTCGACGCGAAACCTCGAACACCTAGCGGCGGAGAAACTGCAAAGAGACTCAGACAAGCAGCTGCAGTACTCAGACGCTCTCCAGCACCGGTAAGACCGCCACGATTAACTTCGAAAGATAGAAAACTGTTGAAAATGATAATGGCTATCATGTTATCGTTTTGGGTGTGCTATTTACCGATAACTTTGACGAAAATATTCCGGGAATTCACTTCGCATCCAGCGGCGAACATAGCTGGTTATATATTGATATATTTGACGACGTGCATCAATCCAATAATATATGTTGTGATGTCGAGTGAATACAGGCAAGCGTACAAAAACTTGCTTATGTGCCGCCGAAAGGCGTGACGCTCGCCAGGCGACGGTGCATCTGAGAAGCGCCCGCCATGACTAGTTGTAAATGGTTGAATTTATTAAAGAATAATAATGAAAATGAATTTATGACTTGTGTACGTAATAAAATATACGAGTAGACACCTTGTACTACATGTGACTTATGTGTAACTCTCCTCATAGTGTGTTACGTAAAACATTTTTTAATATTAATCGTGAGCCGTCCGTGTTGTGCTAATGGGAGTTGTGTGAGTACTGTTTTAGGATATTAAGTTTAAATTTAAAGTTACGATGTCAAAGTGATGATATTCCCAAATATTTAACATTAAGTAATCTTAAATCCGTAGCATGTTTGCAATTTCGTTTAAGTATTATATGTAAGAAATTGTAACGTATTTAGCATGGCAAATCGAAGCTAAATAAATTTGTAATGTAATTTAGTGTCATATGAAATAATTGACGTGGAATCAAGGCCTAATTGGGGACATTCCGATAATGAATGTTTCGTTACGTAATACTCATATACATGCATGCGTATATTTATCAAATTAATAATACTTATTAAGAAATATATAATAAGGAAAAATAAACAATTTTAATGTATTGGAGTTTTGCTGCATTTATATCCGACACAATGCATTTGTAATTATGTATCTTATTATATGTATTAGCAATAAAGTTTAAGAGCAATAAAAGAAGATGCTTGAAAAAACATTCAAATAACAAATTTTAAACAGAATTTTTGTCTTATTATTATTACCGTTTTTTCCTTAATGAATCAAAGTTGTGACGAGAACTATGCGCGCTTTGTAAAGAGCATATTACGATAATTAAGCTAGTAAATAAACAATTTACTGTGAATAAACATTTGATATTTTATGGGCTGTCTCAACCATCTGCTGACGAAATTTTAAAATATTGAAATACAGAACAATTAATTCCTTATTGGTAGATATATGTGGTAAATAGAGTTAATGGATAAGTTTACATGAGAAATATTCAATGGTCAAAGCTATCAACCACTCTGCCAGTAGTTAGCGAAACAGACCCTTATTATTTCATGTAAATTTTAAGTACTTTGTGTACAATATCAATGTGTGATATTATTGTAAATAAGATCATGTCAAAGACACTGTTGAGATTGTTTCAATATGATATTGAATCGAAGAAGGTGCTGTATTAGGCGATACGCGGAGTAGGACAATGTTGATGATGTTTTTTTTTATTAATATAATTTTTGGTTCAAAAAATAATGCAGTTATAAAGTAGTTTGTATATTAAATTTACAACCGAAGAAGGATTGCTTTATTTATCTTTTAAGTCAAGGATGAATTTTTAAACTGATCTTATAACAAAAATAGTGAAAATATAATTATCAAAACTAGTTTCATAATTCATAACAAATAGGTAATATGTATCTATTAAAAAAAAAGGTTTTTTAAAGGAATTTTTGCTGTGTAAACATCTTACTGTGCCCACTCGTCTCATATAAGTGATTTGGTTAAATTCGCTTTTAATTCTATTTTAATATCATTTATTTATTTAAATATATTCTTATATTAGGAAGGACCGTCACACAATTTGTATCTTTCTCTGAATCTTATGTGAAATTTATTGCTTTTGTTTGTAAATTAATTAGAATCAAACAAACAGAAAGCTTGCTGCAATACATCAGTGAAAACCGCACTGAAATCGGTTAAGCCGTTTCAGAGATTAGCATGTACAAACGCACAGACAAACAGACAACTCTACTCTAAAATCTATATTCAAAGCATACAAGTGTTTTTTTTAAATAATATTTAATGTACAAGAGGGCTCGTTTATTTTATTTTAAAAAGAAATAAATTAAACAAATCGAAAGTCACGTCACTCATTGTTGTTAAGTCCAAGTAAATCGTATAAAAATGCCCAACAACTTGTTCATACGAGTATATCTTGGAGAGATCCATACTAAGGTGTTTACTAGAGCAGTTGCTTTATTAAATTTAATTTTAAGCTATAATTCTCAATTTCTCATGTCCTACGTACGTAATTATGAAGCTAAAACTAAGCTAAATTGTATGTACTGACCTTCCAACTAAAACGTATACCTAACCGTTTTACTCTTTTAGGACTATTTTTGAAAAATACCTAACGACTTCTCGAAATAACTACTTGTTAAATAGATCATTCATACAAATTTTCATAACATATAACGACGGAAACTACTAAAACCTTAATAAGTTATTTGCCGATTTACAAAAAGTGTTTAAAATTAATTATCGATCAATTTTAAGCTATTTTTTTTTGTTTTGCATAAATAACAGGTTAACAAGGATAAAACGCAAAAAAATCACATTCAATCTTTGCCGTATAAACAACCATAGGTCGTCACGTGGTCTGTATGACGTCATATTACTCAAACAAGGACTGAAGAGAGATGTATAAAAACTATTACCAAATACAACAATGTACTTTTGTGAAGATAATTTCGATGTAAGTATTTTGTGAAGATCATTTGAAGTTAGATATATTGAAATTAACTAAATACATTGTATTGTTCGAGTAATATGACGTCATAAAGACCATGTGACGACGTATTGTTTAGGCGATAAAATTTAAATTAGATTTTTTTTAAACTTAATCATTGAGAAATAGGGAAATACCCTAATTTTTGAATTATTTTTGTACACAATATCCACTGTGTTGAAATGATTTTTATAGGAAGAAAGTATTGAATGTTGAAATAATCATATAAGAAACGGTATAATATTTAAGAAGTAGAACAAATTGTTATTTTTAATTCTATTTTTAAGAAACTAAAATGTAAATTGGTTTGCGTATATTATGCTATTGAACCCACCGAAAACCACTGTCTGTACACTATATTAGAAACTACCTTTATAGTCAAGAAATATTATATTTAAAAATTAGTAATATTATTTAATTGTAATTTTTAATTGTGGTCATAAACCCAAGAAAGGTCTTTCAGAAATGTCCATGTGAACTTTAAGTGTAACTAAATATACTTTGTTTTAATATATTTTATAATGTAATAGCTTCTGTTATAGGCTAGATTTTTAGCCAATGAGATAATATTAGTCTATAGTGCGTGCAATAACTCGCTGCAGGTGACGTAATAAGACAGTCTGTAGTGTGAGTGAACGCGCAATATACATTGCTACGCTCACTCACACTGCAGCGACTCTTTGCAGGCAGTATAGTAACAAAATTATTCATCTAATGTTCGTCGTCCTTTCCAAATAACTTTGTTAGAGAAATTGAACTACGTTTTTTTTTTCATTGTGCAAGCTTTGGAAATGTATTGAAGATAATACAAAAAGTTTGAAGAGTCTAATAGAATATTTAAGTTGCGGTTATTGTACGTTTCGAGTATCATTAATTTAATTATTTAATTGTTCTCATTAGGCTTTTACGAAATGTTCATACCGTTATCCCTTGGCTATAAGGAGTTGATAATAATTAAAATTAATGTTACCCTTTATTCGAGATTGTTCAAGGACAAGTCTCTTATTTCTAATTGCATAAATATACCTAACACTTCCAGTAAGATATTAAAGTTAAGTATATCGAGTACAAAAAAGAGAAAAAAAAATTAATACTATTTATTCCAACAGAAAATATTGAAAACCCTTTAAGTGAATAAAATATTTTAAGGATAAGCTTAATCGACCTGCAAAATAAAATACGTTTACAGAGTCAGTGCGGAAAGGGAAATGGTCTTTTTAATTTTATAGAACTTAAGCAATTAATTAACAATTTATTTATTTGTAATATAGCTTTATTTATGACATTAAATTTATAAACAACGACTATTATTTTTACCTGAAACTAGTTTTTATTTATAAAACTAGCGGCCCGCCCCCGGCTTCGCCCGTGGTGCAATATTTATATACTAAAACATTCCCCGTTTATCCCTCTTTCCATTAGTCAAAATCGAATTAAAATCGGTCTACCCGTTCACCCGTTGAACGCGCCACTTGGCATAGCGCGGAGATATCGTTCTTGTCCGCTAGGTGGCGCTTATTAAGATTTTATTTTATAAGTTTTCATTTATCGTGTGGCGGTATCTTGATATGATCAAGAATCCGCGTCAGTACCGCGCGACAGTTTTTTGTGATAGAAGCAGACAGTTAAATTTAGTATTTAAAAAGGTGAAATTAAATGTTCCGCGTCCCAGTGACTTTCCGCATATAAAATAAACCGCAAACTAAGTGAGTTGCTGCAGCTTTTACACTTCGCAATTATAAAATTAGCTAGGTACACCACATTAATACATACAAGCATAACACTGTACAAAATCGTCGTAGCAGCCGCTGACGAAAAGGTAAGTGGTGTGTTTGATACGCATTCGCATTATCGCAAACCCGCCTGGAGTCGCCTACCAGCGGCTCCATAGTAAAATTGGTGCCTCCTGTGAGGACTTTAATCTCACTTCTTTAACGTAATTTATATTTTTCCGCGTATTTTTGTGGTAACCTTCAAAACACTTATTTAAAGTTAATTGATTTGTCGTACAGTTAAGTGGCAAATTAGTTGAAATATCCGCATTACTTATAATTATTCTACATATTATTTATATATTTCCCGCGCCCGTATATTATTTTTAAATATTTACAAAATTATATACGGTATCTTTGTTACTTAGACAATATGTCGTCAGCTGACAAAATAACTTCACGATTGCAAATTGAACAAAACTGTCGCCAAACTTATTTTCAACGCATGCAAACTATTTATGATTTAAGTAAAGATGTTTCTTCAGAGCCCTCACGCGAAAGATTTCTGGATATGTCAGAAAACATTGATGATATTCACGAAAAATTCATGCATAGTTTGCATGAAGTGAATGCATTAAATATGAAATTGAATCCTGATTACATTCTTGATTATCAGCCCTATCATGCTTTCGAAGATTTATATTGCAAAGTTCGTCGCCTTAAAAATAGACTATTAAAGGATTCGCAGTTCGATAACGTTAAAAATGTAGGTAACTCTAATTTTAGCCGCATATTATCTAAATTGCCTCCTATAGAAATTCCTGTGTTTAATGGTGACGCTAATCAATGGAATATGTTTTACGAGACATTTAAAAATACAATCCATAATAATTCAGATCTCACAAACTCTGAAAAATTGTATTATCTTTTAGGTAAATTGAAGGGTAAGGCGCAAACTATTTATTCAGGCATAACGCCTTGTGAGGGTAATTATGACGTCATTTGGGACATGCTAGTACAAAAATACCAAGATAAGCGTTTATTAGCATGTACCTTCTTAGATCAAATTTTTGAAATTAAATCTCTCCCCAACCCCGCAAATTGTAATCAATTAGAATCGTTTGTTGATAGATTCGCCGCTTCTGTAGCATCTCTCCGCAGTTTACAATTAGAAAATCTTTGTGATTTTATTCTAATACATTTCGCAATGAAACGTCTCGATAAGGACACCGCAAAGGCATTCGAAATGTCGATCCGAAATGTCGAAATGCCAAATTATGATAACTTCATCAATTTTCTTAGAACGCAAACAAAAATAATGCAAAGAACAACTCCAATTAACAAGCCGCATCCGTCGCAATTAAATACAATGGAAATGCCTCGTCGTCCTAAAATGATGCACTCGTATTTAACCGCGAGTGCTCCTCATAGTGTAAACAAATCGTTTCTTTGTACTTTATGTAATTCTACTCACGACCATGTTTATAACTGTGAAGTATTTGTAAAAAAAATGTTGCCGTTTCAAAGATACGAATTTATTAAAGAAAATAACTTTTGTTCGAATTGTTTAAGTTCGAAACATAAATATAAAGTGTGCAAAAGTGAAAGTTCATGTCGTGTCTGTGGAATGAAACACCACAGTTTGTTACATTTTTCGAAAAACAATAATATATCTACGACAAGTACATCGCATGCGTCGCAAGAGTCGACGGCGGCGCTAGGAGTAGCCTCCGCTGCCGTCCAATGTAAACAAACAACATCTAATAGGAATAGTGATGCGAACGTATCGAATGATGGTGTTTCATTGATGGCCGCTTCTGGTGAGCAAGTCTTATTAGGAACCGCGCGTATTAATGTTTTAGATCGCAATGGAATTACGCAAATTTGTCGTTGCATTATTGATCCTGGTTCTCAAAACCACTTTATTACTTCCGATTGCTGTAAAAAATTGGGTTTGCCTATAAATCAGTTATCTCGCAATACGATTATTAAAGGACTAGGAGGATGTTTTAGTAAAGCAAAGGGAAGGGTTTCCCTTACCTTTGCTTCCCGCATTCAACCCAATATATCCTATACTATAGAACCATTAGTTTTAAATAATATCACGGATAAATTACCCGCTTATAATGTTAATATAAATTGTCTTCCTTATTTACAAGGATTACCGCTCGCAGATGATACGTTCGGACGACCGGACGCCATAGATATTTTAATAGGGGCTGAATTATTTGTCGACTTATTATTGCCCGGTAAAATTAGCAGTTCTCCTGACCAACCTTCCGCATACTTAACAACTCTTGGTTATGTAGTGACTGGTGCATCCGATATTAATTCAGAACCTGAAGAAATTTATTCTTATGTCACCTTATCGGACGACGTAGTCCACGATCAATTAAGTAGGTTTTTTGAATTGGATGATATTAAGGAAAGTACCGTTTTATGTCCGTTGGAAAAGCAGTGTGAGGAAATCTATGCTTCTACCACTACTCGCGATTCTAGCGGCAGGTTTACAGTAGCGTTGCCCTTCCTAGACACGACTGAGCGTCTCGGAGACTCGCTTAAGAGCGCTACTAAGCGATTCTACCAGTTAGAGCGCAAATTAAATAAAAATAAAGATTTTAAAATTATGTATGACGCAATTATTCAAGAATATATAAACAAAAATTATATAAAGGAGATTCCTCAACCTAAAACCAATGGTGAAGGTTTCGTCCTCCCGCACCACGGCGTAGTCCGTGAAGATAAGGTCTCATCTAAGCTACGTATAGTGTTGGACGCTAGTGCCAAGACCGATACTGGAGTAGCCTTGAATGATTTACTTCATACTGGTCCCCCGCTTCAAAATGATTTGTTAGATATTTTAATTAATTTTAGACTTTATCCCATCGCTTTAACCGCTGACATTCGTCAAATGTTTTTGCAATTATTGGTGCGAGATCAAGATCAGCATTATCAACAAATTATATACAGATTTAATAATAAAGAACCGCTCAGATATTTTATATTTCAACGCGTCTGTTTTGGATTATCGTGTAGTCCGTATCTGGCTAACCGCACTGTTAAACAGCTTGTAAAGGAAGAGGAAACTCACTATCCCGTGGCTGCAAGGGTTGCGTCACGTGACCAGTACGTTGACGACATAGCCAGTAGCTTCGAAAGCGTCGAGTCAGCTATGACGGCCTCTGACCAATTGATTCGCATGTTTAAGTCGGGCGGCTTTGAGTTAGTTAAGTGGTCGAGTAACTCAAATCACGTACTAAGTAGTATACCGCGCTCCCACCGTCTGACTGATCCTATTAATTTTGATAAGGACGATTACTTAAAGGTACTAGGATTACAATGGTTACCAACAACAGATGTTTTTAAAATTACAATTAATGATTTAAACCGCCCCTGTACTAAGAGAAACATGCTTTCTACCATCGCCCGACTATGGGACATTTTAGGTCTAGTGGGACCTGTTATTGTATATGCTAAGATTCTTATAAAGGAACTATGGTCCTTAAATGTAGATTGGGATTCCACTCCACCCCCGCACATAGTACAAGCCTGGAACCTCTTCCAGTCTGAACTTCCGCAGTTAACAAATTTATTAATCCCGCGACATATCGGCGTTTTCACAAACAGTGAAATTAATATTTTAGGCTTTTGTGATGCGAGTGAGAAAGCCTTTGGCGCTGTCGTTTATTTGCATATTCGAAATGAAGAAGATAAAAAAATTACTTTAGTTTGTTCTAAATCAAAGGTGTCTCCGGTAAAGGTGGTTACACTCGCGCGTTTAGAACTTTGTGCCGCGCTACTACTTTCAAAGTTAATCCGTTTGGTTAAGGACAGGTACTCCTCTCGTCATAATATAAAAAATATTTACGCATTTTCGGATTCAACCGTGGCTCTTAATTGGATACATTCTTCGCCACATAGATTCCAAATATTTGTAGCAAATCGCATCGCTAAAATACAAAATCTTTTACCCGCATCTTGTTTTTATCATATACCTGGAAGTGATAATCCGTCAGATTGTTTATCTCGCGGATTAACACCATCGCAACTAGTTAAGCATCCCCTATGGTTTCATGGCCCATCATGGGCACATCTCGAGGAAAAGGATTGGCCTGTTAGTAAATTTAAACGCGATTCTATTAATGAAATTCCCGAACTTAAACCAAAATCAGTGACACTTTCTTGTACAGTTGCGAACAATAGTCCCTTGCTATGTCAGGTCGCTGAGCGCTGCTCCTCTTGGAGTAAACTTCTACGCGTCATTGTATATATCTATAAGTTTGTTAACATTTTACCTCGCTCAAATGACATAAGTGCCACGGATTTGACGTTTGCCGAATTAAATGTTTTAAAATCTTTACAATCACATTACTTTAAAAATGAAATTGAAAACCTAAATTCAAGTAAACCGTGTCAAAAATATATTCAAAGATTAAAGCCGTTTATGCACGAGGGACTTATACGTGTAGGCGGACGTTTAATAAACGCTGACTTAACCTTTGATCAACAACATCCTATTTTGTTACCTAAAAGTGATCATATTGTGAATCTGATAATAGATTATTTTCATCGCAAATATTGTCATACGGGACCCAATTTGTTATTTAGCTTACTTAGACAGAAATTTTGGATTATTTCTGGTCGTAGAATTATTAGAACCCGCATAAATAAGTGTAACTTTTGTTTTCGCCTTAAACCAAAGCCAGTATTTCCTATGATGGCGGATTTGCCCCCGTCGCGTGTGAAGGTAACACTAAAGGCCTTTATAAGAACAGGCTGCGACTTTGCCGGTCCTCTAAATATCACTTTAAAACGAGGACGCGGTATTAAGAGCCAAAAGGCATATATATGTCTGTTTGTCTGTATGACCACACGCGCTATACACATAGAACTCGCATCGGATCTGAGTACGATTGCCTTTATGTCAGATGATTTATATAAATTTTTAGTATCAAGTAAATTTAAATCCGCCTTAACATATGAATTATCCGAATATAGGATTAAATGGCATTTCATACCACCCAGCGCTCCTCATTTTGGAGCATGGGAATCAATGATAAAATCTGTTAAATTGCATTTATTTCGAGTGATTGGTTCGCAAATACTAACATTCGAGGAATTGAGTACGGTTCTTTGTCAGATAGAAAATGTAATCAATTCACGGCCGCTTTGTACAACCTTGTCTTCGGATCCTAGCGAACCACTCGCCATTACCCCGGCACACTTTTTGACGCTAACACCGCTGAAATTCCTTCCCGCCGCGTCTATAGATGATCAGCCCACGCATTTACTAGAACGTTACCAATTAATTGATAAAATGGTACAATCTTTCTGGGACAGATGGTCATTGGAATACCTAAACACATTGCAAACGCGTGACAAATGGTACGTACCATCTGACAGCATTAAAATAGGCACAGTAGTCATTATTACACAGGAAGATAGGGTACCACCATTACATTGGGAGTTGGGAGTGGTCACGCAGGTTCATCCTGGTAAGGACGGCATAATCCGGGTTGTTACTTTAAAAACCGCTAAGGGTCTTTTTAAAAGACCCGTAGTACGCCTATGTCCTTTACCAACGCAATAGTAATTTGTTCAATTAGTAATTATGTTAATTGTAGTTTATAGGACTTAATCATAATAAATTTAATTATCATATTTATCGCATAAAAGAATTTGTATATTTGTTATAGTTTGCCATTTAACTAATAATTTTGTTTTCTCGCACCTTTATATTGAAAATATTTTTAAGTGTTTTGAAAGGGATCCTTTCAAGCCCCGGGCTATGAACGCGCCACTTGGCATAGCGCGGAGATATCGTTCTTGTCCGCTAGGTGGCGCTTATTAAGATTTTATTTTATAAGTTTTCATTTATCGTGTGGCGGTATCTTGATATGATCAAGAATCCGCGTCAGTACCGCGCGACAGTTTTTTGTGATAGAAGCAGACAGTTAAATTTAGTATTTAAAAAGGTGAAATTAAATGTTCCGCGTCCCAGTGACTTTCCGCATATAAAATAAACCGCAAACTAAGTGAGTTGCTGCAGCTTTTACACTTCGCAATTATAAAATTAGCTAGGTACACCACATTAATACATACAAGCATAACACTGTACAAAATCGTCGTAGCAGCCGCTGACGAAAAGGTAAGTGGTGTGTTTGATACGCATTCGCATTATCGCAAACCCGCCTGGAGTCGCCTACCAGCGGCTCCACCCGTGATGCCGTGACCAAGGGAAATAGGGATTCATTTTTATATATATAGATAACTTACATAGATCTATGATTGATCTCCGCTGACGCTCCAACCAGATACCGCCAGTGTGCAAATATTTTGCGGCACGCCGCGCCGGAGTCGGCGTACCCGGCTCCAGTCTCGGCGGGGACATAAAATGTTACACTTTGTTGGTGTAAAAAATAAACAATTTCATTGTTTATTTTTTGTTTGTTTATTGTTTGTTTATTTTATTCATTTATTTAAAAAGTTATCACGCTTCAACCTTGCTTTAATCACACAAGTATCAAGACAAATAGTCAAGAGAAATTAGTTGCCGCAAATCTAGGATTATTTTTTGTTAGACGAGCGGTATCTGGTTGGAGCGTCAGCTGAGACCAATCACTAATCTATGGTTACAATCTTCAAAAAATGAATTAAGCGGAAAACCGGAAAATGGTTACAAAATTAATTTTACGAAATGTTAAAAACAAATGAACTTTAGTAACATTAACGCGTTAGTAAAATTACCTTACATAACCTTTCTCTTTCTGCACTAATAAAGCTAGTCTAGTTCTAGTAAGTCATAATATATTCATTTATTCATTAATTTCTTTTATAATTTTTGACTGAGACCACATAATTCAATTGAATTTGAGAAAAAAAGTTCTATTTAATAATTCAATTTTCCTATTCTAACCTAGGAACAATATATCTAAAAATCAATAAATATAATAAAGATGAATTTTCCAGAATATTTTCTCTATACCTACCTTTGTCATTTTAATAAGTCAGCTTGTGCATGACAAATTTGCAAAACAATTTGTATTATATTATTTGCCTGAAAATAAAATAGAAGAAACTCTTCAAATAACTTAATAAGGGACATTAATCTGGCATTTTCTGTTAGCACTCAATGATAATTTTATGCAAACGCGCGCCTAATTAAAGTAATACCTTCCTGTGAATTATCTTTTTTTTTTCTACACCGTAGAAGCTTTTAGCTGATCGGAATGTAATTTGCTATTGCGTGAAAACGACAGTGTTTTCGCTATCTGAGTTTACATTGTTTTATATGCCAAATATTTTTGTACTTCGTAATACGAGACGGTTGAATGAGTGGTTTTGCCTTAACGCTCTGTTCTAGGGTTCCCGGGTTCGATTCCCGGCCGGGTCAGCTTTTAAAAATGAACTTTTCAAAGTCTGGAGCTGGAAAGTAGTGGTAGGGCACAGTGCGTTTCGCAATCATTTGGGCAGTCCAACTGGCGGCAATAACCACCTCCTTACAGAAGACCACCGTAATATAACAGCACTAGTGCGGTTGTATTTCGGTGAGTGAGTAAATGAGTACTTATCCCCTCCTAATCCCTTATCCTTAATCCTAATGTAGTCGGCAGCGCACTTGCAGCAGCTTTGACGTTGCTTGTGTTACAGGCCTATCGCCAAGTGGACCGTCAGCTTGTCTGCCGATTTTAACATAAAAAATGATGGAAAAAATAGAGAGTTAATTGATATAATTAAAGTAAATATCGACTTAACTGCTGTTATAGTTGTGACGGATTCTTCTATTGAATGGATCATAATTATGTATTTATTATCAGAACTAATTTATTAGTTATGATAATAAATACATGATTATTAGTTTAATAACTCTAATAACTCTAATTTATTATTAATTATTAGAGTTATAATTATTAGAATTATTAAATCTAAGTTTTAATAACTCTAATTTAAGGGAGGAAGTTCTGTCACAGTGTTTTAATTTTTTAATGAAATAAACAATTGATGAGATACTGTCTTAGCCACAAGCTTAGATATTTTTTAATTCTGTCTATAAAATATCAATAAATTTGATAAATTATTTTGTAAAATGGAGTTTTACAAAATATTTTTTTTATTTTAATTTTTTTTCCATTTTTTTATGGAGTGCACCCGGCGTAAACTTTTCTTTAAAACATCTTTTGCTTACAAAATTCCCTTGTCTTAGAGAGTAGTCCTCGAAAACCTTCTCCACGGTTCTCTATATAAAGAGTAATAACTTAAGGCAATACCCATAATAACTTAATGAACCGTGCCAACAGAAAATGCCTCAACCCTTTTCATGTTAATAAATTGTTAAAGAAATACCAAATTTGTGTCTACCAAAGAACCAATACTCCTGGGGCCATCGACACCCGCCTGTGCTTACCAAAGATTGTAACTGAATAAATTCAAATGTTAAATTTATTAAGCCTTTTTATTTTCACAAATAAAACCTTTACGACTTATTTTTCTGGTACTGGAACCGGAAGCTGGAACGGAGATACTTATTAAGTAGACTTAAGTAGATTTACTTAATAAGTATATCATTTTGCATGTAAGTATCCTATAGTTAAAAAAGATCAATTAATCGCCAGTTTCATTTGTTCCAATGGGTTAAGAGAAACAGATATGAAGAAAATGTGTACTTAGCTAGCCTAAGATTTTAAATACCAGGGCATGAAAAATCTATTAATCAATGGTCAAATATTAGAAGATTCTGCATCGGTTGTGTTTGTAAGTACATTTCATGTATTTTAGGATATTTGACTAACATACATTATTAAACTAAATTAAGGCTGGATTATTTAAGTTATAAATACGTCTGATTAACATAAAAGTTCTTTTTTCTGTTAAGGTTGGCAGACAGGCTGTCCCTCCAATTATAGTCGTCACCTATAACACAAGCAAAGCCACAATTGCAGTAAATGCCCTGCCGAACATAAGGATAAGGTATTAGGAAGATATAGTGAAATGAGCTTTGCTCACTTCTCGAAACACAACGACGCACGTGCTGCATTTTCACGGTGGTATTTTATAAAGGTGGTTACTGTCCGAAGACGGGCTGCCGAAATGACTGCAAATCGTAGTATGACCTGCCACTACTTGCCAGATACAGACCAGAGCCAACTTTGAAAAGTTGCTCCTGCCAAAAATCGAACCCGGGACGTCTGAGAGAGAAAGTAAGTAAGTACCTTATCCTTTCCGACCAATGGGTCGTGTTTGTAGAAATAATCACGATATATCCATAACGACGCCGCCTCCTCCGAGCAGGCTCGGCCCTCTCCCGATCCCGCTCGGCGACCTCATTCTGGAGCATTACTGCCTGACAGAAGGAGAACGCGGCCTTGCAGCCGTCCTCATTCACCAGCATAACCGCGACTACTGCTGACGGGGACAAATCTCGTCCGATCTGACCGACCAGGACTCGGCGCTCGGATGCCCAAGCAGGGCAGTGCTCCAGCGTATGCTGTGTGGAGTCCGGGTATGCTGTGCGCAATGATGGCATTGTACCGTCTCTTCCCATCCCATTCGATTCAGATATCACCGAAGCAGCCGTTCAAAAGAGCTCTCCAGCGGGAGGAGCTCGCAAGGTCTTTTTGCCAGATCGGCGCTCCGTAGAGTGCCATAGATCGCACGACACCCATATAGAGGCGACGACCTTCCTGCCGTGGTCCCCGAGATTTGGCGTAGTCTGTGCAGTGCACCTGCTACCCCTCGAATTTGGGGGACAAGGTGCTCGAAATGTTCTTCGAAACTCCACTTCGAGTCCAGGGTGAGGCCTAGGTACCTCATGTACCGGCCTACCTTAACTTCCGTGTTTCCTACCCTAATCACCGAGATGAGTGGCTACGCCTCAGTTTTCGAGACGCTAAGCTGCTCAGTGCCTAATTTATGGCTGCAGAAAGTATCCAGGTTTAACCAGTGCCCAGTTTATGGCATTAAACCATAATACTAGTAATTAAACCCTTTTGTCTATTAATATTAAATTAATTTCTGCTTACAAGCCAAATGGGTTTTATCCAGTTGTCCTACCCGTACCTACAAGTTTCTTATACTAATATATTTACTGCTTAAGATACTTAAGTTTTTTTTATGTTAAGGTCGGCAGACAGGCAGACAGTCCACTTGATGGTAGGTGGCTACCGTCGCCGTATAACACAAGCAACGCCAAAGCTGCTACAAGTGCGCTGGCGACTGCAGTAGGATTAAGGATAAGGGATTAGGAGTGGATAGGGAAATGGGCTCTGGCATCCCTTACCCACTCACCGAAACACAACAGCACACATGCTGTTATTTCACGGTGGTCTTCTGTAAGAGGGTGGTTACTGCCGCCAGACGGGCTGCCCAAATGACTGCGAAAACGCAGTGTGCCCCGCCACTAATATAATTTGTGGAATATTTGTGGAATTAATAATTCTACAAATAGAGATAATTCTACTATTTAATTCCACAAATAGAGCATAGAGCATTAAATTGAGCAATATAAATCCAAACGAAATGAGCGATGCGAAATTGTTTATTGGTAGAATCAAAAATAAAGGTGTACGTTTTAAACAAACGTTCCAATTTATCGAGACAAAGGTTACGGGATCCTGACATCACGCACTTCTATTATAACAGGTAATACGTAAATATAGAGTACAGTATGATGTTTTTAACATTATATATTTTTATATGTCTTAGGCTACGGTCTCCTATTAAAAGCTGTATGCGTCGCCCGACTTCAATGTTCAAGGCACAACGTCAGTGATCAATACATATCTCAGCAACGAACGACGCGCAGTAGTCGACAAACAGTGCTTGCCTTATGCTTGCCTGTGGTTTTATTTCACCAGCTGAACTAGGCCACGCTTCGCTGCGGCTATACGGCGGCGGAGCGCGTGGGGCGCACGGTACTGGACACTGCCCAAGCAACAAAATTATCCTATAGTGCACGCTTTATAGTCCTGCAGCACTAATAATGGTCTCTTAGTGGTTCTAGAATTTGCTACCACGCTTATAGTAGCATGCACGGAGACTGATTGGCCTTGTAGTATATCTGTTCTTATATGTTAACTTATTATCGTCTATAGAATTAAATTAACAGCACACTATAAGCTGAGATGTCCTATAAAAGTATTGCACAGGTGTAAACACGCTTGGGAATACGTGCTCTGGTAAGCTATACTTAAAATTGCCTACAAGAATCACTATAAATCCATTATAAGTAAAGTATGCTTATAAGAGTATCAAATAAAACCAAACGAACTAGAAACCATTTGCACTTATTACTTGAATTTATAAGGTTTTATAAGTTCACAATGTGGATCACTAATAAGTCAATTAGTTCTATAACGGCTTATTCCAAGAGTAAGTGTACTTGGTTTTATTGTGGGTTTGTCGAACGCTGTTATAATCTTTACACAAAATGTTAATATTGATGTTTCTCGCTTTTCACTTATACCTAAATAGTATGTAAGACACTGTTAATTGGTATCTACTTCCTTAAAAATTCGACAGCGTGAATGGTAGTCAAGTTATTAGAATAATTGTGGAACCCTAATTCCTAACAATATGGCGATGCTGTGGTTCCGATGCAAACCATTTTGGAACCAAGTACTTCCGTAACGGTTCTGTAATGAACTTGGGAAAGCTAGCTATAAAAAATGGCGACTTTTCATTGTATTCCTTATTAATACCAATATTATTTTCAAATTCAACTTATTAAATACGCTAATTTCAAGAGGCGAGTAAAAATTTTGTTTTAAAACATAATATACTTCACCAAAAATATACGTTTGCCATGCGAACGCATCTTATTATACCTATGTAACACTGTAGATAATACATTTTTAAAGAAAATTAATTAAGATGACTTAAGTTTTTATCAAATATTTTATATTTTTTATAAATATCAGCAGCGACGCCATTAACAAATTCACAGCTGTTTTTGAAAAAGCTTGTAACAGAAACACGGAGTACGTTAGAGTCGTGTATGGTTCTGTTAGGCGATTATAGTTGGCTTCGCGGGGAGCAGTTAATTCTTTGTAGTCCAACTATAAGGATACTATTGGTCCAAGTGGTAGTCACCGAGTCTACTATGAGTGTCTTAGAAGAAAGAGTATGCCTATAAATTGGGCCCTTTTCCGTTGTTATAAGAGCTTACTATCCCGTTATAGTCCTGATAAAATGGTGGTTCCAGGATAATTATAAAACCACTTTTTGCTGCTTGGGTGCTTATATATAATACTATTGATCGTAGCGTGATGTTATATAGCCTTTCTCGATAAATGGACTATTTAACACAAAAAGAATTTTTCAGTTCGAACTGTTATACGAGATTGGGTAATGTCCTTTTTAAAAAAATAAAAAATATAGAAACCCGATTTAATTGAAAGAATTATAACTTATAAATAACTTATTTAAATAAAGAATTATATGCGGACAATGGATATGGTCTGACCGCCGGGTTGAGACTCTGGATGAAGACTGGCGCTCTAAGGCGTTAGGCAGGGCGTTGAGGGCAGGAAATGCTAGATCAGCGGGATTATGTTGAGGTCATGACTTAAGGTGACATAGGAGGGTTATAACAGCCCCCGGGAGAAGACTAAACTTCAGGGTTGATGGTTGAAGTTTATGTTGGACGAAGTCGAGGAGGTGGAATAGGCTGGGGTTCTATGGATATAGATTCAGGTTCCGTAGAAGGATTTTCAAGGGTTAAGGGTCTACGGAAAGGATGTGGAATTACATTATACAGTTTAAATTTATTACAAAAGTACAAGATTACAATTGTGAATAAGCTAGTTAAAATAACATAAATCAAAACGCTGTAAATATTTGAATGTTTTAACAAATGAGGTTTTTCTATAGCTTCGTCTAGTTTCATGAGAATAGAGTTATCAATTTTGTTTTGTTCGGATAAAGTCCTTAAATCTACATTCTTTAGTTTTACAGGTGATAATTTTGGTTTGACTTTTTGAAACTGTGCAATGTTACAACAAGAATCATTGATTAAGTGGAAATCAGAGTGTGTCAAAATTGGCTTTATGTTATATTTATAATTTTGAAGTAAATAGATATCGTTGCAATAAGCTGTACAATTATATGGTAAATTTAGTATTCCGGAGCCAATTATTTTCAGTTCTTGAGTTTGAGATAATTTACAATCTATAGATATCTTAGTGTCGTTGGACATCACATATATCCACGAACCAGAGTGAAGCTTTTGCCAAATAGTGAGATCACCATGTATGAGTTTGGTGTTACAATCTTCAGGGATTGTGTGTAGGGCTTTTGAGAGTATATCTGTTTCACAAGTTGGAGTAGTGGATGTTGATAATACAGTTGGAATGTTACATATGTATAGTTCATTATTAACTATTTTACAATCGTTAAGACTAATCAGTTTACAATAGTAGTACTTATCTCTAGTTATACCTATATAATTGAATGATGGGATTATAGTACTGAAAGATTTGGGATTATTAGGTTCATGTGGGATTGGAAGAGGCAAAATGTTGTAAAGATCAAAATCTTTTGAATATACAAGTGGTATTCGTAGAACAAACATTATATTATGATTATTATAAAAACACTTAATATTAGAAATATCTATAATAACATGAACAGAACTTAAATCTAAATCCATCGGTAGTTCTACATTATCAGCCAGATGTCTATGATTATTTGAAAGTTCATTGTATAGTTGAATTGGTGTTAGGATTGAAGGGCTAAGTATGTTTTTACTTCCAAACATAATGGCGTTATTCAAATCTTCCATCTGAAAGGATAATGCGAGAATGCTAGTTTCTAGGCTATTAAGGATGTTGTTGATTTGCGAGTTAATTCTTAGGTTGTAAGAGATATCAGAAATATTTTTTGAATAGATTGAAAGACTCTCAATGGCGTCGTTGAGAATTTCATTCGTTTTCAATTTTTGGATAGTGTCGTTGTAAGAAGTTAATGTTGTGGAGGTAACTAAAATATTCTGTTTTACTAATAGTTTTAGGTTATTTTGATTGGTGTAGAGGGTGTTCAAGGCATTGTTATATTTTATATCGTCATCTTCATCTAATGTACCAAACACATGTTTGAGGACGGAACCAATACCTCCAAACCAAGCGGACCTTTTGGACTTGTTGTCTAATATGTGAGCTAAAGAATTGTATGTCTTGAGAATGTCGTCATAACGCACTGATAGAGGTTCTAACAGATTATGGCATTCTAAATCATTCATCGTGGAACTGTGTTTACATATGTGACTTAAAGTATTTAATATCGACTGAATATTTTCTAAATGTAGAGCTAAATGAGAAGTTTCTATAGGGATTATAACGTCAAGATGTCCATTGTTGATTTTCAGTTTCCCGATATAATCGAAATAAAGACCTGGGCTTGACGTGACTGGATGAATAAACTGAGGGTGTGCGTGTGTCACAACACTGAAATAAAATTTAATAATTAATATTAATGGTGTTGGCCTAGGAAAATATAATAATAAAAAAAGAAATAATAATATCTCGGACAATTAAAATTAACACTGTACATTGGTTATAAAACTATTTAAACTATAATTAATTAGGATTTATTAAATTACATTGGATATACACTAAATCGTAAAAATGGAATAGTCATAAGTTATAATATTTACAAGGATTTATTTTAATTGTTTTGAGTTACTGCAGGTTTTATTTGGTCAACATGATGTTTTACATGTCGCTATTGATGAGAAGTGTCACTGTGTTATTATTATGGACCTTAATGATTTTGTATGGCCCTTTCCATATGGGAGAGAGGGTTTTTCTTAATCTTAGATGGTTTTTGAGATAGACATAGTCGCCTGACTTATAGGATACGGGGCGGTTACGGCTATCATAGTACTGTTTGGAATTTTGTTTGCTTTTGTTAATGAATTCGAGAGCTTTGGATCGTGAATGTTTAAGCCTATGATTTAACATTTTAATATAGTCAGGATATGTGGTAGATATCTCCTCATATACTGAACTAGGGATTAAAGGCTTATGTCCAAAAATTAGTTCATATGGCGTGAAATGGGTTGTTGAATGTGGAGTAGTGTTGTATGCTAACATAGCGGTGTATACATATCTTGGCCAGTTATCTTGATTGTCGTTTACGTAGGATTTTAAGTATTCTTTCAAGGTCGAGTGGCTTCTTTCTAAAGCTCCTTGGGTTTGAGGATGGTATGGGGAAGACCACAATTGTTTAATTTTAAGAAATTCGCAAGTTTTCTTGAAAAGATCAGATGTAAAATTAGTACCTTGGTCAGTTAGGATCTTCTTAGGTATGCCAAACAAGGAGATGAAATGGATGAGACATTCGCTGGTCTCTTCAGCAGTTGTGTTACGTAGGGGATAGGCACAGGAGTATTTCGTTAGGTCATCTTGTAAGGTAAGGATGAATTTTAATTTGGCTGTTCCTGATTCAGGAAGTGGACCTACTACATCGAGAGATACTCTGTGAAACGGTTCAGTAGATGTTGAGGTGATTTCCATCGGGGCACGATTGATTTTTCTCAAAGCTTTATTAGTTTGACACAAGGAACAGTTCTTTACATAGGTTTCTATGTCGGATCGCATATTTTTCCAATTATATTTTTCTCTTATCCTATTGTACATTCGGGAAGAGCCCAAATGACCAGCTATGGGAATGTCGTGGTTTTCTTTTAGTATTTTTGCGACTTCACTTAGGGAAGGGTATATTATTTTATCATGATAGATGTGTATATGAATTCCCGTTTTGTTAAAAAGATAAGAAATTATGTTATATATTTTCGTGAAAGAATGTCGGTCAAAGGGGTTTTTAAAATCTGATATACTAATTTCTCTTGGTGTATTTTCTTCATTTACATTTAATATGACACAATTCCTAAGATTTTGGAGAGACTGGAAAATCTCGAGATAGGAACAGTCGTCGAAGTGATGGACCTTGACAAATAGGAGAATATATGTTTTGTTATTATGGTGTAAGGATTGGAAGGAGTGTAGTATTCTCTCCCCTTGGAGAACTTCTTCAGAATTTGGTAGGTTGCTAATTAGTTCTTGTACGTAAGGTATAGATTCGTCTAAGTCAATTGAAGTTGGGATTACTATAAATTTGCTGGGCGTTTTCAAGAGATTGTCATTATGTTCGGTAATTTGGGTATCGTTTACAGCATTGGGAGAGGATTTTAGAAATTCAGAGTAGGAGTCTTCGTTAAGGGGAATATTAAGAGGATTGTCCGTCATACTGGTTGATGGGACGTCCGTCGGTTGAACTTCAGTCGGGGAAGGTTCAGTTTGAGGTAGTTCGTCAATAATTGCATCAAGGTCTACAGGAGAAAATTCGGGATCTGGAGATATCGATGGGATGTTGTCGGGTAAAAGGGTATCGAGAGTTTCTTCATTAGATTGGGAATAAGAGGTTCCTGGAGTTGGATTCACGTGTGGATCTTGAATAGTAGTAGGATTGATAGCATTTATGGGGATACTTTTATTTTCAGGAATTGGGTATCGAGAAAGTGCATCTGCTGCACAATTAAGTTTCCCTTTACGATAAACGATTTCGTATTCAAATTCTTCTAGTTTCAAACGCCAACGTTGTAGTTTGCTACTGGGGTCAGTGTGATTAAAAAGCCATTTTAAAGGGCGATGATCAGTAATAATAAAGAATTTTCTTCCGAAGAGATAAGACCTAAAATGTTTACAGAAATATACGATTGCTAACAGTTCTTTTTCCGTGGTGCTGTAATTGCACTCGTTTTTGTTTAGGGTTCTCGAGGCAAAAGCAATGGGTTGGTCCTTTCCGACCTGACCCTGTGAAAGGATGCCAGATATAGCATAATTGGAGGCATCACAAGATAGGATAAAGGGTTTCGTAAAGTCGGGGTAGATAAGGATTGGGGCTGTAGGCAATTTAGTTTTTAGTGTTTCGAAAGCCAGTTGTTGTTCATTGGTCCAGTTAAATGGGATGTCCTTTTTCAGTAAAGATGTCAAGGGTTTTGCAATTTTGGAGAAGTCAGGGATGAATCGTCGATAATAAGATACAAGACCTAAAAAGGATTTTACGCTTTTAGGAGCCGTTGGTGTTGGGAAATCTGTAACTGCCTTTATCTTGTCGGGATTAGGTTTTACGCCCTCGTCGCTGATTATGTGTCCTAAGTACGCGACTTCCTTTCTTAGGAATTCGCATTTGTCGGGTTGTAATTTTAAGTTGAAACTTCGTAGTCTGTCAAATATCATCGTCAGATTGTCAATGTGGGATGCCAAATCGTAGGAATAGATTACTATATCATCAAGATATACAAAGCAACGAATGCCTTGGAGACCGGAAAGACAATTATTCATCAGACGTTGGAAGGTTGAAGGGGCATTCTTAAGCCCAAATGGCATTCGGTTAAACTGAAATTGTCCCTGAGGGACTGAGAAACTAGTTTTTTCTGCGTCTTCTGGTGATACAGTTATTTGATGGAAGCCAGACGCCAGGTCCAGGGTGGAAAAGTACTTGCAATTTCCTAATTGGTCTAAGATTTCGGATATCTGAGGGATAGGGTAACTTTCACCAATGGTAATATCATTGAGTTTCCGATAGTCTATCACTATACGCCATTTCTTTTGACCAGATGCGTCGATTTTCTTCGGCACAACCCAGATAGGAGAGGACCAGGGGGAAATAGAAGGCTTAATTATATCTTGGGCTAGCATTTTATTTATTTGGTTCTCCACTTCTTTCTTATGCACTTCGGGGAATCTATAAGATTTTGTATATATTGGAATGTCGCTGCTAGTGCGAATATTATGTTGTATGTTGGGCGTAAATGATAACTTGTCGTCGGGAAGGTGAAATATATCTGAGTATTTGGCACAGACGTTTTCCAAGGAGATAATTTCTTCGTCATTTAGATGAGAGATACGTAGTAAGTTCAGAACTTGTTCTGTCCGTTTGGTAATGTTGGTAGTACAGACTGGATTAATGTTACAAGGGTCAAGGGTAGTGTTTAAGGGACTTAATTTTAAATTGAGGTTAGATTTGAGAGGTAGTGGAAATTCAGAGGTGTTAACTACGGATATATTTACTCTATTATTTTTTTTTACTCGAACTAAACAATTCGCTATGAGTAAGGTATCTGAAGGGCTTTGATCCAATATGAGTCCTTCTTTCATTTCGTGGTTAGATACAGAGCATTCAATTACCATTTCTGTTCGAGGCGGTATTAGGTAAGTAGGATCACAAAAGTGTAATTTAATTTTGAATTTTCCTATGTGTAAAGTATCATTGCTATAATCGATGTTGCAACTGAATGTATTTAATAGGTCTGTACCGATCAAACCATCGTAAGGTAGATCGATATCTTGAATGACATGGAATCTGTGATATATATATTTCTTTGGCGAATCCGAAATTTGAACCTTTAGATTGAAATGGCCAGAGGATTTAGTCGCCTCTTCGCCGGGGTCTATCCCTTTTATTTGGATAATATCATTTTCGAGAACTGGACTATTCCTGATACTTGATTTTTTTATTAAGCTCACAGAGGATCCTGAGTCGATTAATAAGGACAATGGAATGTCAGAAACAGAGGTGTCTACTAGGATATGAGGTAAAAGGATTTTTGAAGGATTACAAGTTAATTCGTATACCTTTTGTGTTTGTAGATCATTTTTATGTCCTTCAGGACTGAAAGCAAAACCTTCAGTTTGGGGCTGGTTACCCTGTCGGTGGGTATGCTTGGATACAGTGGTTTTGGAAGAAACACCTTCAGTTTGGGGCTGGTTACCCTGTCGGTGGGTGTGCTTGGATACAGAGATTTTGGAAGCAACACCTTCAGTTTGGGGCTGGTTACCCTGTCGGTGGGTGTGCTTGGATACATAGGTTTTGGAAGCAACACCTTCAGTTTGGGGCTGGTTACCCTGTCGGTGGGTGTGCTTGGATACAGAGGTTTTGGAAGCAACACCTTCAGTTTGGGGCTGGTTACCCTGTCGGTGGGTGTGCTTGGATACAGCGATGTTTTTAGTGGTGTCCTTTATTTTATTCGCGTTTTGTAGCGGTCTCACGCGACACCGTCGCGAGACCCTTAGGCATTTAAATCTTGGTTGTCTACTAATTCGTCATCGTAGTAACTATCAAGAGTGGTTGAAATTAATCCCTCTTTATTTTGTGTGTGATGCACCCGCTGAGATTGTGTTCTATTAGGCGTTTGTGAATTCTTAAAACGGTTATTATTGAATTCACGTTTTTTGCAGAATTCAATAGTATGACCTTCGGATTTGCAGTAACGACAGAAACGTTGGTTATTGGAAGAATCCTTGGTCACGAATGAGTTACCTAAGTGTTTGGGTGCATTATACTGGCCTGAATTTTTGTTCCTATTGTAGGAAAATTTTGATTGTGAAGGATTTGGGCGGATGTTTTGCTCGTTTCGTTTTTGAAACATTAGTTGGATTTTTTCCTCTGATGTTGCCATGTTTATTGCTTCGTTAAGATTTTTCGGGTCTTTACAGCGAACCAGATTAGAAATTCTTGGCGTTAGGCCCAATAGGAAGGTGTGTAGAGCAAGGTCTTCCATAGCTCCGACCCTACCATGTAATTCGCTTTTATTTTTTGATTCTACTGTTAGTTTTAATTCTGTTAATAAGCGTGAAAGACATGTTTCCACGCGGAGTGCAAATTGTGTGACTGTCTCCCTTGATTGTTGAACACATTCTTGCAGGTCTGCAAGAAGATGGGTGTAGTGCTTCCGTTCCCCAAATTGTGTAGTGAGGAAATCTGATAACTGCTCCCAGTCTTCAAATTCCTTTATACTACTAGCTAACTCTGCCTTTCCTTCTAATTGACTTAATATATATTTAAATAAGATAGGTTTCTGGCTGCTTGATGCCAAAGAATACGCGTTCTCGCAGTTGGATAAAAAGGAATTTAATTTTTCTCTATTTCCATCGAATGGTTTTATAAATTTAAACAGAATGTTTATTTCTAATTTTTCGGATGTTTTAGTTTTATCTTCTTTTGACATTTTGAATAAATATAAAAGTTAATTAAAAGGTTACTAAGTACTGAACGGTCGGGAGTAGTTTACTGATAAGAGATTTCTTAGAACGTCTGGCTGATCGATGCTTCACAATAAGTATGACTCACGGATAAATGAATGTAACAAACAGGATAACTAATCTAAGCACTGACGATTAGTTAAGAATTATTAAGTTTTTGTTTAAAATTTGGGTTCGGGGCACTTTCACTGAGAACACGGAGTAACACGATGTATGAAGTCGGTACTCACAGGATGATGCTGATGATGAGGAGTACCATATTCACAGCTCCTTTCGCCTTGAATCGCCTGACATGTATGTAGCAGGATTATAGATGTTTCTCTCAACGAGTTATTTCTCTCAACGACCAACACTTTGAACACTTCACAAATTGAACTTGGAATATTGACCATATAATTTATGATTTCCACAATATATAGCACTTCACTTTGACTTTAGATTTCACTTCAGAATAGTTAATTTTTAAGACAATGGTTGTTAAACTTCAGAGACGTACCGGGGATTTCTATTTTCAAAATCCCTTAGCGCTGCCACCAAAAATGTTATACGAGATTGGGTAATGTCCTTTTTAAAAAAATAAAAAATATAGAAACACGATTTAATTGAAAGAATTATAACTTATAAATAACTTATTTAAATAAAGAATTATATGCGGACAATGGATATGGTCTGACCGCCGGGTTGAGACTCTGGATGAAGACTGGCGCTCTAAGGCGTTAGGCAGGGCGTTGAGGGCAGGAAATGCTAGATCAGCGGGATTATGTTGAGGTCATGACTTAAGGTGACATAGGAGGGTTATAACAGAACCAATAGTTCCTGAGATTAGCGCGTTCAACCAAACAAACAAGCAAACACTTCAGCTTTATATGTTAGTAAGTATAGATATAAATGTTGTACTAACGCCTAGATACGGCGTTCACGCTGCAGTGCACAGCGTTTAAACACCGCCTACGACGGCTAAACGTCGACGTTAGCGTCTTCCCGCAACAGTACATTTCTATGACGCGGCCTACGACATTTCGGTCTACAAATCCTCACGTTAGAACAGCCTGAGAACTTTTCCCTACAACCCAACTATTTGTACTTCTTCTTTTTAAAAAACCCTCGAATATTTCATTTGTTAATTATTTAAGTAATATCGTCAGGCTGACGCACACTTAATAGTAGACGGCTACCGTCGCTTGAAACACAAGCAACGCCACAGGTACTAGATTGGGCAACGACTAATTCTAGACGGAAATGGAAGAAGCAGGAATTTTGACTTCGGAACCTTGTTTGGACTAGTTAGGAGGTATACACACTAAAAGTCCTTACCCCTCCGAGGTCCGAGCGAGGGGGGGGGGGGGGGGCAAAGAAGGTCCCGTTTTTTTGTTATTTACCTACATCTCGAAAACGGTGCGTCGTATGAACTTTTGTTGTACTACAGATTGAAGCCTGATAAAATTATCTACAACTTTGCCTTTTACACTTTTAGTCTATCTCGAATAGTTGTCTAGATATGAGCTAAAAAGGTGGATTTCGAAAAATGTGTTAAATTCTGTGTAGCACATTATAACAATTTAAGGTGGTATGGAGCAAAGCAGAAGGAGAAATTTCTGAATAATTATCGGTACCAACGTTTTCTCCAGTCAGTATCAAATGTCAAAACACACATCTCCTCCCTTCCGCCAACGGAGGGAGCAGCAATGGAGCATTCCTTCCGCACTTACTATCAGGTCCAGACATGGCTTGGGAACGACCTTTCCTCTGAACTATGGGGATGGGAACGGAATAAAAGAAATCATTTGGTTCCTGTTCCAACAAAAGAACCCGCTGCACCGGAAGAAATACTGAAGCTGATATTTTGTCGGTGCACTACTGATTGTAGTAGCGCTAGATGTGGATGTAGAAAAGCCTCCATGCTATGCTCTTCCATTTGCTACAATTGTAACGGAAGTTGTAAAATAGCATGCTGATTTTAGAAGACAACGACGATGACGACGACTGTGAAAATGATGTAGCAGATGTAGTAGCCTGCGATCCAACTGATAACTATTCGACAGATGAGGAGAAAGAAGAAGAGGCAAACGCTGAGGAACCACAATCAGGCCCGTCACACGCAAAAAGGCGACGAGTTATTAAATAATTCCTTTTAAATATTAATTGTTAGATGTAAATTAATGTAAATAAGTACATAAATATATAATGGACAAGAAATGTAAATATGTAAATAAATATATAATGGACAGGAAGAACGTTTTTTAATAATAATTAGATATGAGGTAAACTGAAATCTACGAACGCAGCTGAAAAAAGAAACAATGTATGACGGAAGACGTAAGGGTGTAGATTTCGAAGCTCATAGCTAGGCAAATATTGGAGATAGATAAAAAGTGTGAAAGCCAAAGTTGTAGGTAATTTTATCAGGTTTCATTATGTAGTACAACAAAACTTCGCACGACGCACTGTTTTCGAGATGTAAGCAAATAACCAAAAAACGGGATCTTCTTTGCCCCCCTCCCTCCCTCGCCCGGACCTCGGAGGGGTAAGGACTTTTAGTGTGTATACCTCCTAACTAGTCCAAACAAGGTTCCGAAGTCAAAATTCCTGCTTCTTCCATTTCCGTCTAGATTTCCATATGAGCATTCATTTACCAAGTTATACCACAAGTGCGCTGTCGCCTTTAGTAGGATTAAGTACAAGTTAATCCCTTATCCTTAATCCTTATTGGATAAGGAAGGAATAGGGAAATAGGTTCTGGCATCGCTTACTAATTCACCGAAACACAACAGCACACATCCTATTATTTCACGACGGTATCTTTGTTTTTAAAAACTAATTTTATGTCTTTCTCTGTCTTATATCGAATAGTCGCACTTATAACATAAGTGCAATAAACTCTTTACAATAAACTAGCCTGCGTTGGATCGGTTCCTTGTGTAGTTCTTAATAGCAAAGCAATATGATATGATATAAATACCTATTTGGCATACCTACGGCCAAAAGTTATGATATGAATTTGTTCTTAAAGTAAGGAGTTGTGGTTTAAAATAAACCGCACTAACTTACGGCACTGCGCGCGGGTTAAAATATTTCACTTGTCTAGGAGTTTCTCTAAGGAGCAAATAACTTCGAAAGGACACGAGGTATCAGACAGAGATGCCATTCAAACTGAATTCGAACGTATGTCTGTGATTTCAAAGGTCTCGAAATTAATGTAAGCCAAATAAAACATTAGCATTAACATAATAATCTAAACGTGTTCTGTGCTTCAGACCTAGCCCAATTAAATGGAGGTGTTTTCTAGAGCATCGGTAAGTCTTCTGAATACTTAGTTTTCATGTGAAGATATCAAATTTGGATGATAATATAAAATTTTCGCTGCGATAAATTAAACATTTTTTGTTTGTTTGCACTATCAAAGAAACGCTGTGTGTATTCGACAGCTAAAATATTAATATTTGTAGGAATGACACGAAAATAACTGTCAGAGAGTAGATGTATCAATTGGTCATTTTAATGTATTAAAGTGAACATACTCGTAGAAAAATGTGAACAACTAGAAATCCGTGAAACTTTTACTAAGACTATTTTTATATGTAATAGAGCATGAACAGAGATAATACCAGTTTCAGTATGAGCGAGGGATTGTGGGACATCCTGTATATTACAACAGTGTAGAAAATAACATAACAACGTAGTAGTATATAAATCTTTGCGACTTCATCTTTAATAATATGAATTATTATCTACTAAGATGACGATTAAATTTAAAAAATAGTCAATGATCAGAGCCTAAGTACTTTTGCAATATTTTTCATTTTAAACCAGCGACCAGCGCCGGCTTTGCACAAATGCAAATTATAAAGACAAACCTTCCACATTTATCGCTCTTTTTTTATTAAAGATGGGTTTGCTCTTGACCAGCATCTATCCATGTAGGAAGGATGACGCCGACAATGGAGCGAGCTAACCCAGAAGATGCCTATTCACCCGAACCTTGAAAAGATTTGGGTTGTATGACCTCGGAAATATAGACGCCGGCAGGGAACTGCCTAACATCCAATTAGTGAAAACTGTACAAATCTCATTGCGTTGTTTAGAATTAGTAAGGGAAGACTTTGTTTTAACCAATAAGAAGAGAAATGGTGGCAGGCAGGCTGACGGTCCACTTGATAATAGGTGGCTATAGTCATCGCCTAAGAACACCAGAAACACCAAAGAAATAATTTATAGCACGCTTGAAGAAAATCTTATTGTAGCAAGGCAGAAACATCTCTGAAGTGAGTTTATTCCAAAGTTGGCCCATTGCTCGTGCAGGATTTCCTTGATATAAGTAATAATAATAATAATAATAAAAATATTTATTTGTTCCAGCAAATTACAGTGGGTAATATTAAGTCTAAGGTCACAAATTATAAATCTTGTTATTACAAAAACTATCCTTACATCTAAACTAGGCCGAGCCTGTATTTTAAATGTAAGCCATTTCCGATGGCATCATTGTTTAATATTTGGACATTATGCTTGCTTAAACATGATTACACTTTAATAAAACAAATAAAATTTAGTAGGTAATGTGAACAAACTCCGCATTTAATCACGTAGTATGTTGGAAAAACTCGGCAGCAAGTTGTACTAAGATAAGTTGTTCCATTTAATGGTGAGAGGTTTTAATTGGAACAAATCTTCAGAGAACTCAACCTTATACAGCTACTACAACACACAAAAAGAAACAACAAAAATGTATTACAATATAATAGAAATAAATACTCGTATCCTACTGTTTGCATTATGGGTAAAGGGAAGAGATATTTTGCAAACGGATCCGTTCAATACGTCCCTGTAACACAAGTTGACCTTGCGTGAAATATGTCGATCAAGATACCCGGCGAATATTCGATAAGCCAGTTCAATTTCCGAATAATAAAGCTGAACACATGACATCTCCATTAAATTCTTATAAATATTTTTACTCTACTTACTGAAGCAATGCTAAATAAAATAGAGTTCGTGAATTACACAGTAAGCTGAAGAAATAACTATCTCATTAAAATAATTAAGTCATTAATTAGAATCTCATTAAGTATCTCATTAAAATAAAATCATATTATAAATACATAAAGATTTCCTTCAACAGCGTCATCAGCTAGCAGATGTCCAATGCAAAGCCTTTAGGTACGTGGACGCCAATCAATAATCTTTCTTTTCTATTTTGTCCTATGGATTTTGTCTCACAGAAAAACAACAAGCACTTTTCGCTCGCAATTTTTTCCTACACATTTTACTATTTTGTGGTACCACCTAGAGGTGAGCCTTCCAATGGCTTTCTTCGTCTTCACACTGTTATTCTATAGCGTAGAGGTCAGTAAAATTATATCCTCAGAATCACTTCAGCGTGAGAGAGCAGTGTAATGGTTATTACGAGAATACATTACAACTACGAGAATTATTGGTTACTAGCTGAACTCGGCCCCGCTTCGCTGCGCCCCATACGGCGGCGGCAGCCGACGTGCGCATAGGGCGCGCGGTACTGGACACTGCTTATATAAATACTATTTATCGTAGCGTGATGTTATATATAGCCTATAGCCTTCCTCGATAAATGGACTATTCAAAACAAAAAGAATTTTTCAATTCGAACCAGTAGTTCCTGAGATTAGTGCGTTCAAACAAACAAACAAACTCTTCAGCTTTATAATATTAGTATAGATAAGGGTCAAATATAAAAGTAAATTTAAAAAAAACGTTTTTTCATAGTTAAAAGAGATAAAACACAACGCACGAACTGTTCTCATCATGGTCTTATAAAAATTAACCACGCATAAACTATGTATAACGAATACATTTACTTGGGACAAACAGTCCAATTATATAAAGTCAACTTTGAGAAGGTTGTCGAATCCAGTTCGGATACGCAACGTTCGGGAAGTTCCGAGAGATCTTCTCGTCCAAAATTCCTCAGCCTGATGACATGTGGCGCCGAAACATGGTCTCTAACTATTGACCTCGTAAGAAAACTCAACGTTGCTCAACGAGCTATGGAGAAGGCTATTCTCGGAGTTAAAAACGGAACTAACTAAGTATAAGAACTAAGGTGAGAAACCTACCGAAGCGAACAGCAACTTACTTTATAACTAGCTGTTTCACGCGACTTCGTGCGCGTCTCTTTATAAAATATTACTCGCTGATAATGTAGCTTTCCATTTGTGAAAGAATTTTTAAAATCGGTCCAGTAGTCTTTGAGTTTATTTATTACAAACATACATTTGTGTGAAGGAGTAAAGGGGGAGAGATGGGGGAAGGTGAGTAGCCTGTTTTACTTGCTAACATTTAGCTTTCTCTAGATGAAAGAATTTTTAAAATCGGTCCACTAGTTTTTGAGTTTATTCGTTACAAATTTGTGTAAAAGAAAGGTAAAGGAGGGGAGATGGGGGAAGGTGAGTAGCCTGTTTTACTTGCTAATAATTTAGCTTTATCTAGATGAAAGAATTTTTAAAATCGGTCCACTAGTTTTTGAGTTTATTCGTTACAAACATAAATTTGTGTAAAAGGGGGGTAAAGGAGGGGAGATGGGGGAAGGTGAGTAGCCTGTTTTACTTGCTAATAATTTAGCTTTCTCTAGATGAAAGAATTTTTAAAATCGGTCCACTAGTTTTTGAGTTTATTCTTTACAAACTAAATTTGTGTAAAAGAGAGGTAAAGGAGGGGAGATGGGGGAAGGTGAGTAGCCTGTTTTACTTGCTAATAATTTAGCTTTATCTAGATGAAAGAATTTTTAAAATCGGTCCACTAGTTTTTGAGTTTATTCGTTACAAACATAAATTTGTGTAAAAGGAGGGTAAAGGAGGGGAGATGGGGGAAGGTGAGTAGCCTGTTTTACTTGCTAATAATTTAGCTTTCTCTAGATGAAAGAATTTTTAAAATCGGTCCACTAGTTTTTGAGTTTATTCTTTACAAACTAAATTTGTGTAAAAGAGAGGTAAAGGAGGGGAGATGGGGGAAGGTGAGTAGCCTGTTTTACTTGCTAATAATTTAGCTTTATCTAGATGAAAGAATTTTTAAAATCGGTCCACTAGTTTTTGAGTTTATTCGTTACAAACATAAATTTGTGTAAAAGGGGGGTAAAGGAGGGGAGATGGGGGAAGGTGAGTAGCCTGTTTTACTTGCTAATAATTTAGCTTTCTCTAGATGAAAGAATTTTTAAAATCGGTCTAGTAGTTTTTGAGTTTATTCATTACAAACATACATACGTACAAATCTTTTCTCTTTATAATATTAGTATAGGTATAGATGAAAATATAGAAAATAGACTCGATTAATAAAAAATTATTATAATATGGTTTACGAGCTTCCTTTCTTACTTCGTAAGCTCGAAGGACTCAGAAGTGTATGCTTACACGGCGAAAATAATAAAGAAAATTCGCCATAAAGATCTATCTCTGGTGAATAAAGCGGAGTAAACAAACGCCGCATTCCATAGTACGGTACGTTGGTTTATCGGATATCGGCTATAACAAGTGTAGGGATTTGTGGATATTGATATTCCATGTAGATTTTGCTAGATACGTTCACCCGGCTCGCAATAACAAGAGGCAACAGGTTATTCAAATCGAACATTTGAAAAGTTTATCCGTGTTGCGATAACATAGTTACAAAAGTTTTCATCCAATCTCGTTCATAATAAATAGCTTTTGTACGCTCGCCACGCTTAACGACACAAAAATCTGATTCAATTTTAATTCGTTGGTAAATCTGCTTTTTAAATGTACAAAAATGATACGCTAAAGTATACATTTTTTGAACCATAAATTATTTGATCCACTCGATAAAACAAGTAAAAGCAATGTATGTTTTTTAAAATTCTTAAATTAATTTCTCCTCTCGTAAAAAAAGGAATTAAACATCAAATTAATTGTTAATGTTCGAGTACATAATATACGTATGTTAATGTCATAATATGTTAATGTCTCTCATTCTGAAACGGCTCGCACGCTATGGTGGTGCTGGTTTACCGTTTGGTTAGAAGGGGAGGAGGCAGAGATAGAAATATTTATAAAGGTCTTTTAAATGTTCACACTATATTTACTTAATCCACTAACACTAGTTTTAATACACTTATCTTAACACATTTATGGTTTATTACACTTATAATTGTATGGTCTTTTGGTATGGTATGATATGGTATATGGTATGAGAGTACGCGCCTAACACTGGTGGTCAATTGGTTAGCGTAGTGTGGTCGCTATGGTAGTCGATCGCGCACTGGTATTGAAGCGTGCATTTAAATGGCCGCAAATTATAAAATGCAAGAAACGCATAAAAATGGTAGCGCGACGCTCTGTTCGGTTGCGTAGCTCCGAACATATTCCCAAGCATGAGATGAAGATGATCTTAAAAATACAAAAACATCGAAAAAATAACTAGATAGCAAAATACAAATTAAAATGATTATTGGTTAACTATGAGTTTATATCAATCTTATACAAATGGATTAATAAATTTAAATTAAACTATGGTATAGTAAATGGTCTTTTTCATAATTCTAACACTAGGCCACCAATAGGCCAGATTTTGTAATTGCACTTTCACTAGGGACAACTTCACTATTTTGCTCACTATTTTGCACAACACTCAGCTGACACGGGTCAGCTGTACTCTGCTTTCGCGACACACACTTAACAGTTACACTCGTTGAACTTGGTGGCGGAGTGGGTCTTACCGACCCTTGTTGTTGATTCTCTCGCCGCCCAGAAGCTCTCGAACCCTGACGGCAGCATCCCTTCCACCACAGCCAAGCTACTGCCACGCTCAAGGCTACGGCAACTAGGACGTAGCTGATGGCGTAATGGTGGATGTCACGTGAACTCAATTCGTCCCATTCCGCATTGTTCGATGTCCAAAGTGATTTGTTTTTATTTGAGGATCTAAATTGTGTGCTTAGATTTGAGCCTCCTGGTAGAATGGTTTCTCAATGGTGGCCTCCATCTTCTTCATTAAATTAAATTCGGATTCTATCACGGGCGTCTGGTTCTTCCACAGATTAGCTAAATGTTTATAATTAGATCATATGGTTTCGATGTTCATTACGTATTTTTCCGCGAAAAGAGAGTCTAATACCACGAACAGGTCGTTCGCGAGATATCCGACACCGTTGATAAGGCGACGCTGTCTATCGTGAACATTGAAATGCTGAGTTAGTAAAAGTTCGTTGTAGTATTCCAACTCAAGGTCGTTGTAAGCTTGTCGTGTTATCATATTACAAGGCGATTGTTTTTCAATGGTAGTACACAAGCTTTCCAAGTAATGTTTTAATTTATTATATGCCTTTATGCCGGCTCAATATGGTTCCATGTCGTAATAAATAACTAAATTCCATTTATCTCTGATGAGCTGGGTCAAAGTCCAGAGTTTGATTATTAGGAAATTGGTTGACTTTATGCATACCATAGGGTGGTAAAACAAAGGTCATGCAAAGCAATATAGAAGTGGCCACTGACAAGAACTTCGCACTTCTGGTTCAAAGTCTGTTTGGTGGGTTATTTGGTTGTGTACTGGATTGTGGTTGCGATGAGTCACCGGATGGGTTTATTGGTAATATTGACAGCTTAATAATAGGTCGTTTTATTATTCCATTTTTGGTTTTTAGAGTGACGACTCGTACTAAGCCATCGTCGCCTGGGTGCGTATCTAATACGCGCCCCATAAGCCACCTTCCTGGTGGCAAATTATCTTCATGGATAACAACAAGGTCACCAGTTGTAATATTTTTCTTGGTTTCCATCCATTTATTTCGTGCTGATAACTGAGTTAAATATTCGCAATTCCATCTTTTCCATAGGTCTTGAAATAGCTTGGTGATGAGATGCCACCTGGTTCTAGCATCTCGTTCGGTTTCAATAACAGTTAATCCCGGACGTGCTGTTAAGAAATGAGCAGGTGTTAGAAAATCAATATCTTCAGGGTCTTCGGTCATAGCACACAGGGGCCGAGAATTAAGGCAAGCTTCTAATTTGCTTAAGAGAGTCGTATACTCCTCGAATGTTAATTTTTGGACACCTATAACTCTTTTCAGGTGCTGTTTAAGGCTTCTAACTGCCCTCTCCCAGAGTCCTCCGGCATTTGGCCATGAAGGTGCATTAAAGTGCCATTCTATTTCCATTTCTGTGATTTCGGCTAAGAAGTTTGTGTCAAATATTTCTTTAAGTTGAGTACACTCCTCTTGTAGTATCTTATTTGCCCCTACAAAGTTCGTTCCATTATCACTGTAAATATGACGTGGTGTTCCACGACGCGCAGCCATCCTGGTTAGTGCCGCCAAAAAAGCTGAACTGCTAAGGTCGGACACAAGCTCTATATGGACCGCTTTTGTAACCATACATACAAATATTGCTATGTATCCCTTGGATGTTTTTATTCCCCGTCCTTTATTAGCTTTCACTTCTACAAAACCTGTGTAATCTACTCCACAATGGTAAAAGGGCTTCTCTGGGTTTACACGGAATGTTGGTAAGTCACCCATAAGCTGGTATTGTTTTCTATGAGTTTGTTTTACACATATTACACACTTCCTAATAAATTTTTTGGTAGCCATATATCCCCCTATTATCCAATATTTTTGTCGTAAATTTGCTAACGTTAGGCGAGCCCCACCATGAAAGGTTAGTTCATGAGCTTCTTGAATCAAAAGTGTAGTAAGGCGATGGTTGTGTGGTAGGATGATGGGATGCTTCATTTGTAAATTTATCTGTGCGTTTTTGAGTCTACCACCCACACGCAAAATCCCGTCTTGATCTAATATTGGGTTTAAATTTAAAATATTGCTTTTTGAATGCACCTTATTATGTTTTTGTAAATAATCGAGGTCGTTGGTAAATTCAATGTGTTGTATGAATTTGATGACCAGTCGTTTTGCGCTTCGCAGCTCGTGTAAGGTGAGATGGGGTCGGCGAACTTTTTTCTTGGTATTTGCAAAACGTAGTATCCATGCAATTATACGTACGGTTTTATTAATCGAAGAATATTTATTTAATAAGTGGTTTATTATGTTATTATTTGATTCTCCTTGGTTGATAACGACATATGAGCGTTTTAAAACAGCTGGTTTCGTTTCTAAATTGGTTTCATATTGGATTTCATTGTTGATTGGTTCTTTATGTAAGGGCAGCCACTTTGGGCCTTGCCACCATAATTCATGGTTCTTTAATTGTTTGGTAGACTCATTTTGGTACCACAAATTTTCTTCATTAGACTCGCTTTCAATCTCCCAATGAAAGCTGTCGATTATTGACCATCTGGTTTGAATGGAATGAAGAGCATCTTCGAATTCCCACTTGTTTTGCATCTGGTTCACGTTTATGGTACCTACAGTGTGCATGAAGGCTTTAAAGTTAATAGTTTGCTTTTTAAACATATAGTCTAAGCGACTGCAAGACGCCGTGGTTTTATCTTGCTTTTGGGGTATTTCAGTACGCGATGAAGTTCCTGCTTCCTCCTCTGGTTTTCTCAGTTCTGATGTTAATTGTTTCATTGTGGTCGTAATTAATTTTTTAATAGTTAAATAGAGTTCTTCGGCTATGCCGAAACAACCCTTTTTAAAATAAATATGGTCAAACTCTGCTATAGCACACATTTTTTGGTGGTTGGTTTCGTAGTCTTTCCAATAAGACTCTAAAAGTTCCAATTTTCGGTTACAATAATCAATGGTTTTTCTATCGGCCCCATCTTTTTTTATGTTGGTGAGAAGCTTATTTAAAGCTTCATGAATTTCAGTCTGGTTAAGGAAGTAGCTTTCCATTTTGCTGAAATGTAGTTACAATTTGTATAAAAAAAATGGTTTGGTCTGACCTGGTTCTCTCCTCACGATGGCGCTCAGTAAAACTGGTACTGATCACTAACACTGGTTTAAATCCTCGAAGAACAATGAAACGTTCCTCGAAGAAATCCGGCTCGAAGGACCATGAAACGGCTCGCACGCTATGGTGGTGCTGGTTTACCGTTTGGTTAGAAGGGGAGGAGGCAGAGATAGAAATATTTATAAAGGTCTTTTAAATTGTTCACACTATATTTACTTAATCCACTAACACTAGTTTTATTACACTTATCTTAACACATTTATGGTTTATTACACTTATAATTGTATGGTCTTTTGGTATGGTATGATATGGTATATGGTATGAGAGTACGCGCCTAACACTGGTGGTCAATTGGTTAGCGTAGTGTGGTCGCTATGGTAGTCGATCGCGCACTGGTATTGAAGCGTGCATTTAAATGGCCGCAAATTATAAAATGCAAGAAACGCATAAAAATGGTAGCGCGACGCTCTGTTCGGTTGCGTAGCTCCGAACACATTCAATGTCACCGGATTTAGGACTAAGTCCTGAAAACATGCCCCTTTGCTGTGGATCGCTTAGATTTTCTTTACTATTCACCTATAGAAAGCTACATTATCAACGAGTAACATAGGCTACTCAACTCACCCTTTCCCATACAAATATATGTTTGCAATGAATAAACTCAAAAACTACTGGACCGATTTTAAAAATTCTTTCACCTATAGAAAGCTACATCATAAGCAAGTAACATAGGCTCCCCCCTCCCTCCATCCAAATTGCCGTTTTCCACGGATAATATTTTATAAAGAGACGCAGGCGAAGTCGCGTGCAACAGCTAGTTATAAAATAAAGTAGCTGTCCGCCTCTGTCTGTTTGCCCGCTAACTTAGTCTAACCCACCTAACGGATTTTGCTACGATTTTCACTAATGGAAAGAACGATGAACGAGTAGTCAATATTAAACTAGAGACTTAGTGCAAGGCTTTAAATTTTCAGACTTCGATACTTGAACGTGTTTCTAAACAAACTCTGGGCAGATAAAGTGTAAGGTTGCAACATTATACCGTTGCAAATTGAAAAGACTGAACAGCAAACGAGAAGCGACGCTAAGAAGGAGTCGTCCACAAACAACAAAGTAGGGCACCGACAGCGTACATCCACTGATGCGATCTACCCAGCGATTTGTGAATTGCTCAATTAATTTCAAGTTTCGTAGCGACGATATCGTCCTGAATTATTTACTGCTCCGATGTTGTTTGCGACCCGAAATTCTTATGCTAATTTTATTTGTATTTACTTTGAATACTTACAGAAAACTTTGCCCTTGATTTTAAAAATTTGACTACAAATTTGTTCTTGCTCCTTCTGTGCTTTGAGTTAAAACTTGCTTGGAATTCACACAAATCTTGGAGTATATGCCTCTCGCCCGCCTGCTCTCTTATTTATACTTGGCGCAAAACGCCTCGATGTATTTAGAATTTTCCTGAAAATTTAAACAAGATCGTAAACAAGCTATTGAAAGTTCGGAAATGCTGTTCTGTTCAAATGTAAACTTTATGTTGTAAACATAAGGACCAATTTCCTTTGACACTAGACGGGAAGGGGAGTGGCTCACCATCGATAAGGTGGGACGTTCGAGACTTTCAGCCGGCGCCACGCTTTTTCCAGAACTTTCCATAGTTAGTCATGGTACATAGTAGTAGTAACATTATAAATGCGAAAGTGTTACGTCATATTACGTCATATGTGTCATGTACGTTTTCACGCCTAACTACTCAACCTATAATGATGAAATTTTGCACACACATTGTCAGATATACAGATAAAAACATAGGAGATCCAGAAAAATTAAGTACTGTTCCCGAGGGATTATCAAAGAGTTCAACGACTGACAGAAATATTAAGAGAAATCAAAATTGAACAAATTATTCCTCATAATAGGCTAGGGAAAAAGTTTTATTCGTCAGAAGGGGACGTGTCTGACGCTCTGAAACAATCAATAAGGACGCGTGGCGGCTCACAGCATTCCAGTGGACCGCCACATTTAAGGTGAGACGAAGCCATCGCCCTAAGCTGGGTTCCAAGAGAACGTAGCGGTGCGTAGGGATCCGAGGATAAGGCCTCGCTGTGAACTCGGACCTGCACATCACCGCTGATGGTGGAATCCGGGAGAGTTTTAGTGGATATTCCCGGTGACAAGTCACTTCACCCGCCCGGTGTCCCACACTCCCCCTCGTAGACTGTCCCCGTCGACGAGGGATAGTGCGTAAACGTCATTTCCCCTCCTAAAAAAAAAGGGAAAAGTTTCTTCGCATATATGAAAACTCAAGACATTTTTTTTTTAAGTTTGTTTACATTTAATTACAATATATATGTACCATTATGTACGATGACTTTTTGCCATCTTGTAGGTAGTGACATGATCCCGTTGCTGTAGAAATTTTGGGACTTCTGATCAAAGAAATGCGACAAGTAGTTTTGACAGTCCTCTTTTAATGTTAACCTGACACTGCCTAAAGAACTGAAGAGACTGAAACAGGTGGAAATCTGAAGGTGAGGGCTATATGGTGGATGCATTAACACCTTCCAGCCAAACTCTCTTAATTTTTGCTGAGTGGTTAAAGATATGTGTGGTCTAGCGTTGTCGTGATGAAAGACCACATTTTTTTTACTAATCAATTCTGGCCGCTTTCTCTCAACTTCTTGCTTTAATCTCGTCAGTTGTTGGCAGAGGAGATCCAAATCGATGGTTCTGCCCGGCGGTAAAAGCTCATAATGATCAATGCCTTTCTAATCCCCCCATACACACAGCATAATCTGCGATGCGAGTTAACCCGAGTTTTGGCACAGTCTTTGAAGCCTGACCGACCTTTGACTACGACCAACTTTAAGCATTAACGTCCCAAATTTTTTTCGCTGCTTTGGTTACATTTTTTCCTTTTTTGTAATAAAATTTTAAAATGTATCGAATTTCTTCATTAGATTCACTCATATTGACAGAAAGAAAAACAAATTAAAATAGCTGGACACAACATTTTACTAATTTGTCATCAAAACTAGCCAGATAGAAATAGTACAGCCGAAGAGATTTTATTACAAGTTTATACATACTATATGCGAAAAGACTTTTTCCCCGACCTAATATGTTTTTGAGAGGCGTTGATTTTTTAATATTATTCAACGCTTCCGTCTTCCGAGAGAATTTTCTATTTTGTGTTGATATAACATTTCGATGCTAATATATCATATTTTGTAACTTTCTTTCTTGCTGTTACTGTTATTTCTTTTTTCTCTGTGTCTGTTAAATGTATGTTTTATAAGTTACAAATAAATTGAAATTGATTGATTGATTGTACCGAGCGCTCGGGTTTTGCTTGTGTTTTTAGATTACAAAAATAGCCACATACCATCAAATGCATCGTCATTACCTTTCGTATAATTGAGAAACTCCACGATTTTTTAATATTGTTCTAATTTATTTAAAATACCTTTAAAAATGCGACCGTTAAAATATCGAAATGCTTTTTACAATGTCAGACAATAGTTAGGCAAAATTCGAATTTATCTCCTATACAATAGAACTCAAAATTTACTCGGGACGCGTATTTCATTATTAAGAATTTATAAATTAACAAGCCCAAACGAAACACGGAAGTAAGCCTTTAAATCATTTCAAAACTTCCTTTGAAATGAGATATGTTAGTTATCAATGACTCATACTTAAATTGTCTTTGATAAAAGTATATCTTGACAAGGGTAAGCATTCCTTGTAATAAATGATAAAGGAAAAATATTATGAAAGGAAAACCGAGCCCGAAAGTGCTCTAAACTCTAATTACGAAAATCTTTTCTTTCTTCGCAAACTCATTTTAGTTCCTATTTTCTCTTTCCTTGGGGGACACTGAACATTTACCTAGACACATAATTGCACAAATCTTTATAAGGTTTATTTTCTTGTTATTTTCTTGTAGAAAAAGGAAGTTACTCTGATGCTTGCAGCGTTATATGTATATCAATTTCTCAAATGACATTGGTCGTGAATATTTAATTATTTTTTTTTAAATCTAGAATCCTTTAAACATACCTAACATACGCTAGAAATAGGAGAGACGATAAAAAACATCTGAACAAGATTACATGCTAGAATACAAAAACATCTGTGGCGTTGCTTGTGTTATAGACGGCGGCAGCCATCTAGAGTCCCGTTAGCCTATCTTACAATGCACATTCTGTTATTAGACGTCTTCTGTAAGTCGGAACCTGTTGCCTTCGTTTCGGTAGTGTTCCGTAAGATTGTTGCTACAACCAGAGTGTGTACGTCTGTCCGTCGCTTTCAGTCCATTATCTCCGAATCTACTAGACTTATTAAGTTGAAATTTGGTACACATATCAATTTCTGTGACCCAAACGCAGAGGTGTGACGTGAATAGATGAAATCTGTATATGGGAGGTCATTTTTGGGGGAAAGGTGGAAAATAAAAAAAAAATTTTGATAACTGCATCGTGTGACATATCAAATGGAAGGTCTTGTTGTGAAGATCTTAAATGTATTTTTTTGTAATTTTAAAATAAATAGTTTCCAAGTTATTCAAGAAAATAGACGAAAATTGACAATTCCCCCCTTATCTCCGAAACTACTGAACCTACAATTTTGGAAAAAATACAGAAATTAGTTTTCTACTTATAGATTATAGGAAAACCTATAAGAAGTCCATGATATTAAAATAACATGGTAAATCACTCAACATCGTTCGGAACCCTCTTCACGCGAGTTCAACTCGCACTTGTCCCGTTTTTTTACTGTAACCAACTACCATCAGCCCCAATTATCATAAAAAGTAACAAATTTTTCTCTAAATTGTAAAGTTATAGTTTTAGTTACATTTACTAATAATGTTTACTATTAAAGTTACAATCGCTTTTACATTACAATGAAATCTTATGATTAAGAAAGCGATATTTAAGAACTTCTTGTTCCCAAGGAAAGAATAAAAATGTTATAAAACGTCTTCTGAACAATAATAATTTATCTGAAAATTATACGGAATGTTCGCGCAATGTTCACAAAAACCTAAGTAGACAAACTTTATTTCCGTCACTTCATCGTTTTCGTATTCTTTATAATTCAGTGTAACGAAGAGAATGGAAATGAATTAAACATTTTGGTCAAATATTGTGTTTGACGATAAAAAAATTGGGATTATTAGGTTAACGTCAACGTGATTTTTTTGGAGTTTTCTCCTTAAGAATCGATTTTCATGTAAGGCTCCCGGTATGGAAATTTTATGAGAAGTAAAAATAATTTGACTTGTCGGGTTCCTCTGCTAAGTTTGGCCATCATCTCTTGTAAATAAACCGAAGTGTACCAATCAGCGATAACCGTTCTTCCTTCTTGTAACATTCCCTTTCTTGAAATAAACGAAGCGACCATTTTCTTGGAAACGCTACGAGAACGCACGATTTTCTTTGGCTTGTCTTCGAAGACCCAAACTGCCGATTGATGCTTTCTTTCAGGCTATACGAATAATTTCAACGATTCAACACCTCAGACAATATTATACACGGCTTTTGACTTCCGTTGAAGTGTCTCAGAGTAGATCGGCACCAATCAACATGAGCTGCCTTTTGCTCTTCTGACAAGTTATGGAGTACCCATCGGAAACCTAGTTTTCTGACATCCAACTCACTATGCAAATAGTTTGGGTTGCAGCCATTCCAATAACCGGAATGACGTTTTTTTTTTTAATTTTTTTATTATTATCATTAAAGATGGGTTTGCTCTTGGCTAGCATCTGTCCATGTAGGAAAGATGAGGCCGACGAAGGAGCGAGCTCACCCAGAAGATGCCTATTCACTCGAACCTTGAAAGGATTTGGTTTGTTAAAGTGTACTGTAACTTCTAAGTTATAAATCTAAATAAAGAATCTTCTAAAAGTTCCAAAAAATCAATTACAACTTAATATGCCAGCCAATGTTTGCGTTCAATTTTTTTTTCTTTATTTGGTTTGCAAGACAGCACACAATCAAACATAAAAAATAATATCAATATAAATTAGTCTCTACAAACTCTACAATGATTGTGCCTTTCACGATGCAAACGCAACTTAACAAAACAGTACCTAATAAACAATAGTAAACAATAACATAATAATAAACAAAAAAAATACAATACAAAAATAAAAGAAAAAGCAATAATACAAAATAAATACCTAAATAAATTAAAAATTAAAATAAAAAACAACTTAAATTTTTTTTAATTGTGAAAATGACATCGTAATTGTGGGAGGCCAATACGCATTAACAAAAAAGGTTATTCTCACTCAGTCTAAATTACTGAATTCCTTTAAATTTCGGTATGCCTGTAGTAAGTTATATATCTGTAGGTTAATGTGCAAAACTTTTTTCGGTGTACTCAAGTTTTATATATGGGAAAAATTCGGTCTTCACCTGCATAAAGATTGAGTTTATTTCGCATTTCAATAACAGTATCAACTAGTTTGGGATATATGTTTTATTAATCAGAACGAAATAATTAGTCTTATGTGCGCAGCGAATGTTGTTTCTGGACAGGCTGTAATGTAGAGTTCATTGCTTCCTCTGTCATGATCTATCAATGTCTCTGCCTCCCTTATAAATGTACAGATTAATTAAGCGTACAAATATAAAAGAGAGGAAAGAGGTGTCTTGTTTCTAATCTTAGGATACGGTTTTAAGTTACTCCAGTTATATTCAGAAAAAAATTAATTTCTATTCAGAAGTTAATAAAATTATCAAACTGAATAACTTGAACGCTTTTTAAAAGATTGGAGCTTCTCAAACTTTTATGGTTTATTATGATACCATCTACTTAGGATTTTGTAATAATAGCACCTAACTTGGTTAGTAACTTAGTAGAAATAGATTTGTCTTTGACCATACCTAGTTATTGTGAGAATGACAACCAATAATACTAATAACAATATTCATATAATTAGGTGCTTTTTTAGTTTTTTTTTAACATTTATTTATATTTGTAAAATTTCTTGTAAAAAAAATTGAAATTAAGAAACTAAATAAACGAGGATAATAATAGAAATGTACAAATTTATTTTTATTAGTGACTTTTTTATAAAACAAAGGTGTCCTTATGTGACCCCTACTCCTTAAGGAGGGTTTTATTATTTGACACTATGAGACTTTTTTGCCATTTACACGTCCGCTTGACTCAGGACATTTCAAAGTATCAAGGAAGAAGTCTCTTACACAGTTAAGTCGTTGCTGACCTAAAGTAGAATTCATTTTCAAGGTTTTAGATGGCCTCAAAATATCTGCTAGAATTGTTTAAATTTTGAAATCCTTTTGGAATATTAACTTTTTTTTTTATTAAAGATGGTTTTGCTCTTGACCAGCATCTATCCATGTAGGAAAGACGAGGCCGTCTATTGAGCGAGCTCACCAAAATGATGCCTATTCACTCGAACCTTGAAAAGATTTGGGTTGTATGAGCTCGGAGATGCAAAATATTCCTAGTAATGTGCATTTTATTTTTTGTGCAATCATTAATTTAAAGTGTACTGTAACTTCTAAATATTATAAATCTAAATATTATAAATCTAAAATCTTTTAGAAGATCTAATGAATCTTCTAAAAGTTCTAAAAAAATCAATTATAACTTAATATGCCAACCAATGGGTTGCGTTCACTGTTTAAATTCCTTATCCTATAAATATGGGAGTTTTTTTTTGTGTTACTAATTCATTTCAATTATGGATCAAAAGTTATGGGTTGTCATAAGTTTAAACAACGACCTAGAATTTTCCCAGATGATTTTAAAAAAATAACCATTTACCGTTCAATAGCCGTTGGCTTGTTCGTCTTGGAGTTTTGTAAAAATATTAAAATACTAGCTGAGCTCGTAACTTCGTACGCGTGGTATTCGATATAGCGCGTAACTTTTTTGTTTGTAAACCTATTGGAATGAAACAAACACTAAATGTTATGGGAAGCCTGCTACATTACACAAGTGAAAACTGCATTAAAATTAACTAAGCCGCTTCTGAGATTAACGTGCACAAACGCACATCATACAGACAAAAATTTTGAGAACTATTTCTTTGACCTCGGTAACATAAGTACGTGTACAAATTGTCTTGTTGAAAAATTATTTAATCTACAAACACGGCTCGTTTACGATTCTATTATATGAATAATAGAATAATAAATATGTAAAATTAAAATTTTACCAAAATAATAGGACATTTTTTAATAAATAAAACATTTATTTCCTATCGGACTAAATATCCATTACAGCTACGTAAAAATTCAAATCACGTATAGATGAGGGATCACTGTTCGTTAGTATTACAAAGTAATCACAATCCGATCACAATATATTTTGAGGTTGGAGTGTGTTGAACCGTGAGATTGATTGAAAGAATGATAAGATACATACATATATGTTTAGGTAATATTTAATGAATGTGTATTTCTAAGCTGGGATGTTTTGTGAACTGTAAATTCAGTATTAATCCCATCGTAAATGAGTGCTGAAAAGTTGACGATTTAGACAAATGCCATCTATATACCAAATACTAGCTGGTGAAAAAACATAACCAAAAAATTCGTCGGCGTTGAAACATAAAAAACATAACTTCTAAAAATTAAATGATCAATATAACGCCTGACACCTTTATTGCTGTTATTCTTTTGCCAGGCGTTGGATTTTTATTTTTAGATAATCCTTCGGGATTATCCTTTTCTAGATAAAAGTACCTTATGTCCTTAATACCAACTTATCGCACTCGACTCGGTGGATCGCAAAGCTATGAGGCTCATTGGCGATGATACACTAATAAGAACTAAGCTGTAGAGCCTGGCACATAGGCGCAAAATTGCCTGTCTTTGCGTATTCTATAACATGCACTTCGGAGAGTGTACTCGACAGCTGCATGAGATCATATCGCCTTCACCTTTCTTCTCGGACATGCAGACGTACGGCTGGTTACCATCCTCACCTTGTCGAAATCCCTCTAATTCGGACCAAGCGCTTTAAAACTTATTTTATAATGCGCACTGCTAAGGATTGGAACTCCCTGCCGGCGGCGTCTATATTTCCGAGTTCATACTCATGCAACCCAAATCGTTTCAAGGTTCGAGTGAATAGGTATCTCTGGGTGAGCTCGCTCCATCGTCGGCCTCATCCTTCCTATATGGATAGATGCTGGTTAAGAGAAAACCCATGTTTAATTAAAAATAAAAATCACTGAAAATGTGTATGTAAAAATCGGTTGAGTAGTTTTAAGCGTGAAAAGGTAACAGAAAAGACAGAGCAACTTTCACAAATTAGTTTGTACTAGTTTGATGTATTGTCCGATTAATGGATAACCTTGGAATCCAAGATAGATCTAGTCATAACCTGTCTATAACCAGATTTTCACTTTAGTAAAAGTTGCATGGTTTTCGAGATTTTTGCATTTTGTGTTCTTTTTTGAAAATCGAAACCCTCAATCACTTATTTACAAGACTTTTCCACAAAAAAAGGAATATTTCCAAACTTTTTTTCTGTTAAATATTTTCATGGAATGATACGGTACGGTTTCAAGAATATTAAGTACATTTCAATAACTTTAAAAAATTCTCAAAAATTAATAATATCTGAGGTATTATCCATTTTTGAGATTTTTGACCAAACTACAATCCGATTTTCGCTTTACTAAAACGAAAATCTGATTATAGATTGTCATGACCTAGACCTATCTTGGATTCCAAGATTATTCATTAATTACGGGACACCCTGTATATACGTGCATAAATGGAATACAAATGTAAATGTCAACACATATATGTCATTTATATACATTTGTAAGTCGTTAAGCAACACCAAATATGTGCTTTATGATTCTTCTTTTTGAACATGTCTCACGAACTTTTTGGGAAATACGGCAAAGCTACCAAGCAAAGCTTCCTTTCATAAAAATAAATAATAATTTTATAATTTGCTTTCCCAAAGGCTACACAATGAAAAAAGAATAATGTTGGTAATCGGTGGGTCTCAGAAGTGGAAGTTGTGCCGGTCGGTCGACCGCCTGCGACTCGAGAGCCGCATTTGTCAAGATCAGAAAAGCAATTTTTCTTAACAGATGACAGACTCTAAAGCCAAGCACCGTCCACTTTAAAAAAAACTCAAGTCACGACCAGACGCGATAATCTTTACGGAACAAAATTTACGGGTAAGATTGCTGTACGCAATTTTTATTTGCGGACCAGTTTAATCCAAACTTGATTAAGTGCTATCTCGTTTTAAACTTAATGGCCATTAGTCACTAGGTTTTAATCACGGTAGTAATTATAACGAATTTAGAATTAACTTTTATTTGTTAATAAAAATCGACGATTTTATGACGACTTATGGTTATATGACGATGAGCCCATTGGTTGAGGTGGTTAAAGTTAAGCTTGAGCGTTCTGTCTTAGGGGTTTCGGGTTCGATTCATGGCAGAGCCAATTTCGGAAATAAACTTTTTAAAATTGGCCCTGGTCTGGATCTTGCAAGTAGGGGTAGGGCACACTGCGACGCGGCCCTATGGCGGCAGTAGCCAACCCCTTACATAAGTAGATTTGGTTTTGACCATACCTTGTTAAGAAGGACATCTAATAATAATATTATAATTAGTGTTACTTTTTAGTTCTTTTATAATATTTATTGTTTTTTATATATCTTGTAAAAAATAAACGATGACAATAATATAAATGTTCAAATTATTTATTTATTTTTAATTTATTTGACGAGCTCATTGGATTTCCAGGAGCACTTAAGCTCCTGGAATGGCAAGGAATCCACATCAACATCACTCATCTTTGATTTGTCGACGATATTGTTGTCAAGACGAAGTCGATGAGAGAACTCAACACGATGCTCGATGGCCTCAACCAAGTTTCCCAATGGGTGAGCCTTAAGATGAATATGGACAAGACAAAAGTTATGTATAATGTCCATTTTGTGCCCACTCCAGTAACAGTTGGTAATTCAACTCTCAAAGTTGTCGCCGAGTACATCTACTTGGGACAAACAGTCCAATTAGGTAGAGCCAACTTCGAGAAGGACGTCAATTGTCGCTCCAGCTCGAATGGGCAGCGTTTGGGACGCATCGAGACATCTTCTCGTCCAAAATTCCACAGTGTTTTAAAACGGTATTTCGCACCTAAACAGCTCCTTGACCTTTATAAGGCTCAAGTTCGTTCTTGCTTGGAATACTGTTCCCACTTGTGGGGCGGTTCCGCTAAGTATCAGCTTGAGGCCTTGGACGCTGTTCAGAAGCGAGCCATAAGACTCATTGGCGATGACTCCCTTACCGGGGCTGGCTTGCAGAGTCTTGAGCACAGGCGCTTGGTAGCCAGCCTTTCGGTGTTCTACAGGATTTACTTCGGAGAGTGTGCGTTGGACTTGCACCAGCTAGTCCCCCCTAGCCCCTTCTACCATCGGACAACAAGGCGCACATTTAAATGTCACCCTTATATGGTTGATATACCTAAAATCCGCACGTTGCGGTTCGGGTCAACTTTTTTGATTCGAACTGCTAGCGTGTGGAACCAACTTCCAGCACCCTTGTTTCCACTACACTACAACCCTGGACTCTTCAAGTCGCGAGTGAATCGGTTCTTAATAGACAAGCATGCTCCATCTTAGATCGCGTCATCACTTACCATCAGGTGAGACTGCGGTCAAATGCTTGATCTATCATTATAAAAAAAAAAAAAAAAAAAAAAAAAAAGTTTTCGACCAATGTGTGTTGCCAGTGATGACAAAAATTGCTAAAACGTGATATTTTACTATGGGCCTCGTAAGATAGTTCAACGTCGCTCAACGAGCTATGGGGAAGGCTATGCTCAGAGTTACACTGCGAGATCGAATCAGGAATGAGGAGATTCATAGACGAATGAGTTTCCGACATAATCCGGAGAATTAGTAAGTTGAAGTGACAGTGGGACCGGCCGCTGGGGCCAGAAGGTTCTCGAGTGAAGGCCACGAATCGGCAACCGCTGCGTAGGACGTCCACCCACAAGGTGGATAGACGACTTGATAAGGGTCGCAGGTTGACAGTGGATCCAGGCTGGTCTAATCGGTCCTTTTGGAGAATTAGGGGGAGGCCTTTGTTCAGAGGTGGACGTCCTACAGCTTAGATGATGATGATGATGATTGAATGGGTGGTTAGGGTGCTTTCCTTAAAGCTCTGTTCTAGGGTACTTCTCAGGTTTGATTCTCGGCAACGTCAACTTTGAAAATGAACTTTTCAATGCTGGTTCTGGTCTGGATCTTGAAAGTAGTGGCGTGGCAGGGCACACTGCTTTTGTAGTCGTTTGGTCAGGCCGTCTGGCGGCAGTAACCACTCCCCGCTTACAGAAAGACCACCGTGAAATAACGCTGTTGTGTTTCGGTGAGTGAGTAAGGGATGCCAAAATCCATTTCTGTATCCACTCCAAATCCCTTATGCTTAATCCTACTGTAGCCCCCAGGCGCACTTGCAGCAACTGTGGCGTTGCTTGTGTTATAGGCGACAGTAGCCACCTACCGTCAGCCTGTCTGCTGATCTTAACTTTTAAAATTTTCAAAGTGGTTCTTCACTTTGAAAATTTCATTTCCAAAGTCGGCCTTGCCTGGAATCGAACCCGGATCCCTGAGACAGGGTGTTAACGAAAGCATCTTAACCGCTCGACCAATGGGCTCGTCGTTGGTTTATCTTTCTAATTCTGAACTATCCATACAAAATTATGTTTCCTCCCAAACTTAATATAAAATGTCATCACTTTATTAAATTGACTATACCTAAGTCAATTCGAGGCATAATAATAATATTCACACTTTCTGCATGTATGTTCGTTTATCCGACCATAATCGCTGTGTACATACATCTAGGTATTATCCATCATCTTGCTACGTTAATCGCTTTTCTAATAATTTGGATAAGCCCAGTACAGACAGTGAAAGAGTGAAACTATTATCAGACTGACAGTAAACAGACTGAAATATATGTTAAGAGAATACCTAATTGGCAGGTAATGTAATTACTTTTCTTATATTTATTTAGCTTATTTAACTTAAGATTCAAATACAATTACTACTTTTAAACCAAAATATGCATACAGATCTGTTCGCATTTAACATGGTCATTAATCTAAATATAATATGCTGAGCGTCAAATAAGATTCAATTTTTGTGTTAATTATATCATAGATTTCTTTTTTCCCGTATTTTGGCTAAACAATGGGGAGTATGCACATTTTTTTTATATTTTCATACGATAGGTTATATAGTTAAAAAATATATACAGCGCCAAAAAACAGAAATTTAGTAACAAAAAACAATGTTAAAATTAACTAACAGCTACGGGCACTTTAAATGCCTGCCATTTTGGCGCACTTGTCGTGACGTCATAGTCTACAATACCAAAGTAATGTTAAAAATCACAAACATCTACACGCTTGTAGACATTTCAGACTTTGACGTCACATTCGAACTGACCGTTTCAAGTATTTTGAATTTCCCACAATTTTTTTTGCACTTTTAAATTTTCTTAAAGAAAAAGACATAATATTAAAAAATATTTACATAGACATAATTCTACAGTAAAAACGTTGATAAAAAATATTTAAGCCTTTTTTGAATTAGACGCATATTCTCTGTTTTGGTTTTCAGTACAATGACAGTATTAAATAAATAATTTTTTTTATATATTATAAGAATTACAGCGATCTGTCTCCTAAGTGCGACAATAAGCAGTATATGTGACAAGTAGTGCATTAACCACTGCTGTGCCAAGTCCAGCGGCATCATAAAATAATTTCTAATATAATTTGAATTATTTTTGTTTTTTTTGTATAATAAATTAATTTGATAGTTTAAAAAAAATTAGTCTACATAACTTGTACCAATAAATATTATTATTATTCATACTTATTTATTTATTTTCTTAATTCTAAATTTTTTACAATATGTATATAAAAACAATAAATATTATAAAAAACTTAAAATTAGATATCTTCTCCACTAGTAGCGGGGCAAGGCCCAAGCTACGGGTGGTTAGGGCTGCAGAGTGAGGAACCTTCTGACAATGCGAGCCGTGTCAAGAAGTACCGCCTTCTGTATCTGCCCCTTGATCCAGCCATCTGGCGAGAGCCTCTTGAGATTATTATTATTATTCACATATTTATTTATTTTCTTAATTTTAAATTTTTTACAACATAAATATTAAAAAGCAAACAATATATATCATAAAAACATAAAACTAGGGTTCCGCAGATAGCGGGGCAGGGCACAAGCTACCGGTGGTTAGGGCTGCAGAGTGAGGAATTCTCCTGACAATTCGTGCCGTGTCAAGAAGTACCGCCTTCTGTATTTGTCCCTTGATCCAGCCATCTAGTGAGAGCCTCTTGAGATGAGATTATTATTATTATTATTGTTAATACAATTCATGGTTATGTCGATGTATATACATACATATACTATATGGCAGTACAACGTTTACAAACATTTTCCTCCTTTTACCAGCTAAACTTATAAAATTACCTGAAATTTCAATAACGTGTTCTTTCATTTGAATGGTTTCTACAAACTTGTTTGTTTGTTTCAAAGAAAATTTCACGTAAGATTTCCTCGTGTTGGTATGGCAGTTATCGTAAAACAAAAGTTCAAAAGAAATATAATATTTTTCTTTAATGAATTTTCTTATCTTTATCGCATGTTAAAGTCCAGCTTTGAACATAAGGCTTTCGGTTGCCAAAAACACTAGACACTGACAGAATAGAGATATTTCACTATTATATTAATGTTTATTTATACGAAGATCTATATTACTGATATCCAGTATGCGAGACAGCCTGAAGCCTTCCGAGATCTATTTGTGAGTGTGAAGTCTTGTTTTTTATCCTAACTCTCATTCCCTATGTTTACATCATCTCTCACATGACTTGATGTATACAAATTGGTTACTAAAACTCCAAGTCAAATACCCTTTGGCAGAACGCTTAGAACATGAAGAGTGATCAAATCTTTGGTAGCTGAGCAAGCAAAACACTAAGTCAGTTAAAAATTTCATGATAAAAACATAATCGATATATCCTTCAACTTCGCTGATATACGCCACAAAATTAATGTGTCTGTTTGTAATGTCCGCATTGGGGCCGGGGTCAGCTACTTTAAAATAAATATTTTATATTTAAATATTCTTCTTCACTCCATAAGGCCTGTGCTTCAAAAAAACGGAGACGAAACGAGCGGAGCGGAGATATATTAGAAACAACCAATACGATTTCGTTATTCACTCATTATTCGTTATTCGCTCCGCTCAGCTTCGGTAGAGAGGATAGAGCGTATGGTCACAGAGCATACTCGGTGGTATGGTAAACTATGACTCACAAGCCGACGACGGCGCGCAGTATCATGGTGCGATGCGTGCGAATCGCAAGGTGTCCATACGCATTTTCGCTCTTGTCTTCACTCATCTCCGCTTCGGTAGAGTCATCCAAGCGGAGATGTGTCCGCTTCACGCATCTCTTCTCATCTCGGTTTTGGTGGAGCCCGGGCCTTAATCCATCCAATAAATTTTATGACTATACTAGAATGAGTGAGAAAACTTTTGACAGGTTTGGATTGGAAATTAACTGGTTTACTACCCTACTCTTTTTTATAGTAATTATAATCTTAACTGTTACATATTGCCGATCTTTTTTTTATGTTAAGATCGGCAGACAGGCTGACGGTCCACTTGATGGTAGGTGGCTACCGTCGCCTATAACACAAGCAACGATAAAGCTGCTGCAAGCGCGCTGCCGACTAATCAATTTGCCGATCTATCAAGAATTTCTAAAATAATTTCGTCCACTGGCATTTTGGCATTTGTTCAATAAAACAATAAACGTCACTACACCTATACTGTGCGTCGGCCTGTGGCACCGCCCGACTGGAACGCATCGCTCATGCACTTTTGAATGAATCATTTGAACGTGCCGCTCATGCACCGCCGCGCCACCTCCGTCACCCCGTTCTCCTCGCACTTCGAGAACAAAGGCCCTAAGTGTGTATCCTGAGTGACGGAATATCGCCGAATTGGAATCCGCCGCGCATGAAACAAATACTTAATTTGTTTGAACTTATCCGGATTGCGAAGCGAGCGGATCGATTATTTGTTTCGGCGGATTCCACATCCGCGATATGGCGTCACTCAGGACACACCCTAAGGGGATTGAGTATACAGTGTGGTATGTCAGTAGTTGTTACTTTTGAATAAATTTTTCATTTATTTTATAAATATTTTTATATATTTGTCACTGAATACATTAAACTAGTTATGCTCTGCGGTTTCACTCTCAGAAATCAAAAAAACGCGAGTGCTACTAACAAAAGATCAGCCGTACTCGCGTTCTTTTTGATTTTTTTACATGATGTTATTTAACCTTTAAAGTTATCTAATGCAAAAAGGTTTTTAATCTGACAGATAATTTAGATATTAGCCCGTTTTCTTGGTAAATAATATTAGTAAGTACAGATTAAATATACACTTAACAAAATTGTAATACGTGGTGCCTACACATAACTAATAATATCATAAAACATCTCATGTCTCCTGAGATCCATGTTTGTTATGAAAGCGGTACTAACGTTACCACTTAAAGCCATTACTAAAACAAGGATTCTAAACTGCCTATATATGTAGTTGGTAATATAATTACATCAAGATCCTAATAATATTATAAATGAGTAAGTTTGTGAGGATGGATGTTTGTTACTCTTTCACGCAAAAACGGTTTAACTGATTTGGATGATATTTGGCATACAGATAATTTATTACCTGGATTAACATATAGGATACTTTTTATCTTAAAAATGTTAGATTTCCGAGTGTAATGGTGGCGCCACCATCGTCACAGAGATAAAGAGGTCAGGTGTTATATTTTTCATTTTTCAACGCGGGCACCAGCTAGTAAGATATATATATACATATATATATTGCAATCGCGTGAATGCAATCGCCAATAAATACTATCGGGTCTCTTCGGCTGTGCTTCGTCAGAGTCTAAGGGACGCTGTATCTGGGGCCACATCCGCGAAGGCTCGGCCTTGTTCGGATCGGGGCGCCATCGAGTGCAGACGTGCTTGGGAACAGACCTACCTCGTTTCTATGTGTTACATTACATAGTTGAACTTTTAGAAATAGTGTATAGTAAATAGATAATAATGTATTTGGTGTCAAGAAGTAATAAGAATAGTACAAAAACTGATATATGTATATAGTTATAACACAAAATGACGAACTATAACTATGAAAAAATTTATCGCTAGCTCCATTTAATGCTTTATAATATAATCTTTTAAAACGATGCAATCTTCTTGTGTTCTTTAATGTTAGCTTCCATAAAAAAGCATAATATGTTTTTGTGTCCAGTGTTTTTTGTACCTACTGGTGAAAATGAAATCCTTTACCGACATTTTTCTACTTTCTTGTCACGTAAAGGTCTGAAGATCAAATTTTCCTGTAATAAATGTTGGCATATTTCATATCAAATACCTCTGTAGTGACCGGGTGAGCGCTACGATATAATAATTTTATTTAAATATGTGTACCTCACCGACCTGTGATAGTGTTTAATGAATAAATTACCTTACTAACTAAAAGTAAACAGAACTAATTAAACGATCCACCATATTAGTGTTTTATTAGTAAAAAGCCTTAAATTTTATTTGGGCAACTTATCATTATCATCTCAGCCACAGGACGTCCATTGCTAGATAAAGACAAAGGCCTAACCGTTTTTAGGGGGCAACTTTTATTAAAATCTAAATCCAATTAATTATCCGAGTATAGTGAAATTTTCGTTTGTGTTTTCCCCAAAGGGTGGGCCTTAAGACGAATATGGACAAGACAAAAGTTACGTGTAATGTCCATGTTGTGCCCACTCCAGTAACAGTTGGAAATTAAATTCGAAGTTGTTGACGAGTACATCTGCTTGGGACAGACAGTCCAATTAAGTAGAACCAACTTCGAGAATGAGGTCAATCATCGAATCGGATGGGCAGCGTTCAGGAAGCTCCGAGACATCCGCTGATTCCTCAATGTCTTAAAACAAAAGTTTTCGAATAATGTGGTCGCGGTCCATACGTGGTCTCTAACTATGGGCCTCGTAAGAAAGCGCAACGTCTCTCAACGAGCTATAGAAAGGCCTATGCTCGGGGTTACACTGCGAGATCAAATCAGGAATGAGAAGATTCGAAAACGAACGAAAGTTACCGACATAATCTGGAGGATTAGCAAGTTGAAATGACAGTGGGCAGGACACATAGTACGGAGAGACAACGGCCGCTGGGGCTGGAAGGTTTTCGATTGGATCTCACGGACCGACAAGCGCAGCGTAGGACGTCCACCCACAAGGCAGACAGACGACCTGATAAGGGCCGCAGGTTGATGATGGTTCCAGGCTGCTTCTCATCCGTCCTTTTGGAGAATTGGGGGGGAGGGCTTTATGATTACCCCTGGTTTTGTCTATATTAAGTTAATATTTTTAAACTAATTTATTAAAAATTATTTGGCAGTACTACGGGTTTTATTAATGCTTTAATTTTCGTTAATCTGAACAAAAATATAAAAATATTTACTGGGTTATTCCAGTTCATAAGTATTCTTTTATAGAAATTATTTACTAGCTGAACAAAATTGCAAAATTATACTAATAGTTTAGATCAGTGGTAAACTACCTCTTTTATTAGCTTTCCGAAAAACATAGCTCTACGGAGTTACAAGAGAAAAATAGTATTTTTAAGGCCATGTTTGTATATAGATATGGGATATAACTTCTTTTATGAATTTTTATAAGCTTTTATAAAAATTCGATCGCCGTGATAGGCCTCATCCGATCTTAGAATTCAATCATGTTACACGGCTACGTCGTAGCAATACATGCTACGAAGACAGGTGGCAAGGTTCTACGCAATAATCTATGGAGCAATTACAGATAATATAAATGTAATTTAAATGTAATAATTACATTTAAAGAATTTAATTCTTTTTTAAAATTACAAACAACGCCAAGTGCTGCAAGTGCGATGCCGACCGTAGTAGAATTAATGATAAGGTATTAGGAAGAGATTCATTGAAGGTCTTGTCGTTTTTTTATAGGAAACGATTCTATGGGACGTCTTTTCGTGCAAGGGAAAGTCGGAGATCCCCGATGAGATGGACGGATCAGGTGAAGGCTGCGGGGTGGGTGTTCCTGTGCACGACCAGGAGGCGGAGGTGGTGAGACCTGGTACGGCGGGTTTTGTCTGTTGCCCAATCTACCGGAACGTGATAACCACGACCACTTTAACAAGAGTGTAGCGATCAAGAAAATTAGGAAGGGATAGGGAAATGAGCTCTAAAAAATTACAATAATTTAAATATTACAATGAAAATATTTAAACTTTAATTTTGCAGAGAGATAATTCGATTAAGGCGTAATTGCTTATCTATGCAAATATTGTTTATTTGCTGGATTAAATAAGAGGATACTGAGGTAAAACTGCCGGAAAAAGCTAGTATAAAGTAATGTCATTGTATCCCACAATTTATGAGTAACTACTCAACTAACAAAAAACTTGATAAGAAACTTTAACATAACACGTTGAAGTGTAACAGTGTAGTTGGAAAATTCCCGTGGGGTGGGCATCCACTTGCTTAACCTAACGAAGTAGCTCGGTCAGATAAGTTTCATGTTCGTAACCGTCCTTTTATGATTTTTGTAAAAGATTACGGACATACGCTCCAAGGCGGTGATCGTATCTAAATAATTTATTTGCCAATTTGCTCTTGCTTCGGTCGATTGCGAATTTGTTTTCTTTTTTTGTGTTCCTATCAAACGGAAAAAAATGATAAATCTTTAGTGCGTAACGAAGCCTTCGGAAATCATGGGACGAGCATTTTGCTTTAGACAGCAAAAGTGTCGTCCAATATTATATAAAATGAGAGATAAAATATATATATTGATACATATATAGGTACTGGTAGTATTTATTAGAAAACATATTTATAAACTATAGCACATACTAGCTTTTGCCCGCAAGTTCGTCCGCGATCCTTTCTCTTAGGTGATAAAACAAGTGTTAAACCTTTATTTCTCATTTATTTTTCTCATTTATTTGGTCACCCTACGAAAAGAAATATGTGTTAATGCTAGAGAGGATACAGAATAAATTCATTAGGTATTTGTATTTGAAACAGTACGGGGTGTATCCTTTCTATCCGCTGATGTACCCAACTCTGTTTATTTTGGGTATGGTAGGATATAATGAATTGAGGGTCAGAAGGGAATTTACACTCATTTCCTATATATTTAAAATACTTAGAGGGAAGGTATTCAACGCGGATATATTGGCACAATTAGGGCTACGGGTGCCGGACAGGTACGTATGGCGGAGGCGGCGGCCCCCGCTCTTGTCGGTGCCACTTGCACGAACCAACCTCCTTAGTGAAGCACCCTTGAGTCGTGCACTTCGCACTGTCAATGTTATAGCAGAAGAGTTGGACATATTTACCTGTTCTATGAGTGAATTCACAAGAATATCTTTAAGCATTTTGTGTTATAGGTAGATAATAAATAGTATTTTATATAGTTATACAATAGTTTAGTTTAGTATTAGTTATAATTATTATAGTTAAGATTGATAAAATGCTTCGCTATCGCATTAGGCATGCCTGTTATGGTAGTCGTAAGTGATGTAAATAAATAAATAAATAAATAAATAAATTTTTGTCATCCCTTTATTTTTTATTTATATTTTTAGGTGATCCCTCGGGAACTTTTCTGGATGAAAAAAAGAATGTTCCCGGTACGTTAAATCCTTTTCTGTATCCCTAACAACGTGTATGCTAAATTTCATGATGATCGGTTGAGAGTGAGTTTATTTGTTACGGGTGTAAACTTAACAAACATTATTATACAAATAGGTTTGTCCTCCATGAAAGCATGAAGCGGATCAAAAAGGTGGTTACTTCGTGGTAGAAACTGCCCCATTACAGAAATATAAAAATGATAGAACCAGCGATTTTAGTGAGTTTACTTTTCAGCTATCGGCTTCTTAGTGATCAAAAATCTTGTAAAGTGCAGCCAATTTGCGACAGTAGTTCAGAAAATAACATAAAAGTCAATAATACTCGTATATCTACTAAGATCGAACAAGATGTAAATTGAATCATAATAAAAGCGAGCCATGAAAGTCATAGGCATGTCGCCATTTTACGCGAGAAAGGTCGAATTGGGCAAAATTTCATCGTGAACTTATTAAATCAACCTTCGGTGTCAGAGGTTGAATGTTGATAAATATTCATTCTATGTGAACCCACCAGGGGACTTCCATTATTCCGGGTGAACGTTACGGGCGGTAACCTTTAAATTGTAATTAAATATGTATTTTGAAGTACAAATAGCTCGATAGCATATCAGTTCAGATGTAAAACATAAGGCTCTGGTTCAATTAATAAGAGTATAATGCTTTCCATTCTTCAAAGGATGTCGCGTAGAACATTAATTTGAAATTTAATTTTCGATAAAATTCTTTATTGAATATCGATGACATAGTACAAAGATGTTGTAAGTATATTTTTTTTATCCTTGTAACATAAATTTTGTAAGAGGCCGTATTTAGGTCTAAATTTCCAGGAAAATTGTAAATATTTCAAAAACTTGCATTTGATTATATTTTGAATACAGTTCAAGATAAAAATTTGGATTCCTTCTAAATTCATCATACCTATTCTTTAACCAAACCTTCAATATTCAGATCTTTAAGAAAATTTAAAGCCCACATAGGTATATTTACTTGTATTTTATTGTTGGATATTAAGTGCTGTGCGACTTTGTTTTAATTAAAAATAAAAAACATATTTAGTACGTAATTTTCATTAACCCCCCATCCATAAAATTATTAATATAATATATATGACTTTTACAAATAATACAGTCCATATAAACCTTTGCATTTATTAGGGATAAAATAAACCCTAATGTTAAAAGCACCTTTATAATTAATTGTACTCACTTAAAATTAGTGTCTGTAAAATGTGACGGAACTTTTTCATCCTCAAAATGGTATTTAGCTTCGTTAGTCGTGTACCTTATAAATAATTGATTTAATTAAACTTCCTCTTCATCCATTACCTACTTTTAATTATAAAGAAACAGAAACACAACCTATTCGAGCGTACAAATTTTTAACATTCCATTCAACAGTGAAACGAAGCCTTAATATATCCCGGATTTGTGCGTCGTGTGTATAGTATGTTGCTTGATCAATTAAATTCTTTTAAAAAACGAACGCAATTTAATTTAATTTTTCAGTTTGACTTTCCACATTCAAATAAATAACATTTTTTACACGGTTGGTCAAGGGAATAAGGGTTACTGCAATTATTGTGGGAATTAATGTAATTATTTAATTAATGTTGAAATTTAAATCGTAATTCTTTTTATATTATAGAATCAAAATTTTGTTTACTCAAAGCCTTAGATTCACATTGACCTACATAACCAGGTTGGGAACTAGCACAGTTTTAAAGTTATATCTCAACTAGCACACAAGAGGTATAGAAAGCACTACAACAGCCGGACAATCATCTTACTTCTATACATGTATGTATGTATGTATATTTGTAATTAATAAATTTAAAAACTACTAGACCAATTTTAAAAATTCTTTCACCTATAGAAAGCTACATTATCAGCAAGTAAAATAGGCTACTCACCCTCCCCCATCTCCCCCCTTTACCCCCCTCCATACAAATATATGTTTGTAATAAATAAACACAAAAACTACTGGGCAGATTTCAAAAATTCTTTCACCTATAGAAAGCTACATTATCAGCGAGTAAAATAGGCTCCTCACCCTCCCCGATCTTTGCCCTCCAACCCCCTCCCCCTCCATTCAAAATTACCGTTTTCCATGAATAAACTCAAAAATGTTTAAAAACCACCCGTGAAAAGCCGGGACAGGCGTCTAGTCGTAAATAAGCGCTGCAGTGGCGATAAGGAACTTTTCACTCGCTTTAATACTACCGAAAAAGGACCAATACAGGTTTCAATAGTAGCGATATAACAACGGTACTGAAAGTTTGTAAAGCAATAATAAGATGCATGAAAAGTGATTGTAGAAGCTAAAGGATATACAAGAAGTACCTTTGGAGAATCTGTCTTGTCTTTGGAGAATTTTGTCCTTTTGAAAATCTGTCCCTTTGAGAACAAATCCTTTAAAAAAGTTTGTTTTAAACACGTTAATCGTTTTTAACTCGTTTAACTTAAACGCACACGGTTAAATGCGCTATTAAGCACTACTTTAGAGATTTAATGTATGCAAGCACAGTATTGGAGAGTATTTTTACTATTTTGGAGGTACAGTAGGGCTTGAAGTCTCCATTTTAGCCGTTAAGAAATTAGTAAGAAGTTTAAGATATTACATTGTAGTAATTTAAATTACAGATCTTTTTACAAAAAACAGCACGAAAGCACGAAAGTAAAAAATATAAATTAAACCTCCTGTATAGGCTTTACTATTAATAGTAATATAGAATAGGTTAGATTCAGCCATATAAGACGTTTTAGTGATCTAAAACTAGACCTGAACTAGCCAATCTAGTCTGATTTTGAGAAACAATATGTACCTTTTTTAACCATTCATGGTAACTTTTTCTTATTCATTCCGGAAACTTTGTGCCCCACATATGTATAATGGCACTATGTATAATTTATATAAGACTAGTAAATAGTACTGTATTTGGAAAACTTCCAAAATTTTTATAATATAAATGCAACGTCATTATTTTTATAGTAGAAAATGAATAAAATGAGTTACACCGAAGCGGCGAGAATTAGCAACAAAGGAAATGATAGATTGCCGCCCTGTCTCTTCTGTTCCCACGGGATGCGCTCTTTGGACGATAATTTTTTTTTGTATTTCTTTTTCCTGGAAAACATCGCTAACAACATCAGACAAATTATAATTATAAAGGGTAGAGACATGATTTCTTAATTATTAATACTTTTCTCTCGACACAGAGTATAAATTATTGTAATAGTTCTTAACAAATTTTTAAATTACTATGAGAGCCAGGTTGAGAGCAGGTCTTGAATTGGTAAACCTTCCTCTAGGATAAGCAAAACCATTGAGGATGCAAAGGCACTGTCGTCTCTGATAGCATACCTACAGCTTCAGTTCATGATCTTCTGCAAGTGGAGTACTGCCAACAAACAGGTTATGCGCTTTAGTTTACAACTGCAATTACATTGTGCCACACCATGACTAAATGAATTTTAGTTTATTTTAATTTGAAATAAATCACTTAACTTTATGTTGTTACGACAACCATAAAAAGATTTTTCATGATAAATGTATTCAATAGTTTATTAAAACATGTATGCAACGATTTGCACAAAAATTTGGAGTCAGGTTCTACTTACCCTCTATTTCAAAGTCGACCATGTGTCGGAGGTTGCTTTTATCCTGGTAGAAAGTGAAACACGTTCTCAGGGATGAAAAATGTCTCATTGCAAATAACACTTCTGCCCAGACGAATAAGTCGATGTTGCATAACCGCCTTTATGTATGCAATCAGCAAGGAATATGGTAAATAAAATAATGATGGGCGCCAGCTAAATGATGGCCTAGTAAATAAAACGGAAATTAGCACTTAAAAAAACATTTAACACAATAAAAAAAATATACACGGGTAGAAAATTTGGATCAGGGTCATGCGTGAAGTTAATTTAAATACAAAATCTTATTCTAACCACTGTTTTCACTTTATGATAATTTAAATGAACTTATCTGGATTGGGAAAGGATGGACGAGCTCATGACTAAATAACGTTCGCAATCACGACGTCCGTAGAAGCAATTTCCGGCGTTGAAGTCTCGTTGCTTGGCTCCATCCGGTGTCGAAGAAGAACCAAAGAAATTAGACTTAGCAGTCCCTTCGTCACCACCAAGTTACAGGCTCGAATAATATAGAAGCTTCCAGTTTATGCTTCCAAGTTGAAGAAGATAAACTCCTGAGCTTGTGACCCATGAAATAAATCGGGGATAAATTAAATAAAATATAATGAAAAAAATCGAAATGTACACCAACACGGTCAAAAGCAGAATGGCTCCGTCTGCGACGGAGACAAAATTTTGAGACAAACGAAAATTTTGAATTGATTAGAACCAAGAATTGTCAAAATTTAAAAAAAAATGATTAAAAATAAAATAACCTTAAGGGCAGGACGGTTATTATTCTCCAACGACACAGTCGCACCTCACAATTTGGATACCGTTGCAGCCCTGCGCTCTAAACATCCTTCTGGAACTGGGCAAAATTCACCTCCACCTCCAGATGCCAATGATAATAATTATCCTATCGTAACGGCCCAAGACACTCTATTTGCCATTACATCGTTCCAAGGTGGATCTGCTGGCGGGCTTGACGCCCTGACTCCGCAACATCTCAAAGACCTAACTGGTGGCGCTTGCGGGAACGCCGGTGAGAACCTTGCTGTGGCACTGACTAATTTGGTTAACCACATGCTCACAGGTAGAATCAACAGCAATATTACCGAAATCCTATATGGAGCTAACCTATGTGCTCTTAAAAAAAAGGACGGAGGGATAAGGCCTATTGCTGTCGGTACTACATATCGCCGTCTCGCAGCTAAAATCTGCTGCAAACAAAAAAGGGCGTTTTTATCCAAGCACCTTCAACCTACACAACTAGGTTTCGGTTCGCGAGGAGGTTGTGAAGCTGCGGTACACGCACTCCGAACCTTTTTGGTTGACAATGACAGCGATGTCGTGTTGAAGGTGGACATTAAGAACGCTTTCAATTCCCTTGAAAGAAATGTTCTTTTGACCGAAGTCAAAAATAATATTCCGGATCTCTATCCATTTCTTTGGCAATGTTACGGTCAAAATTCCAAATTAGCATATGGAAATGATTTTCTTTCGTCAGAAATGGGCTGTCAACAGGGAGATCCTCTTGGGCCGGCTATTTTCAGCCTCGCGATTCATCCTATCATCAAACGTCTTCAGTCAAAATTTAATGTATGGTATTTAGATGACGGTACTTTAGCTGGCAAAGCTGAAACTGTTTTAAAAGATTTAACCTTTTTGATAACAGAATTCAAAACTATCGGATTGGAGTTAAATTTTTCTAAATGTGAACTGTATGTTTCTGAGGAAATTTCAAATAAAAGTGACATAATAAAACGTTTCGACCATTTAGCCCACAATATTAAAATTCTAGACAAAAATTCTCTCCGCCTATTAGGCTCTCCAGTCCTCGATGAGTCTATACCTGATTTCATTCAAGAAAAAATTCAAAATTTCAATGATACCTCCAAACGACTACTTAACATAAATATGCACGTGGCTTATGTAATTATCAAGTACTGTTTATTTGTGCCAAAATTTACCTATACTTTACGCTGTTGCCAGCTTTGGAATCACCCTGATATTTTACAAAAACTGGACAATAGCGTTAAAGAAACCCTCTCCGCCACGTTCAACATATCTTTGGATGATCGTAGTTGGAACCAGGCATCCCTACCAATTCGGTATGGAGGCCTAGGTATTCGAAAAATTTCTAGTTTGGCTTTACCAGCTTTCTTGTCTTCGATCAACAGTACCAAAAATTTAACCCAAATGATCCTTAAACAGAATACTGAAACTCTACATACAGGGTGGTAATTTGAGATGGGTCAGTAAGGGCAGCTACCTAAACCTTTGTAGCTAGAACAAAACACTCTTAGGAGACTATCCATAATTTTAATAGTTATTCCCATCGGCATTCAAAGATTTTGAAAAAATGGTACAGTCAGCGGGAAAAAGGTCAATTTTCACGTTTTGTTTTTATAGCGCCAATCGATTCTGTTACTTATAAGGATCAATTGACCCTACGGGACCACCTGAGCTTAGAGTACTAGAAACGTCAAAAATCTCAAAAAACTACTGCCATACATTTCTTACGGAATGAGATTGATAAGTTCAAATATTGTTTTTAATTAAAAAATGCGGCAATCACTACAATTGCCAATCTTTAAAAACAAGTAAAGATCGTAAGTAATAAATCTACGATAGTAGTTGCTCTATTTGTTTGCCGTTTGGACGGTTTCCGCAATGAGCGTGTAACCGCTGATATTTTGTTTGCGTTAATTCCATACACCGTTGTAGTGACAATTCTTGAACTGTAATGTACCTAATTTTTCTTGTAAATTCCATTTTTGAGATATCCCAAAAAAAAAATATCAAGAGGTCTCAACGACCACAACGACAGCATTTGTATTTGTACTTTTTACATATCTTTAAAACTTGGTTATGCGAAATGCCTACTTCGGCAGCGACTTCAAAGCTTCTACCGACTTCTACGAGTGTTAAAATTGCAACCGCTATTTTTTATCAAGATCATTGTTGTCGTAAGGATTTCTCTTAAAGGAGCTACACTCTACAAGAATATTTAGGAGATTTTTTATAACTTTTGATATAGGGTATTTAATCTTATACCATTCCATGACAGCTGATATTATTTATAAAATAAGCTTCTAATAAATCTATGCGATCTAAATTTGAAGCCATTTTTACTTCAATATTTTCACAATTTAGCTGACATGCAAGAATAATAATAAATAACATTTGTTTCTAAAACAATGTTTTCCTTCCAAATTCAAATTAATTTAAAATAAAAATTGCCGAGCCAGTTTCCATTGTAGTGATTGCCGCCTTTTTTAATTAAAAACAATGTTTGAACTTATTTTTCAATCTCATTCTGTAAGAAATGTATGGAAGTAGTTTTTTGAGTTTTTTGACGTTTCTAGTACTCTAACCTCAGGTGGTCCCATAGGGTCAATTGATCCTTATAAGTAACAGAATCGATTGGCATTATAAAAACAAAACGTGAAAATTGACCTTTTTCTCGCTGACTGTACCATTTATCCAAAATCTTTGAATGCCGATGGGAATAACTATTAAAATAATGGATAGTCTCCTAAGAGTGTTTTGTTCTAGCTACAATGGTTTAGGTAGCTGCCCTTACTGACCCATCTCAAATTACCACCCTGTATATCATATTTGACTGAGGCCACGAATGCTTGGAAAATAGTCTGCCCAAATGCTTCTTTGCCCAAAGACCTGACTTCCCAAAAGAAGTGGGACCTGCCGCTCTGTGAGCTGGAACAAAAAAATCTTATGCAATCGTCCAACTCTCCTACAGACCGAGCTCGTCTGCTGGCTGCTTCACGTTGGGAATCAGGTCTTTGGCTACACACACTTCCATCCGTATACCTAGGAAATTTTTTGGACAACAACACATTCCGAGTGTCCATATCACTTCGTATAGGAGCTCCCTGTATAGTTCCTCACCGATGTGTTTGTGGTGAAGGTGTTAATTCGCTCGGCCACCATGGTTTATCCTGTAACAGAAGTGCTGGCCGCATTGCTCGACATAGCGCTTTGAATGATATCATCCGTCGGGCCTTTGCAAGTGCCAACGTCGCAGCAATTTTGGAACCAAACGGCCTATTACGCGACGATGGCAAGAGGCCTGATGGTATGACTCTCATTCCTTGGAAGATGGGACGTCCTCTTGTGTGGGACGCCACATGTGCTGACACCTTGGCGCCGTCTCATCTTTCAGAAACTTCAGTGAGTGCCGGTAGTGCGGCTACATATGCAGAACATTTCAAGAGGCGTAAATATTCTAATTTAGACAAAGGATGCCTATTTATGCCTTTTGGGGTGGAGACACTTGGACCATGGGGGCCGGACGCATTAAAGATTTTCAAAGATCTGTCTGGAAGGTTAATTACGGCCACTCGTGACCAAAATGCTGGTTTCTATTTCGGGCAAAAACTTAGCATCGCCATTCAACGAGGCAATGCCGCCAGCATTTTGGGCACGCTGCCTCAAATTTCAGAACATTTACTTTTTACGTGATTATATAATTATATTTAAAAGTAACTTTGGAAGTAGATAGAATATATTAATTGCTGCCTGTGTCCAGAAACTTGACCTTAAGGAGTTAATAAAAAAAATGAGGTAATTTATCTAATTTATAACATTTATTACAATTAAATAATAGTAGAAATACCACTACGGTATATCGAAAAGTATTGACTTTCAGTAAAACTTTCAGTAAGAACAAAAGTTAGTCAACAAATTCCCGGACTTATTTTCAATGAGACTTTTTTTTTTTTCACCGCCGAGAAGAGGTGGCATCCATCCCAGGATAAAAGCAACGCTCGGTACAGGCAATACAAATTTTTGAGTAAATCGGTGCTGTTTGGCAAAATTAGACGTGAAAACTGTCATTAACTGGACTGAGTCATTTCGGAATGATCATATAAGAGATTTGGTTCCCATACTACTCAAGCGATACCATCTGCTATACCTACACAGTTATTTATTATAATGAAATCGAAAAGGAAAATAAATGAAAGAGATTTTTTTTTTCAAGGAAAAGGTCTTTTTCAATGATATTTCACGTTTGTTTGTTTCAAACGTATCTATCACTCGTGTATAAAAAATATTTTCTCTCTAACCCAAATTATTACTCTAACCAAATGTTCCCTAAGGAGTGTACTTTATCATAGGCACTTGCAAAGGAGTGTAGCGTCGAAAAGGGTGTAAACAAACATATATCTCACTTCAAGCCTATTTACTCTCGCTGAACCGAAAAATGTCAATCCACTATTGACATTTTTCGGTGCTTTTAGGGTTCCGTACGTCCGGATAAAGAAACGGATTGCTCGTGTGTCCGTCTGTCCGTCCGTCACCGTCAATTATATCCGAATCTACTAGACCGATTAAGTTGAAATTTGGTACACATATCAATTTCTGTGACCCAAACGCAGGGGTGTGACGTGAATAGATGAAATCTGTATATGGGAGGTATATTTGGGGGGAGGTGGAAAATTAAAAAATTAAATTTTTAAAACTGCATCGTGTGACATATCAAATGGAAGGTCTTGTTGTGAAGATCTTTAATGTATTTTTTTATAATTTTAAAATAAATAGTTTCCAAGTTATTCAAGAAAATAGACGAAAATTGACCCCCCCCCCCCTCTTATCTCGGAAACTACTGAACCTAAAATTTTGAAAAAAAATACAGAAATTAGTTTTCTACTTATAGATTATAGGAAACCTATAAGAAGTACATGATATTAAAATAACATTGTAAATCACTCAATATTGTACGGATAGGTAACATTGCACGAAACCTTCTTCACGCGAGTTCAGCTCGCACTTGTCCCGTTTTTTTTTTATATATAAAAAGGGTAGCAGACAGGCCGACATTCCACTTATGCAACTATTTCTAGGCACTGATTGAAACAACTTATAACAACACTCATCATAAATATAGAAGATAAAGGATAATAGAATTCGAAAAGAGAGGCCTTTGTGTTATCTCTTCTTATAATAAAAGGCCTTAGTGTTGCATACTTCTTCTTTAAGGTGTTCTAACTGCTGTTGTGTGAGTAATGTATCGTCGAGATAATTTCTGTTTCATTACTTTTTTTGCATATTTTTGCTATTTGCAAATATTGTCATTGGTTTATCGCACTTCTTGATGAAAGGTATCCTATATTCTTTTCTGTATGTCTGACAACGTGTATACAAAATTTCATGATGATATGTTGAACAGTTAACGCTGAAAACGTGATAAACAAACTTACTTTCGCAGTTATAAAATTACTAGTTAGTAAGTATTTAGATAATTTGCTATGAAATTTTGGCGTGAAATAAGTTACAAAATCTTATTTATATAATTTGATCTCTTATATAACTTATTAAATTCCTGTCTTACATTATACAATTTAGTTTTCAATTCATTTATTATCTGTTCTATAAAACATTTCTAAGCAAATGAACGAATTTTAGATTGTTTAAAAAACAAATCCAATATATAATTTGTGGTTTCATTCACAACGAGTGTAAAACATTTAGCAAACAAAACTGGACGATTTCTCACAAATTGTCGGAACGTTTTTATTTCGTATAAACTTTTTTAATAAAATTCTGATTCTGCTTGTTGAATTGGAAAACAAAAACATTTTCGCTCATAATTTACATGGAATAACACGATTTTATTGACTTGCGTTTGATTATACTGGAAAACTTTTTCGATGTTCTATTGCCTTTTCGCAGCAAATAACTGCTATAAGAGTTTCTACCTATATAAATGCTTTCCTGGGACGTTTAATATTACTAACGCCATATTTCGATGCCTCTTAACGTCGAGGTGATAACAATAAGAACAAATTTTATGTATGTTTCATGCGATTAATACTCTAAACCAGGATGTGTGGGTAGGAAAATAAGAAAAGTTATAATAAATTAAACCAAATGAATAGAAATATTCACATTTTCAGGTAGAACATACTTTGTGCTGTAACTGCAGTATATATATTTTTTTATGTTAAGGTCGGCAGACAGGCTGACGGTAGGTGGCTACCGTCGCCTATAACACAAGCAACGCCTAAGCTGCTGCAAGTGCGCTGCCGACTGCAGTAGAATTAAGGATAAGGGATTAGGAGTAGATAGGGAAATGGACTCTGGCATCCCTTACTTACTCACCGAAACACAAAAGCACACGTGCTGTTATTTCACGGTGGTCTTCTGTAAGGTGGTGGTTACTGCCGCCAGACGGGCTGCCCAAATGACTGCGAAACGCAGTGTGCCCTGCCACTACTTTCCGAATCCAGACCAGAGCCAAATTTGAAAAGTTGATTTTTCAAAGTTGACCCAGCCGGGAATCGAACCCGGGAACCCTAGAACAGAGCGTTAAGGCAAGCACCCTAACCACACATCCAACGGGCTCGTCAAAAAAAGTGTGTCTGTCATCTCCGACGCAAGACTGGAGTTTACTCCTTTAAACGTATAAAATTAAATATATAAAATTTTCCTCGTGTCAATAGATAACTGGTTACCTAATTACTTTATATTATTTAGTTACATTCCACATACTCAGATGTCACGTGTTCAAACAAAAGTCATGTTAGTTACGTTCGATATACATCACCATGTTGTATAAGTTCAAATATTCCCTTTTTTCGACGAGAGATGACGCTGCGGCGGCAGGTTATAACGTGCTATCGTTTTATTCCTCTACGCGAACTACACTTTTCATACAAGACTTTGACGTTTACTTTTATAAGCCCAGAGAATATAGAACATAAATACATGAGTCAGCTGTCACACAAATACAAAAGTGACAGAAAACGTAACGCTTTTTAGTTCACGCTTGTATTAATTTTACTCCATATAAAATTTCCATACCGGGGGCCTTATATGAAAATGGATTCTTAAGGAGTAAACTCCAAAAAAATTTAAATTAAAATAAAGTATTAAAATCCTTTACAAATTTTTTTTTGTGCAAATTGAGATTTAATTATTAATATACTCTTATTTATTTAATGCAGGTTGAGGTTCGATGCCCGTTGAAAAAAATTACTAACTAGTAAACCAATTTCATAATACATTTTGGCTTACATTATAAATCTTATAGTACTTTAAGTTAATTATGAAATTATAACTATGTTAAGCTGTTGGTGTGTAAATAAATAAAAAATAAATAAATTTTTACTATCCGTTGTGAAGGCGTGAGCTTATGTAAGAAATAAACGAAATAAGAATATGAAAGGATTGTTCATAGTCATTCCAGGAATTAATCCACTAACGAAAGAAAATAATATTATAGTAAAATATAATGAACAACGATCTATCATAAGAATAATCAAGGAATAGTATATTTCCTTATATGTATATTCGTTACGCAGTAATAGGTATTCGATTGTGTCGACCCTCTTTATCTCGTTCAGATGGATTTCTAATTACTGCTGTGTGCTCTTCAGGAAAACCAATATGTAAACAATTAGCCCTAAAAGGAAATTGATATCGGGAGAGAGAAGAGCGGAAAATTTATGTCAACGTCTGACAAATATAGATTACTTAGATAGATACAATCTACCTTACCTACGCAAAATCTAAATTTCTTTTATTCACTCACATGTTCCGAAAAAATTATTATGGTAGTGACAAGGTACATTGCGTTTATTAGTCATAAAATTGGCAACCTGACTGACAATAATAACCACCTTTTACTGGAGACCAATGCGGAATTGGGTTTCGGTTGTTGAATAAAGGATGGTACGCAAAATAAAGAATCTATTCATACCTTGTGTTTTATCATATTGTAGACCAAGAATTAGCTTATTCTGGATTGGCTGAGCACTTGCATAATATTGTTACTTGTGACCTCAGCCTGTTTTTAGACTTTTACATAAAGAACATTATTAAAATAAATTAAAGAAAAGTATCCGATTTTTTAATAAAATCGCAAATTTTTATTCAAATCATAGCATATATAATTTCCAATTTTATTGGACACAAGTAAAAATACTTTTTTTTATTTATTTAATTCAAAATACATAACAAAAACCTTAAAACTGAATAAATCGTCAAACTTACATGAAGTTTGTTGACGAATATATATGCACTCTTATCTTCTAAAACAGCTGCGCAATAGGTATCTTGTGTAGGCAACTAGCAAACTTTAATGAGGTACAATTTACAATCAAACAGTAGGTATATAATGTTACCTAATTATCGCTATATTCACTTAACAATTCTAATTTTAACTTTGCTTTAAATACATCCTTACTATAGTTTTCTTCTTCACATTTTATATTATTATTTTATACTAATTCAATACATTTTTTTTATTTCTTCCAACAATTTCTTTATAACATGTTATTCGCGGCGAATACAAATAATTTGATTTGGTTTTTAAAATACTCGCCACGTCTACCCCTCGACCCCGTGACCCGTGGCATAAAGGTAAATGTTTCATAAAGGGTGTCTCGAAATATTTTTCGTTTTTGGTACTTAAAAAAATAAACCCAGATTTAGTTCAAACTGGATTTATTTACTATTAAATTAAGGAGCAGTTTTTGAATTTTCATTTAAGAACTCAACTTTAGGTAAATGTGCATCATCTTCTTCCCACTTATTTAGCCTGGAACTAAAATTTTCCATCGCTCGCTGGAGCATCGCTCTTGGTTTCTGCTGTCATTCTTTGTTTTAAAACATTCAAATTGGATGATATCGGGTTCCAAACTTAACTTTTTAAAAAGCCCCAGAGGAGAAAACCATCACGGGTCTGGATTCCTCGGTGGTCTCGGCGACTTATTACTCTTTCAGGGAATAAATCGCGAAGTGCAGCCCAGTCATTTGAGCCGTGGGAAATGGTTCTATCTTGTTGTATAAAGGTGTTGTGGTTGTAGCCAGTTTGCTTTTGCATTTCTGGAGCCACGTAAGTCGTGATCACTTAGCAATATCGATCGAGATTAACGGTCTGCGTGCTACCACGACTATCCTCAAAAAATTATGGACCGACAATACCTTGACTCGATATGGCAACCAAAACGACAACCTTAGGCGAGTTTAATGTTTCTAATGCGATTAGCGTATTATCTGAAGCCTACTATCTACAAATTTGCTTATTAACGTGTCCGTTAATGTGAAAATTTGATCACCAGGACCCATAAGTTATTGTCATTTCTAAAACGGTTTTTCATTTTCCTGCAAATTCGACTCGTTTTGCAAAATAATCAAGCTTCTTTTCTTGCAAAATAACATTTTTTACAGGTGGACGATGCCCTGTGGAAGATTTTTTTGCAAAAGATGCCCTCAACCATGGGTTTATTCAAATTTAGAGAAGAGCTATATGCAATTGTAAATCATGTACCTCCGTAACAGACTGTCGAACGCAGTCTACATATGCAAATTCTTGATGTCATTTTGCAATCGTTGATTTATCCGGCATTGTATTCCCAGCCTCTTCAAACTTGCACACCGAATATTTAATTAAATTTGCACTTGGCAATAAGTTTCGCATAATCGTTAAATTAAAATTTATCCTGTAGAGTCGTCGAACGACAATGTAAGAATCCTGGTTTTTGCAAAACGCTCGCATGCGATATGCCTCTTTAGTTGGACGGGTGCAATAACTAACCAACTAATTTTATTTACAGTTTATTTACACTATATTACAGAATAAATATTTACAAAACTGCACTGCACAATTGCTCACTAATATATATAAGACTCACTATAATACACTGCACAAGATTTCCATTAAACGTTCCACCACATGCGTAGTTCCACCACAACTTACGTTACCTGGCAACGTAAGTTGTTAGTCCGTTTCCATTGGACGATAACTATGTCCGCGCGTTTCCATTGTATGTGGTAACGGGTACCGCTACACCTCCAAAGCCTTCCTCAATTGCTCTTTCATCTCGGTACTTACATTAGTACTCGCACAATCTATTTTCTGGTCAACAGGATCGATGAGATGCGCCGCCGATGTCGGGATACTAGCTGATTCCGGTATCGACAGCGCAGCGGGTAGACCCTGTATGGCTGCAGAGGTTGCACAAGCAGTAAGTGAATAGCCGATCAAGCGCAGACTCTAACAGTTGGTACCGTTGGATAGCCCGCACCTGATCCGACAGTCGTTGAACGGTGACGGTGACGGCTGGTTCAAGGATCTGAAACAGCGATAGCGACACGGTACGCTGTCAAGTTAGTTCCCCCTTCTGTAGTCCCGTAATAGACGCGCATGCAGTTCTCATTTTCATTCCTACGGTCCTCTGAAACGATCTATCTATATCTATCTAAACAAGCCCGTAAAACGTTTGAGGGCACTCCCCTCCCCGTGGCGTTTAACGGTCAAACTAAAAACGAAAAATACTCTGAAGCACTCACAACTACGAGTATATATTTGTTTCTGTCGGCCGCTGCGCCGCCCGTCGCACGTGCGTTTCGGCCGGCAATTCGCCGCTCGGCCCGCCGGCCGCCGCTACGCGTGGCATGCTTAGTACATTTCTATGATTTTTTTTAGTCGATAGATCGCCGTTTGCATTTTTCGTTAGTTGACAGTAGGTGCGACGAAGGCCCCGCCGCCGGCCGCTACGCGCGCCACAGCTGGTCTTTAACAACCTCTACACCCATTGTGAAACTTGACGATTGTCTAAGTATACACTATTAGCTATTTTAAAAAAAAAATTCTAACCTTGTGATATTCAAGTTTCAAAAGTTTTTTTTTTTTTTAATTTTTTTATAATAATATCCAAAAAGGCATTTAAAAGGCTCAGTGAAAATTCGACTGCTATATTTATTTCATTGTTTTAAAACTGGGGAAATGGGATCCGAATTAAAATTTTCAAAGCCCTGTAGCTCGTTTACAGATTTAACACTGTAAAAATATATGTAGATATGACGTAAAGTTTCAGTTCATCAACATTTTTTTCACATGTTCGCTTTACGTGGAATGCCCCGTTATAAAATTAATTTTTAAAATTCTTAAAAATTACCGTTCAATAGCAATATTTCAGTTATCAGTTATATCATATACTGGCTGGTGCCCGCTACTTCGTCTATGGTGAAAAAGAAAATAACGTCTGACATCTTTATCGCTGTGACTACAGTGGCGCCGCCGCCGCCACAGCGATAGTGACAGCATTTTTTACTTTTTTAGAAGATCTTTCGGGATAAAAAGTATCCTATATATTAATCCAGGAAATAAGCTATCTGTGTACCAAATTTCATCTTGCGTACGCCATTTTTGCGTGAAAGAGTAACAAACATACACCCTCACCACTTTCGCATTTATAACATTAATAGGATTATTAATCTACATAAAATGATAATATTGGTCTTGTATTAAAAATTGTAGTGAGAAAATATGTTTATAACAATAAATCGTGTAAAGTGTAAACCAATACCCCAAGCGTACCTACGAGCTAAAATGTTTGTGTAATAACTTCAGACAGATTGTATTAAAGATACGAGACCTCGCGCCGAAGTCGTTATTTTGCAATTTTTTCGCTATTTTAATATGCATTAATATATCGTATTAATAATATTAACTTTTAAATCGTTTTATTATTCTGAAGGGGTTGAAGATTCCATCTTAATGCAGATTAAAAAATATTTTTGACCAGATTTGTAACAGTATGGCCAAGAGAAAGTTAATTTTGTTTTCTTGAAAAAGCATTAAACTTTTAATTAGGACGGTCACACGTGGCAGATGGCTACCGTCACCTTTTAATACGTTCAACGCCATTGACGCTGCAAATGCGCTTCCAACCTTACTAGGATAAAGAAAAAGGTATTGGGAAGGGATAGGGATATTGGCATTTCTTACTCACTTACCGAAACACAAAATCACATGTTCTTCTGTAAGCGGATGGTTATTGTCGCCAAACGGGCTACCTAATTTATGAGCATTTTTATCTTTATTTTTACCTTTTGAGCGTACCACCTTTTAAAATCACCGTGAAATAACAGCATGTGTGCTATTGTGTTTTGGTGAGTGAGTGAGGGATGCCAGAGCCTATCTCCTAGTCACTTATCCTTAATCCTATTGTAGACGGCAGCGCACTTGTAGCAGCTTAAGCGTTACTTGTGTTATAGGCGACGGTAGCCACCTACCAACAAGTGGACCGTCAGCCTGTCTGCCGATCTTAACATAAAAAAAGAAAGATATATAACAAGACGTATAAGAAACTAGCTTTTCTCCGTAACCTTGTAAGCATCCCTCGATGACAGTACTTTTTCCGGTTGAAGGGTGCCTAGTCGGCAGCGCACTTGCAGCAGCTTTGGCGTTGCTTGTGTTATAGGCGACGGTAGCCACCTACCATTAAGTGGACCGTCAGCCTGTGTGCCGATCCAACATTAAAAAAAACTTTAGAAATTACAATTATCAGCAATGGCAGTCTTAAACTGGATGGCGACAGTAACCAGCCTCTCACAGAAGATCACCGTGAAATGATCGTGAAAAGCGTCTATTCGGTAAGTGAGCAATGTCTGTAAAATTTTCTTATTGTCAATATTCATGTTTCATATAATATTGTATTATTATTATCACCCAAACAATATATGGCAATCAAGCCAAATTACAGTCTGAACGTAATCGAAGCGTTGCAGGCGTGAATTCAGAGTCGTTTGTTGTGCACGACACACAATGGCGGCACTATCTGTCTTAGCTCCTTTTCTATTAGTCGATGCAGCGGTGGCGCTACGACATCAGCACGTTCGGTATTGGCGATTATCGAAAGCATACCGAGCGCCTATATTTATATGGAGGGTTCATGAATTAAAAGATAATTACAATTGAATTACTCAACAAATTTTGATACTGTTTTCACTAATTAAATGAGCTCTAAAAAAGGAAAGTTTGTGCACATCATTTGCAAAAAGAAATTGCATTCGTGCGAAGCCCGGGGACGTGTCGCCAGTTTCATTACAAAAGATTTTTTACCTGAAAAACATAAAAATAATACATTTCGTAAATATGTTTATTGATAACACTTGAAGGTACTACAGAATTAGTTATGGACCTCAAGGGTCACTAGTTGTGCCTCGTGTCTTCGCCCAGTTTCACGTGTAAAATATATATACACGCTACCTACACCCTACACCTAGGGGACAACTCCGTAAATTATGTTACGTGAAATATTACAGATATCACGTGAAATAATTTTTTAATCGTACCCGGAGAGAAAATATTCTAAATACTTGAGATGGCAAATTACACTCAAAGGAAACATTTTGAAAATACAGGAATCGAACTGGCTAAAATCCGAAAGAATAACTCTGTATTTTTATTGAATCGATCGATAGGGTAAATCATAACGCTCAAATCTCTCCTAACAAACATGGTAATTTAAATGAAATGGATCTATTAAAAATAAACAAATTTATGGTAAGCGCGGCAGCGCCAGCGGCGTGGTACAGATTCTGTTTACCGCATGCGTGTCCAGGGTTATGTTCCAGTACTCCTTTAGCCAAAGCTAATTTTGCTCTAACCGCGGATATAGCGCTATTCCAGCACTCCATTCGAGCATAATTTGATCTAGACAAGATTTGATCATACCCGTTCCGACCTAATTATTGCCTGCCTGCCGGAACGGTTATGATCAAATGACAATAGAGCTAAATTAGCCTTGGCCGAAGGAGTGCTGGAATACACCCAGTAGCCGCCCGACATTTTACTGAACCGTACACGCTAAAATGGCTATATTTAATGTTGCGTTTAGCGTTCAGGTTTGCGTGGTTTAGGAGAAGTTAGCAGATATATAGACAGACACAGGCAGCGACTTCAATTTATATTATGTAAGGAAGAATAAAATTAAGCCGAACCGTATCAAGTGTTACCAAAATCGTCTGAGCGAAAATATAGGTAGAGGCTGAATAAGTGTAGTTGCCCTGTAAAAAGTCCCGGACGAAGTCTCAGCCAAAAGCTAGTCCATAATACCAAAAATATTATCTCCCACTAATGACTATAATGATGAAGACATTTCCAACATCGTTTCCTTTAACAATGTTAAACAATGAACGCATCGTTACGTGTTATGTTTCCCGTACAAGTGAGGACAAGTGAAAGTTTTGATTACAATCTTACATAACACTTTTAAACAGATGTTGGCATTTATTTCTAATTTTCAATACTAACATATTTTTACTTTCAAGAGTTATTCATCCAACAGTTGAAATTTATTAAATGCGAAAATAAAAGTAGATATGCGTCTAATTCAAAAAAGGTTTAAATATATTATTTATCTACATTATTGCTTTAGAATTATGTCTATGTGTATATTTTTCAATGTTATTTCTTTTTCGTTAAGAAAATAATTATTAAAAAGTGCATAATAATTGCGGGAAATTCAAAATACTTGAAACGGTCAGTTCGAATGTGAGGTTAAAGTATATGAAATGTCAACAAGCGTGTAGATGTTTGTGATTTTTAACATTTGATTGTTAATGTAGACTGTGACGTCACGACAAGCGCGCCAAAAGGGCGGGTGTTTAATTTTTTGTTTTTTTTTTATTACTAAATTTCTGTTTTTTGGGGCTAAATATTTTTTTACGGTTATATAACGTTATAACCTATCGCACGAAATTATTTTAAAAAATGTGCATACTCCCTAATGTGCACTGACCAGAGTAAAAAAGTTAACATTTTAACTTTTCAAATGAATGGAAATGAACTTTTCAAAGATGGCTCTGGTCTGGATCTGAAAAGTATTTGCAGATGGCACACTGAGTTTTGCAGTCATTTGACGGCAGTAACTATCTCTTTACAGAAGTCCACTGTGAAATAACAGTATGTGTGCTATTGTGTTTCGGTGAGTGAGTAAGGGATGCCAGAGCCCATTTCCCTATCCCAATCCTTTATCTTCAATCAAACTATGGTCGGCAGCGCACTTGCAGCACCTGTGGCGTTACTTGTATTATTGGTAATGGTAGCCACCTACCATCAAGTGGACCGTTAGTCTGTCCGTCAACCTTAACGTAAAAAAGTGCAAAAGTTTATACTATGCGAATAAATGGAGAACCACCTTACAGAAGACCACCGTGAAATAACAGCATATACGTGCTGTTGTGTTTCGGTGAGTGAGTAAGGGATGCCAGAGCCCATCTCCTTATCTCCTCCTAATCCCTTATCCTTAATCCTGCTGTGGTCGGCAGCGCACTTGCAGCACCTGTAGCGTTGCTTGTGTTATAGGCGACGGTAGCCACCTACCATCAAGTGGACCGTCAGCCTGTCTGTCGACATAACATAAAAAAAAAAAGCTTATGTAAAGGTCGCCAGTCCACGTTATGGTAAGTGGGTACCGTCGCCTATAACACAAGCAATGCTGCAGATGCTGCAAGTGCAACTGCCGACCGTACTGGGACTGGAATAAGGGATAAGGAATTAAGAAGGGATAGGAAAATGGTCTGTGACCCTTACTCACTCACCGAAACATAACAGCACACATGCTATTATTTCAGGGTAGTCTTCCGTTATAGTGTGATTACTGCCGCAAGACGGGCTGGTTAAAATTACAAAATGCCACAGTTTAAAAGAGGTAAAAAAAAAAAACTGTGCAAATAATAATTTTAAAGTTGAAAGATATACTTAGCCTTAATTTATAGCCTGGCCTAAAAATATCATTTCAAATATAGCCTACATTTATTTTTCCTCCGGTGAATATTTTTGCATTAACTATAGTTGTCGGACGTGTATCTCTACAATAGAACACATTACTGGTATTTCCTTCGCCATTATTCGGTTCATTTGGCCGCTATACTAATGTTCATTTGAAACTAACCACGGCAGTAATCCGGTATTATAAGTCTCCAGGGCAAATATTCTGCGTGAAACCTTTTTTGTGATAAGAAAATGTTGTTCCCTACAGAATTTCCTCTAATTATGGATATCTAATAATCTTTGTTATATATCTATGTGTAATATCTTAAATAAATGCACGCAGTTTCTGCTTTTATTCATTTAAAATTTGTTCAACGTTTTCAACTTAAAATAACATGGAAGTCTTCTTGTAGAATGGAATTCTGTTCAATGTAAGTGAATGAATAAAGGATTTAACTTAGAATTAAATTACATACTAACTAGCCTTAAATTTTGTAAAATATATTTTTTATATTTACAGAAAGTAGAAAAATGCAACATAAATAAGAAAGAAAGGAGTACCTAGAATCGAGTAAGATGGTAATGTCATAAAAAAAATACATAAGTAAAAGTGATTTTATACTACTAATTAGATCTTAGATTTATCATTAACTAGCGACACGCTTCTCGGCTTCGCACGGATGCAGTAAATTTTATATTTTCAGTAAATTTTCAGTAAATTTTATATTATGTACATCCTCATGTTCATTTAATCATTTCTCGTTAATCGCTCTTTCGAATAGTGAAAAACTTATGAAAATCGTTGTTGGTGATTGGGTGGTTCTTAGTAAAACAACTTGTTAGTCTTTGTCCCGAGAGGCGCGATCGCACACGCACTTTCCTCAGCAACGACTTGTTCGAAACTGTGATTACTAGATGGCGCACGAAACGCAATGTGGGCTGCGTACATCAACTTAGTTGCGTTCAAGGGATTGGCTGTGCGCAGCTGACGACGCATGCGCAGTGCTACCTCGCCTCCCATAGGATAATTTAATTAAACATACATAGAAATTAAATGACTACAAAACAACCAAATACATAATAAACTAAACTAAATGCGGTCGGGGTGGCCATCATCAACATCGTCCCCCACAGTGTCGTGCCGACGACACTTAGAACCCAGGAGTAGGGCTACCCGTGCAGCCGGTCGCTTAAATACACCCGAGCTAGTTTTAATATCTAAAATTCTTACCCGACCGTCGGAACCTGGATAAACTTTGTGTACAATTCCTTTCGGCCAGCAGTTGCGCTGCAGCGAGGGATCGACGATAACAACGAGGTCGCCCACTTTAAATTGGGTACCTTCATGATACCATTTACTTCGTGGGATGAGTATTGGTAGGACCTCTTTCATCCACCGCGCCCAAAACATATCCGCTAATCTCTGTGCTTTTCGCCATTGTTTACGCAGGTATAAGTCACTGTCGTCAAAAACACCAGGCACTGGTAAGTTTGAAGACGTACCAATCAAAAAATGATTTGGAGTTAAGGCCTCCAGACTATGTGGATCTACGGAAACGTGCGTCAAGGGTCTGCTATTTATCATATTTTCTACTTCAGCTAGAAATGTCAGCAGTACTTCTTCACGGGGAGCGCGTTCCTTTAAAACCACTCTCAACGCCGTTTTGACACTCCTGATCAAACGTTCCCATGCACCGCCCATGTGAGGGCTGATAGGTGGAATAAACTGCCAGTTATTCCACCTATCAGCCTTTGTTTAGAGCCTTTGTTTAGAGCCTGCGTCGTAACCAACTGCTGGTCCAGTTCCTGAATGGATTTTCTGAGTTCCTTATCAGCGCATCTTAAGTTGGTACCATTGTCTGATAAAAGTTTATGTGGCCAACCTCGTCGAGCAGCCATTCTACGAAGCGCCATAATCATGGAGTCGGCCGTAAGTGACGTAACAAGCTCAATGTGCACAGCACGTACTGTCATGCAGGTAAAAAGCACACCATATCTCCGCTCTCTTCGCCTACCCAAGGTAATATCTATAGGTCCGAATAAGTCGACTCCGCATACAGTAAAAGGTCTTTGGTGATGAGCAAGCCTGTCTCCCGGAAGATCAGCAAGGCGTGGTGGGCTAGGCGAAGCTCTTTTTATGCGGCAGAGGAGACATCTAGCGGCGACACCGCGTACTGTGGGTCTCAATTTAATTATCCAGTATTTCTGACGCAACTCGTTAATTACCATCTCATTGCACGAATGGGCTGCTCGCCGATGGTAGTCCATCACGATGAGTCGCGAGACGTGATCCTTGCCGTCCAAAATCACGGGATATTTAATGTCCATGTCCACGTGCTCCACAGCAGCGATTCGACCACCAACACGTAGGAGTCCCTTCTCGTCCAAAATTGGGGTAAGTGTCCGTAGTCGGCTATCTCGTTTAATCTGTTTATTTTCTTTCAGAAGACAGATGTCACTTTCAAACGATTGCCACTGTGAGTATTGAATTAATAATATTTCCGCTCGTTTTATTAACTCCATGTTAATATTATTAATTTTTCGCCTTTTCAGTTTTTCCACAAACAGTAAAACAGCAGCAGTGGCACGCAGCAAACGCAGCCAGCTGGAGAACCGGACAGGTTCCGGTACAGGTAAATCACATTTATTTTCGCAAATTATATTTATTTTTTCTAATATCTCTTCGTTAACAATTTCTGTTTCAGGTTCGCGTGGCCAGTTAGTGCGATGTTCATACAAGAATGACGGACCAGTAAACCACTCACATTCATTTACCAACTTGTAATCGGTACTCTTGGTTGCAATATCCGCTATATTTACATCTGTAGGTACATAATTCCAATCCTGTGCTCTGCTCAACTCGTCGATCTCTCCGAGTCGGTTTGCAATAAATACCTTATAATTTCTACAATTATTGCGGATCCAATGCAAAACCGTTGTCGAGTCTGTCCAATAATAGGTTGCAGTAGGCCGTAGTCGGTGTTCTTTTTTAATGTTATCCGATAAGCGACAAGCTAACAGCGCACCCTGTAGTTCGAGCCTTGGCACCGTAAGAGGTTTCATTGGAGCGAGCTTGGTCTTACTAGCAATAAATGATATAGCGACGCGTCCATTGCTATATTCTCGTCTCCAATAAGCGACGGTCGCATACGCGTGCTGCGATGCATCACTGAATAAATGCAGCTCCAGTGCAGTCTCAGTCTCGCCATGATCGGGTACATAACTTCGAAAATACCATCTCGGTATTTTGAGGTCGCATATTTCTTGCATTCGTTTTACCCAATCCTGAAATGAGATATGAAGGTCGTTATCAATTACGTCATCCCATTTCAAATTTGTCTTCCAAATGTTACGCATCAAAATTTTTGCTCTAATTGTATAGGGTACTAAAAATCCGTGAATGTCAAATATGGACATAACAATACGCAAAATTTCTCTTTTTGTTGGTTTCCTGCTGCAGTTTAAAATGTCGCAAGGAATGCGCTTCAGTGATAAATCGAAGGCCAGTTCATCAGCAGCCGGAAACCAAAGCAAACCAAGCGCGCGCTCCGGTTGGTTTTCTGAATTCAATCTTAACAACCGCTTACTTAAGGCGTCCCTTGGTATAACGTTCAAAACAGTAGGCTCATTGCTAGTCCAATTACACATCTCGAACCCTCCCTGCTTGTGGATAAAAGAAATCTGTTCAAATTTTCCTAGTACTTGCTTCGTCTGTCAAGCTATCTATATAATCATCCATGTATTGATTTTTTTGAATAGCCTGAACGGCAGCCGGAAATTGATCAACAAATCTTAGTGCATTTTTTGTTTGATTAATATATTGGGCAATAAACGGTGAGCAATTCGCGCCGAAAATAAGCGATGTCATGGCATACACTTTAATAGATTTACTTTGTTCATCCCTCCATAAAAACCTCAAAGCATTCTGGTCCTCAGTTCTAATTTTAATTCTAAGAAACATGTCCTTTATATCGCCAACGATTCCTATACGATTTTCACGAAAACGAAACATGATTCCAAAAAGAGATTGTAATAAGTCTGGACCTTGTAGTAAGAAATCATTCAAGCAAACGTTTTTGCATTTAGCAGCGGCATCAAAGACTAGTCTCAATTTATTTTTATTTGGATTATCTACGCCAAAATGCGGTAAATACCAAACGCGGCCATTAGTAGTATTAGTATTGATTAATTCTTTTGCATAATCATTTTTTAGTAAATGCTGAACGCGCTCGCGATAACGTAAACAATATGACTCATCGTGCGACATTTTTCTTTCGATAAGTTTCAACCTATTTACGGCGTTTGAATAGGACTCGGGCGTATGAAAATTTTCGTATTTCCATGGTAGACCTACTATCCAACGACCATCGATAAACTCAGATGTGCTATTTAAAATGTCCACGGCTCGTATTTCATTTAAATTTTGTCGCCTAACTGTGCTTATTCCTATGGATTCGAGCGAAAATGAATTACGCACTAAATCATGTAACTCAATATCATAGTCGTGTGCATCGGGACGCCGCTCGCAAGCGAATGGCGCTGAAACTGAAAGCGAAAGCAGTATGTGTGGGCGTGCAGGCGTCGGCGCCGCCGAGTCGACGCGTGCGCACCCACCACCTGAAGTTGGAGCGCCTGAAGGGCTTGGCATGGTTTGTGGGAGGGAGAAGGAACGACTGCAATTTTTTTTGTCGTTAACTTCAGCGCAGTTACTATGATGTAAACAATGTGTAGGCGTGTTTGCACTTACCGATTGAAAATTATGATTGAAGTTTCCGTGTACACACCAACCATATCCGCTAATCTCTGTGCTTTTCGCCATTGTTTACGCAGGTATAAGTCACTGTCGTCAAAAACACCAGGCACTGGTAAGTTTGAAGACGTACCAATCAAAAAATGATTTGGAGTTAAGGCCTCCAGACTATGTGGATCTACGGAAACGTGCGTCAAGGGTCTGCTATTTATCATATTTTCTACTTCAGCTAGAAATGTCAGCAGTACTTCTTCACGGGGAGCGCGTTCCTTTAAAACCACTCTCAACGCCGTTTTGACACTCCTGATCAAACGTTCCCATGCACCGCCCATGTGAGGGCTGATAGGTGGAATAAACTGCCAGTTATTCCACCTATCAGCCTTTGTTTAGAGCCTTTGTTTAGAGCCTGCGTCGTAACCAACTGCTGGTCCAGTTCCTGAATGGATTTTCTGAGTTCCTTATCAGCGCATCTTAAGTTGGTACCATTGTCTGATAAAAGTTTATGTGGCCAACCTCGTCGAGCAGCCATTCTACGAAGCGCCATAATCATGGAGTCGGCCGTAAGTGACGTAACAAGCTCAATGTGCACAGCACGTACTGTCATGCAGGTAAAAAGCACACCATATCTCCGCTCTCTTCGCCTACCCAAGGTAATATCTATAGGTCCGAATAAGTCGACTCCGCATACAGTAAAAGGTCTTTGGTGATGAGCAAGCCTGTCTCCCGGAAGATCAGCAAGGCGTGGTGGGCTAGGCGAAGCTCTTTTTATGCGGCAGAGGAGACATCTAGCGGCGACACCGCGTACTGTGGGTCTCAATTTAATTATCCAGTATTTCTGACGCAACTCGTTAATTACCATCTCATTGCACGAATGGGCTGCTCGCCGATGGTAGTCCATCACGATGAGTCGCGAGACGTGATCCTTGCCGTCCAAAATCACGGGATATTTAATGTCCATGTCCACGTGCTCCACAGCAGCGATTCGACCACCAACACGTAGGAGTCCCTTCTCGTCCAAAATTGGGGTAAGTGTCCGTAGTCGGCTATCTCGTTTAATCTGTTTATTTTCTTTCAGAAGACAGATGTCACTTTCAAACGATTGCCACTGTGAGTATTGAATTAATAATATTTCCGCTCGTTTTATTAACTCCATGTTAATATTATTAATTTTTCGCCTTTTCAGTTTTTCCACAAACAGTAAAACAGCAGCAGTGGCACGCAGCAAACGCAGCCAGCTGGAGAACCGGACAGGTTCCGGTACAGGTAAATCACATTTATTTTCGCAAATTATATTTATTTTTTCTAATATCTCTTCGTTAACAATTTCTGTTTCAGGTTCGCGTGGCCAGTTAGTGCGATGTTCATACAAGAATGACGGACCAGTAAACCACTCACATTCATTTACCAACTTGTAATCGGTACTCTTGGTTGCAATATCCGCTATATTTACATCTGTAGGTACATAATTCCAATCCTGTGCTCTGCTCAACTCGTCGATCTCTCCGAGTCGGTTTGCAATAAATACCTTATAATTTCTACAATTATTGCGGATCCAATGCAAAACCGTTGTCGAGTCTGTCCAATAATAGGTTGCAGTAGGCCGTAGTCGGTGTTCTTTTTTAATGTTATCCGATAAGCGACAAGCTAACAGCGCACCCTGTAGTTCGAGCCTTGGCACCGTAAGAGGTTTCATTGGAGCGAGCTTGGTCTTACTAGCAATAAATGATATAGCGACGCGTCCATTGCTATATTCTCGTCTCCAATAAGCGACGGTCGCATACGCGTGCTGCGATGCATCACTGAATAAATGCAGCTCCAGTGCAGTCTCAGTCTCGCCATGATCGGGTACATAACTTCGAAAATACCATCTCGGTATTTTGAGGTCGCATATTTCTTGCATTCGTTTTACCCAATCCTGAAATGAGATATGAAGGTCGTTATCAATTACGTCATCCCATTTCAAATTTGTCTTCCAAATGTTACGCATCAAAATTTTTGCTCTAATTGTATAGGGTACTAAAAATCCGTGAATGTCAAATATGGACATAACAATACGCAAAATTTCTCTTTTTGTTGGTTTCCTGCTGCAGTTTAAAATGTCGCAAGGAATGCGCTTCAGTGATAAATCGAAGGCCAGTTCATCAGCAGCCGGAAACCAAAGCAAACCAAGCGCGCGCTCCGGTTGGTTTTCTGAATTCAATCTTAACAACCGCTTACTTAAGGCGTCCCTTGGTATAACGTTCAAAACAGTAGGCTCATTGCTAGTCCAATTACACATCTCGAACCCTCCCTGCTTGTGGATAAAAGAAATCTGTTCAAATTTTCCTAGTACTTGCTTCGTCTGTCAAGCTATCTATATAATCATCCATGTATTGATTTTTTTGAATAGCCTGAACGGCAGCCGGAAATTGATCAACAAATCTTAGTGCATTTTTTGTTTGATTAATATATTGGGCAATAAACGGTGAGCAATTCGCGCCGAAAATAAGCGATGTCATGGCATACACTTTAATAGATTTACTTTGTTCATCCCTCCATAAAAACCTCAAAGCATTCTGGTCCTCAGTTCTAATTTTAATTCTAAGAAACATGTCCTTTATATCGCCAACGATTCCTATACGATTTTCACGAAAACGAAACATGATTCCAAAAAGAGATTGTAATAAGTCTGGACCTTGTAGTAAGAAATCATTCAAGCAAACGTTTTTGCATTTAGCAGCGGCATCAAAGACTAGTCTCAATTTATTTTTATTTGGATTATCTACGCCAAAATGCGGTAAATACCAAACGCGGCCATTAGTAGTATTAGTATTGATTAATTCTTTTGCATAATCATTTTTTAGTAAATGCTGAACGCGCTCGCGATAACGTAAACAATATGACTCATCGTGCGACATTTTTCTTTCGATAAGTTTCAACCTATTTACGGCGTTTGAATAGGACTCGGGCGTATGAAAATTTTCGTATTTCCATGGTAGACCTACTATCCAACGACCATCGATAAACTCAGATGTGCTATTTAAAATGTCCACGGCTCGTATTTCATTTAAATTTTGTCGCCTAACTGTGCTTATTCCTATGGATTCGAGCGAAAATGAATTACGCACTAAATCATGTAACTCAATATCATAGTCGTGTGCATCGGGACGCCGCTCGCAAGCGAATGGCGCTGAAACTGAAAGCGAAAGCAGTATGTGTGGGCGTGCAGGCGTCGGCGCCGCCGAGTCGACGCGTGCGCACCCACCACCTGAAGTTGGAGCGCCTGAAGGGCTTGGCATGGTTTGTGGGAGGGAGAAGGAACGACTGCAATTTTTTTTGTCGTTAACTTCAGCGCAGTTACTATGATGTAAACAATGTGTAGGCGTGTTTGCACTTACCGATTGAAAATTATGATTGAAGTTTCCGTGTACACACCAACCGAGCGATGTCTGCGTGATGTATGGCCCTCCCGAACCACATTTTATACAATTAATTGGAGCAATGAGATCATAATTATCTTGACCTATCAATAATTTCGGACGAACATTACTTTCACAAAATTTATAGCTATCATATAACTTAGTGTCTATATTAGCTGTACTTTGAACGGGCAAATTTAATTCACTGATTTTACGAGCACGTATACTGTATCTACAACCACTGACACTGCTTATATTGAAATCGACCAACTCTGATTGGCATATTAAATCACTGGAGTCCCATGCGCTTCGCGCGCGCATCGTAACGCTTTTGCCGTGTAGTCCAGCCCTATTAGCTACATCGGCAGCCAATAAGGACACGGAGGCCCCGTCATCGAGCAGAGCGTATGTGTTAATATTGTTTTTAGGTCCATGTATCGTAACCGGCACTATTTTTAATAATACACGCGATGATACAGGGCACTGTATCGCTGTCGCATGCGTCACTGTTTCTTCAGCCTGCTGTTCATCAGTTACGGGCGATGTCATCCGCTGCGCTGCCGATATGTTCCAATGTAAGAGGCGGTGGTGTGGCCACCCACACCCTCCGACGTCGCAGTTGTCCGCAGCACAAGCTGAAGGGTCATCGTGACGTGCTCCAAGGCACTTGTAGCAAAGATTGTTGACGCGTACAAAGCGCCATCGGTCTTTGCGCATTGCTTTCTTGAATTTACTGCAATCTGTGAGTGCATGATTTTGCCTTCTACAAAATTTACATCTAGGCTGACTGCTTGCAGCACATAGTAGCACCTGATGGTTGCGAGGATTGTCTTTATATTCGTATTTTCTTTTGTGTTCAGTTTGATGAACATAGCTTACGCCGGACATAGCTGTTTTGGTGGCTTCTTTATATAAAAAATTCGACAGCAACTCCAATTTCGCTATATTTGTTTTCGAGTTTTCTAGATAGAAGTCCGTCCATTTACTTATTAGTATAGTGGGTAATTTTGACAATACGGTGGCTACTTGTTCAGGGCTTCTTAGGTAATCTTCTTGATGAATTGCACGTGCAGCTGCTACATAATTCTTTATTTTGATAGAAAAATTTACTATGTCTGGATGGAATGCTTGCTGGAGAGGTGGCAGTTTCTTCAGTTGGGCTGTTATTTTTAACATTATTGTTTCGGGCCTCCCGAATCTCAGCTCCAAAACCTCCATTACTTCCCTTGGTGAAGTGGCGCCAATGAACAACGAAGTGGTAGCTTCCTTCGCCTCACCTCGCAAGGATTTCCTTAGTCGCCATAAATTCTCAGCGTCGCTGTATTTACACAGCTCCGTCGATTCATTGTAAGCCTCCTTAAATTGAAGCCACTCCATGGGATCTCCAAAAAATGAGGGTAAATCTTTAGATGTTGAAATTCTCGCTAAAACTTCTCGACTTGCTTTGCTTGCATTTGTAGCCTGCACCACATCGCGCAGTGTTTTTGTAAGGAATTTTATACCGTTGCCGTCCACAATACATTGCTGATCCTCTGCGCCCTCGCCGTCTACTGTCTGTGGATGCGCAGGTGCAACGATCGAGTTCTCCAACCAGTTGCTCACTTTGTTACTGAGTGCTATTGAAGCGTGGGAGTTTCTCGAGGATCCCGAATCCTGTAGTTGAGCTACTTCTGCTGCCAATTTTTTTTCTAGAAGCTCTTTGTCTATTCGGGCTTTAGTTTTGGCCATGTTATTCTCGGCTTCCCGCAGCTCGATCTCCGCTTTTACTTGAGCAGCTTCATATTCGAGTTGTTTCCTCCTAGCAGAAGAAGACATGCTTGATCGGGTTGATTTCGGTGGCTCGCCAGTCACACAATAATTATCAGATTTAGCTACATTTTTATTATGTACCCCCGTGTCTGATTTTATTTCCAAGTGCTCGGCGCCATCTTTTCGTCGTTGTGAACGTGTTTTCACGCCAGGTGTGTGGAACAAAGACATCCCTGCAGACAGGTTTCGTTCTAAGATCCGGCTCGGAGTACCACTTTTGTTGGTGATTGGGTGGTTCTTAGTAAAACAACTTGTTAGTCTTTGTCCCGAGAGGCGCGATCGCACACGCACTTTCCTCAGCAACGACTTGTTCGAAACTGTGATTACTAGATGGCGCACGAAACGCAATGTGGGCTGCGTACATCAACTTAGTTGCGTTCAAGGGATTGGCTGTGCGCAGCTGACGACGCATGCGCAGTGCTACCTCGCCTCCCATAGGATAATTTAATTAAACATACATAGAAATTAAATGACTACAAAACAACCAAATACATAATAAACTAAACTAAATGCGGTCGGGGTGGCCATCATCAACAATCGTTTCACCCGGCTAAGAAGAAGTTCTGTCACCCGGAGAAAAGACAGAAGGGGTCTTCACCGTTTCTTTTGTCGTTTCCTTTACCGTTATAACAATAATCATTTATTTCTAATCTACACATGAACCGGGACTCGAATCTGAAACTACTCTTTCGGCAGCCAAGCTCCCGAGCAACAAAATTATCTCTGCTTTTTTACTAACTGTAAAAGGTCTCATGTTTATGCTACTCTATCTTCAAAAAAAAAATTGTCGTGTTAAACAATGCATATCAGTATTTCTCACCGGAGCGGCGCCTTATTCTTTACTAGCTGAACTCGGCCACGCTTCGCTGCGACCCATACGGCGGCGGCGTGCGCATGGGGCGCGCGGTACTGGACACTGCTTATATACCTATAATACTATTTACCGAGCGTGATTTTATATAGCATATATAACCTACCACTCAACTTTATAACTATTGTGAAGTCTTATCTGTAAGAAAATTATACATCCTAAATGCTACACTTAAACTACATAAATCCTTAATTTATGACTCTAATATAATTAATAAGAGACGAAATGATATAGTTGTGCATGCTAAAATTGTTAAAACCGCCTTTGCTCAAAGACAATATATTACCCAAACTTCTTACATATATAACAAAATAAATGAGAAACTTAATATTTACCCCATGACCCACTATAATTGCAAAAAGACCCTGACAGACTGGCTGAAGACCCTAAATTATGATGAAACCGAATCTTTATTAAAGATTATTGCATAACATAACTCTATTAAATTATTATAATAATGACATCATTTCACACATTACACATACACACTCACACACACACACACACACACACACACTCACGTATATTATTCTAAGTTTTTAAGGCGACGATGATGAAACGGGGACTCCTGATACAAGTATGCTTAATTACTTACTAGGAGTGCCCCAATAATGTGTATTTGTACCTAGAATAATATAAAGAAATAAAGTATTTTATTATTATTATTATTATATAGCCTTCCTCGATAAATGGAATATTCAAAACAAAAAGAATTGTTCAATTAGAAAAATTAGCGCGTTCAAACAAACAAACAAACTCTTCAACTTTATAATATTAGTATAGATAAGGCCCAAATTAGGCACCATATGGAGTACTGCTCTCACCTCTGGGCTAGCGCACCTAAGTACGCCTCTCACACCTTGCAACGTCAAATTGTTCGAATTGTTGGCGATCCAATGCTCATACAACAACGATTAGAACTACTTAGATTAAGAAGAGATAGCCTCTGTATGTTTAATCTAACGGCTGTACAATGGTGAGTGCTCGGATGAGTTTTTCAAATTAATGCCTACCTCAAACTTTTACTACCGCACTGCACACCATAGATGCGAAGTTCATCCACATTACTTGGATAAGGTGCCGCTGCGCACAGTTCGGGTGAGTAGAAACTTTATCCCACGAACGCGCGAACTTTAGAACAATCTCCCTTCTAAGGTGTTTCCATCTAGCTACAATATGGGCTTCTTGAAGCGAGCAATAAATAAATTCCTGCAGGGTCGGCAGCGCATCCTATACCCCTCCTGGTGTTGCATGTGTTTTTAGGGCATCAGCATCAAGTGTACCATCAGCATGCCTGCCAGCCTTAATAATATAAAAAAATGCTCGACATATTAGTATTAGTATATGGGAATCGCGATATCCAGATTATTTGCCTTAAACAAGTTATTGTACTACCATATAAGTTGTTTACTAACTACCTACTCAGAGTTATATTTCCCACTGGGGAGTAATCTCATTGAAATACGACTCATTTGTCATAATAGTTATAATGTTAACAACTATCTCCCGCGTGAGGATAACATTACGCCGAAAATTAAATTATTTCATTTTCTTAAAGCAACGTTTTATGACGCATAAATTAGAATAAAATGAAACTGATAACTTGTTTCTTGTGAAGCCTAACAGTTTTCTTTGTTTTAATAACGCTTTTGATTATGTTTCGGAAATTCTTCAATATTTATCCCTAATATGCTAGCATAAAGAGACATTCTAACGGGTTTATGTGCATATTGCTGACTAGCTTAGCCCGCAATTTCGTACACGTGGTATACGATATAGCGCGTAACTTTTTTGTTTGTAAAAAGATTAGAATGAAACAAACACTAAATGTTATAGAAGGATTGCTATAATACATCAGTGAAAACCGTATTCAAATCGGTTAAGCCGTTCCTGAGATCAGCGTGTACAAACGCACAGACGGAGACCACCAGACAAAATTCTAAAAACTATTTTTTGACCTCGGTAACATAAATACAACGTGCACAAATTGTTTTTTTTTTTTTTAAATGTTTAATGTACAGACGGTTAGTTTACGATTTTATTAATGTATTTATAATAATAGATATATTGTTTTTATATCATCTCATATGACAAATAAATCATTTATTTGATTAAATAGTTCAATAATTCAGATATGTTGTGTAAACAGTGCCCAATATCTCGAAGAGTTGGGTGCCATAACAGCAAAAGTAGGTTCATCTCCAAGTATTTCAGAGCAATATAAAAATTATGATCACTTAATCTTATTATAGTTCTCAAGTCTATTTTAACAAATTTATCGGATATGATAAGCTAAACCTAGGGACATATAAGGGCTAAGTGCAGCCCTCATATGTCCCTAGCTTGAAATGATAAACATTGAAATGATAATGATAAACTTACGTTCAAGGAAAACGTTGTAAGCAAGATATCTGAAACCAGTCCTACCAATCTGCAAGATTGGATTGCATAAGAAAAAGTTACATGAAGTCAATATTAATCATCACTTTTAAAGGATTTGGTGTACTTATGTGACCCGTACTTTTAAGTTATGGGACCCTTTTAAAGCCAGAGAGCATAAAATTGAATCTTTACTGGCCAAGTGTGGTCGTAAACTCTTTAAATTAAACATTATTGGTTTCGTTTACGTACACCATAAATTTGAAATAGGCATTTTTTTCATGGATACTCGTACCTGCGCAACCTTCGGATCGTATATTTTGATGGTTCTGCCTTACGCTGCTGTGCCAAGTGTAATATGAAATAAAATTGAAAGATTGTGTTCTATGTAACCCATGTATCTACCTAACCCTTTATTTTTATGTGCATTATTAAGATTTTAGTACTTGGCGTCAAATGGATTAATTAAGAATTGTGTTAAATCTGTACCTACCTCATCTGATTCAACTAACTAAAATAATTCTTTTTCTCATTATTTTATGAGCAGTTTTTGCTTTCACATCCCTCCTATATCACTCCGTACTTAAGCGCTGCTGACCTCGCCACTCTGCTGTTTGGGGTGGTACGGTATGAAACACCATCTTACCTAAACAGGAAGCTCCAATGGCTGTCGTGCCTGTGCACAAGGACCACGGCCTTCCGAGGGAGTTTCAGGTTTGCGGCGTCCAAGTGCTGGAATGATATTCCTCCTCCTATTCAAGGAGCGCCTAGCAAGTACACCTTTAGACGTAAGCTTAGGGGCTTATTTGTTGACACTCCAAAATTCATAATCCTATATCCAGCAATTATAACCGCATTAATACACCAACACATGTAAGCAACTAATTTATAAAGTATGCTGGCTAAAAATATGCGCTGTAGGTGTTTGTCTAGCACCTCAGCACAATGCTGAATTACCTGCGACAGTGAACCGGCGACTCATTAAGAGAATCATCGACTACTTTTGGCAAATTTAACGGTTTTATCAGACAAATTTAACCCTTTTGGAAGTCATCTTGGTTTGTGAAAATAAATAGTTCGGTTCGCCCTTACACGGCATTGTGACCTCACCCGCACGTAACATTATGATTAATAAATGACCATTTGTTTGTGTAGGTGTGCATATGAATTAATATATAATCATTATTGTGTATTCATTGTAATATATGAAATTAGTTGTAATTTTTCTATGTACTTCTTAACAAATGAATGGTGAAACCAAGAGAAACAATTGTAAGGCTGTACGGAGAATAGCTGTATTCACTAAAGATATTTCTCATTGTTTATAAAGCGATTAAAGCTGTCAATTCATGTAAACGTATAAGGTATTAGAATATTAGGATATTAGACAAACGTCTGTCTTCTCATCCCTTTATCGGTACTGTCTTATGGAAATTAATGCTACGTAACTAAATCAAAACTAATTTAATGCCGAACCAAACAATCTTACGTTGTTCTGGGATATTTTTATGAAAAGTATTAGCAAGCATCAAGCGACCATGATAGGATAAAAAAGAAAGTGTGTCCTAATTAAATAACACCTTATATAATTTTGTTATATAACACATCCACATCATATAACATTGTTATATAACATTGCAACCTAAAACAAGACTGTTCACATTAACATACATTCTGAAAAACATTATGGATAAGGTCGATTGTCCCATACAGATATATTTTGGATGGGGCTGAATACGGCAAAGTAATGAGGTTGATAAAAAATAACTAAAAGAATTTTAATTTATTAAAATATATGTACTTAAATTTTAGTTTAGTTTAGTTAAATTTAATAGTATATATTGCAGTTTTTAGTAGCTACTAATATGGATTTTAATATATAAATTAAATCAGTATTAATATTATTAAAGTAATTTGCAATATAAAAATGTTACCAAACATGTCCATTATTGTTTCAGTGACATCATGAGTACACATGATGATTTGTCTCAGACGTAAACATAACACACATTCATAACACACTTGAAATTTTGTTTTATAAAAGTTGCTATATATATGTGTGTGTATATTATAGCGTCTTATAGCTTAATTTATTATATAGTTTAGACTATATATCAAGATATAGTTACAGACAAACTGGGTAAAGGGGGATGTTAGTCACTCACAGAAATACAAAAGCACAATTGCTGTTATTTTGTGGTTGTCATTTGTAAGGGTGTGATTCTCGGACCAGTTTACGAGCAGCATGAGCAGTCATAAACTGGTAAGAATATCACACCCTCATAAGGCATGGTAGACTAAGCAGTGTAACATGCTTATATAAAATGTACGTTTGACAAACTCTAGTGCTATGGTGGGATCTAATCTGGTGTTATGTGCGTATACACTTGTGTGACACCTTGTATAAGGCACAGCACAAAACAAAATTCTAGTCACGATCACGATTTACTTATTTCGCTGTTATCTTCTTGTGGGTAATTCCAAAAGAATAAAAGCGTGACGTGATAACTGTATCTACATATAAATAACTATTGTTACGAATAAAAAAACAAATTACTGGGGATGAACTTGATATATAATAATAGGTTTATCGAGTTAAAAGAACCTGCATTGCGGTTTATTTCATTGATGCCAGAGCCTTTTATCATTCCTCGCTGTCCTTAATCCCTGACAAGGGCTAACAAGGAATTACAAGTCCTTTATCCTACTAAGGTTAGCAGTGCAGTTGGAGCACCTATGACGCAAGCTATCTGGTTTCAAGTTGATCTGCTGTCGTCAGCCTGCCTGCCGAATTTTACACAAAGAAATGTAGGCAACCAAAAATGTATGAAAATAACATGAGCGCCACCAGGATTATTTTCAGGGCGGTGCATCTTCTCTAAACACTATGGTGTTAACTAGTAAAATATATTTTTTAAGCAATTATAACATTTATGTTATGTCAATTAAGTTAACTTCAAATTCAAATTCAACTCTGGTCTCTGGTCGATAGAATTTATTTTCAAATAAAAATTTAGACAATAACCTAGACGCCTTAAGTTTTTATTCAAACTTGAGAAAAGTAATCCTAATCTTTTTCTGCGTATTTTATTTTCTGTCAGGAGGGTGCAAGTTTCATCCCCTTTCACCCTGCTGCCGGCGCCCTTAAAATAAAGCAAATTTCAGATTTATTACAGAAAAAAAAATGTGATATAGAAAATTCAACATGCAACTTTTACAAGAGAATTTATTTCATAACTAACCATTTTACTTTGAAATATTATAAACGTTGCTTCGCCCTTCCAGATTCAATTTCTGTTGGCGATGTCTCACTTACACTACACTCAGCCTTACATCGTAATGTCCAATGCACGCTGCCACCTACTGGGTAGAAAGATGTGTTTAACATATTCTTTCTCAAATGTTTGTTTACCAAGATTCGCACAAAAACTTATCACAGTTACCTAAGCTATTTCAACAATAACGTATGGTGCCGAAACGTGCTGCCTCTCACGGCAGGACTGCTCCACAAATTCAAAGACGCTCAGCGTGCTATGGATCGGCTATGCCCAAAGTTTCTTTAGTGGATAGGATCGGAAATTCTGAAATGCGCCCAAGAACCAAAGTTTACAAGTAAGCTGAAGTTGCAAAGGCCGGTCACATCTGTCACAGCGCGAATAACTGATGGAGTTGACGAGTTCTCGAATGGATGCCACGAATTGGAAGACGTGGCGTGGGACCCCCTGCAGCCAGATGTACAGACGACCTGAAAGGTATCGCAGGAAGCGGCTGGATGCGAAGGGCGGAGAACCTATTTGCGGTGTCGAGCTTTGAGCCTTCCAACAATGGAACTACACAGGCTGATGATGATAATCTAGCAATCTCAGGGGGTGGGGCATTTTTGCATTAAATTTTGTATTCGTGTCGCCTCTGGGTGTTAAATGAAACCAACCGCCATCAAGTTACAAGTTATATAAAAAAAATCGGTAGGGTTACACAAATTTGTGGATCGAGGGCCGTATACGGTCTATCTGCTCCCGCTCGCAGTGCAGGTACTCTCCTGGGAAATTCAGCCGACGAAGGTGGTCGACGTGGCTGCTCTTAGCCAGGCGTGATGGTGGTCGTCCTGCGGATACACACGGCCGATGGTAGGTAGGTAAATCGCGACGATAAGGGTGAACCGCCATGGAAAATCGCGGCAATGATCCCTAGTGCGGAAAGACATTTTCTGAGGTATAATGCCACCTCTAAATTGCAATCACAATTAGTTGGAAGTTTATTTCGATTTTAGTATTTTATAATAATAGTTCGCGCAACCGGCTAAAACGCACGGAATTGTGCAAAGTGGTGACTGAAGCTGAAGGCCCCACCACAGGCTCGCATCGCTTGCGCTGGTGTGCCCCCGTTCCACGTAGCTTCCCCGTTCATCTCTTGAAGACCGTTAACAAAGTTTGATTGTATATCATTTTATATCACTTTGTAACGTTTCGTTACATTCGTCATATGAGGAAATACACAATATTTCGAGAACTTTCAGTAACATCTCTGCAAGCAATAGGAAATATGCACATTTTTTTTTTAATATTTTCATACGATAGGTTATATCGTTATATACCTAACCATAAAAAATATTCGGCGCCAAAAAACAGAAATTTAGTAACACAAAAATTTGTTAAAATTAACTAATAGCTTTTAGCGCACTTTTCGTGACGTCACAGTCTACAATAACAATCAAATCTTAAGAGGAAAGAATAGCTTTGCGATTCTAACGAAATAGGTATTTAGGAAAACACATGCTATCGCTCGTGCGCTCATGTCCCCGGGAATCGCGCACAACACATACAAATAGCCTCACGCACACATCGAGGGACGCTGTTAGTTGACGAGCAATTACGGCGGAAGGCGAACTCTTTTATTTATTTAGTTATTTGTTGTGGCGTGCCCGAAACTCCGATATAAAGAAATTGAAGATTATAGTGATAATTTCAAGTAAGTAAGTATTTTATTTATTTATGTAATTAGTAACGATTATTTATTATTATTTATTATTTATTTATTTATTTATGTAATTAGCCAATTTCCCTATCCCCTCCTTATCCTTAATCCTAATCCTTACCCTATCCTTAATCCTTACCCTTATCCTTAATCCTACTGTAGTCGGCAGCGCACTTGTAACAGCTTTGGTGTTGCTTGTGTTATAGGCGACGGTAGCCACCTACCATCAAGTGGTCCGTCAGCCTGTCTGCCGATCTTAACATAAAAAAAACGAGTGTAAGCTAATTTGATTTTTGATAAATCGGCTTTTTGCCTAAATGACTGACATTTTGTATTTTAAGTATGTATCTATATGATATTTAGGAAACAAAAGATTTTTGACTTTGTTATTGTGTACGAAACTTCTGCATGTGCTACTATAATAATTATAACTATAATGTTTTCGTGAAATGCTAGATATTCGGTTTTGTCAAAATCAAAGTCAAAAAGTCGGTTTTAGGTCGGCTCAGGTTTCAACCACGTTTCAGCTAGGTAACTAAACAATTTTTAGGTACCTTGGTAGGTAGATGTAAATAAAATTATTTTTTAATTCCTGTAGATATAATAGTCACACGATAATGGAAGCATATTATAGAAGGGGCAAAAAGAAACGAATACGCTTATGTGTCCGCCGGAAAAAAATGTCACTTCGCCAGAAAGGCAAAGAATTGGTTTGTAGTTTGTACACACCTTCTCACAGTCAATCTAACTCACAGTTATACGAGTATAGCCTAAATATATATATTTTTCAATTCTTATTCATGGACAGTTAAAATGAGTAGGTTAGTAAATTAGACACGTTACACACGTTACTGTTTTTTTTTAGAGCTCCCACATCGCTATTCGTGCATTATTCGTCTATATTCGGCTATTTTCACGAACAAGACGAATACGCGAATACTAGAACACCTACTATACGCCGGCTTATCGCCAATACCGGCATTTATAATGTTTTCATTAAGTATTTTTTTCGTGTGGGAAATTAGATAAAAAGAAAATCATTTTAGAAAATATTTTATTTTATTTCTTGTCCCTGTGCACCGGGATCAGTTTCTAAGGGAAGGGTAACTGTGGAACCTACATGGAACGTAGTCCGGCACCCACTAGTTATGTTTTGGCATTACGACACGCACGGTTTATATTTATAGTTTGTAAATCATCAGTCTTCGAGAAGACAAACTTTAACAAATTCGATACTCCAAGACAGTGAAGATCAACAATACAATATTTCGAATAATACTACACCAACGACTTCAATTTCAAATTTTCACCTAATACGATCGAACCGGTCAGTTTTTTTGTGACAACCATTAAAGAAAAATAATGGAACAAATTTTTGCAAAGATGGAGAAAAGTGAATTTCGTGTCTTGATTAAACATTATTTATTGCGCAAAAAAATTATTACGGAAACAAAAAAAAATTGATAAATATTATGGGGATTCTGCTCTGTCGATTAAAATGATTCATAAGTGGTTTACTGATTTTCGCTGTGATCGTACAACCACAAGTGATGCTGTGCGTTCAGGACGCCCAGTTGAGGTCACTACTCCAGAGATGATCGCTGAAATCCACGACATAGTGTTGAATGACCAAAGAGTAAAAGTGAGGGAGATAATCGAGATAGTAGGCGTCTCAGACGAACGTGTGCGCAATATCTTACACGAACATTTAGATATGAAGAAGCTCTCCGCTCGATGGGTGCCGCGTTTACTGACTGTTGATCAAAAACGTATGCGTGTGACCACTTCGGAGGCGGGTTTGACGTTGTTTCAACGAGATAAAACTGAATTGCGTCGTTTTATAACAGTAGACGAAACATGGATCCACCACCATGCCCCAGAAACCAAACAACAATCGAAACAGTGGATTGCTACCGGCGAACCAGCTCCGAAGAAGGCCAAAGCAGTTTTATCGGCCAATAAAGTGATTATTTTCTGTTTCCTAATTTAATAAAATGGCTTGGTGGGAAAAGATTTGGCTCCAACGAAGAGGTCATGCACGAAACCAATGCCTATTTTGAAGGGTTGCCTAAGTCGTGTTTTATGGAAAGAATCGAAAACGCTGGGTGAAGTGTATTGAGCTACGCGGAGACTACTAATCCAAGCGCCGGAGCAAAAAAGTAGGTTCGTAAAAAAATGTGTCTTTTTGTGTGGACAAAAAAATGTGAAGGACAAGAGTGTCTTCCGTCGACATCGAAAAGAATTAGACTTGCCCTGTAAAATAATACGCCACGTTTTTACATAATAACTTTTATGATGATACTTATTAAGCAACAATAAAGATCGATAAATTATTCGTTGTTCTCCACACTATTTATAATTTTAATTCATTCGTTACACAGCTGCATTGACATTTTTTGGAACACTTTATGCCATTTTATGCGTTATGAAATGGTTTTCGTATACAAACGAGCAACATTGTCACTGATAATGTACGAGGTGCAAGTTTTACCTAGCTGCAGCTCCTAAACTATAAATGCTACGGGAAAAAGTTTCGAATGAAATTTATAGGAAATTTCATGCTTTACAAATTCAGTTATTACAATTTTTCATTTATTATGAACCATTAACTATATATTTAGCAAAAACCATATTGTAAAAAGTTTGAAGCGCTATAAATAAAAAACTATGCATTTTAAAGAAAAAATTTGAAATAAAAAAGATGGCAAATATTATTATCTACAAAAATGATCTCCACTATTTTTGTCGTACGATGCGCGGTTCGCGAGATATTCAATAAAACGTGTTTTTCAAGATGGCGGCTGACGCTCGATGATGACGCCAACTTGGATTTACAATCAGGGGACACCCCTGAACATATTCGAAAAAAAAAATAGCCGGTCCCGTACATTTCAAAAAAAACCCTCTGGCGCTTGGACTATACGTTGAAAGATAAATAATACTAATTTAGTTAATTTTACTCCTTGTTTAATTTTAGTAGACTTATCAATCCGCCGAACTTACTCCCAACATTTTTGAAACAGATAGATATCGATAACGCGGGTGGGGATCCCATCTCTACTATCGACTTTTCCATTGACATCCCTATAATACATGATGCTTTGCTTCCCCCCCCGACCCCCAATCGTGCGATAGAGAGCGTTGCAACTCGCGACTGATAATAGGTACTTTTTTTGATGAAATTTCCATTTCGGGAGAAAACAGTTTCCACTGACTAAATCTTAACAAATCACTTTGATTTTGATATCGATCGTTTCAGCACGATATATTCTAGGTTTATAGGTTTCGTTTTTTTTAAAAAATTACACTGTTTTTATAAAATAAACGGCTTAATTCGACAAAGTTTTAATCACAAAAATTAAGTTATTTGAGGTGCCTATAAGTTTAAATTTATTGCAAATTTTGAAAAAAGCTAAACCTATAAACCTAGCCTTTCATTGTGTCAATAACATATTAAAAAATCATGGAGATTGGAAAATATTTAGAAGTGGAAAAACATTTTCTCTTTTTGTATGGACGAATACGTACTATTCTTTCCTCTTAAAAATCACAAACATCTACACGCTTGTTGACATTTCAAAGACTTTGACGTCACATTCGAACGTGGGATAAACTGTAAAAGAAATAAAATTAAAAAACATTTACAAAGACATAATTCTAAAGCAAAAATGTTGATAAAAACAAAATTTTTCCCTATTAGATTGGGCGGTACTTCCCATCAACCTAACTAAAGTCACTGGCTATAACATTAGTTTCATGTGTAAATTTTGAGATAAAATATAACGCCATTGTGGCACTAGAATTTTATGTTAAATGAACCGTTCAAACACAAAAGTCTATATTATCTATTATGTGAACACATACTGAGAACAATAAACCTCAAATAAAACGTCGACTCTGTAAAAGAATTTGGAGGTGAGTCGAGCGAAAAACAACAGAAATTACGGGGGAAAAGTTGCCTTTAACGAATTTATGAATCGCAGAAATGTTATTCCTTTTACACGTGGCGTGCCACGCACTGTGACTTGCTATGATTATTAGTATGATTATTAAAATTTATCTAACAATTTAAAATTATTTGCAACTTAAAATTTAAGGACATCTATTCGATATTACAATATTATTTCTAGTCTTGCAATTTATTCGATTCTATTATTAATCTGTTCATAGATCCCAGATTAACCGGAATTTTGGTATAAAAAAAGACTATAAAAAATAACTAGAAACATATTAATCGGATATTTTGTGACTTTTATTAACCAACTAAACAAGTAACATACCAAAATTAAAATTTATTCCATAATAGTATTTTGTTTTCATCTTTATCGACGAAAAGGTCTACAAAAGTTAGTACATTTCTATCTTCACACAAATGTGATTATCATCGAATAAATGTACAGAACTTGTCGTAAAAAATATATAAATAACTTCCTTATGTTCTTAGCTATCTAACAAGGTAAAATAATAAAGCAAAACTACAACAATTGGTAGGTCCAGAAACGATAATATACAAAAAGGCGGAGACACAATTTTGATAACCATCTACAAAACGTATGGAACTCATTTAAAATGCATTCAAATCTAGTCATCAGGAATGCTATTCTCATAAGCAGTTTTGCATAAAATTCCGCAACTCATAAAAATATGCATTGCGAAAAAAAACTATCACCTTTCCATATGTGAACTTAATTTTCAGATAAATCATGGTGATACCACTTCAGTCCCTTCGAAGACCATAAGGCATTACCATAATTAAAATAATAGCAATTTTACTATTCAACGTAAACATATAGAAACCAAATTATCGTCTATCAATCGAATCGACTTATCTATAAAATATCTTGCTTTTAAAAGGTTCGACGAAATAATTTTTCGTTGCTCCAAAGCTGAAATCCACTTAAAAAGTATGCCCTCTGGCTGGGTTTTTCAAATAATCCTCAATTCTCATTTTAATCCGGCCGATACGATTTCCGCCTAATATAATACCCATCTGATTTCCAACGGCGCTCTCGTAATGTAGATAAGTGGTGATTTTAACGGGCAATCTTATGAAATTGCGTAGGTATTACACGCACTCGTATGACTGTTTAATGCTTATAGAACATATTATATATTCAGGTTCACAAATGTTTTTGAAGAGATCAATTTCATTGTTACGAGATAATTGTGGATGTATGCGAGGATTTAAATTTATGTTTAATATGTTAATATCATTATTGGAGTAATAATGGTTAATATTATACTTTTGTTACAAAAAGGTTTGAAAATTTACTAAGTTTTTCTAGAATTTATTTTTTTTTGTAATAAATTCGTAGGAGTTCTAAATACTGTGCCAACCTTGTTAGTATAAAGGATAATGGGATAATGGGATGAAAGCAAGTTAACACACATGGTCTTTTGTAAGGTGATGATGGTTACTGCCGCATGATTGGCTGCCTGGTATAATACCTATTGTGAAACGCAGTGTGCCCAACACTATCTATATCTGTGTCTAATCTATATCTATAACAATCTTTATATATAAAAATGAATCCCCATTTCTCCTGGTCACGGCATCACGCGCGAACGGGTAGACCGATTTTAATTCGGTTTTCGCTAATGAAAAGAGGGATGAGCGGCGAATGTTTTAGGGTATATAAAAATTGCACGCCGGGCGAAACCGGGGGCGGGCCGCTAGTCTTATACATATATAAAAATGAATCCCTATTTCCCTTGGTCACGGCATCACGCGTGAACGGGTAGACCGATTTTATTTCGGTTTTCACTAATGGAAAGAGGGATAAACGAGGAATGTTCTTATATATAAAAATTGCACCACGGGCGAAGCCAGGGGCGGGCCGCTAGTATATTATAAAACTAGCTGAGCTCGCAACTTCGTAGCTTGGTATACGGTATACCGCGTAGCTTTTTTGTTTGCTACAATACATCAGTGGAAAACGCGTTCAAATCTATTAAGCCATTTCTGAGATTAGCGTGCACAAACGCACAGACAAACAGATAAAAATTCTAAAAACTATTTTTTGACCTCAGTAACAAAGTACAACGTGTGCAAATAGTTTTTTAGAAAACTATTTCATGTACAGACGTCTCCGCCTCTGTCTGAAGGTTTCTGTAACAAAATTAGTCATTCGTACAAAGCCTACAAAGCCTGGAGCGGGTCATAGTGCATTCTAAGGTATGTCAAGGTCCAAGTGGATAAAAACTGAGGACCTCACAGCTGGAAAAGCAGACGATCGTATAGAGAGCACGATATTATCCGAATTACCTATGTTATTTTTATAAATAAATATGTTCGCACTACTTATTTTTAATGTAAATAATAAATTCTCGCGTGTTTCGCTGAAATGAAATTTTAGTGAGTGTATTCACTCTCGTCACAATGGTGTTGGGGAAAAGAAAGACACGAATAACGTAAAACCCAACGGGACAATGATTTACAATCGAGTCTCTTTTTGTGTTTACTGTAACGGAACAACAGAGAATATGCTTAATGTAGCTTAGAGCATTTGTAAGTTTATTTAAGTTCTAAAAGGATTTTTGTATTTATTTAGTTAGATAAATAAATTTTAAATTTCATTTTAAATGTAAATGTATAATGGTTCATATCCATCCATCGTTTTCATCACTGTTGAAGGTCGTGCCAGTATCGAAATTTAAAGCTAATTATATTTTATAAATTTTAACTAAAAGTTAATTATACTTAAAAAAACGGGACAAGTGCGAGTTGAACTCGCGTGAAGAGGGTTCCATACGATGTTACCTATCCGCACAATATTGAGTGATTTACTATGTTATTTTAATATCATAGACTTCTCATAGATTTTCCTATAATCTATAAGTAGAAAACTAATTTAGGTACAGTATTTTCAGAGATGGGGGGGGGGGTATGGTCGGACAAAAGTGATCCTATAAGGGTTCCGTTTATTTTTGGCGCTTATGCATAGGATCCCTCGATATGCATAAACCCCCTACTCAAAAATATGAGACTACTTAAATCAAACATTTTTGTAATAAAATAAGGGTGCACTTCACGGTAGGAGTAGGCTATTGTTGCCTACACAAGCAAAACGAGGTAGGATGCAATCGTGACAACTATATTTATGGGATAAACTGTAAACTGTAAACTTTGGGAATTAACTCAGGCATTCCTGAGGTATCATTTACATATAAGTTATACAAGTTACCCAGCTTTATGTACAAAACTCAATTTACCTACTCTAAATTTACAATTAATAAATATTTGCTGTAAAAATTTGGTTTTAAATATCTATATCTGAATATCTGAAGTAAAACCACTGCAAAGTGTCGACGTACTAATAAAAGTGTTATATAGGGTGTGCGAGGGACAATAAAGGGTCGCTGCGAGTTGATAGCATAGTCATATAGGCAATGGGAGTCGGCAAATGAGCCATGGAATGTTCTATATGGTTGCGTGACGCCACACAGTAATGTGCATTATGGCATTACAATCTTACGCAATGTGCTACATTTATAGGATGTTTATTCGTAATTTAGGTATCTGATATGGCACACAACACAACATTGCCTACATATTACATATTACATTTTTTTATGTAAAAGCCTGATGATAGTCCACTTGATGGTAAGTGGCTATCAGCACCTATAAATACAAGCAATGACATACGTACCTATTACAAATTCGCTGCAGACCATAAAGGATATCGTGAAAGGGAAATGTTTTCTGGTCACTCACCTAACCACAACAGCACACATGTTATTTTACGGTAGTCATCTGTAAGAGGGTATAGTTACTGCCAGCAAATGAGCTGCCGAACTTGTGACTGTAAAGGTGCAGGTGCACTTCGGATTTTAGCGACCGCGACCGGCGACAGTGACCCCCGACGTAGACCTACTGCTTCATATGAATTTATATGAAACACTGACACTACTGACAGATTCAAGCGACCGCGTCACGCGACCAATGGGCGTGGCCAGAGAGTCGCCTGACCACCGCGACCCAGTCGCACCGGGCGCAATGCCGTCGCGCGACACAGCCTAGAAGCACGTCAAAATGGCGGCTATTTCTTCGCAGGAGAACTAGATATTGACAGAATTAGTTGATAATTCTTCTCTTTTCTTTTGCGGAGGCATGAGCATTAATTATCATCTTCTTTTTCATCTTCCACTAACTGTCGAACAACTCTTTTTTTCTATTCGTAGTTAAAAGGTTCGACACAATGTTTGGAAGAACTGTTTACTACAGAAACTGCAAGAACACTTAACAGTTCGGGTTGGGCATTTAAGAGGAGATTCGTAACCTAGAGGTCACCACGCGACACGTGACTGGTCGCTAATCACAAAGCGCGTCGCTGAGGCTCGAATTATATGCGTCAGCGTGACCAAGCGGCCGGGCCGCTCGGCTGTTGAAGTTGTATAAAACTGTTCGTGTCGAATTATATGAGCAGCGACACGGCCATTTTCACACAAATTCACAGCGGAGCAGCCCGGCCGCTTGATCAAGCGAATGCAAATAATTCGACCCTAGATCCGAAGTGCACTTTACGCAATGTGCCTTGCCACTATTTATTACTGGTCCGTCCCTGTAATTTTGAGGTTGTCAGCACCTCTGTCTTTATTTTATAATATTTATAATGGGTATAGATTATAAAATAAAGTTCGTACATATAGGTAGCATAACGAACATAGAATTTTGAAACTTAATAATATCGAAAGACATATTTGTAATGGCTTATCCCTTCCAAACTTAATGATTGTTGTCGAAAGTTTGAAGTAAAGTTAGATCGCTTAACTGTCATCAGGGCACACGCCATAATCAAGAGCCGTTATGACCAAACGGGCCCGCTTTGCGAAAATCTCTTTCCCTTATAACGGCGTTTTAATGGCTGTAATGTGTAGAATCGTTCATCACGGCCCATAAACTACAAGGAGTTATGACAACAATTTATAAGAGTTGAACACAATTTACGATGAAAAGCGTGTAATTTATTAAAGGTTAGGCCCCAAACTAATTTTCTACCTCTTAAAGAATTTTGTTAGCGAGTAAAACGCCGTTATTGTTACAAGAGGTTATATATTTATTTACTTACATAAAGGATAACCAACGCTATATACTGACTAAGACATATTAATATTTTAGTTCAGCTTGTACAGATTACATTTCAAGGTTGTTCCACACACATTGTTCACACACATACCACAGCACGCATATAAAAGAAGTTATGGCTCACGGGAAGTGTCTAGCTATGCTGAATATTATTTTGTAATAATATTCTACAAAACATATATAAAAATCAGCCTTTACAGAATAAGTTAAGTTCCTAGTCCTATTTTTACTTACCTTCCTCACCTGACAGCTCTAAATTGGCGGTCTACTCAACTTAGCAGATACGCATACGTTAAAAGTACATAGAAACACTACTCGATTCCCCACATTTTGTCCTGGTGAGGACAAATGCGGGGGGCGAGGGCGACAAAATGAAAGAGCGAGGAAATTAAGGAAAATCTGTCACCTACCTTGTGAATCACCAAGTCCTTGAACTTCCAGCGACGAAGATTGTGGTCCGGCACTTCACCACTTCAATGATTACACTCGCGGAGCGGGAAGTGTGACCAAATAGATAAACTATATGCACATTTTCTGATAACATTAGCGGATAAAATAAATTCAAATCTCGCTGTTCGAGATTGGCGAGATGAGTCTATACGCGTGTTATTATTGCGATGTTTTCCTTAGACTTTAGACTGACTGTGGTTTATATGGTGGGAATGAGAAAGCACATACCACAGCGGCGAACCACTATCAATTAACTTAAATTGGCGTTAACATGTCCTTTAGAAAATAAGTTATGTCTGGCATGCCTGGGCCCTTACTCCAATATGAACAAACTCAGAAAATCCACTTTCCTTAATTTGTTAGTATTAATGTATTCGTAAAGAAGGGATTAATGTATCATTAATAGTGCTTGGTTAAACGAAACTAATATTTTTTATTTTATTTTTTTTATTGGAATTTATTTATATGCAATATGAGAGTCAAATAAAAAATGTTTGTCGATATTACACTTTAGTGAGAAAGTTAAATTGAAAACGGTCTCTTCGGTAAAAATGGATAGGCATTGATTTGATTTCGCGTTCTCGAAAGCTTCACAAGTGAAAAGTTTCAATCCCCTAACTTTTAGGTAGTGTCTATTTTAATATTTTATCTCAATACATTGTCATACCTTTTCTATCGAAAATTTTCGCCCGTTCCACTTATTCCTACTAAGGTATTAACGGAATTGGTGATGTCACATTGTGCGATTAATAATAATATAAAAATAAGCGTTTATTTCAGACTATTTGTGCATATGTTTTTTTTTAGTTGGTAAAAAATTACAAATTAAGCTTATTACTTCACATTATTTTATAATATTTTAAATTATTAAGACCTATGGATATATTGCCTATCCTCATCCAGTGATTTTGGATAGGACAGTCAAACCTAATAGATATTGATCTCAAGATGCTGTCGCCGCTGCCCCGTAGCGATAAGCGAATTCTATATGTAATAAATAAAGCATTGTCCGGGAAGGGGATCCTCTAGGGAGGTGGGAGCGCTCCCTTCTTGTGATAGACTAACCCATCAATTGTTTTTATTTTATATTTTAAAACGATTATATCTTAAACGATGGAGCGTCGGTAGCGCAGTTGGAAATACGCGGCCTATCATGTCGAGAGGACCGAATTCGAACTCCGGTTAGGTCAGTACCATGAGGTTTTTTTTAACTAACTGCTCTCAAACGGTGAAGGAAAACATCGCGAGGAAACCTGCATACGCCAAAGAAAAAATTCTAAGGCGCATATGAAGTCCACAAAAAACACATTTTTTTTACGTTGGGAAATCCATCATGGACACCCGGTAGCGAAGGGGACGCTGCGGGTTATGCCGGACTCCTACCGGCTAAAACCCAACGATTTTCTAGCGCGGCCGTAGAAGGGCGGGGTCGTGGGGACGTTCGGCGCCCCGCCACGGCTGTCCAGCGCGGGGAGAACTACGCTCCCTGTCTGAACCGGAGCCGAAAGTGGAGGTACGCCGGCCCTCTCGGGGACCTCACAACGAACGGTAGTCTCCTCTTCCACCAACCAACCCTGGGCCATCGTGATGGCAAAAATCACGTGTATTAAACACTTGAGACGATAAACTTGCTGATTTTGATAAGGATTCATAATTTTATTGAAAATGTTACCAATAACATGTTACCTAATGATTTTATTTTATTTTTTAAGTAGTTTTTGTGGTTTAATTATAAAAGTTAGACATATGCTTCACTGACTTTGTAGGCATTATCAAGCTCTACAACATACAAGTAGATATACTTGTATGTTGTAGTAGCGTTCGAATGAAACATTTTCGTTCCACTGTTTATTCGTCGACTTACTTTGCAAATTCGATTACCAAGAAAAAGCCTGTTTTATTTTAAGGGATCGTCCATCTAACCTACATCCATCCTGAAATTCTAATCTAACTATTCTTGAACGATTTTTTTAAATCGGATGAGTAATTTCGAAGGTAACCCCTATGTACAAACATACACACATACAAACTTTGCCTCTTTATAATATTAGTATAGAAAAGCAACTCAGATGTAATGACTATGACTAATCTAAAAATATTTGTATATAACAACTATAAGGTCAAAAAGATCTACTAATCCCTCCACGCTTCCCCGCTTAAGACTTTCAGTAATTAATTACAACGAATGAAGTCGCTAACTGGGACGAGTTTTAACATTAATTATTCATTTAACGTATCTCTCATCAAAGCGGGTCTCCGCAACCTTTGAACAGCATGTAAGGTAATGGCTAGCGTTTTTTTTTTAATATGTTTAATGTATGCATTTTTAACCTCAGAATACATGATTCATGATCCCGCATGAAACAAATTTAGTCTTATTTTAAAGTAGAATTACAAAAACTCTTAATTTAAATAACTTGCTATTAGAACCTGCTTTAGAAACGTTGTTGGAAAAATTCAAATTTTTGGTAAAAAAAATTGGTTTAAGTAAGTTAGTGTATTAATGTCAACCTAAATGATGAACTTAAAGAGTTCTGAAAAGACCATTGAAATCTGACGCAGTTAACTCATGGCTGCGAGTTCATATTTTGTGGTGAAAATGTTGTCATTTCCCATTCAAGATCACTCAATTTTTGCTGTGTGAACTAAGATCTATATGGTTTCACGTTATAATAATGAGACTACATCAATCCAAATTTAAATATTTTGTTAAACTGGCTTACAACGTTCTGTTAAAAGTTATTGTGTGTAATTTAAGCAATAAATATCCAGGGCAGATTGGTTTTTTTTTTTTTTTTTTTTTTTTCAATGTTGGTGGATGTTGATGTTGAAGTTTACGATTTTATTCTTGTTTCAACATAATTATAATAAAATCGTGAACGAGCCGTGCCTGTACATTAAAGATTTAAAAAAAAACACACACACACAATTTGTACATGTTGTACTTATGTTAACAAGTAAAAAAAAAAACATTTTTGTAGAATTTTTGTCTGTTTGTCTGTGGTTTGTGCACGATAATCTCAGAAACGATCTCAGAACTAACATAACCGATTTGAATGCGTTTTTCACTGATTTATTAAAGCAAGCTTCTCATAACATTTAGTGTTTGTTTCATTCCAATCGGTTTACAAACAACAAAAAAATACACCATATTCCGAATACCCTGCGTACGAAGTTGCGAGCTCAGCTAGTTATTAAATATATATTATAAAAGGTGGTTTTAATTGGAATAATAGTAACTGAAAAATTGAAAAGCACGTCCGTTTTATTTCATGTTTGGCCAACATAGTTTAGAATGAGGTCTGTTGAAATTGAGAACGTTTAAAAGTTCCAACAGGCGAAGCTGTTCGTGTTGCGAAAATGTTGTTACCTGTGCTTATTTTAATTTCTTTACTTAGGATTCACCTACTTGAAACGTATGACAGGAAATTTACGATAATCGCTGTGGTACGTTAAAGAATATCTCCATTTAAAAAGAAAACAGTGCTGCTTCTGCTTTTCGCTTAATATGCTTGCTATTAGTTATTTACCTATATATTTTTATCTTAATTCGATAAGATTATATACTCATTATCCCTTTGACAAGTTAAATCGAATTAACTATTTAAAAACATCTATTCTGTATCTATTCTGTACGAATTAATCCAACCGGAACCGTTCCACTTGCGGACCACTAGGCGTGGGCAAGGGTTTCATCCCTTCGTGGTCGATGTACCTCGATCACGCACGAAGCGTTTCAGTTCCACTTTCCTTGTTAGGACTGCTAAGGAGTGGAACTCATTGCCAGCGTTTGTGTTCCCACAGAACTACAACTTCGGGGTCTTCAAAACCAGGGTAAATGGGCATTTACTAGGTAAGCGTGGTCCACCTTCGGCCGCATCTGCACCTCACATCAGGTGAGATAGTGGTCAAGCGCTACCTCGATTTAATAAAAAAAAATGCAAAAATTAGTTACAATTAAAAAAAGGTAAACAATTAAAAATTCCTTCCATTTAATTGTAAATTGTATTCGAATGTGTTATGAGCATAATAAATTTCTTTTAACGACAATGAGAACCGCGTCAAAATCTGTTCGATTGTTAAAGAAGGTACTATTCAAAATTATATAGTATTTATTTTTTATATAAACTTATATTATATTATACAGTATTTATTTACTTAGTCACACAGTATCGTAGACTGTTTAGCCGGTTAGGCTTAAAGTAAGTCAGTCGTTATATACGAGCGAGCCCACAAATCATTATTTTTTAACCTCAGTTTCCACAATTACTTACCCCGCCACAATCCTGAGTATTAAACTGTTGCTATTTAAACTCTGTTTGTCGCAGTCATACACCGTGTGACAGTAATAACTAACCCTTACAGAAAAAAGAAATTTGTTGTTCCAGTAAGGTAATGTCTTATTAATTTGTATCCTTGTCTTATTATTAAAAACGCAGCTTACTTGCATTTGTCCCTTATTGTTTGTGCATAGGAGTCGATAGCTTTTCAATCTTTTCAATACAATCAATTGAAAAGATTGTAAGCCGAACTTCGTCAAAAAAATAAAATAAAAAGTACAGAATCTTTTAAAACTTTAATTTGAATCGGAATATTTCAAGCAAATATCATTCGAGTGAAGTTGTAGCAAGCTACACGCGTACCTACAGAGGTTCGTTTTGTACATTTACGAAACATCCGCTACTTGACTTGACAATACACAGAGCATTCAATCAACGTCGCTTTCACGAAAAAGTCATCCATTTTGTACCTTCTCTTAGCTCGGCTCCCGATTAATGGACATCGTTTATTAACTTGGACCATCTGTGACTTGTCACCGGTTATTTGCCAGTTAGGGGCCAACAAGTGCTAATTTGCTTAAGAACAGTTCTTCTAATCCAATCATTGGACCTAATCTTAAAAAGTATACCTTACTTTATACCGTTTGTTATTTGAACAAAACAAACACGTAATCCAAACACCGCCGATCCCTAATTACTAAAGATGTCTTCAAATTGAAAGCTGTCTCGGTGTAGCCGCTTGGGCTTAGCGATTTTTACGCGTATGCTAATTATATGAATTTTATTAAAAGTGAAAAATATAAGGCCTTCTTTGGCTTCGTTAAAACGTATATATTGTGTCTAGAAAATAAATTACAATATTTTTAGGGAAGGGAGAAAAGGGATCAATCAAAATAAAGCAGAGTGCGGTGACAACTGGAGTAGATCATCGAGATAATTTAGCTAGATCACGCTAAAGGGCGCTAAAGCGTGAACACACTGGCAATAGATAGCGCTGAACAAATAATGGGGTTACTTTTGTGTTTATAAAACACATTACACGTGCAGAACTAAAATTGTGAGCTTTTAGCAGAAGGAAAGTGGCTTTTTCGAGTTTCTTCGAAAGAAGAAAGAGGACGACCATTACATGAATAGTCCAATCGAATCTAGGATGAACGGTACATATACAAGCACAGAATCGCAGCTATTTTCCTGGTTTTCTAAGGCTGGGAAATGATACGGCATTAAATAACATGTTGCCATCACCAGACATCGTTGCTTTAGTGATTAACTGCACAGAATTGAATATGAGACAACGGCTCAATACGACCATTGCGAATCAACCAGAATTAGGCCAAGCGTACAATTCATATTCGCCCCGCATGAGACTCCGAGAAACATGTTTTTATGAACTAAATCGGAGGATATTTGTCTTCGAGAGCAGTTATGACGGAATTTAAAAAAATCTATATAGACCGAGTGAATTAGCGTGGTGGCAGTAATAAACTTCCACGAAAGGAGACAAAACCTGAGAGGCTCAGAGACAATCGAGGCAGTGGTGGTAACCGCAACGGCACCAACTTGAACCCAATTAATACAAACGAGATAGGTATTCTCTGTTATATGTGGCAACTAAAGGGCGTTCTTGTGGGGGCTCATTAAGGCTCTGGTTACCTCTATACGGCATGATGGGCTGCAGCTAGCAACTCTTGAAGTGGTTTTAGTGAGTAAAAATCTCACTTAACCCAATTTTCCATGTACAAAGAAAGAGTTCCAATTCTAATAGGTCGGGGAAAAAGTTTCTTCGCAACTCAAGGCTTTTATTTAAAGTTTATTTACATTTAATTACAGTATGTGCCATTTTGTACTATGACTTCTTGTCATCTTGTAGGTAGTGACATGACTGACCCCGTTGCTGTAGAAATTTTGGGACTTCTGATCAAAAAAACGCGACAAGTAGTTTTGGCAATCCTCTCTTAATGTTAACTTGACACTGCCTAAAGAATTCTGAAGAGACCGAAACAGGTCTGAGGGTGCAAGGTTAGAACTACATGGCGGATGCATTAACACCTCCCAGCCAAACTCTCTTAATTTTTGCTGAGTGGCTAAAGATGTGTGTGGTCTAGCGTTGTCGTGATGAAAGACCACACCCTTGCTATTGATCAATTCCGGCCGCTTTTTCGCAATAGAGATCCGAATAAATGGTTCTGCCCGGCGGTAAAAGCTCATATAATGAACAATGCCCTTCCAATCCCACCTTACACACACAGCATTATTACCTTTTTTGTAATAAAATTTTAAAATGTAACGAATTTCTTCATTAAAGCATACATAGCATACATAGCATCATTCATAGCACTATACGTAATTAGTTATGAATTTTAGGAATTAGTTTGCATTTATATTAATGATTGTTGCTACACTACCGCATTGGGTGAAAACCTGTAATGGTAGATTGTAAGTTTGTGTGTGTAAATAAATAAATAAATAAATATACGAATTTCTTCATTAATTCATTAAATTTATTACAAGTACTATATATATATAGTATACGAGAAGGCTTTTTCCCCGACCTAATATATAGAGTTGAAAACTCGAGCTATTTTCAGGCTTTTTTTGACGAGCCCTTTGGATAAGTGGTTAGGATGCTTGCCTTAACGCTCTGTTCCAAGATTCCCGGATTCGATTACCGGTAAGGTCAACTTTGGAACTGAACTTTTCAAAATTGGCTCTGATCTGGATCTGGAAAGTAGTGGCAGGGCACACTGCGTTTCGTAATAATCTGGTGACAGGATCCACCCTCTTACAGAAGACCACCGTGAAGTAACAGCAGGTGTGCTGTTCTGTTTCGGTGAGTGAGTAAGGGACGTCAGAGCCCATTTCCCTAAACCTTCCCAATTTCCCTAACCCTTGCAGTACCTGTGGCGTTGCTTGTGTTTTAAGCGTCGGTAGCATGATGAACAAGGCTAGCTCATTCACTGCGGATTGGCAGGACTTGACATGTATCCCGCGCTGGATAACCATGGCGAGGCGCGGATGTCGTGTCATAACGTACCCGTGATCTCGTCCATCTACGGCCTCGCTAGAAAGTCGTTGGGTTATAGCTGGTAGGAGTTGGGCATAATCCAGCAGTCTCCTACGCTACCGGGTATCAATGAGGATTTCCCAATGTTAAAAAAGTCGTTGATAGAACTAAAGGTTGCTAGACTTTTCACACATACGAATTTCTTTACAATAATCATCGTTTGATCGATGATTATTGTAAAGAAACAAGTGATCAAATTTCAGTCCATCCATAAAATCAGGGCGATTAAACGCAAAGAAAAAGAAACAAACTCTTGCTTAAAATAAAATAAAGTCGCTAAAGAAGGTTAATGGGACATATAAAACATACCTAAATACCTACACGTATGTTGTTCAATTGACGTGATAAGGGTTATTCCCAAAGGTCGACTTCCCTTTCAATATTTAGTCGCACAGGACCCAGACCTGGGTTGACCTTATTACTTAACAGCCTCAATATCATCGAAATTATGTTCAAAAATCAAATTATCTTCAAAATTGGAAGCGAAAAATATCTGTAGGTATATTTATTTGCCGTATTTCTCATTCCTTTGTCAGCAGCTTAAGATTTAAAAGGCGACATTAATTAACTTTAGGTACTATTAAACAAACCTTTGGACAACTTCGAGAAGAGTCTAACCAGGATATTTTTAGAATACCTAATTTAAAATATATTTATTTAGACCTACTCCAAGCGAATAAAAATATATTTTTAGAATACCGAATTTCCCGAAGTTTAAAACGGATGCTAAAATTATATATATTTAGGTACTTATTTATTTACACTCCAGCAAACTTTACTAAGAGCAGATTAATTCTATTTAATACTAGCTGGTGTCGCATTGAAAAATAAATGATATAGGTAACACTTTATGGCGTCATGTATCGGATTTGGATAGCGGCGACATCTATCGGATTTTAATAGAACTGCTAGGTGATACACCTGTGCATAGTATACTCCAATTTGCAAACCCTCGGGAACGTAAGGATAAAACCTTAACGAATTATACACCTATAGATTCCCCAGGAATCACTCTGTTGATAGATGAAAACAGCATGAAAATCCTTTCAGTAGACTTTGAGAATATCGCGACGTTACATATAAACAGACTCAGCGGGGGACTTTGTATTATAATAATATGTAAAGACGGTATACACACCATGCAACACTATATACATAAAAATGTCATAATTATGAAGCACAAATAATTCTTAAAACTAAATACGTATACCTTTTTTCGTATATTTTGCTCAGTTAGTCTTTGTGTTTAACGGTATTCATCATCTTATTGTGAAACCTTTCAAGATCATATCATCTTCATATCACTGCGAAACGCTGATCGAGAAATGAGGAAATCGTAAAAATGTTTGAGTGATTCACACTTTCTTAAATTGATCAATGCGCTAGAGCAGAGGTTCCCAGACTTTTTTTCTCATAGACCACTTTCAAAAAGCCATGAGACTTTTACTAAGACTATTTTTTGATATATGATAGAGTGTGAATAGACCTAACACCAGTTTCAATTTTAGTAAAGGTTTTTGGAACACTATGTATAATCCAATAATGCGACTTAATGGGGGGTACAAAGCAAAAAAGATTCTAATTTCACCCGTGTGGGCCCATAATTGAATAGACACGATACCGACACAACAGAGTTCCTTTTATTAAGCATATATTTACAGAATCTTGTTAAAATAATATGAAACAATTTATAAACAGTCTGTACATAACACACTTATAATAATCTACTCACAAAACAAACTTTATTTAAAAAAAATTACGTCTAAATATTCTTGCGCACAGAAACATAGCCTTCCCGTCTCAGTGAAGCGATTATGACTGATCATGTGAAACATATTGCACATTGAAGTATGCATGACATGAGAGGGAAGATAACGCATTTCGCGGAATGTTATAAGTGCCAAAAATATAAAATATTAATTAGTCGTAAACTAATTAATATTAGTTATCGTAATGTCAAATGAAAAATTAAATCACCTAGATGTGAAGTGAGATTACTGATAATTTTTTAAGCTTGTAATATGTATCATTTTGAAAATAAAACAAAAATCGATAGAAATGAGAGGTAACTTGCTGATTTTGTCCTATGGAGAAAATTAAATTGTATAATGTTTTTTGTCGACATTTCTCTTTTATTTATAATTGATTAATCTATATATAAGCATTTTCTTATTTGGACTTTATATACCTACTTAGATAAAATTCAAAACTAGGATTAACTATTTCTATTTATACGCGTTTCTATCTTAATCTTATATATAAAAAAAATGAATCCTCATTTCCCTTGGTCACTGCATCACGCGTGAACGGGTAGACCGATTTTAATTCGGTTTTCACTAATGGAAAGAGGGATAAACGGGGAAGGTCCATATATATAAAAATTGTACGCCGGGCGAAGCCGGGGGCGAGTCGCTAGTATAGAATAGATATGCTTTCCATTATAATAAGCTTCCTTTTCATATTTATTCTAATTCTAAAGTCTTGTATAAAGTATTCAATTTGCTTGAGCCATTCACAGTTCAAACACGTACCGTTTACTTTGCCAACAGACTACAATGTGCACTTAGCAGTATTTTAGTCTGTTTGTGGTCGTACGCAACAGAATATAATGCAAATTGAAATAAACAGTGTAACTCTGGAGAGCAGAAGATGTTTCTAGAAATGGACTTTTATAGACTACAATATCAATAAACGGGATCTAGCTGTTTACACGATAGCTTATTTAGAATTCTTGTCACGAGTAAAGCAAAGTAGACACTTATGGGTTTACTTAATATTTAAATTTCTACTATACTTTCTGATTCACGCGACTTTTCTCGCTTAGAATTAACATTATTATTTTAAAGTAAAATATATTACCCATACCTAATAAGGCCTCGCAGTCATAGTATACGCGTCTTGACGGCGGGCGCTGTCGCGCTTTATATAATATCGTATTATCTCTTTAACAATACGTCAAAATATATGCAGTAAAAAGAAAAAATAACGCGTATTAAACGTGTATGTACCTGTGACGATAAACTTACTGATTTGATAAGCATTCATAATTTTGTTGATAATAAATATGACCAATAAACATCACCTAACGATTTTAATTATCTTTTTTTATATACAAAAAGCAGTTTTTGTAACTTAAATATAAAAGTTAGACATATACTGTTGCTCCGCTAACTTTTTTTTAGGCATCATACAAATGGCTTAGCAAAATACCAACTTGGCGCACTCCCTGCCTTGACTCCCTGCCGGCGTCTGTGTTTCCGAGCTCATATAACCCAAATCTTTTCAAGGTTCGAGTGAATAGGTGAATCTTCGGGTTGAGCTCGCTCCATCGTCGGCCTCACCCTTCCTACATGGATGGATGCTGGTCAAGAGCAAACCCAACTTTAAAAAAATGAAGCCGCTTTCAAAGAAACGTTTTATAGTAAACACATTATCAACTGAGTTGTCGAGCAATAAACATCAATGGCGATAGGAATGTACAACGGAATGCAGATTGCTATCGATAAGTGGTACGAAAACCAGCCGTAGTGGACAGATGCGATATAATCGACTAGCAAATTTTGGAAAACAAATGATGTAGGCTGCCTAATACTATTTTTATGTTTTTTATGTTTTTTTTTTCATCAGTTTTTACAAAGTTGTGACCATTTGAATTATTTTTTTGAAAATTTATCAAGATAAAGATAATAATCTGATTTATTTTTGTAATTATAAAAACAAATTAGTCTAACATGTTACAAAATTTTATTTTCACAAATCTACCGAAAAATTACATTTATATCGTATCAGGTTATCGAAATGCGCCTCCGCACATCACTATACCACTCCATAATACCTGTAAGTGCGACTGATAAAAACGATTACCTCACGACTCAGTTGATAATGCGTCTGCTATTGGATCGTTATTTCGTTGAGTTACTTTGCAAATTCGATTACTACGAAAAAATTCGAGATAATATATAACCTATGTCCATCCTGAAATTCATTGGTGAAAGAATTTTTTAAATTGCATGAATAGTCTTTTTTAATGTTAAGATCGGCAGACAGGCTGACGGTCCACTTGATGGTAGGTGGCTACCGTCGCCTATAACACAAGCAACGCCAAAGCTGCTGCAAGTGCGCTGTCGACTACAATAGGATTAAGGATAAGGGATTAGGAGGGGATAAGGAAATGGGCTCTGGCATCCCTTACTCACTCACCGAAACACAACAGCACACACACACGTGCTGTTATTTCACGATGGTCTTCTGTAAGGTGGTGGTTACTGCCGCCAGACGGGCTGCCCAAATGACTGCGAAACGCAGTGTGCCCTGCCACTACTTTTCACATACAGACTAGAGCCAAATTTAAAAAGTTCATTTTTCAAAGTTGACCCTGGGAATCGAATCGAACCCGGGAACCCTAAAACAGAGCATTAAGGCAAGCACCCTAACCACTCATCCAACGGGCTCGTCAAACATTGCCCCCTACATACAAACTTTATCTCTTTATAATATTAGTATAGATTATATTATATCCTTTATGTTATAAAACAAAGTCTAACAAAAAACAAAGTAAAACAAAAAACAAGTGTTACAAAACAATGTTATAAAAATTGATTGTACAAGTGACACAACTTTGTATCCTTATTAGTACCATCAATGGTACTAGTGACACTAATTTAGAATCAGTAGTACCAACATGCATATTGTTGTATATACAATTATATTTTTTTTAAATAATTTATTTACATTTGATCATAATATACTTACAGGTTGATAATTTGAGACGAGTCAGTAAGGACAACTACCTAAACTATTGTAGCTAGAACAAAACACCCTTAGGAAACTATCCATAATTTTAATAGTTGTTCCCATCAGCATTCAAATATTTTGGAAAAATGGTACAGTCAGCGAGAAAAAGGTCAATTTTCACGTTTTGTTTTTATAACGCCAATCGATTCTGTTACTTATAAGGATCAATTGAACCTATGGGACTTCCTGAGGTTAGAGTGCTGGAAACTACTTCCATACATTTCTTACAGAATGAGATTGAAAAATAAGTTCAAATTTTGTTTTTAATTAAAAAAGGCGGCAATCACTACAATGGAAACTAGCGAGGCAATGTTTATTTTAAATTAATTTTAATTTCGAAGGAAAACATTGTTTTAGAAACAAATTTGATTTATTATTATTCTTGCATGTCAGCTAAATTGTGAAAATATTGAAGTGAAAATGGCTTCAAATTTAGATGGCATAGATTTATTAGAAGCTTATTTTATAAATAATATCATCTGTCATGATATACTTTTGAAAAAGCTCCAACACTACGGTATTCTAGGATCCTTATTACATTGGTTTAAGTCGTACTTGTCAAAAAGACTCCAAGTTGTGTCTGTCAGCGGTTTTGAATCGTGCCCTTATATTGCCACTTCTGGTGTTCCTCAAGGATCCCACCTTGGCCCGGTACTCTTCTTGATTTTTATAAATGATCTTTCATATTATATACTTAATTGCAAGTATTTATTTTATGCCGATGATCTTAAAATCTACAGGCCTGTTACATCATCACATGATGTCAAACTTATACAAGATGATCTATGTAGGATCGGAAAGTGGTGTAATGAAAACTTAATGCAATTGAATGCTAGCAAATGTTACTTCATTAAATTCACAAAAAAGAAAAATTCTATCTATCCTCTTATACAATAGCAGGTTCAATAGTTGGCAAGGTTGACAGCATAAAGGATCTTGGAGTGGTCATCGACCATCAGCTCAGTGGCGTATTGCACATAAATGAGATTGTTGGCAAGGCATCTCGTATGGTGGGATTCATAAAAAGAAATAGTCTTTTAAAAGAGTCAGCACCAGGATTTTGCTCTATAATGCACTCGTTTGCAGTTGCCTGGAATACGCGTCTATCGTATGGAATCCTGTGTATAGCATTCACTCACAGCGGATTGAAAAGGTGCAGAGAATGTTTACTCGCCCCCTTGCGTACATATCTAGTGGTATATCACACAGATGTAGCTATCAATATCGCCTTAAATTCTTTAAATTACATTCGTTGTATAATCATAATAATAAAAGACCTGATTTTTTTACATAGGATTTTGAATGACACTTCTATGAATTCCGATCTCTTAAAAAATATATACTTTAATGTACCGAGAACTACTCCTAGACAACCTATTACTCGTACATTTCATATTCCACTGTGTAAAAGCAATGTTGGAACCAATAGCCCTATTGTTCGTGTCTGTAACAGTTACAACTTATTAGTCAAAAAAGTAATTAATGATCTCGAACTTGACATTTTCCATGATTCTTGCTTGTATTCCGGCGTAAGATTTTGAAGCTCATTGGTGATCACAGTAAATAGGGTAATCTGAGCCATTTTATTCCTGTGTTTAGTTTATAGGTAGTTTTGCATTTTGACCTTAGATAATAATATGAAATTTTTGTTCTGTTAATTTGTGATTTGTATCTCCATAATTTTTATTAATTGTATGCTGTATTGTTATGCTTGTAAACGGTGAGCATACCTCTCATTGACATGTATATCGGAATTTTTGTTGCCACTTACTTGGTAAATATTTAATATATATGTTGGTGTGACATACTTGTACAAATAAATAAATAAAATAAATAATTAAAATTAAAATCAAAAGTAGCAGATGAGTAACGATTCATTATGTTTCTTTCAGTGAGCTCGTGATGCACCCAAACGTCGAGCTTTTTTGTATATCCAGACTTTTTCAAGAGTCAAAACTGTTTTGGGACATAGCTCTTCAGCTATGTCGTAACCACTAATGTGCCGATCTGGCTCTACTTTTTCAGTAAAGACATCGACTTTATCGGTAACAGGTCGAACATCGTGAGCTTCGTCTTTGACATCAAAATTCCCGGACTGAAAACGCTTGAACCAATTTTGTGCTACTCTTACTGACACTGCTTTAAGTCCATAAACATCACAAATTTATTTCGTGGCTTGTGTCACATTTTTCCCTTATTTGTAATCAGATACAAACTGTGCAACCAAAGAGATTTTACTGCAACTTATTTATAAAATACGAAAAAGCTTTTTCCCCCGACCTATTTATTATATTGTTAGGGTAATAACATTAACAACACGTTGTTAATGTTAATTAAATACATTTTGTTGTTTATTATTAATGTTATCTAACATTTTCCAATAAAAATTGCTTTAATAAAAACAAAACTTTTATTTATAATAATTTATTTACAATCAGTCATCAATTACATCACTAACCCACCAAAATGTTAAATTATTTTCACATTTACTTGAATATTTCATATCTATGACACTGTTTAAATCACAATTATCAATTGTTTCTGGTGTTCTATTTTCAAAATGTTCATCTTCACCAGACAGCGGATCTACAAAATGATACTGTCCCGTACCAGTTGCTATAATTGGTCGAGACGGATGGATCGATACACTGTTACAGCAATCACGATGTAGAGGGAACTGCAGAAGAGGAAAATTTCATTAAATATATTATTATTAAACTCTTTATTTGTACTATAAACATATAAAAAAGAATAAAAAAAAGAAAGAAACAACAAGCCGTAGTACAAAAACGGCCTTATCGCTTTATAGCGATTTCTTCCAGGCAACCTTAGAGTAAGGAAAATTATATGAAAAATAAAACAATGTGGGTGGTAAAAGTCATGGTAAGGTCATCATAAACTTACATTCTAATAACTAAATACTAATTACATAAATAGAATATACACAAATATTAATAACACCAATTAATAAAATAGATTAATAAATATAATATGTATATTAGAAGATAAAGATAAGTAGTCTTCAGTTTGACAGAAAATGTGTCTTGAGTGCTTTTTTGAACATGTCCAGTGAATTAGATTGTCTAATATTCAAAGGCATGGCATCCAAAGTTTAATGGCACGTACAGTAAATGACCCCTCGTAGAAATTTGTTTTGTGTAGAAAGCATTCAAAGTAAGCGCACGGCAAGGTCTTATGTCCGCCTGTATAAAATAATGGATGACGTTTAACACGAGGAAGGGTCCATGAAAATATACCTAATACTGAGGCAGTGGAAAAAAACGTAACGATTTAAATTGCGTAATTATAAAAATATTTAAAAAATAAAAAAAAGAATGTGAAAAATTACCTTAAATGTGGCATTGTCATCATCGGAACAGTCAAGACTGGACTTCCAATCGACATTATCTACAGACCACACTTTCAATACACCATCCGTGCCACCACTGACCAAATATTTTCCGCATGGAGATATATCAAAATATATCCTTTGATTTGTGCTCACTTCTCGACTCAAAACATTAAGCGGTCTTTTATAGTAACGGATGTCCCATACAAGTAGTCTGTGGTCTTTTCGAGCGCCTGAAACGAGCCTGACGCCGTCCGGCGTAAACTTTAGGTGTGTGATTCCACCTGAAATTTTAATTAAACTCATATATTTAATAGGCAACATTACCAAATACTGGGGTTTTCATATAAACTGCATTGGGAGTTGGGCCTATTCTGAGGAACTGCGCGAAGATTCAGAATTTCGTCAAACTAGCCAATGGCTATATCTTAGCATTAAATAGTAGCTTGCCTTAAATTTTTTCAAAGTTCTATTGAAAACAGGCAATGTAATGACAATGTGTGATTTGCTGTTCTCATCAAAAGTTTTATTTTTAAATGGAAAAAATCTAATTTTGTATTAATTTGTAGGAAAAAATGACATATAATTAACAAAAAAAGTTGCAAAGAAAAAAAGGCTAAAACCACCAACACAATATAATAGTTCGATAGTCTGTTGAATAGAGATATAATTTAATTTTCTTTTGATGCACCAATGCCATTTTGATTACCTGAATGTCCGTGCATTTTTCCTATACTTTTATATGTTCCCATTTCATTCATGTTGTATAAACCTATTGCCGTATTCCAAGAGCCAACTGCCACCATGCTACCGACTGTAGCGAAACAGGAAGCTGGAGACTGTATCTTATGTTCAGCATATTCTCTACCTGGCCTAAAATTTATTTCAATTTGAATTGTATATTTTTTTATTTAGAAATATAATTATAAAACTATGTAATACTAATAATTGCATGAACAAGACCAGATAAATAGTTTAGAAATTTTCCCTTTGCAAATCATCTGCATGATGAGTAGTATCATCATCATCATCATCACCATCGGTCGGTCTCACAAGGCTCGCCACCACACCTGGTCCTACGCCCTTAGCATCTAGCCGCTTCCTGTGATGTTTTTCAGGTTATCTGTCCAACTAGCCACAGGACATCCCATACTGCGTCTTCCAAATTAGAGACTTAAATATGTCAGTGCTAGGTCACTACAGTGTAACTTGCAGAAGTTGGATCTATTGCTTGTAGTAAAGCAGATGGTAATACCTGTTTATTGGAAATACATGTGTGTAAAACATAAAATATGTTACACATCAAACTATTTTAATAATAACTGGTGATTCATAAATCTATTGTTTATAATTCCATTGTGTGTCTTGGTTCTGTAAATAGGATAAAAAATCTTTTGTCAACAAAAAGCACTAGAGGAGTCCTGACAAATCTTTGTTTATGTAATGAGGATAATTCTATTACTTAAAGAGTGAATATTAACAGGGAAGCGCAATGAAATGCCATTATAAAGCAGTACATACAATACAAAGCTGCAGAAAAATAAATCTATTAATTAATAAATACATAATTTTTCAATTATTTTCACTTTTTATTGGCAACTCAAATTAATTTATATGCACAAATAAAAAATTATCATAGTCAACCATATATACATATTGTTAGTACTAATTGGCCCTATAAACAAATTTTGGGGCACTCAATTCTACCATTGCCCTTAGAATAAAGAATGAGGAGTGATCAATAAAAATTTGGTTTTTTTTTTTTTTAATTAAAGGTAGGTTTGCTTTTGATCAGCATCTATCCATGTAAGAAGGATGAGGCTGACGATAGAACGAGCTCACCCAGAAGATTTGGGTTGTATACATAATGAGTTTATTAAAAAAAAATCTCACCTCTCAACTTCAAATGTCTTCAATGTTTTCTTATATCCAGCAATAATTTTGGTGCAATCCAAAGTGAAGGTGATGGAAATGGCTGGTTCCATTTCATCAAATGCATTGTAACCTCTATATGAACATCGGAGTGACCCATTAAATGCATCCCACATTTGTATTGGTGCATTTTGTATTGTTGTCAACCAACTGTAATTTGAAAAGTTATTAATTGAAAAACCTTGATGCACAGCATAGATTATTTACATTTTGTTTGTCTACTGCTAGACAACTCTTTAGTCTGCGCATGACTGTTGATAATGGTGGCGCCCAACATCATCAATCATTTTTAGATGATCCCTCAGAAACAGTACCGTTTTTCTGGATGAAAGGTACCCTATGTTCTTTTCTGTATCCTTGACAATGTGTATGCAAAATTTCACGATGATCGGTTCAATAGTTCAGGCGTGAAAGTGTAACAAACTCACATTTGCACTTATAAAATTAGTTAATACTCAATTACAAAATTTAATATGACTGTTTTCTTGTCAATATCAAAGAAATGTATTTCTATAACAATAAGTATAATTTAAGAAAGTTGTGCAACAGAAATACAGAAGTACAATCATAACATTGTTGGCTAATTGTTCTCTTATAAATTGTATATAGCAGTATATAACAGGCACAATAGGATATAGATCTTCAAGAAAAATTATAATCAACTAGTATATTATTATTACAGTATATACTAACCAACAAGTTTCGGGATAGTAACTGTTCATTGCAGGAAACCAACAGAAATCATAAACTAAACCAGCTTCTTTAACATGTATAATGGAATCTAAAACATCTATAGTCCGGGTTTTTGCTACGGAACCAATGTATAGATCTCTTGGTAACTCGGTAACATGAATTCCATCATTATTTACAACAGATAAACAACATGTTCCATCTGGAGACCATTTGCACCCGCGCAGATATGGCTGCACATCTCCAGTCGCCCTGGGAGACCGCGACCATGAAGAACTGCATAGTTCCAAGAGAGTATTATTAGTAAACAAGCTTGGATAATCGTGGGATTCCTCAGAGCAAACGCTGATTTCATTGGTATTTACGAGTTCTTCGGAATACTCGTCAATATTTGTAACAGTCTCATTTAAAACATTAATTTCACAGCGGTCTGTTTCCATTGATTGTTCCATTGTGAACACGGATATTTACTGAATTCCTTACAAAAAACACGCGTTCAACTAAATTTATGTCATTGTAACATCACACATACAGTGAGCTGAGGAGTTTTCACTACAATACCGGTACGGTGGTTATGGTTAGCCAATCAGGCTAATTAATAAAATAACCACAATGTTATTTTTCTTTAGAAGCAAGTGTGTTTTTTTTTTTTTTTTTTTTTTCGTATGATTAATTCTACCATCTGACATAAAACACAGATAGGAACCACTGCTGAGTAAAATTAAATAAAATAAACATATCACAGCAAAAAAAAAAAAACTATCAAAACTTAAAACTGGAGCGTGCGAGCGTGCGTGATTTAAATTTTATAAATAAATAGTAAACATCAGTGTCAACGTCAATCAAATTAGTGTCATTTTCATCCAGACATTATAAAAGCTACAACCATAGAATTATTATACTCCGGCCCATAGAAATATTACTAAAGCATAGAACCCGGACTAAAATAAAAATCAATATTTATCAATCAAATAGTGTGTTGCTCCTTACGCTTTTGCATTGTGACCATCAGTCAAAAAGAGATAACCATACAAACTTTGTTCTTATTTTTGATCGGCGTATCGAGGTCAAACGCCAAAATTGGTCCCTTTACGTACTTGGTCCAGTTTTATGATACCCATTTAAAGAGGCTAGCTAACCGTTAACAAATGATTTGCATAAAGTGTCAACTTAACTTATCTGCATTTTTCCTTTGTACATATGTTCTGTGACATACTGACATGAGTGACAACGTTTTTGTTTATTTTTTGGTTTCGGTATCAAAATATAAAAAATTTAGCATCAAATCAATTATAACACTATTATATTAGATATCCGTGAATTATGTGGTTATAACAATGTCTTGTTCAGTGCCAGGATGTAAATCTAATGCGTCCAGAAAACAAAATGAGGATGTGTTTATAAGTTACCATCGGTAAGTGATTTTGTTTGTTTGCATTATCAAAGTCATGCAGTAAATATACTGAGAGCTTGTTTGTATAATAAGGACCACTAATAAAATATGTTTCTTGAATTTACGTAATATTTTAAGAAAAAGATAAAAGCAGGTTAGGTTATTTTAGTGTTGTGCCGACGATATCGTCTTATCTACATTTGTATATATAGATAATTTGTATAGGTCACCCTGTTACGGAACAGCCAGACGAACATCTAGTGAAAGTATATTTGTCTCTCTTTAACTTATGACCTTAATGTAAAGGTGTAGGAAGCGACACACTATAAATATTGGTTTTTATTTTAGTCTGGGTTCTATGCTTTAGTTATATTTCTATGCTCCGGCAATTATAAGAGTGCTGTTCTGACAGGTGTCAATTCCATACATTTTCTGTATCGTTTCGGAAATGAACTTTATGCAATGGACATAAAGAAATGTCAAAAACGCATTCATAGAATGACCGTGCTATAGTATAATATAATATCTTTGGTCTTTTATGATAAATAATGACATTATTGACAGGGTCATTGTTGACATTAATGCTTTGGCTCTGTGGAGTCTGGATTTAATTTATGGGTTGATTTGATTGGATTGGATTGAATTATTTTCTTTCGGCAAAAGCAAAAGGAAAATTGAATTGATTACTTTATTACAAATACAAAATACCAAGTTGAATGTATGTTCTTGTAGCACGCGGTTCATAATAATATCGCTACCCTTAAAGCAATGATCGTAAAATTTGTTCGTGGAGTATTTTGTAATTATTTCAGTCGGTTATTTTTCTGTGCGAACTGCGAATCATATGATGAGTGCTTGTGATGTATATGTTATATGTATTACAGATGAGTCTTAAATTGTTTTGCCGCGGATTTTGGTCTACGAAAGGAAACTTTAGAAGAGTCATGTCTTTCCCGGATTCGCCCGCTAAAGCGTCATCGTGCTGTGAAGAGACTAAAGATGGTGCTCCACCTTCTTTTGCGATGTACGAAGCCTTGAAAGACTCTTGTCAGAACAATGCCACATATTTTCAACCTGACGATAGTGAAAATGGCCAACGTTTATACCAGGGTTTCATGACGCTGAAAGATCATGTGGATACCGTATGGCCTCTAGTGGATCACGTTCGAAAGGTAATTCTACTGTTTGTATCATTAGGTTAGGGGTCGTCCAGGCTCGAAAGGGAAGGGGGTTTGTTAGGCAAAAATCACGAAATATCAATGCAGGGGCGGGGGGTGTAGTGCGATATCACGTGTATTAATATTTTTTTGTTGAACGCGCGAGTGTGAGCTTATGACTCGCCGTTGATTTTTATCACGGTCCTCAATTTTCCAGAGTTAAATTTGATTATACTTACCCCTTACCTACACAATTCTATCTTTTTTTAAAAAATTTTAATAAAATTTAAATGTAACATGTATTATTATTAAGGACTAGCGACCCGCCCCCGGCTTCGCCCGGGATGCAATTTTTATATATATATATGAACATTCCCCGTTTATCCCTCTCTCCATTAGTGAAAAGCGAATTAAAATCGGTCTACCCATTCATGCGTGATGCCGTGACCAAGGGAAATAGGGATTCATTTTTATATATATTTTTATATTTTTATATATATTTTTATATATATATTATTCAGAAAAATTGTAATTATTTTACCACACACATTTTGATAGCCTTTTTTTACGTTTATATTTAATAAACTGGCTAAGCCCGCAACTTCGTACGCATGGTATACGGTATAGCTCGTAAATTTCTTTTTTGTAAACCGATTGGAATGAAACAAACACTAAATGTTCCAGGAAGCTAGCTAAAATACATTAATGAAAACTGCATTCAAATCGGTTATGCAGTTTCTGAAATTAGCGCGTACAAACACACAAACCCAAAAATTCTAAAAACTATTTTTTGACCTCGGTAACATAAGTACAACAGGTAGATATTGCTTTTTTAAATATTTGATGTACAGATATAGCTTGTTTACGATTTTATTATAAGAATAGATTAATAAATGTAAATAAAACCTTGTTCATTGTTGTGTTTGTAATTGCTAGGACAAGCTAGGCTAGGGAATCAAATTTGATTCACAATTTCTATAATCCCATGGTTGTAGAGGACTTACTTTAAAGCCTTGGGAAGGATATAGGTTTTAGTCCATGTTTTTTTATAAGACAATTTTAAAATTCCACCCTTCAACTATGTTAGTAGTTCACAGTGACACTCTGCAAATACGCTTCAGATATGAATAAAATTGGACTAGATCTAAAAATTTTGGTAAAATATTTTTTGGACTGCATTGATTTAAAGTCGTCATCAGGAATTTGTAGACACTATATAATGCCATCCTGTTTCTATTTGTTCTTAGGTAATAACGGCAGTGCCGAGCACAAACTAATTATGTTCTTGTGGTTTCTTAAAATTAGACCAATTTTCTTTGCTTGCCGCTGTAAACTTTGTCAGTAAAGAAAATAACATCCTTTAATTAACTAAAGAGATTGTATAATAAACACTTATGGCAACCTCCTTTATATTAGAATAACCTTGTGTGTACATACAGTATATTTGTAAACAAAAGCTTTTCTCAAACACCGAACTACTGATACAAGGCTCAATAGTCCTGGTAATGTGTATAGTATAACCGGACTAGTGAGACTGAAGAGTCTCATTAGTTCGGTACGGTGAAGAGGGTTCTGTGAAGAGGGTTCCGTACGATGTTACCTATCCACACAATATTGAGTGATTATTTACCATGTTATTTTAATATCATGGACTTCTTATAGGTTTTCCAATAATCTATAAGTAGAAAACTAATTTCTGTATTCTTTTTCAAAATTTTAGGTTAAGTAGTTTCGATTATAAGGGGGGGAGGGGTGAATGGTCGGACAGGCTGACACACGAGTGATCCTATAAGGGTTCCGTTTTTTTATTCAGACGTATGAAACCCTAAAAAGCAATTTTTTGCATAATTAGACAAGTATTTTTTAAAGAGACTTTAAATCAATGCATAATATTATTCAGAATAAACCCAATGTCACCTTAAATCTCATAATTCCTTATATATAAATATGAACAGTGCATATATTCTTATATCCCCTTAATATGATATGATACTAACTTCTAATTGTGTTAAAATATTTGAGGTTTTTGAACACATGAAATATTACTTATAATCTCATTATTCAAATGTGAAATTTGTAAGTTAGTTGGCTTCACTTTGCCTTAATTTGAAGCAAACAATTTAAAATATTAAGGCCATGTTTCATAGTTCACAGTACAAATATTCCACTATTATTTTATGTGTCTCAAACAGAAAAGATATAAAATACTAGAAAAAACATGAAATCTTTATGTTCTATCATCTTAAAATACTTCTCCCTTACTGGAGATTTGACTTTTGCTCTGAAAACGTGTGCCTGACCTAGGCCAGACAGAAGATTTTAACTAAATTAAAAATCTCTAAAGATTTTTAACAAACATAACATTTCTATATGTCTACATGTCTCATTAAACTGGTCTTGAAGAATTTGTCATGAAAATCTATTTCATCGTTCAATATAGGTATCCCGGAAATTAAAACAAAAATTAATTCCTGAATAATTATATTTTATATTTAATTAATTAATTACTATAAACAAAAAAAAAATCGTTCTATTTTTCACTAATAAATTACATAGTCAGCTTAGTCAAGACAGCTCTGGCAATGGTAATCAACCAATTACTAAAGATCGTCGTGAAGGCATGTGTGTTTTGATGTGTGAATAAGGAGTGCCAGAAACCCATTCCTCACCTTACATAATAGGAGTCAACAGCGGACTAGCATCCAACTGATGTTACTTGCATAGGTTAGGTAGGTGTGTTTATAGGTGACCTTAGCCACCCTTCATTAAGTAGACCAACAGTCTTCCAACCACTCTTTAACATAAATAAATAAATAACTTTTTTTTTTTTCAGGTAGCGCCACAGTACGACTTCGATTCAAAATCACCAGGAAACGGGTACCGGAGCTTCGTGTCTGTAGTTGACTCTTGTATATTACACGGTCTTAAATTAAGTCGACAGGTGTGCACAGGACGAGATGCACTTTTATTCAGGAAAGGATATTTTGTGAAGTAAGTTTAGATTAACAGTACACATTTTAATTTAACAATTTTAATTCAATTTTATATCACATATATTGCTACAAAAATTAAAAAAAACTTAATTTAAATCTCAATATTAGTGCAATGCTGATTAAAAGTGATGCAACTTTATTTAATGTGTTAGGACGGCGAAGTGCCTGTACCTTCTAACCTAAAAATAAATAAATATATATATACGGAATTAAAAAAAAAAAACACCAATTTTAAACACGTTTGGTCCCATTATTAAAAACAATAAAAAAGCCTTTATTTATCTAACCAATAATGCACAGAAAAACAACAGTTAAAATATGTAGTTTATTTAATATGGTTAGTAACCATCTTTAACCACTCCTGTCTGTTTCTTGCTACCCTTCTCCATGTCACACCTAACTTTTTCATACATCATCCTATCTTTTCCATGGTCTACCTTTCGACCTTTTCTTATCTTTGGGTACCCATTCTCATACCACCTTTGTTTTAGCTCTAGTGTTTGACTAAAATTTTTTAAGATTAATTTAAGAATAACTGGTATAATTACACGCAAATAAGAAATATATTTTTAGTAGATTATTTAATGAGTGCGGACTAGAGACGAAGGCGAGATTTGTAATCAAAAATGGCCTGTATAAAAGCTTTTCTATAGTTTAAAACTTATCCTTATTAAAAAACTCGAAAAAAAAAAATTTTTTTTTCTCAAATCTAGCTAAGAAAGCTTAGATCTCGCGCTGCAGGAAATTGGAGATGAGGCAAAAATAAGAGAAACTGCACGAAAATATGGGATACCTCATTCCACTATTATAAACAAAAAGTCACGAATTCCTGCAAGCATGGGCCTGCAAGCATTCTAACACCCCAAGAAGAGTTTTCTTGTCCGCTGGATTACAGCAATGGCAAAGAAAGGCCTTCCTATTAACAAAAATAACTTAGCACAGACAGTTCATGATGATATTATTAGCTAACCTAATAGGCAAATGCCTTTTGAAGACAATTTGCCAGGAAGAGCGTGGATGGAAGGTTTCTTTAAAAGACATAAGTCAACGAAATTCGTAATACATAATATCGCACACAGCAGTCACGGAGAGGGACATCAGGACAAATTAATTTCAACTGAATAAAATTAAATCGACAGCTTCCCAAAGAGTTCTTAATTTGAAATTTATATTTATTTTTCATTTCTGTCTTTACATTCTGGCCAGCTCAAAAACTTTCAATATGGCCTATGTACTTGTTGAATCTTCGTTGAATATCCAGTGTATGTTGAACTGTAACCTGATGTACATACTTTTTTGCGCCTTGAACCTACCTTAATAATAATAAAAAAGTTTTATTTATATTTTAATAGAAAATGTATGCTAATGTAATGGATTACGTATGTACCTGCTAGTTGCTGCTTACTGATTCTGTAAATATTTTTTACATAAAAAAATAGTTGTCTTCGTTATTCAGGATTGTTGTAGCAATACATTAGTATAAGAATTTTTTTAGAATGTGTTCACTAGTTTCAGATATATATACATTATATAACCATCCCCTTACAGAAGAGCACCGTGAAATAAAAGCACGTATGCTGTTATGTTTCGGTGAGTGAGGGATGCCAGAGCCCATCTCTCTAACCCTTCCTAATCCTTTGTCCTTATAATCCTACTATAATCGGCAGCGCACTTGCAGCACCTATGGCGAATTGCTTGTGTTATAGACGATCGTAGCCACCTGCCATCAATTGGACCATCAGCCTGTCTGCCAAGTTTAACTTATAAAAAACAACTACCTTTGCCCATTGTTTAGTATAGACTAGTATAAACTTTTTTTTCTTCTATTTCTAGAGAAGTAGAATCCTGCAGTCAACTACTTGCATCTCTATGCACATGCTTACATCACCTTCATACATTATTGTCGTGGGCGCCGCCCGGTGGTTTGTTTCCTTCCGAGCCACATTCCCCTGAAGAGTTGTTCTCGCAAGCCGATACCATAAACCAGTATTGTTTCTATGGCAGATGCCTCGGATTTCAGGTAGTGATTATCACGCTTTATCTCATAAGTAGTTTTCTTAAGTACCTACTTACCCATATGTGTAAAGTGTTATGGTAGACAAAGTATCTTACATTAGATTTTAATTTGGAAATGAAACTAAAAAATAAACGTAAGTCTTGCAAACTTGCAATATTTATCAATATTCAAGTTTAATAAGTTAAAAACTCATCTTCTACATTAAGTATAAGTAAATGTATGTATATTTAACTTTTGTGTATGTATTTATAACTTTAAATATAGCTTCTTAATTATTAAATAAAATGTTATGACTATTAATTCCTATTGCAAATATTATTCAATTAAGACGAGGACTAACCTCAGACCTAACATAATTTTTACCAAAATGAGCACAACCTAATAACCTAACCTATCAATAAAATTAAGTTGCAATATTGATCAACAAATTTTTGTAGCTTCTCGTAAATAACCGAACAGAACAGGTTTTTCTTAAATATTGTGTGAAATATTTAAAAAAAAGAATAAAAATAAGCCGATTAAAACTTTACAGAACTAATTAATAAGCTAAAAATGGTTGTCGCCGAAAATGTTTATTACTGCGACAAGAAAACTTTTTTTGGTCCATTCTTTACAATTTTTTTTCTTCAGTAAATATAATTTATTCCGTAAATCTGCTCAATTCAAACTTTTTTAAACATAGTCTATTTATGCTCTGTATTTTAATCTAAGTTTTAATTTTACTCTAACAAGTCAAATTTGGCGACGAAAATAACGCTTTTCCGCTAAATCCTCGCCTTAATAGTCAGGATTACGGATTTCAGCAAGCGATTATTGTTTCTGGACTCGTAAGTACTCTTAAAGAAGAGTTTGCACAATATGTGTTCCCCTCATTTGCAGTTCCTTCCATCAATGCGGGGCATACTGAAAGGCATATCGATATGTATGGCTGGTTTCTCCGAAGCCTACTACAGCCACGGGAATCTTATCAGCTCCGTCTGGACTGGCGGACAGTATCTCATAGATCCGGAGATGAGGGCCAGAAGGATTGTCAATATATCGCAGTCTGCTAGTGTGGAATTCTGCAAAGCTTTTTGGTTTTTGGCTGAGAGTGGTATGTTATATACTTTTTTGTTGTTATTAAAGGCGGCAAACAGATTGACGTCAGCCCGCCAATTGCCTGTGCTCAACAGTGGGACATAATGTCATATGAAAAGGCTGATACAAATATGAAATAAGACTTTTTTGTTATTAAAATTTAAAAGTTGAGATAAGACCTCGCCTTAATGAACAGAAATAATGAAACGAGTCCCGAGCCTGATGTCGTCCACGGTGGCCGTGAACAAGTTGATCACGATACCCCCCGAGCCCATCACCGTAACTCGGGTAGCCGGTGACGTCACCACAGTACTGCCGCCCACTGCTCACGTCGGCCTGCAGCCGCTCAACGTGCGTCTCATCAGTGTCAATAAAAGGAGTGGCATGGTGAGTGTTGTAACCGATGATCTCCTATAACCTTCACATTGTTGCTATATAGCATAATTATTATTCGTAATCATTCATCGTTATAACGTGTCCCAACTCACACTTGTTAACCATTTTTAAATGAAACGGAGAGTGAGGTGTAATCTACCCAGAATAATGGATTCTTGACTCACGTACGAAACGTGTATTTTTGAAAAAGATAAGATTCGAAAGAATCCTAAACTTTAATAATGTTGTTTTCTATATAAAATAAAGACTTGGCTTAAAGGTCTAGCTACCAGGCCATAAATTTACACTAATAATAATAATAAATGAAACGGAACGCAACACCGGACTACGACAAATGAATTGAGGTTATTTCTAGGTACAAATGTATAAATAAGTAATTTTCATTGTAGAAAATACAGTATCGTTTGCTACTTCACCATGAAAAACTAATTCACGTATCGTATGTTACCTTATAACCACTTTTATTCACAGAACACTTCAAAATTACAGCAGTCGCTTGTTTACATATCGGCCATTGCAAAGTGACTAACGCTCTGAGGATATGTTTGCCGCGAAATTCAAAATATTTTAACTGTAGTTGTGGTGGGGCACGTTATCGAATGGGGCACATTATCCTGGTTTACCCTATATAAATAAACAAAAAAATATTACCCAGTAATTTTATTTGAACAACGAACATTGAAGTATTACTATTATGGCAACACCGGCCTACGCACACATGTTTGTAAAATCGGCTTCATTATGTTGTTCTCAAAAATCCAACTAGTTCTTATTTGGTCTGAAAGTATACAAAAAATCACGATCTTTGTGTTTCTTTTAGCACGAATCTTTCAATTATTTTTTATGTTTAGCTTGGCGAAGGATCGTCGAGCCTGCCCCCTGCTGATGGGGTGGTGTTCCACTGCCATGGAGGTGGATTCGTGGCCCAGTCCTCCAAGTCGCACGAGATGTACTTGCGCGATTGGGCCGCGAGGCTGAATGTGCCCATTCTCTCCGTGGACTACAGCCTCGCCCCGCAAGCACCATTCCCCAGGGCCCTAGAGGAGGTCTTCTATGCCTACTGCTGGATGATCAACCACTTCAAGGAGATCGGAACTACAGGTAAATCATCGATTTTATATTTTTATAAATTGGATTTACCAAAACAACATAATAGAGAAATATTTTAAAAATAAACATCAAATTTTAATCATGATGTTTTGGCCATATGAAGATTTCTCTTTTATAAGTTAATTAATAATAATTATTATTATTAAACTATTTATTTCTACTATAAAGATATAAAAAAAGGAAAGAAACAACAAGCAATAATACAAAAGGCGGTCTTATCGCTTTATTGCGATTTCTTCCAGGCAACCTTAATATTCCTCTTTTGTAAATTCTTTTCCATGTTTTGACAGTCTGTTAGTGTTTATATACATGCAGTTTTACTACATTAACACCATAATATTACATATACATATTTTTACAAAATCTTAATGTCAAGAAGTTTAAAATGTTCCAATCAATTATTTATTGAAATGTTATAAAAAAGAAAAAGAAAAAAATTTTTTTTGGAGTTTACTCCTTAAGAATCAATTTTCATATAAGACCACCGGTATGGAAATTTTATGAGGAGTAAAATTAATATAATCCTTAACTAAAAAGCGTAATCTTTCACTTTGACATTTGTGTGACAGCTGACGCATGTATTAATGTTCTCTAATTCTATTCTTTGGACTTATAAAAAACAAATGTCGAAGTCTTGTATGAAAAGTGTAGTCCACGCTGAAGAATGGAACGATATAACCTGTCGACGCAGCGACATCTGTCGTCGAAAAATTTGAACTATTTGAACTTATAAAACGTAGTGGAACACGTGACATCTATTGACAGGAGGAAAATTTTATACATTTTAATGTTACACGTTTAAAGGAGCAAACTCCAGTCGTGCGTCGGAGCTGACACACACACTTTTTTATGTTTTATTTCATACTAACCGATGCCCGCGACTTAGGACGCGTGGACTTCATCCTAAGATATGAATGTATAGTTTTCTAAATAACTAATATTATAAAGTAAACAAAGACATTATAAGTAATGTGTACGTAGTTTTCCCTTTCGCTCACACTGTGGCATTTTTTTTAATTTCAGTATTTTATACTCATGGTAACTTCTAAATGAAATGTCCGATTCCAATAATTTAAAGAGTTAAGGCAAGAGTGACTGCCGAACCACTTATCAGTCCAAACATGACTAGTCATACAAAAGGACATATTGGTGTCTATGATCTCGGTTGTATTTAATTAGCTTAGCTTGATGGGAGCTTAATTTTGACGCAGGCAAACGTATAATATTCGCGGGCGACTCGGCCGGAGCGAATCTTATAACGGGATGTACTTTGAAGACTCTCTCCGAAGGCGTACGGCCTCCCGAAGGCCTGTTCATGGCTTACGCGCCTCTCCTTGTCAGCTTTATCCCAAGTCCGGCTAGACTCCTGTGCCTCATGGATCCCTTGCTGCCGTTCGGCTTCATGATGAGGTGTCTCAAAGGTAATCGCGTATATACCGTCTTAAACAATAGCAGTGGTAAACATAAGGCTTGATGGTAGTTGCTTCAGTCATCTATCGACAAATAGCAATGTCATTGTGTTGCAAATGCATCGTCTAACTTAATAAGATAAAGGCTCTGGCATCCTTCATTCACTCACCGAAATACAAGAACATTTTTTATGTTTAGGTTAAAAGGCACTCTGATGGTTAACTTGATTGTAGGTGGTTACCGTCGCTTATAACGGAAGCAACACCACAGATGCTGCAAGTGCGCTGATGACCATAGTAGGATCAGGATAAGGGATTAGGTAGGGATAGGAAAATGCCATCCCTTATTCGCCGAAACGCAACAGCACACATGCTGTTCTTTCACAGTGCGGTGGTCTTCTGCAAGGGGGTGGTTACTGCCACCAGACGGGTTGCCCAAATGTCCCGAACGCATTATGCCCTGATTAACACAATTCTAATGAGTGATTTAAATGTTTTATAAACAGGATCCATACATTTTGTAGATAGATATCAAAATGTGTCTATAAATTTAGTTAATACATTCTTCCGAAACGCTCCGCTTTTTTGTACATTATCGTTTCTGGACGTGCCAATTGTTACAGATTTGCTTTATTATTTTACTCCGTTAGATAGCATTGAAAAAAAAGGAAGTTATTTATATGGTTTTTTTTTACTACAAGTTTCATACATTTTTTCGATGATAATCACATTTGTGTAAAGATAAAAAATATTTAATGTGCATCGATAAAGATGAAAACAAAACACAAATTTGGAAATTTTATTCTGTTATTTAGTTTGCTATTAAATGCTGTAAAATTTCCGGTTAATATGTTATTTTTTTACAGACTTCCAATACCAAAAATCCAGATTCTCCCTGAAACTTTTACAAACTAGATTTTTCTCGAAAATGGTTCATATTCGACCCGTATTTTTTATTATTATTATTATAAGCTTTATTTTCTACACATCTTTTACAATTTTATTTATTTATTTAACAATTAGTTTTAGTCTGTTATACTGTGTAGTCCCCTGTGGGTAAAAGCCTCCTCCATCTCTTTCCATTTTTGTTTATTTAATGCAATACTCATCCAGTTTTTTCCTACTATGTTCTTAATATCATCAGCCCATCTTTTCTTTTGTCTTCCCACACGCCTTTTATTCCTTGGTCCTTGCCATATAGTTGTCTGATGAGTCCACCTCTTGTCTTTGAGCCTTGCTACATGTCCTGCCCATTTCCATTTTTGTCTTAAGCTAAATAAAAGAGCATCTGTGACCTTTGTTTTTCTGCGAATTTCAATGTTTCTTGTTTTTTGTATTCTTTTTAGGTTCAAGATACTTCTTTCCATTGCATGTTGGCAAGACACTATTTTGTTCCTTATTTTTTCAGTGTACACCCATGTTTGACTTGCGTAAGTTAGAGTTGGAAGGATGCAGGAATCCATTATTATCTTTTTTGTTTTTAAATTGAAATTTCCTTTAAGGATTTCTTTATGTAACCAATATTTTTTCCATGCTATATTAATTCTTCTGTCTACTTCATTCTCATTACTATTTGCATTAAACGAAACCAATTTACCAAGATACACATACTCATTCACATATTCCATCATATTCCCTTCTATTTTTATTGTCTTCTTGTAGCTATTTGTCATAATTTTAGTTTTGGAGGCATTCATATGTAGACCAACTTTTTGGCTTTCTAGATTCAAGCTTTGTAACATATTTTCTAGAGCTGTGGCTGATTCACCAAAAAGAGCTATGTCATCTGCGAATCTTAAGTGTGTTAGCCTTCCATTTAGTATCCATATTCCATAACCTTTCCAATCTATTTTTTTGAATATGTTGTCTAAAACAGCTATGAACAACTTAGGAGAGAGGGGGTCTCCCTGCCTCACTCCTCTTCCGATTGTGAACTCTTCTCCGTGTCTTTCCAATTTTACTCTGCTCACACTTTTCGAATATATGTTCTTTATAATGTTTATGTATTTTTCATTTATGTTATTTGTTCTCAAAGCTTCCCATATAGACGAGTGTGTTATACTGTCAAAGGCTTTGGAGTAGTCCAGAAATGCTATGTATAGTGGTTTGTTGAACTCTTTAAACTTTTCCATTATCTGTTCCAGAGTATGTAGATGGTCTATAGTAGAGTAATGTGGACGAAAGCCTGCCTGTTCTATTGGTTGGTTCCTATCGATTTTTGGCGCTATTCGGTTCAAAATGATGGATGAGAAAAGTTTATAAATTGTAGATAATAAGCTGATAGGTCTGTAGTTACTAATGTCAAGCGGGTTTCCCTTCTTATACAGTAGTATAATGTTTGATTTGCACCACTGTGTTGGTATTTGTTCTTTTGCAATTATTAAGTTGAAAAGATTAAAAAGATATTCAAGTAATATGGGTGCACCAATTTTTAAGGCTTCATTTGTGAGTTGATCGGGTCCTGGGCTCTTTTCAGGCTTTAGTTTTTTAATGTGAGTCAGTATCTCATTTGCACCTATTGGATCTATTGTTTTTATGTTTAGCTCTCCTGTTTGCTCCTCTTGTTCCAATTCTTGTGGTGGTTTTCGGTAGAGATTTGAATAGAAGGCCGTTGCGCATTTTATAATGTCTTCCCTATCCCGGGCTTCATTTGTTTCTTTATTTAAGCAATGTATCCAATTTCTATGAGTTGTCAGTTCTTTATAGGCTCTTTTTGAACTACGGAATGTTAACATATTTCTCTCTATGACTGATTTTCTATGGGTATCATAATCTTTCCTAATTGCTCTGTTACTTTTTTTAAATAGATTTTTTAGTTCATCTCTCATTTCTTTAGATTTGTATTTTGTTGATAACAATTCTGTTCGCTTATTAATTAGATTGAGGGTTTGTTCACTAATAATATTGTGCCTTTTGTTTCTCATTTTTGTCCTTTCGTCTAATTTCAGGCTTTTTGAAATTGTTTTTTCTAGTGTGTTGTAAAGAGTTTGTACATTTTCAGTTTTCTTCATCGATTTATATAGTATAGAACAGTTTTCTTTCAAGTTATTTATGTAAAGTTCTTTTTCGTTGTTATATTTTAACGTGTTTGGTGGGGTTTTAAATGTTTTTCTGCTGGCTTTTGGTGGCAAGATATTTAGAGAGCATCTTACCATCCTATGGTCAGAAGAAAAGTTTAATTTACTAATAACCTCTATATTTGTCACTGTTTTTGGGTTGTGGCTCAATATGAAATCAATTTCATTTTTCGTTTTGTGGTCAGGAGACATCCAGGTCCATTTTAGAGAGTCCCTTTTTTTAAAATATGTGTTCATCACTGACAGTTTTTTCTCTTGTGCGTATTGTATTAAGCGCTCTCCTCTACTATTTCGTTCCCCGTATCCATATTTTCCCAGTATCATGTTTTCGTGAGGTTTTGGATATCCGATTTTTGCATTGAAGTCTCCCATGACTAGTAAAGTTTTATCTGCTAGTTCTTGAGCTTTTGTTAAGTCATTGTAGAATTTTTCAACTTCTTCTTCACATGAGTTCATAGTGGGTGAATACACTTGAATTAGAGATAATGGAACACCTTCGAAGTTTAGTTTCAGTAGAGCGACTCTTTCTGACAAACCCAAAAAACTCACAATGTTGGCCTTCAATTCTTTCTTCACTAAGAACCCTACACCATGCAGCCCAAGAGTTTCGCCCATGTAGCAGAAGATGTATTCTTCATGTTCTTGTATGGTGCATCCCATTTTTCTAACCTCTGCTAGACCAATAATGTCCCAGTTTATTTTTTCCAATGCATTCTCAAGTTCTAATATTCTTATTGTTGTTGCTAAAGATCTTACATTAAGTGTGCATATCTTAAGGTTTTGTTTTCTTTTAGCCTTGTTACCAATGTTAACAAACTTCATACTATTTCGTTTGGTTTTGTTCTTGTTTGATGGAGGGTTTTGGTCTTTATTCTCCTCGGGGACCAACCGGCTTGGAGAATGGATGTTACAAAAAATTTGCTTGTTGGTGTTAACTAGTGTTTTTGTTTTGTTTCCGGTGTCGTATATTTTGTTGTTAATTTTCTTTGCTGGTGTTTCCATGAAGTGGTAGGGTGTTTGACCTTGAGCGAAATAAGTCATTTTTTTTATTAATTTTTTTAGGTGCTTCTTTACTTTTGTTAGTTTGTTCCTCTGACAGTGGTGAATTAGATGGTGATCTTTTTCTTTTTGTTTCTGTTGTATTTCCATTTTTAACTATAAGTTTGTCATATCTTATGAAAGCAATTTTTCCGTTTCTTTGTTCCTTTTCCTTCCTTTGTTTTAATTCTTTTCTTTTCAAAAGGATATCTTTGGGGTAGTCTTCAGAGGCATATATATTATTGGTGAAATTCTTGTTATTTTTTAGTAGTTCATACTTGCGACCCGTATTCGACCCGTATATGACTGGTTAAATTACTCCAATATAATAATAGTTTCGTCTCCCAAGAGGAATTAGAGCAATTTCCGGGTCACCCTGTGTACGTAATATAAGACACAGCGATATTCTAACATACTTTCAAATACCTTCGCATATTGCAAATTGTTTGGGCAGAAAACAATTTTTCTGCCCACTTTGGGCAGAAAAGTGAAGTTTGATTACAAAAATTAATTTCTTATCCATATAAAAACTAGTGATATCAGAGATGTTTGTTAACACATTGATATGGTCTTGAGTTAAAGTTACAGGTAGTTCCTTATTTGTTGGAAGGAAACGGTAATTATTTACTAAGTCATTAAACAATTCCTTAGGAGTTATTATCTCAGGGTGTAGTACATTTGAATTTGTTAGTAAAATAGCATTTATAATGTCTTCTAACTTAAATGATAAAGATAATAGGGTACTTTCTAATATATTTAATAATTCTAAAATCTTATATCTAATTTGTAATTTATTGGAAATTAATGTAACATTCTTTAAGGACGAATTTATAATGTTGATGGCTATATCTAGTCTTTGTTCATTGACATTAATTTTATTCAAGGTTTCTTTAAATGATGCTATCGTGGAAGAGGTGACCAATATATTATCTTTCATTATTTTGGATAATTTCTTTTGATCATTTTGCACTGTCTCGATTGCATTATTATAGGATATGGCATCATTTTGATCCATAGTACCGAATATATGTTTAAATACAGTTCCTACGGCTCCAAACCATGCGGATCTTTTAGAATTTTTATTTACTAGATAAGAAATCGATTCGTAGCTTCGAGATAAGTCTTCGTAACGAATTGTTATGGGTTGAAGCAGGTTGCTGCACTCTGTTCCGTCGAATGCTTCACTCTGCATACACAGAAATCTTGAGGTGCCTATTACACTGTTGATGTTTTCGATATGGGGTTTTATGAAAGAAATATCTATCGGAACTAAAATACTTAAATATCCGTTAATTACTTTTAAGACTCCAATAGGGTCGAAATAAATGCCTGGACTCTTTTTTATGGTTTCGGTGAAATTCCCTTGTACCATAGTAGGGATACTGGAAACAGAGAAGATAAGTAATTAAATATCAGGAAGAAATAATATTAATTAATTATTATTTGAGCTACGTGCTAATTTTAATTGATCGTAATGGTGTTTAACGTGACGGCGATTTATGAGAAGGGAAAGTGTGTTATTCCCATGGATTTTTACGACTTTGTAGGGTCCTTTCCAAACTGGTGAAAGGGCTTTGCGTAGTCTCAAATGATTTTTGAGATAGACCATGTCTCCGATCTTGTATGACACAGGACGGGTTTTTTGGTCGTAATAAGTTTTTGAAATTTCTTTAGAATTTGTAATATTTTGAAGTGCTTTTTCGTGGCATAATTTGAGGCGGTGGTTTAACATTTTCACGTATTCTGGATAGGTATTGGTAGGAGTAGAGTCGTAAATCGAATTAGGGAGGTAAGGTTTGTGACCAAAGAGTAACTCATATGGGGTGAATTTAGTAGTGGTATGAACATTAGTGTTATAGGTGAGTATAGCGGTATAGACATATTTGTGCCAATTTGTCTGATGGTCGTTTACATAACTTTTTAAGTATTCTTTGAGTGTAGAATGGCTCCTTTCTAGGGCGCCTTGTGTTTGAGGATGGTAGGGCGAAGACCATAGTTGTTTAATTTTTAGGAACTCGCACGTTTTCTTAAATAATTCGGCGGTGAAATTAGTTCCTTGGTCGGTTAAAATCATTTTTGGTATTCCGAAGAGGGATATAAAATGGACAAGACATTCACAGCATTCTTCTGCTGAAGCGTTAGAGATGGGATAGGCTAAAGAGTATTTGGTCAAGTCATCTTGGACGGTTAGAATATATTTTAGGTTTATTTGACCGGCTTCTGGAAGAGGTCCTACAATATCTACGCTTATTCTTTCAAAAGGGGCAGTGGAAGTGGAAGTGATTTCCATAGGAGCTCGATTGGTTTGACGGAGTGCTTTATTTATTTGACATTTAGCGCATTTCTTAACATAAGTTTCGATGTCTGATTTCATTCCTTTCCAATAGTATCTTTCTTTTATTCGGTTATACATTCTGGAAGTACCGATATGACCGGCGATGGGTAGATCGTGGTTGTCTTTCAGTATTCTGGGAATTTCGGTTGGAACTGGGTAAATTAACGAGTTTTTATAGATTTTTATAGTTATATTAGTGTTGTGGAATAGGAATCCGAGTATGTTGTATAATTTTGTAAAAGATGGTTTAAAGAAAGGATCTTTAAAGTCGGATATAGCAATTTCATTGGGCGCTTCGTCGCGTTTAGTGAGTAATTCGGTTTTAAGGGAAAGTAGTGATTTGAATAATTCAGGATATTGGATGTTGTCGAAATGATGGACCTTTACGAAAAGGAAATAGTAGAGTTTGTTGTTTAATTCTATGTTCAGTGAAGAATGTAGGGTTCTTTCTTTATCAAGGAACGCGGTCGTGTTATCATAATTGGCTAGAATTTCTTCGGTGTATGGAATGGATTCATCGAAGTCGATGGATGTCGGGATCACGATTATTTTGGAATCAGACGATAGTAAGGGATTTACGTATTCGTAAATTTTAGTATTAAAGGTATATTTTCCATCGGACATTGCATTTAAGAAATCGGAGTAGGTACTGTTATCAACGTTAGGATTGGGAGGATTTTCGTCTTCCTTATTTGCAATAGTAGGATTTTCAGGGGTTTCAGGATTGAACGGTGAATTCGGGAGAGAGACGATTTCTAAGGATGGGTCTAGTGCAGGTAAATTTAAGTCATCGGGGTTCAGAGGACTAGACTGTGGTAGGACATCGAGAAGTAATGGGTCAAAGGTGTTTGGTAATAGTGTAGGAGTGACAGTGTCTTCGAGATTTGGGGAATTTGACGTTGGTAGAACTGGGATAGAATCGGTGTCAGATGTATTTAGAGTATTTAAAGGGTACCTGGACAGGGCGTCTGCGGCTGTGTTGAGTTTACCCTTTTGGTAAACGATTTCGTAATCGAATTCTTCTAGTTGTAGTCTCCATCTAATTAGTTTACTAGAAGGATCTTTGTGTTTAAATAGCCACTTTAGCGGGTTGTGGTCCGTAACTATTTGAAATTTGTGCCCATATAGGTACGGCCTAAAGGTTTTACAGCCAAATAGAATTGCTAGTAGTTCCTTTTCGGTGACGCTATAATTAATTTCGTTTTTGTTTAGGGTTCGGGAAGCATAGGATATAGGATTTTCTTTACCGGATCGTTTTTGTGAAAGGATGGCACTGATAGCGAAATTAGAAGCGTCACACGTTAGTGTGAAGGGATTTGAGAAATCGGGGTATATTAGGAGTGGAGGAGAAATGAGACGTTTCTTTAGAGTTTCGAAGGCTAATTGTTGTTCGTTTTCCCATTTAAAGGGGGTAGATTTTTTTAGAAGCGAAGTTAGTGGTTTTGCCGTTTTCGAGAAGTCAGGGATGAATTTTCTATAGTACGACATGAGACCCAGGAAAGATTTAAGGTCCTTTGGAGATTGAGGTGTTGGGTATTCGGATACAGCTTTGATTTTATTGGGATCAGGTTTAACACCTTCGTCTGTTATCAGATGACCGAGGTAGGAAACTTCCTTACGGAGAAATTCGCATTTGTCTGGTTGAAGTTTGAGATTAAATTCTCTCAGACGTTTAAATACTATTTCAAGGTTTTTGATATGCGAATTAAGGTCATAAGAATAGATGACGATGTCGTCAAGATAGACGAAGCAATGTATGCCTTGTAGCCCTGAGAGTACGGTATTCATGAGACGTTGGAACGTGGAAGGGGCGTTTTTCAACCCAAATGGCATACGTTTAAATTCGAAGTGTCCATGTGGGACGCTGAAACCGGTTTTGGGTGCATCTTGTGCTGACATCTTTATTTGGTGGAATCCAGATGCCAAATCTAGGGTGGAGAAGTATCTGGATTTACCTAATTGGTCTAAAATTTCGTTGATGTTGGGTATTGGATATGAATCACCTACGGTAATGTCATTCAATTTTCTGTAGTCGATTACAATTCTCCACTTGCGTTGTCCAGAGGCATCTAGCTTCTTAGGGACTACCCAAATGGGTGCAGACCAGGGGGATGAAGATGGTTTAATGATGTCATTATTAAGCATTTCGTTAATTTGTTTTTGAACCTCTTGTTTATGACATTCAGGGAATCGGTATGATTTCACGTTAATGGGTTCGTCAGTGGTTGTTTTGATTTCATGAGTTAAGGCTGTCGTAGAAGTCAAAGGTTCACCTGGTAGGTGAAAAATATCAGAATAGCAAGAACAGATGTCGTAGAGAGAATTTGATTCTTCAGCGTTTAAATGTGAGGTTCTTAATTGGTTCAGTACTTCTTGAGTGCGATTATATGATGATTGAGGTTGTAATGTGTTTATTAGGAAGTTCGTCTGTTGTTTTTCGGTTGTAGTAGGTTGAATAGCGTCTATAGGAGTAAGTGTTAGATTTAGATTAGAATCGAGGGATTTAGGAGTTTCGGAAGTGTTAACTACAGTTATGTTAATTCTATTATTGTTTTTTACCTTTACTAGACAGTTCGCTACGAGTATGTCTTTGAACTGGGTTTGGTCTAATATAAGACCTTCTTTTATTTCGGGATTAGAAACGGAGCATTCTATCATCATTTCGGATCTGGCAGGGATATGGTAGGTCGGTTCGTGGAATTGTAGGGGAATTTGAACGTCATCAATATGGAGGTTATTTGTAACATAATCGATATTGCAACCAAATGATTTTAGCATATCTGAGCCAATAATGCCGTCATAGGGAAGGTGGATTTTGTCAACGACGTGGAATTTGTGTTTTATGAATTCATTCGAAGAATTATAGATATAGAACTTTAGTTGAAAATGACCTAGTGTTTTTGTTACACTATGATTGGTGTCAATACCTTTGAGGATTATTTGCTCTTTGTTAAGTTTGGGAAATTTTTGTGAGCATGAAGATTTGATGATGCTAACTGCTGAGCCAGAGTCAATAAGGAGCGATAACGGGAATTCAGAGACATCAGAAAATAGCGATACGTGGGGGAGTAGCAAGTTTTTTGTGTTGGTAGTAATTTCAAAGATTTTATTAGTAAGTATATCGGACTTAAATTCAGAAGGTTCGGTGATAGGTGCATTATACACGGAGATGGGATCAGTGGTTTTAAGGAGTTCGGGTGCAGCGGATTTAGTAAAGGATTCAGTGATTTCGGATACAGTGGATTTGGAAAAGCGTTCATTGTCTTTTGATAAAGTGGATTTGGTAGATGATTCAGCGATGTTGGATTCAGTGGATGTAGTAAATGATTTCTTATTTTTAGATACAGTGGGTTTCGATACAGCGGATTTAGTAGTAGATTCAGTGATATTTGATACAGTGGATTTGGTAAATGGTTTAGCGATGCTGGATACAGTGGATTTAGTAGATGATTTATTGTTTTTGGATACAGTGGGTTTCGATACAGTGGATTTAGTAATCGGTTCAGTGGAATTTGATGCAGTGAATTTATAAAAAGGGCTGGTGCCATTTTCGATTGAATGGTGTCTCGTATGACACCGGTACGAGCCACTTAGTCGTTTTTTGTTTCGGAGTCGTCGCATGGGATGGAGTCTTCGTGATTGTCCGTATTGTTGACGAAGTGGACATATTGTTGTTGTGGCTTATAGCCTGAATTAGAAGGGTGATTGAATTTAGGTGAGCGGTTATTGTTGTATTCGCGCTTTCGACAGTTTTCGATACTATGACCCGGAGCTTTGCAGTATCTGCAAACGTTGGAGTTATTATAGGAATTACTTTGGTTTTGGTTTTGGTTATAGCGAGATTGTCCTTGATTCGGTGTATTGCGGAATTGAGGGTTTGTAGGTTTTAGAGGTCTGGAGAACTTACTTTCTAAATTAATAGGCTTTTTATACATGGTTTGCTGAATACGCTCTTCAGATATGGCTAAGTTGATGGCCTCATTAAGAGTTTTTGGAGACCTGCATCTCACAATTAAAGATATTCGTGGGTGAAGCCCAATTGAGAAGTGATGGAGTGCTAGGTCTTCCATCGCTGCGATTCGGCCTGGCATTTCTTTTGCCTTAGATGTAGATAATGAAATTTCAGTAAGTAATTGTGAGAGGCACGTCTCTATTTTTAGGGCAAATTGGCTTACATTCTCATGCGGGCCTTGCTTGCTCTCTTGTAGTTCTGTGAGTAAGTGAGAGTAATGTTTCCTTTCAGAGAATTGGTTTTTTAAGAAATTTTTTAATTGTTCCCAATTATTAAATTCTTTGATAGAGCAAGCAACCTCCGCCTTGTTCTTCAGTTGGCTTAAAATATACTTAAATAATATCGGCTTCTGTGAGTCCGAAGCTAACTCGTGGGTGTTGTCACAATTGGTGATAAAGGCGTTTAGTGTTTCTCTATTGCCGTCGTAGGGGCTGATGAACTTGAAAAGGATGTTGAGGTCTATTTCAACAGGTGCTGTAGGGTATCGCGGTGAAGTAGTTTGTGATTTAGTCCTGGTTTGACGCTCGTCGAATTCCAGGGTGATTGCGTCGGTTTTAAGTTGGTTGGTTGCCATCTTGCTTGGTTTGAAATGTGTGGAATGTGATTTCTGAGGATAGTTTGTTTGGTGTCTCCGCGTGAATAATTGTTATGACTTACAGCACGTACACGGCGATAAGACGGGCGACATGCATCGTTCAAGCTGCAACTGCAAGCAATCTTGACACTTCACTTCAACACAACACTTGAAATTTTAATTAATTTTATTATAAATATTTTGCACTTTTATTAAAATAGTAGATTTAGCACTGCTGTCTTTTCACTGAAAGTTTTCGGAAACGTACCGAGGACCTTTTTAGATCCCTTTTTGCTGCCACCAATGTTATACGGGAATTAGAAATTGTCTTTTTAAAAAAGTATTTTATTTTCACACACAAAAGATTTATATATTTAATTAGTTACTATAGCTTTAACTTAGAAATAATCACATGGAAAAACTGGATTTAGTAGGATGATGTGGAAACGTATGAATCGATCAAGAGCTTTGCGACGACTGCCGGTCGGCGGAGTCGCTAAGCAGAGCGTTGAGGCCAAGGAATGCTGTGTCAGCGGGATTAAGTTGGTGTCAGGGTTAAGAAGAACATAGGAGGGTTATAACAGCTCAAAAACATTTGAAAGTAATCTAATTGGTACGGGATTATTAACCCTACCACACACATGTTCCGCTCATTACAAGGACATGCAACTTATATCCACAAGTAATACCAAAGTACAATTAAATCCCATAAGGAGTGATTTTGACCTTATTAAAGACTCCTGCTGCAATTATACAACATTCCAAAAGGTTCAATCAACCTTACCAATTCTTAATATTAAAGACCTGAATTTAGAGTCACTTAACAAATATAATACCCTACCAACAGATCAAATGATAAAGGATTTAGATAACATTACCAATAAGCCTCACATTGTATTATATGGTAACTATTATGCCTATAGCACTTATATTGTTATTCTCCTAGTAGTAAGTTATATATTGTATAAGACCTACAAATGTATTAAATGTAAGAACTTCCAAATCCCATCTAAACCCAAGGATCCAATATCCTCCAACCACTCCGAAATAGAAATAGAAGAGATCCCAGTTCCCTCTCCAAGATTAAGACCGACCTAAACTACACTTAAAGGGTGAAGTTTAGTCTTTTCCGGGGGGCTGTTATAACCCTCCTATGTTCTTCTTAACCCTGACACCAACTTAATCCCGCTGACACAGCATTCCTTGGCCTCAACGCTCTGCTTAGCGACTCCGCCGACCGGCAGTCGTCGCAAAGCTCTTGATCGATTCATACGTTTCCACATCATCCTACTAAATCCAGTTTTTCCATGTGATTATTTCTAAGTTAAAGCTATAGTAACTAATTAAATATATAAATCTTTTGTGTGTGAAAATAAAATACTTTTTTAAAAAGACAATTTCTAATTCCCGTATAACAATTGTCTTTTTAAAAAAGTATTTTATTTTCACACACAAAAGATTTATATATTTAATTAGTTACTATAGCTTTAACTTAGAAATAATCACATGGAAAAACTGGATTTAGTAGGATGATGTGGAAACGTATGAATCGATCAAGAGCTTTGCGACGACTGCCGGTCGGCGGAGTCGCTAAGCAGAGCGTTGAGGCCAAGGAATGCTGTGTCAGCGGGATTAAGTTGGTGTCAGGGTTAAGAAGAACATAGGAGGGTTATAACAGCCCCCCGGAAAAGACTAAACTTCACCCTTTAAGTGTAGTTTAGGTCGGTCTTAATCTTGGAGAGGGAACTGGGATCTCTTCTATTTCTATTTCGGAGTGGTTGGAGGATATTGGATCCTTGGGTTTAGATGGGATTTGGAAGTTCTTACATTTAATACATTTGTAGGTCTTATACAATATATAACTTACTACTAGGAGAATAACAATATAAGTGCTATAGGCATAATAGTTACCATATAATACAATGTGAGGCTTATTGGTAATGTTATCTAAATCCTTTATCATTTGATCTGTTGGTAGGGTATTATATTTGTTAAGTGACTCTAAATTCAGGTCTTTAATATTAAGAATTGGTAAGGTTGATTGAACCTTTTGGAATGTTGTATAATTGCAGCAGGAGTCTTTAATAAGGTCAAAATCACTCCTTATGGGATTTAATTGTACTTTGGTATTACTTGTGGATATAAGTTGCATGTCCTTGTAATGAGCGGAACATGTGTGTGGTAGGGTTAATAATCCCGTACCAATTAGATTACTTTCAAATGTTTTTGAGCTGTTTTGGCAATCAATTGATATTTTTGAAATTTGTGAGATTACATAAATCCATTTATTATTATTCAACTTCTCCCAGATTTCGATATTTCCTGTAAGGAAATTAGTTTTACAAATTAAGGGTTTCTCATTTAGTGTTTTGGTTATGATTTCGGTTTCACAAATTGGTGAAGTGGATGTTGAATAAATTTTATCTAAATTACATAAGAAATGGCTTAGACTTAAAATCTTACAACTATTTAAATTATCTAATTTGCAATAGTAAGCCTTATTTCTACTTATAGCTATGTACTTAGTGGATGGTACAATTAATGAATAGGAGTTGGGTGTGTTCAAATTGTGTGATACAGGAAGTGGAACACTACGATACAGATTAAACTCTGTAGACATTACTAACGGAACCTTGATTACAAAAATTAATTTCTTATCCATATAAAAACTAGTGATATCAGAGATGTTTGTTAACACATTGATATGGTCTTGAGTTAAAGTTACAGGTAGTTCCTTATTTGTTGGAAGGAAACGGTAATTATTTACTAAGTCATTAAACAATTCCTTAGGAGTTATTATCTCAGGGTGTAGTACATTTGAATTTGTTAGTAAAATAGCATTTATAATGTCTTCTAACTTAAATGATAAAGATAATAGGGTACTTTCTAATATATTTAATAATTCTAAAATCTTATATCTAATTTGTAATTTATTGGAAATTAATGTAACATTCTTTAAGGACGAATTTATAATGTTGATGGCTATATCTAGTCTTTGTTCATTGACATTAATTTTATTCAAGGTTTCTTTAAATGATGCTATCGTGGAAGAGGTGACCAATATATTATCTTTCATTATTTTGGATAATTTCTTTTGATCATTTTGCACTGTCTCGATTGCATTATTATAGGATATGGCATCATTTTATGAACCCGATATGGGGTTTTATGAAAGAAATCTCCTATGAATAGAAGGCCGTTGCGCATTTTATAATGTCTTCCCTATCCCGGGCTTCATTTGTTTCTTTATTTAAGCAATGTATCCAATTTCTATGAGTTGTCAGTTCTTTATAGGCTCTTTTTGAACTACGGAATGTTAACATATTTCTCTCTATGACTGATTTTCTATGGGTATCATAATCTTTCCTAATTGCTCTGTTACTTTTTTTAAATAGATTTTTTAGTTCATCTCTCATTTCTTTAGATTTGTATTTTGTTGATAACAATTCTGTTCGCTTATTAATTAGATTGAGGGTTTGTTCACTAATAATATTGTGCCTTTTGTTTCTCATTTTTGTCCTTTCGTCTAATTTCAGGCTTTTTGAAATTGTTTTTTCTAGTGTGTTGTAAAGAGTTTGTACATTTTCAGTTTTCTTCATCGATTTATATAGTATAGAACAGTTTTCTTTCAAGTTATTTATGTAAAGTTCTTTTTCGTTGTTATATTTTAACGTGTTTGGTGGGGTTTTAAATGTTTTTCTGCTGGCTTTTGGTGGCAAGATATTTAGAGAGCATCTTACCATCCTATGGTCAGAAGAAAAGTTTAATTTACTAATAACCTCTATATTTGTCACTGTTTTTGGGTTGTGGCTCAATATGAAATCAATTTCATTTTTCGTTTTGTGGTCAGGAGACATCCAGGTCCATTTTAGAGAGTCCCTTTTTTTAAAATATGTGTTCATCACTGACAGTTTTTTCTCTTGTGCGTATTGTATTAAGCGCTCTCCTCTACTATTTCGTTCCCCGTATCCATATTTTCCCAGTATCATGTTTTCGTGAGGTTTTGGATATCCGATTTTTGCATTGAAGTCTCCCATGACTAGTAAAGTTTTATCTGCTAGTTCTTGAGCTTTTGTTAAGTCATTGTAGAATTTTTCAACTTCTTCTTCACATGAGTTCATAGTGGGTGAATACACTTGAATTAGAGATAATGGAACACCTTCGAAGTTTAGTTTCAGTAGAGCGACTCTTTCTGACAAACCCAAAAAACTCACAATGTTGGCCTTCAATTCTTTCTTCACTAAGAACCCTACACCATGCAGCCCAAGAGTTTCGCCCATGTAGCAGAAGATGTATTCTTCATGTTCTTGTATGGTGCATCCCATTTTTCTAACCTCTGCTAGACCAATAATGTCCCAGTTTATTTTTTCCAATGCATTCTCAAGTTCTAATATTCTTATTGTTGTTGCTAAAGATCTTACATTAAGTGTGCATATCTTAAGGTTTTGTTTTCTTTTAGCCTTGTTACCAATGTTAACAAACTTCATACTATTTCGTTTGGTTTTGTTCTTGTTTGATGGAGGGTTTTGGTCTTTATTCTCCTCGGGGACCAACCGGCTTGGAGAATGGATGTTACAAAAAATTTGCTTGTTGGTGTTAACTAGTGTTTTTGTTTTGTTTCCGGTGTCGTATATTTTGTTGTTAATTTTCTTTGCTGGTGTTTCCATGAAGTGGTAGGGTGTTTGACCTTGAGCGAAATAAGTCATTTTTTTTATTAATTTTTTTAGGTGCTTCTTTACTTTTGTTAGTTTGTTCCTCTGACAGTGGTGAATTAGATGGTGATCTTTTTCTTTTTGTTTCTGTTGTATTTCCATTTTTAACTATAAGTTTGTCATATCTTATGAAAGCAATTTTTCCGTTTCTTTGTTCCTTTTCCTTCCTTTGTTTTAATTCTTTTCTTTTCAAAAGGATATCTTTGGGGTAGTCTTCAGAGGCATATATATTATTGGTGAAATTCTTGTTATTTTTTAGTAGTTCATACTTGCGACCCGTATTCGACCCGTATATGACTGGTTAAATTACTCCAATATAATAATAGTTTCGTCTCCCAAGAGGAATTAGAGCAATTTCCGGGTCACCCTGTGTACGTAATATAAGACACAGCGATATTCTAACATACTTTCAAATACCTTCGCATATTGCAAATTGTTTGGGCAGAAAAGTTAAGATTACTAAATTTAAAGCCTCTTCTAATCATCATCATCATCGGACCTATTGTTAGACATAATCACAGCATATATTGTTGGACTTATGCCTTTTTAATTTAAATGTATATAGATATTTAAAATTGATGTGATGAAACATAATTATAATCGAACCTATATCATGGTTAATAAGCCATCAACTCGGAAATTTTATATTTTGTAAACTTCATCTATCTGTATATATTTCATATTAAGGTGCTCCCTCACCGGGAGCATTCGCCTTTGTAATGTTACATGCGGGGTGAGTTAAAATGCCGTGTAAGGGCAAAACGAGCGATTTATGTTCACAAACCAAGATGACTTCTAAAATCACTAAACTTGTCCGATGAAACCATTAAACTTGCCAAAAGTCGTAAATGATTCCCTTAATGTGTCGCCGGTTCACTGTCGCAGATAACTTCGCAAAAGTTCTGTAGAGTCGCTTTCGTATCGCTGGTTGTCGCACCACTAACTTATCTCGTCCGGCAGCTCTCTTATTTATACTTAGTGCCAAACGCCTCGATGTATTTCGTATTTTCCAGAAAATGTAAACAAGATCGTAAACAAGCCAAAATTCGGGAATGCTATTGCTGTGGAAATGTAAACTCTATGTTTTAAACATAAGGACCAATTTCCTTTGACACTAGTCGGGTAGGGCGTGGCTACCATAGATAGGGTGGGACGTTCGAGACTTTCGGCCGGCGCAAACGCTTTTTCCAGACGTTGCATAGTTAGTGTAACATTAACATTTCAGCTACGATTTTGAGCATTTGGTTTAGTTGATTCCACAATGTCAGAGGAAGGGGTTGTTGTGCGAATATTAATTCGACATTGTTATATATGTACGTAAAAAAGAACAGAAGAAACTATATTGGTGTAATGAATTATTTCAAAACCGAATACAAAAGCGAAATACAGGCGTCTGCGACATGGTCAATTACAAGAGGCGCATTAATGTTACAAGTTGTATCAAAATGTTACAGCTTGTATCACTACAGGTTGCGCACTGTGATGCTCGATTCTCCTCTCTCACTGAATCCATTACATGCGAATACTTCCGGTTAGGGATCACCTTTATATGAACGTCCCACTACAAAGCATAGATAACATTCGTCTTCGAAGATTGCTAGTCTTCTAGTAGGACGAGCAAGCAGAATTAGAGCAAGTAATGATTATTATCGTTTTAGATTCTATATCGATCCAAAAAAAATACTGTTTTCTGTATGAACTCCCATAATTAGCAATTTTTTTCTAAACAAAAGCAATGTAACGTTGAAACAAGTGGCCGTGAAACTATTATAGTCATTGTCGTATATCGATTTGTAGTGAATTTTTGAGTTATTGTATTATATTTTGGATTACATCATTTTTCTGAACAACTTAAACATACCTTAATAACAACAGTGTCAAAAAGAAAATATTGTCATTTTCAGCATATGCAAGTCCAAACGCAAGCCCAAAAGGAACAACAAAAGATGACAAACAAAGCATGTCAGTGTCGAACGTCACTACACCGCTTGACAGCAATGGGTTTCTTAGAGTCAGCCCGTCTCAAGGTATGAAAGATATTTATTTTAATTTTAAAATGACAGTTTCAGTCTTACTACATTGAATCACCATTTTCTGATGTCTTGGTTAGATAGTGGATTACAATACAAATTCAAATATAAAGTAGCTCGCGTAATTAATGGATTAATAACAATTATCATGAAAGTCATTTTATAGTTTTCCATCTAGAGGCTTTATGGCGTCGGGCAATCAACAAAATAATACTGAATAGATAGACAGACCTAACATTTTGTCAATGAGTTCGCCTGCTTTCGTTGCATCTTGTAAGCATATTGCAACAATTTTTATTTTGAGTCTCAGTACCAAATTGTGGCGCTGTCCATCGTGAACATAGCTCTCAAATGTTTGTGTAAGGTTGAATGTAGCTAACTCATGACTAAAGTTAAAAATGGCACACAAGGCAGCGGTGGAAGGGCGACCGTTACAAATTTTGTCTTTGAATTTGACTGGACCATGCTTGAATTCTGCAATACAATCTGTAATTTTTTATGTATTTTTAAACAGGTTAAATTCCTGGCGATATTGAAGGAACATGAGTTTGTGAATTCCAAATTGAGACTGGTATCCTTCTAATATTATAAATTCTGGAAGGATTTTTATGAAACTTTAGTACATCAGAATAACATATAGGTTAAAATTTATGAAGATGAAAATTCTCACAAAAGTTAGTAGTATTACATTGTTCGGTGAATATATGTCTTGGAATGGTGGCTCTCAGAGTCGGGAGGGTCGTCATTCGAGGAGGTGTCTCCGTCTGACCTGGCGGAGCTGCAGGCGCGCTTTTCCGAATCGGAGCGTCGCCACTCTGGCGACACCACAGCCAGTGCGGCCTCTCTGCGCACAGAGCACTCTGACCGCACCGCTACAGGTACCGGGACATTATTTGCAATTTCGCTTCTGCGCTTACTTATGGCCTACGGGCGGCTACCGTCGTATGTAACGCAAGCAACATCTGAAAGATGCAAGAGCGCTGCCCTCGGTATTTTTTTACGCCGACGTGGACTTAAGATCGTCACAATAATTGCATTGCAACCGACGCCGGTTAATTGCATTTTTACTATTGAATGTAAGCCGAACATATTCGTATTCATATAGCGCCATTTCTCAAAATTTTGAGGTAACAGTTGATTGTAATGTATCGGCAAACAATACTAGTACCAAAAAAAAACGTATAATGGCGCTTTATACGTAATTTTTTTGGTTATAAAAAAATAGTTATAAAAACGTTTTTTTGTATTTATTTTTTTAAGAAAAACAACTACATATACGTATACTTAAAAAGCAAAACCTTATCTAAATACAAAATTCCGTTCCCGTGATGCACGAAATACATAAATTTATATAGAAATATACAAAAATTACTCGCACAGTTAAAGTTAAGTCGCTTAAGTTAAAGTTATTAGTTAAGGGACTAGATCGTGATAGACGAATGCATTCTGGCATTGTTATTTCACTGTAATCTTGTGGGAGGTAGTGATCTGATATTTTTATGCCAAAGTCCACTTGATGGTAAGTAGCTACTAAACACAAACAAACGCCATATGAGTTACAAGTCCGCTGCCTGCCCTGAATAAGATTAAGGAATAAGGCGCAGATGAAATAGTTTCTGATATAAAGGTATTCATTCTACAAAACATAACAGCGCTGTTATTTCACGGTGATTTTCTGTAAAGCGTTGTTACTGCCATAAAACATACTGCCCAGTTATGACTGCGGAAGGTAATGTTATCTGCACTTCTTCTTCTTCTCTAAGTTCCCTATCGGGTCACCCCGACGTTGGCGATCACTCTCGAAAAGGCCGCTCTCACGCGCCACTCGGAAAGCTCCTCCTGAGATGTTTCTCAGACATGACATCTGTCTTCTGCCCAGTCCTCTTAGCCCCTCATTCCTGCCCCCCCTAATGATGAGGTGGATCATATGGCACTTCTCACCCCTCAAGACATGACCTAAATCATCATGTTATTTATGTTCTAGGCTTCATAGAATACCAGATTGTGGTTTGGAGAGTTATCAATAGATAATATTTTAAATTGTAGAAGAATCAACATATAATTCGCGCATCTTTAAACGATTTCAGGTAAAACTCCCCCCGAAGACAAGTCCCAGCAAGTAGTGTCAGATTTCCTGGAGAGATATGTGTTGGACAGTGACACCGACTCAGAGGGCAGGCGGATACCGGTCATCAAACCCAATGAAGATTTGGATAAGAGGTACTTCATATTAAAATATTTCTTGTTAAATAAATTCCACAAACCATATTTAACTACTGTTATATTAAATTATTATGCATATTATAATATTGCATATTGTTATGACTCACAATGGAACGTTCTAGAAAAGCGTTCTCGCCTGACAACAAAACTGGAAAGTTCCACCCTAGAATAGAAATCACGCCACGCTCCGGTTATTGTCAAGGGAAATTGGTCCTTATGCACACAACATAAAGTTCACATTCAACAGAAATAGCGTTCCCGAACTTTCAATGACCTTGTTTACAAAAGTTGTTTACTTGTATTTGTTTGTTGTTTGTTTGTACTAAATTCGAGAAAGATCTAGACGATTGGCAGCGGATATAAATAGGCGAAGTGGCGATCTAGCGACACAGTTCGATTCTGCGATTCGAACTATATCCTACTAATATTATAAATGCGAAAGCTTGTGAGGGTGTATTAATGTTTAGATGAAATTTGGCCCACAGGTAGTTTATTGCCTGGATTAACATGTGGGAAAAATGTTAGGTTAGGTTAGGTTAGCCATATGTTCCCATATGTGGGAACATATGGCGTCCAAATTTTTGCCTGAAATACTCTTTCACCCAAATTTTTGGGCGCCAAAATTTTTATTTTTTATGTTTGTTACTCACAAACATAAAAAATTGGGCGCCACTGTCACCGTGGCGTTGCCTTTTCATTTTCTAATACAGACGATATCGCGGGCACCAGCTAGTATTATAATAACAAACATTGCTTAACAGTGTTGCGAATCAAGGCTGAATGTAAAATCCATTTTGATCTGTTATTGGATTATTGACTGTTTTCTGAAACTTTTTAGTTTTACTGAAAACTAAAAAGTTAGGATACATTTACCTAGACAGTATGTACAGTGATAGAAATAGAAATGTAATTTTGATTATTTTGAATGGAATTATATATATTATGTATGTATATTTGCGTAATAAATCAAATAAGAAATAATTTACTTATTTCCGCCTCATTTGAGTTTAACATGTTAATTATGTCTTGCATATGACGTTACAGGGAAGCGGAATCAGAGGCATCGAGCACGTTGATTGGGGAATCACCGCTATTAGATGAAGTCGATAACAAAGACAACAAAAAGAGAATAAAGACTAGGTACTTAAATATTAAATCATCTAAATATTATAAATATTAAATTATCAGTAAAAAACAACTTTCAAACCTGAACCTCTCTTTTAATCCCATCTATATAGAAATAATGATATTGACGATCTATACACGTGGCAGATTTACTGACCAAATTGAAAAAAAAAATTACATAAAATAACAACTACATAATTTATAACAATTTATTAACAAATTGAAACTGCAAAGTGGCAAAAGTGCTTTTCATGACAAACTGCACTTTAAGAGATATCGTTTCTTTCCTAAATGGCGTCTCCATTAACCATTCTACATTTGGTGGAATTGTGAAAACTCGACCTTAAGGTGAAAGAACCTTTGTATGTGAAAAAACTAAAGAATATTCTAAAACACATACAGAATAACTCTGTAATGAGACTTAATATGAATATCAATGAATTTGAAATGTTAATTTTTTTTTAACTATGTAACTATTGTAACACATTTTTTATGGTTTATTATATAATTTCATAAGACTAAAATACTTTATCGATAATGATAAAAATTTGCAGAATAAGTGAAGCGGCGACCGGCATAATGGGTGCCATGTCGTCTCGTCTCGCATACATCACTGGCTCCAACTCTATAACGCGACCACCGCACGATGAGTGAGTTTATTTCTGTCTAATACAATTGCTGTTACATTTTCTGTACTAGCTTGTCTTATGATTGCATTTTTTTCTTCATTTGTCCGACTACTACTTGAAGAAGATGTATCCACATTTTTCTTTCTTATACTCAAAACTAATGATATACAATTTTATTTCAAGCTTAACTTACACACTGTCTTTATTGAAAACCATTTATTGTGTTGAAATGGCTACAACTTACTACTTCGGCCAAATGTTACATGTCGAAGTAATATCCATAAAATTTCTTCATGATCTTGACAAAGGTCTATAGGCTGTGTGTATTGCTAGTTTGGACATGCAGTATTGAAACTTGAACACTGACGAATCGTGCACAATTTTCTAATCACTCAGCGAAGCATGGGAGGAGTAATGCTGGGCTTCTTTTTGAAGGATATGACAGAGATATATCCTTCAAATATATATAGAGATCAGTCGAAGAACCAAGGTGTTTTGTATTGGTCCAAAAAATCATTCAACTGAAGAAGAGATGTCCTTTCCGTGTAGAGCAGATGAGTGTTGTGGCAGATGAATCTTGGAATGGAGACCGCGGTCAAACCACCTTGAGAGACGACCACAAGAGAGTTGCTGGAAGTGGATGGATGTGGAGTACCGAGTGTGGGGGCAATCCACTCTAGATTATGGTCTATGTCTAGAAAAATGGTATATGTCTAACACAAGATGCTTGTGGACTGATGATAATGAACTTAAATGTGACTATTATTGTTTTAGCTTATTCTACTGCCGATTATAAACTAAATAATTACCGTCTTACTACAAAAACATTAAACACACTTTATACAGGCTTTGGACACGTGTTTAAATAAATCTTTACTACAAAAGAGTGTCTAGGCATTGTTTGGGGTTAGACAATGCTTGAGCATTATTTAAATTTAAACACCGCCAGATGCTTGTTTAACGAGTGTCTACCTAATTAGCGGCTTCTCTTCCTTGGACGTGTCCTGTCAAATTTATAATCGTTTTGCATAAAAACATTTCGTTTGATTTTTGAAATGAATATAGATATTTTAAATTTAATTGATTATATCGACATGGAGGATTGGATTATATGGATAATTTTCGAGATAGGATACATCGCGAGCGAATTAATCCATTCGAATATTACGATGACGCAAAATTTAGAACCAGATATCACTTGAACAGATTTTGATTTTTACGATGACGCAAAAAGTGAGTACATATTTATCCACGAGTACATATTTATCCACGATATTTTGGATAAATATGTACTCACTTTTTTTTGCACATTAATCCACTCAAGACTTTTTATTTTGTTGGTGTTGGTGTCCGTCTTTTTATTTTCTATGATTGCGCCAGACTGACTCATTTGCAGGAAGAGGTCCTAAAATAATTTCAACAGTCCAGTACATAGAAGTTATGATCTGGTAGTATTTTATGAATGCTCATTGCGTAATGAAAGCTAAGATTACAAACATTTTATTCCTGACTCCAGTTGTCGCCGCGCTCATTTTCTATCCATGTTGATATTAGTTGATAATGATAGATAATTGTAATTATGTTGTTCTTTAGTCATTGGAATTTATGAAAATCAAATTTGACATTTGACAATTACGTTACGCCCGTGTCATTTACGTTCCATTAAGCGCAATGTTTTTTGGTATAACAATATTTTATAAATAATCTAACGTATATTATCATTACTGACTATATTACGGACTATAGTAATGATCTTATATTATCATTACTATAGTCCGTAATAATAGCTTATGAAAACCAAAATTCATCATTATACGCCTATCATATCTGCGTAAAATGAAAACGACATGAATGCAAGGCGAGTGACTGAATGAATGTTTGCCAGGGTTGCCATAATTGAATACCATTCACGTACTTTAACACTGTCTACAAAAACAAGCGCTATACAAGGTTTTGTGGTAAGGACATTTTAAGCGCTCGCCTAACAATGTTTAAATAGTTATACATTGTCTACGTAAGCACGTGTTTACACAGTGCTTATTTAATCTTTTGTAGTAAGACGGTTATAGTCTTGTCTTCGTTAAATAGTTTGTGTGGTTGACGTGTTTAAATGTTATGAAGCTAAGAATATTGCTTGAAAGGTTCACCCAAACTAATATAAGACCTATGCTAATGTTGCCTTTTTTATGAAGGTGGGTGAATTTATGTTCGGTGACTACTGTCTTGATGTCATTGTTACGGCTTACCGTCAACATGAACATATCAGGCAACGTCTAAGGGTTAGAAATGCGCTGTCAACCCTGATATGATACAAGATTAGGAAGAAAAGGAATCCCTTACTATTATTTCATGGAGGTCTGTTGTAAATCGGTGGTAACGGGCTACCCAGTTTATCTGCGGAATGCAAATTACCCTAATACTATTTAATTCTTTAATTATTGTGGGTATTTGTGTCAGATTGGCGATGCGAACAAACCTTGATGCTCTGATCGTGCGAAGTCCTTCGGACGAGTTCATCTTCAGTGTTCCTAACGACCCGTTGCTGTCTCCGTACTGGGCCGATGACGATTTGCTGCGACAATTTCCTCCAGTCAGGATATTGGTAATATTTAATTGTTTTATTATGAGGGACTTAGAAGGGTCGATTTTTTCAATGCGGTCTATTTGGCAACTAAATCGCTCCATAAAAAACCACGCATCTCGACAACAACCGCTTACAAATATATCTTTTCATCGTTCTACGTTCTGGCGTTGAAACAATAAATGCCATCATACTTCATATCATTGCTTGAGACTTACTTTTAAACTTTTTTAAATTAAATTAAATTTGACATAACGATTTTAAACTAAAAAACGTACAGATGGACGATGAACAGCAATAGTCATCGAGTAAACTAGCATTGCGTTTGAAATTTCAGTCTGTGCATTTGGACCCGTGTCTTGACGACTGCGTGATGTTCGCCAAGAAGTTGAAGCGCCTCGGAAACGTCGTCGGCATCGACGTGCTGGAGGGACTGCCTCACGGGTTCCTCAACTTCTCACTCGTAAGTTCTCTTTAAGCGTACATGTGCCCTAGGCCGCCTGGTCGCGGCGGCGAAGATTGTGCGCTGGGCGCTTATCGATACGTGCGTGCGATTTCAAAATCTACGAACTTAAGCAAAATTTCATAGATCGGCGTGACCTGGCCGCCTTTTATCCACTAAGGGTAGGCTAGTCCAATATTTTTGAAATGAAAGAAAATTACAATTCGTTCTCCCCGGGTTTAAAGAGAGCGCTTTTGGATTTGTGAATATTTGCCTCAAATAGCTTGTCTATTGACTAATTTCCGGTATTCTCTTCATATCCTACAACATAAAGAGCAAACCCAAACAAATTCTCAATTTCTTTTTGTCACCCATTCCTCTATCTATGCTTTATTTACCTATAATTATCATTTTTACGTTACATATTTGCGTCATCAAGTAGACCCTAATGAATTTGTATAATAAAATTAGACCTTTCGATCGTTTTTAGGGTTCCGTACGTCCGAATAAAAAAACTGAACCCTTATAGGATCACTCGTGTGTCCGTCTGTCCGACCATTCCCCCCCCCCCTTATCTCCGAAACTACTAAACCTAAAATTTGGAAAAAAATAAAGAATTTAGTTTTCTACTTATAGATTATAGGAAAACCTATAAGAAGTCCATGATATTAAAATAACATGGTAAATCACTCAATATTGTTCGGATAGGTAACATTGTACGGAACCCTCTTCACGCGAGTTCAACTCGCACTTGTCCCTTTTTTTTATATAAACGCTTTTTGTAGAAGTGACGTGCTCTTTTTCAACTTTGCAATTTTATATTTAACGACTCGTTTACAATTTTATTGATATTGTTACTAATGTGATTGTTTTAAAAAATTGACAGTGGCGGATTTGCACTTAGACTTCTGTATTGCTATCCTCGATAATAAGATAGTGTTTTTATTTATAGATGGCCAAAGAAGCAAACGAGGGGTCAAAAGTTTGCGTCGAACGGATCAAGCAGCTACTTGAGCTCGAGAATACTACGCCCACAGATGACACGCACTTATGAATGTGCGGAGTCTGCTGGTGGACATGCTAGTCTTGTCCAAATTTTTTTCCATTTATTATAAGCGTAAGTTCTCACCGAAACGCGAAGCGTTGCGTGCAATACAATATAGAACTTATTTACAACACAAAAATGTACGCAGTTCAGTGGTGTCAGCGGCTTCACCCTGCGACGCGATGGATCTCGCGTCTTCGCGATGGGTAAGGGACGGCACGCCAAAGTATTTTAATTTTTTTCTAGTATTTTGTACCTTAAGTATTTTTTTTTTAAATATATTTCAAATTTCCTTGTATCACGCTGACTGTTGCCGTAGCATAAGTGCTGACGCTGACACCCGGCATGACACAGCACTACACTTTTCCTACACATAATTTATTGCCGCGACGTGCCGAAGGACGGCCTCTTGAAGGAGTGTGAGTGATAAAATCATTGCAATAAGGTTGAATATAATATGTTTAGGAATAAAATCCTTTGCTGTGCCGTGACGTTACGGCCCTAATACAATGAAATTTATATTATATTTAAAGCACTCGCGTCGCGTTTCGATTCGAACTGACCCTAATTATTCTTATGGGGTGCTTATCTCGTGTCTAGTGCCCAATTTTAAAATAGCTTTACTGGGAGTTTTACAACAAAAAAGTCTTATTCTCACTATGAAACAGTTGAGCAATTTTGCGGTTGTTTCTTGTTTATTTATTTATTTTTAAATAGTTTAAATTGATTTTTATTAATCGATTTCTTGTGCTTTAATAATTTACATCTAATTATTATGTGCGGTTTTATACAAAACGGCCAGTCGAATAATTGAGTCGTATAGAAACAAAAACAGCAATCTGACATTTCACTAATTAGTGGTAATTAAAAAAAACATGTCATTCTCTAATATAATTGATAAATTTATCATTTATGTTTTAATTTGGTGAATTAAATTTGCATTTTAATTAAATATTACATTGGGTAGATGGCATTTAGAAGAAATTAATAAAATTTCAATTAATTTTTCAGATTGCTGTTTTTGATACTAACGTTTAAATATTGCTGGATTTGATTCTAAGCAAACACCAGATTGCTGCTTTCGTTAATAGCTATGTCAAAGATTGCTGTCTTTGATTATAATAATGCAACACGTAATTTAGGTTTGTCACTCGAATTAAAATTCACAAAGATGTTGAAATTTTTATTTATTTCACGAACATTTTTATTGTTTTCACAAAATTAAACTCGAAGAACGTCAGGTTCCTGAACTTCTTCATCACAATATATATCTTCAGAAGGCGTTTCTTGTAAGGCCTCCTGTCTTAATAATATTTCTTTATAAAAACTTAATTCCAATAAGCCTTGCCATTCGGTACCAAAATGTTTGCTCAGTAATTTATTCACATCACTTGAGTTCAATTATTGAACTCAACATTCAATAAGGGTAAACCAGTTTAATGTGTTTACCAGCCCTACGTTAAAACAATGTTAGTACATACCTCAAACATTTTGCAATATTTGTTTTCCATTTCGTGGGATCTTTTTTTTTCTTTCGTGCAAACTTATTATTAACACGCGTGGGGTGCACCTCCATGTCCAGTTTTTTAATGTTAAAACTAACTTTTCAATGTTATTTTTATAATAAAACAAGAAAATACACGCACGAAACTCACAAGAAAAACAACACAGACACCATTTTGACGCACAACCGAAGTAACGCTTGTGATTGGCTGACACTCACAGATTGCTGTTTTTGAAACTAATCGTCAGTATATTGCTGTATTTGATACTAACATAGTATCAAATGTATCAACTGATTTGTGATACGATGTTATTAAAGAAGCAAAGAATATTCTAATGGAACAATGTTGCCCTATATAACTTGATTTTCGTTAAAATGACAGATTGCTGTTTTTCTTTCTATACGACTCAATTACTACACGAGCGAGACAATTTAATTTAATCTGCATAATTTTCATTTCGCTGCGGTTTTAAATTTATAAAATCGTATTAAAAGGCGGTGGTATCTTGCTATAGAAGCGTATGCATTGAAGTAAAGAATTTACTGATTTTAGTACGCCTTATCCAGTGTATCACCTAACAAAGGTTACTGGTAATAACTGACAACTTTGCCAAATACAAAACTCAGACCGTCCTTGTTACGCCTGAGACGTTTCTTAACGAATACATTGCTTTGTGGTTATTTTAACCTTTAATTCAATTTTAATTGGTAACAATTTCACAAGTTTTTCAAGTTTAGTAATGTGATTTTTAAGAGGCCATATATTTTGTTATACGGATTTTGCACAGACCTGATGAAATCGGGAAGAATTGATTATTTTTAAAGTTTGAAATGATTCAGGGTTCCCACGATCAACTACGAAGCAATCGAGATAGTCCGAGAGGGGCCGATATTTGCTCTGTACTCACATACACAGCACACGTAAACAGAAAAAAAAATCAATATATAAATCAATAAATTGCACTCGGAGCGCCGACAACACGTCCGTCGTCGATCAATTCATGGGCGTCTCTCTCGCATGAGGAACTGACCATCCACTAACCCATTGCCCTATCGACAGAGAAGTCATACGGGCCGAATCATGTACAATAGTACATTACTGCAGAGTCCAGGAAGAGAAGGATTGCCGGACGAAGTGGAAGATCTGAGTTCGGCAATCCTCATTCCGGTTGAGGCTGGTATAATGCTTTTCTCAATAAATGTGAGGAAATAATGAAACACGTGATAATGCAAAAAAATTAGTATAATATGAAAAAAATAATTTCCATAGCTAATTTAGCCTTCTCTTCTAAATTAGGCGGAGTGCAATCCATTGCAGTGTCGCTTTCATCACTGGAACTCATTTTACATATACACAGTTTTATTTAGAATAAAACAAATGCAAATGTTTACTAAAAGCAATAAATATTTAGGTAGGTACTGAAAAAAAGTCTGCTTTCCCGCCTTTTTTATTTTTTATTTTCAATGAGTGCAAAGGAAACAGCCATACAGCCCGGTCATGAAAAGAGCGTGCTCTCGCCCCCGCCTACAACGCCTGTGACAGCGGCGGGAGCGTTCGTGAAGACTCGTGAAACTTCGGGTTGCATCGGGCTGAGCAGCGGCCAGGAATGAATTTTCATACAACATTCTGCAAGAGATGCATGAGCCAAGAATTACAAACTTCGTGGCTTGTTTTTAGTACAAGAATGCCTACATTTCCAAGCATGTTTGAGAAAATTGTTTTTTCGTACTCCTGTCACTTGTCGTTCTCCCCCTTAGGGGCCAACATCACACCATAATTGAGTGACACGCTGGCATCGGGCTTCGCTCACTCTCCATCGTCTTCACTTGTGAGTGCTCCTATTCCTTATTCCATTTACGCGCGAATCTTTCAAGTCTTGCCTTCGCTGCGTCGATCGAAACTCCCAGAACCCTGGCGACTCTTGATCGAGGCGCCTTAAAGTTTTACTATAAGAGTTCTTTGAAATTTCCCGCTGGTCGACTTGGTAGGAGACAACTCTTAGTCTATTCCGGATTCCCCATGCCGATACCAAAGTTAAAGTGTCTGCAGCTTTAACCTCGATTGCGCCTCGAATCAGCGTGGTGACATTGTCCGCGTACGCAACCATGCGTACAGGTCTTCCATACCACCTGGTCTCCCACGAACATCCCTGCGGTCTGCAAAGTAGGATGTCAGCAAATTATAAACATTGCGTGGACATTAGGGTGGGTCACTTAAGTATGGAGAAAAAAAATGCCTGTTTTCTTTCGGGCACATAGATAAAGAGGTGCCAAATTATAAGTGTAAACAGATGTGCTTTAACCCCCCTTTTTATAATTTTTTTTTCTTTCTCAAAACTGTTAACTTTTGTTCCCGTGTACTTGTACTTATTTTAATGAAAAAATCCTTGTTATCGACTCAACCCTGATTAATTGCCCTACAACTACACGTTTCGATAAATTCTAAGTGAATTCGATGAATATTTCGATAAAATTTAATGAAATGAAACTTCGATGAATACTTAATGACCATAACTTGGACATATCTGGACTTGGCATACTGACAGCCCTCCAGGCGTTGCGTCCCTCATTAAGTAATTAATACCTACAATGTTTAGTCCGATTCGGTTGATTCCGTTACAATTCGCCCCCTGAAAAACTAAGAAGTTACCATAGTAGTTTTTCACCCTATGCTCACATATAACCGAATCGATTCTTTCCTGTTCGCAATATATATACATACACCAAAGTAAACATAAAATTAGAATTAGGTTTAATTCATTTATCCCTTATAATTTTATTTCACCCATTACATATTAATTAACTCCTATGCTAAACCCCCCCCCCCCCTGACTTGGCCACCGCACATTCCTCAACAAACGCCTTCATTCACAGTGGCATAAGGCGTCTCATTACATTAAGTGAAGCTAGGCAGTAAGTGTCCAATATTATTATTATTATTATTTTTTAATATACTGACTTATGCCACTGTCCATAATGAAACCATTTGTGCCAAGACCCAGTCCTCCGGTATTCCCCCAAGCATTTATTTCATTAAACATTATAAACTTAAAATCTAACAACCACCGTCGCTTAGCCTAACGTTACCTTTTACGATTTATACTAAACAAACAAAAAAAAATTTCTTGAACACTAACATTAGAATTTGGCCTGACACAATTAATAACATGTGGATTCGCACATTCACAATTTAGGAATTTAAACATGCATTTTGTGTGTACTTCCACTTCTCTTCTCTTACCTCAGAAAACTTAGAACAATACATCGGAGAATTTAAAGGGTTCAATTTTAATCTAGTATTCCCGTTAACCTAGTTTAACAATACACAGTAATGAAACAGGTAAGGTCAACTCGGGTAAGACCGGCATACTTTATTGAAAAATATACTCAAATTAATAAAACTAATTTTTGGTAAGTTCTAGACCGATTGTTAGCGTTCCATGAGATGAAACACATTATCAATAACAATTTTGTGCTATATGAATTGCATTATCATAGAACATAAATGAAATACAAATCCTTTTTTAAAACTCTGCGTGTAGACGGTCTTCCCGTGCTACGGAGGCAAGACCGTCTATGGCCATTTACCGCGTAATTTGGTGTGCTATAGGTATTTAAACAATTTATAAATGTGAAAAAAAATTACATTCAAACATGGACTTTAAAACTCTAACAATAAAGTTCAAATTCGTGGAATATTTTCGATTTCATATTTAACAGGCAAGACCGGCATATGTTTAGCGAAAGAGGTTGTAAACATTTTTTTGTGGGGGTATGACTTTTCGTGAAGGTATGACGGTCTTACCCTTCAAATATGAAAACGAGGTAAGAAATTTTGTCTGTTTATAATTTTTCGACTAAGCTGCCAAAACCCTAAGCTGATATTTTTATTTTTGCTTGAAATGAAAGGTTTGAAATTAAATGAAAGACTTACATAATTACTCTTGTGATAGTTTATTTTACATATAGGTACCTACTTTTTGGTTGTTCTCAGAATCATACAATACCAAACCTTGATTTTATTTGCTACAAAATTCTGCTACAAAATATCACCTGCAAGCGGAAATTTTCCAATGTCGTCAATGTAATTGACCATTTTTGACAGTTTGAGAGGTAACACTTTATTATTTGTAATTACCTTTAGATGATATTTTCTAGCTGAATATGAATATAGTAATACAAGATGTATTTTACTCTAGTTTCAAAGCAAAATACCTATTTTTAAATTGCGTGTCAGAGCAGAGCCACAATAAGAAAATAATAGCAAACAAGTTATTTTGTCTATGGTCTGAACGTGACACTTATAAACGCATACGAATCAACTAAAACTTAAAAAATAATAGACAAAAAGCTAAATACACCAAAAGGGATTAACATTTTAATCTATAAGTTACGTCGGGGGCGTATTAGACATTCTAAGGTAAGGAAAGTGATGATACAAATTCTCGATACTTAATTTTGCAAGTATACGCCTACCCGGGCCGGGGTTTTTAAATGTTTAGTATTAATTTAGCTAAATAAAAAATGACTTATCAAAAATAAATCGTATCGTCATTATCTGATAAAACAAAATGTTTAGGATTGTTTGTCGTTTGCCTCAAATGTACTTTCTTTACTATAGAGTTTATGGGCACGTCATCATCATAGTCTACTTTTTTAGTCAGTACGAATTTTAGTGGGTTTTTAACGGTCTTATAAATGTATAATATACCTTATAATGTAACGCACCTCTTCAACAGTTTTTACTCCTTCTACATATCCCACATAATATTTCCATATTTTTCGGCTGTAATATCTTACCAATACATTATCATTTATCGCAAACAGATCTTCACTTTTATCCGTTTTTCCAATATCTGGTGTGTTACTATCTTCCATTTCCAATTCGTTTTCTCTGTCAGAACTGTTGCAGATTTCATTCGAATCTTTACTACTATTCTCCATTTCTTCCATAACTATGGAGGACACCGAGTTTGTATCTATGAAAATGTTTTCATCACAACCGATAATGTCGGAATCACTGTGAATACTTACACAGTCCGAAACACTTGTGGAGTCTGGAGATACTATTTTTCTCTGTTTCTTTACTTTAGGTTTATTAATATTCTTCTCTCTGTTCTCCTTTTCATTATCTCGCTTCTTTTGCCCAATACCTTTTCCTTTTTTGACCTGAAATTCCTTTTTAATGTTTTTACTTTTTTGTTCAATTTTAAGTTTGAGTTCTTCATGTTAAGTTTCAAGTTAAGTTTTAAGTTTCAGCTCCTGGTTTATATATATTTATCTCTGTGTTTTCTTTTTCACTGTCACGACTCTTTTTTCCTATACATTTTCCTTTTTTTGTCTGAGGTTCCTTTTTATTATTTTTAATTTTTTCTTCTATTTTGCGTTTGAGTACATCTTCATGTGTTATCACTTCGGCTCCTGGTGCAATTTTGTGTCGCTTTACAGTTTCATTTTTTCCAGCTTTTATTTTCATCAAAAGTAAATCTTCAAATTTCAGTAGTTTGTTTTCTAATATTTGAATTCCTGATGCGGGTTTTTCTGGTATTGTTGCCGAACTGCAACCAAGAGCAAGACCAGTATTTTCGGTAGTCTCACCTGAGATTTCACACCTGACAGAAAGCACACAAACTGCTTCTTTTGTATTGCAATCTAAAGCCAGTGACAGTAGGCTCTTTGGTATGTTTTTAGGAACAGTTTTGTTTGAATTTTTAGTAGCAATGGTCTCTAACTGTCGTCTCCAACGTTGTAGCTGTAAAGAATCGAATATTTTTTCTTCAATTTCAGCAGCATTTGGTGGAAAGATTCCTGCCTTGCGGAAACCATTTTTTAAAATTTGGCCGTCTATTTTCTCCCAAACTTCTCCTATTAGGCGAGCAAATTCTTTTTTCGGTAGGGATACTCCCACATTTGATCGCTGCCAATTGACCAGCAATTTGTCCCACCTGTTTTTAAATGATTTCATTAATGAGACGTCCAGTGGTTGCAACACGTGGCTTGAATGAGCAGGTAGTTTTAAAATTGTAACTCCTGCTTCTCGAGCTTTTTCAATTATATTCAAGCCAACATGCGTTGCGTGACCATCGTAAATCAGTAAAATAGGACGTAGAACTCCGATGGTCGGCAAAAAGGTTTTTAAGAAATATTGCTCGAAGATTTCAGACTCCATCCACCCATTCGCCGTCGCCGCATACGCCGTATTTGGGTAGGCGTCTGGAGATATCCATGAGTCCCATACGTTTTTCCCCTTATAGACAATCATCGGAGGCGCCTTTTCTCCAAGTGCATTTGCGCAAAGTAAAACTGTAGTGTTATCGCGTCCTGGGGAAGAAATTACTCTTGTGGCGGGTTGTCCTTTGGCACCAACAACTTTAGTCTTTTCTGGATCTTTGGAAAAACTGGTCTCGTCTAGATTCCATATAGCTTCGGGCTTTTCCGTTAATTTTAATTCTTCCAGTGTGAGAGGAGATCAAAATTTGAGCAGATCAAAATACGGGAACATAATAAATGGGTCAATGGCCTTTTTTCTTGCGTACTCGACGGCCTGTGGCTTTTTGATGGACAAATTGTGGCGTTTTTTGAACGCAGCAAACCAAGCATGACCTGGTATTCCATTTTTAAAATTCGTAGAGATATTGTTTTTCTTCACGTATTCGCCAACCGTTTCTAGTAGCTCTTCTCGGCTTAGCCCAAAACCATATTTTTCCATCAATTTAAGACCATTAGCCAACCTAGCTTCGACTTCAGGAGTTAAGGCCGTATTTCTTCCCAAAGTACTTGATTTTGTCCTTTTGTTGTTCACGTGATCCATGATCGTCATCTGGGGAATTTTATACAGTTGCGAAGCCTTGTATCCACTAAGATTTCCATTTCTAACAGCCTGTACCGCTTCTTTTAGCTTGTCTTTAGAGTAAAGCCCTCTGTCTGACTTGCGTTTATAGTTGCTCACCATTTTTTCATGGAGGGTTCTAAAAAAAAACAGTGATCTATTAAATTAGGTACCTATCCACCTCACCAAAAAACAGTATCTACTTGTAAGATTTTGGAGAAGGTGCCTACTTGTCTATAAATATATGTAAATATCTACGTCTATAAGGTTAAGATAGAAAAAAAACATAGGTCGAATTTAAATAAAATTCTCATACAAAGTATGGAATCAGCTGTGTTCACTTATTATGAAAATAACATACTTTTTCGATTTCTCGGATAGGAAATCCGATCGGATCTATTTTAACATAATATCGTTCTTTGTTTTGACTGTGAGTAGAACTTAAAGGATGCCGCAAAAAAGGTTGGTGATATCTGTCTGAAGGCAAGACCGGCATATGACGATCTTCCCTGATATCACCCGGACGATCTTGCCAACTATGAAGTTATTAGGTTATAAATATGTCACCGCAAATTACGACAAAGCTAAGAACATTTTGAATAATCTAATACACAAAATCGTTAAAGGTATAATTAAAATACTTACTCAATCGCTCTGTTCTTAAAATCTAGTTAGATTAACCACTTTTTCTTTTTTTTTTTTGGCAGCACGTGTCACTCAGAATTACAACGAAAAAGCGCGAAAAAGAAATGACAGCTAGATTTCTCCCACCATGCGTTGCTAGCGACATCTGTGACAAATAATTCAAACCGTATGATCATATTGTTTTACCGACTGTCAATGCGAGCTGTATATCTATTCAAAAACATCAGTTATTGCGCGCAGACGGTCTTGCCTTGTAGACGGTCTTACCCGAGTTGACCTTAATCCAAAACCTTAGCACAGAATCTATATACTTAAGTTCTCTTAACAGTCCTAGTATTGAAAAACAAAAGTGTCGAAAGACGTACATAATAATAAGAAGTTTCTACCTTTACATAGGCCAGGTCACTCCTAATTACTTAACAATTCTTTATGTATAATATTTGTTCAAATGAATAACATTATAGTTTCCCTTAGGTTTCCTTGTTTCGGGATCTAACAACGCATACACGTTTGGGAAGGGTACAGCAGCCACAACGAATGGCCCACTATATAATAATTCAAGCTTCTTAGTAATCTTCTTTTCTACATTAGATTTATTTACATTCCTAATCTTTACATAATCCCCTATTTGGAAAGTAATCAGCCTATGAGTTGTATTAAATTGAGCCTGTCTTTTGAGACTGTTAGACTTCAAATTTATCCTCACCTTTTCCTTGACGAGTTCCGTATTCTTTGTCCTTACAAACCTCGGTAAACAATGATCGAATGATAAGCTGGTAGCATTACCTACCAAGATTTCATTCGGAGTGAAACCAGTGCTCTCGTGGTAAGTATTATTATACAAGCTCTCAATTTTATGTAGGATACTTGTCCATCCCTTATGATTCTGATGACAATAAGTCCTAAATAGTCTACCCAGTTCTTTATTAACCCTTTCCGTAGTATTTGGCCTAGGGTTCCTCACTGTAGTGTAGATAGGCTTAACGTCGATTTCCCGCAGTGCCTCCTTCCATCCGTTACAACTAAATTGGCTTCCATTATCAGTCATTACGGCCTTAGGTTTAATTATCTTACAAAATTGCTTCATTTTACTAATAACAGCGCGAGAAGACGCCTTTCTTAAATCATATAATTTTATAAATTTGCTGAACGAATCCTGAATTACTAGTATATATGTGGCTCCAAATTTTCCTTCGGGTAATGGCCCATATAAGTCTGCCATTCTCCCACATACTAACATTGTCACTCTTAGACACCTGACAGATATGGCAACTCCTCAAGGTGGTTTTCACGTCTTTACTCGTCCCTAACCAGTAGAATCGATCCTTAAGATATTTCAGTACTTTATACGCCCCTTGGTGTCCCATCTCTAGATGTACTTGTAGGATAACATCACCCTTAAGTTTATGTGGTAAATAGATTACATTTAATTTCGATTCTAGAGTGAAATACAAAATACTATTTATAATACAACTACGTTTTGCTACTTTTACTAATCTTCTCTCATTAAAATCACTATTAGGATTCTCTACAATATATAATATGTCTCTAATCTCTCGGTCTTGTCTCTGCAAGAAGGTGATATTCTTCAGGTTGGATATTAATACTTATTTTTCGCAGTCTCCACGTAGTGAATTTCTGGGCAATATACCTTGTCTTCCTGATTGATTGTCGCATTAGGGGGAAACCTAGATAAGACATCCACAGCAACATTGTCCTTTCCCTTGACATGCTCTATTTGATAATCAAATTGTTCCAGAAATAGTATCCAACGTATATTATTCCACTGTTATACATCTTCCAGGACCTTACAAATGTTAACGCCTTATGATCGGTTCTTATAATAACTTTCGATCCTCGCAAATATGTTTCAAATTTCCTGAGGCAATAGATAATTGCCCAAAACTCCTGTTCTGTGGTAGTCCACCTCAGCTCAAAGCCCTACTACAATAACCTAATGTTCTCGTCGTCATATTGGAATAGGACCCCCGCCAATCCAATCCCTGAACTATCCGTTTGTAGGTAATATGGTCTTGAAAAATCCGGGTGATTTAGCATTATAGTATTAGAGAAATTACGCTTTAATAAATCAAAAGACTCTTGAGCTTCTTGGGTCCATACCCACGGTTTATTCTTCTTTAATAACTCATACAAAGGTTGAATTATACTATTATAATCCTTTATAAATCTACCGTAGTAATTGTAATTGCATAAGCCTAATAAAGCCCTTAAGTGTTTTATTTTCTTAGGTTCCGGAAATTTTTGTATCGACATTATCTTTTCTGGATCCGTTTTAATTCCTTCCGTAGAAATAATATGACTCAACATCTTGCAAATAAATAAATTTACATTTTACTATATTACACGTTAATCCTGCTCTTTTTAATTTATTCAATATTACGTTAATATGCTCCAAATGATCTTCTAAACTTCCTGCAGTTAATATCGCTAAATCGTCTAAATAATTAACGCAAAATTGTCTCACTTCTGGCCCGAGTATTATATCCATTGCTCTACTAAAGCTTCCAACTGATGTTTTAAGTCCTTGCGGCATAACATTATAAACATATGATTTACCCCCGTATACGAACCCCGTATACTTTCGACTATCCTTTGTTATCCCAATCTGGAAGTAAGCGTTTTCATATCTATGATACTGATATAGTTTACGCCGTGGAACATGTTGATAACATCTATTTGTATAGGCGGCGCTTCAGATTCGGCAATCATGTACTTGTTTATCTCTCCAGCATCTAAAAGGACCCATAGTGAACCATCCGGTTTGACAGTAAACGTAAGCGGACTGCTATAGGGTGTAGTACCTCGGGATATGATTCCCATCTCCACCATCTCGGCTAGTTTCTCCTCCATTCTTTGCCGATACGCATACGGCACGGGATACGACCTCTTAATAAACGGTGTATGCTCAACCATCTTGATTTCATGTTCGTAGCAATTTGCCCGTCCTAATTTTGTTGTAAACACTTCACTATGTTTACTCAGCACTGCGTATAGCTTCTCAAGTTGTTCACCTTCTAATGGAATTCCAACTTTAATTTCTTTTAGATAAGCCTGGAAGTCTAACTCTTCATTTAACCTACTTATTTCCGCGACACAATTATGATCGAATATAGATCTTTTAAAAGGTACGAATACCTCTCTATTATTTACATAAAAGCTTAAGCCAGGGGGTTTTTGTATTTTAACACACGCTTGATTAGACGATAACCAATCAAAACCGATTATAATCGAATGTCTTAAATTGGAGACTACTAAGAACCTGACATCTATCCTACGATTTACAAATTTAACCGGTAGAAGTACCATTTGTTGAATCTTTAAAGTTTTCTGGCCGAACGCCCCCTTAATTTGTATAGGTTTGATCGGCAGCATAGATAATTTATCTCTGACCTCCACCGATACTTCCTCCCAGAGTGAGTCGGAGATACATGTATGTCACTTCCTGTATCCACTAAACAAATAACATTTTTATTTAAGACGCTAACTTCAATTTCTGACTTCATCACTTCCAAGACGTCCGCTGTTATCTGGTCCTCCTCCTCAAACATTGAAGCGACCTGCCTCTCAATATAGTAGCCTTTTCTATGGCTATAATCCGAATGACTTTTGAGTAAATCCAGCACCTTAAATTCAAATTCATCTAAATTAGAGCTTTTACACTTAAAACCTAAACCTGCCTTATCAAATTGTCCTTTGGGGTTTACAGGCCTCAATCGTACTGTATTTCCCTTTCCTAAGGAGTTTCCTGGTTTCTAGCCCATGGAAAGCATTATATTTAACGCAGCAGGTTCTACCTTCGCCCCTCTCTTTGCCGAAGGACCGGGGTTTCTTCCGTCGACATCGTTTAGTTTAAATTCGTTTCGTTGTTCTCGACCTCAACAATCTCCTGAGCCTCACTAGCATTCACGGCCACCGTAGGCCGATTATTGCCCTTAACGAAATTGCTTTTGTAGTTCCTACCAACCCTTCGCCTATTAGCGTTATTCCTAACCTCTGGCCTCGCCTGTTCACACTGGTTAAGACGGTAAGACTGACTATTTTGCTCGTTAACATCATCTAACCTACGTAGGAATTCCGTCGCCTCTAAAATAGACGATTTGTTACTAACCGACCACGCATATTGAACGTCCCTAGGGTAATGATTCATTATATCGTTAACAAGTTGACGCTCTGGTATTGGGTATGTCAGCATTTTAGTCTGACCACATAAAGAAATGAAGTGGGCCAGCATTGTGGCTGATCCACCCTCCCACTTGTTTTGTACGATACATTTACGCAGTAAATTCTGCTTGCTCTGACCCCAGAAATGATCGAGAAAAGGGTTAAAGTCCTCAAATACTATCCATCTATCCTTATAGATACGCGCCCAGTCGCGAAACTCTCCCTCCAGGCATTCGACGATCAGATCGACAACGCTGCCTCCAGTTGGGACCTTCCGTAGATACACCGTTAAGTCTTCGATAAATGTTACAGGGTGTTTCCCTCTAAATGGGAATTTGGGTTTCTCCAGGTTGAAGCTCTGCACCGGGTAATAAGGTATAGGGTTGACTATACTAGAAGTACTGGGTACAGCTTGTGGTTGGGCAGAAGAGTCTGCTATCAACATTTCCCGCTGCTCGACGGAACTATCTGAAGCCGCTGCAGATGATGCGTTATTCACCTTTTCTTCTAATCGTTGGAACTTTAGGTGTAAGCCCCCTATCGCTTTATTGATCAACTTCTCTACGCTAGCATACGCAATGTTCTTCGACCTTCTCTTGGGTCCGACAGCCTTAATCTCCGGCCTGGTAGCCCTTGTCTTCTTCACAGAAGCCCCTTTTGTGACTCGCTTTGAGTTTGGCATCTTCTTGTACTTTGTTTGTTCCCTTCTCAATTTTTCACTTGCAATTAATTAAACACTGGTATCACTTTAGTCAACTAGCACTGTTAACTACATTTTTTTTTATTTTTTTTTTTATTACTACCATTATTCAGTCATAACAGGAAGTCCTTATAGCGTTTTTAAGTATCTGTCCATCTATCACATCCATCACATCTAGTCTGTCACATCTAGTCCATTATTATGAACGAAGCCCTGTTCAACACAACCGTTTTATAACCCTTTTTTTTTTCTTTATGAAATGAATGATCATTTTGAGAGTTCCGCATCGCGAATCCTTTAAATCTAACTTTCTGATCTAGCATAACAATCAAATATATCGCCCCCATTTTTCAAAAGTTACCTATTTGTGTAAGATCTAGCAATTTAAATTTACAAAGCTGTTTAGCGCAATTATTACGTTTTCGACCCCTATCCATTTCACGGACAACAAATTGTAGGCATGTCCAGCCTACATCTTAAAATATTAAAGCCGTACGACCATAGTGTTTGAAATCCTGGTCACGGCACCACCAAATTGTGCTTTAACCCCCCTTTTTATAATTTTTTTTTCTTTCTCAAAACTGTTAACTTTTGTTCCCGTGTACTTGTACTTATTTTAATGAACAAATCCTTGTTATCGACTCAACCCTGATTAATTGCCCTACAACTACACGTTTCGATAAATTCTATGTGAATTCGATGAATATTTCGATAAAACTTAATGAAATGAAACTTCGATGAATACTAAATGACCATAACTTGGACATATCTGGACTTGGTGTTGGCATACTGACAGCCCTCCAGGCGTTGCGTCCCTCATTAAGTAATTAATACCTACAATGTTTAGTCCGATTCGGTTCATTCCGTTACACAGACTGTGAAGTTTGTTATTAAACGGAATTAATCTTCTGCCTCCGGTTTCACATGGAAATTTTCAATAAATGTGTTTAGAGAGGTCTTAACAGTATGGCAGAAAAAGTCACACTGATTAACATTATTTATGATTAAAAGTCTTAAATCAACAGTAATTGTGTTTATTAAAGAGAAACTAACATTGCAAATAACTGTTACAACAGATAAAATAAAAAATAATAATTATAGTACGGGCTTAATTAGTGGCAAAATCCTTTTCACGGTCGAATTTCTGCATTGATTTTCTCGCATCCATCTGGACTTTGGTGAATCCTCACTGTTTTATTACATAAAGTAGCAGAAGCTTCAGTCACTGCTTTTGTGTGAAAGGATAGGATAATATAAGACCACTTTTCTTATTATATTTTAATCCTTTATTGTTTTTTTTTTTTTTTTTTTTTTTTTTTTTTTTTTTTTTTTTTAATACATAGGAGGAGGAAATCATCATAGATACTGATGCCCCAAGTGTTGCATCCGTATGCCCGACTCCACTGAGAAATGTTTGTGTGTCCAGTGACCTACGGACTAAAACCTCCCCCTATTTCGCTGGCAACCCTTTCGGTAGGCTTTAAGGCATTACTTCGTAAGAGCGCTGTCCTTTCAATATTAGTCACCAGGTCTGAGACCTTTGGCGTTCTATTCCATCCTTGATCCGCATGGCCATTATTTCTCGTAGCATGGACGCTCCGCTGTCCCACCCTTCCCTTGTCGCGATCATTGCATCGATAAGGCCGTCCGGGCGTGATATATCAGCCTTTGCCTTGCATCTGGCTTCCGCTGACTGTGGGCACTCGAATACGGCATGCTTCGGGGTGTCTTGCTGTCCGCAATATACGCACTCATCCGAAGTAGCTTTCCCAATTTTGTGTAGGTACGTATTAAATACGCCGTGACCGCTGAGCGCCTGCGTCAGGACGCTATCCACTTCACCGTGCTTACGGCCAACCCATAGGCTCAGGTTTGGGATAAGCTCTCTAGTCCAGCGTCCCTTGTCGCCACAGCTCCACTGGCGCCCCCACTCAGTAATTGTTGCCATCCTCAGCACTGCCTGTGTCTTCCTCTCGGTCCTGTAGTAATTCTTCCTCCTTTCCTCCGCCAGCAGCTCAATTGGTATTACGCCAGCCAGTACCAGTACGGCTTCAGTGGACACCGTCCGGTACGCCCCGCATATTCCTATGGCCATTTGTCTTTGCACACGCCTTAGTTTTTCTCGATACTTAGCCACCTTGAGTGCATCACCCCAGATAGGCGCCGCGTATAGCATTATCGAGTGCGTGACCGACGCCAGCACTCGCCTCCTGCTCGATCTGGGGCCAGCTTTTCTGGGCATCAGCCTTCTTAATGCGCAGGACAGCTGCTCAGCTTTCCGGGCTACTTCGTCTATGTGGATATTAAAGCACAGGCTCTTGTCTAGCCAAACTCCCAAGTATTTTAGTCTGTCCTTTGCGGTAATGTGCACTCCTTCTACCGTAAAGCCAATAGGTTCGCCCCGTCTCCTGCCGCTGAATACAATTGCCTCGGTTTTTTCGGGTGCAAGGCTCAGTCGGTTCTTTTTCATCCATTGGCTTATACTGGCCAGGGCTGCGTTTGCCGACTCAACGAGGGAGTCAGAAGTCCTCGCAGACACCACTAGTGCGAGGTCGTCTGCAAAACCAACCAGGCAGGCATCTGCTCCCAGATCCAAGTTGAAGACGCTGTCATACAGAATGTTCCACAGAGTCGGACCCAGGACTGACCCTTGGGGTACTCCACTGCTAATAGCGACTTTCGCCATGCTGCCTTGGTTGTCTTGGATCAAGATGTGCCTATCTTTTAAGTAGCTATCAACCATGCTGTGAAGATATTCCGGGATACCTCTACTCCTGATGTTGTCTAAAATTAACTGCCAGGAGGCGGAGTTGAAAGCATTCCTGACGTCTAGCGCAATGAGCGCACATATCTTGCGCGATCGATACGTGCCCTGTTTGGCGGTCGTCGCCTTTTTCATAATTGTCTCCAACGCGCCCAGCGTCGTTCTGCCTCTTCGGAAACCATATTGGGAGTCTGCCAACCCTCCATGTTGGGGAAGTATGCTTTCCAGTCTATTTAACAGAACTCTCTCAAACAGTTTCCCGAAAGCATCTAGAAGACACAGGGGTCTATACGCCGTAGGATCGCCGACAGGCTTATTGTGCTTCCTTATTAGCATCAATCGCGCCACTTTCCAAATTGCAGGGAATTCGCGATTGCGAAGTGCCAGGTTCATCACACGACACACGATCTCCGGGGCAGTCCTACATACCAGCTTAACGGTCTCTGGGGTCAGTTTGTCGGGCCCTGGCGCCTTATTGGGTTTCATCCTTAGGCATGCCGCTAGCAGCTCAGCGTCAGTGATCTTCGGGTACTCTGCTTCTATCGGCGCTGTCTCTCTTACTGGTTCGCTATGACTCGGGAATAGTATATTAGAAATTTCTCTAGCCTGGTCGTAATCCATTGTTGGAGGCGGTCCACTCCGTAGTTTCTTGGTCACGATTTTGTATCCGAGGCCCCAGATGTCGTTATCAACCTCCTCAATAACAGACTTCCACTTTTCATTCTTTGCCTGGGTAATTAGTTTTTTTAGCTTCTTCTTCGCGTTCTTATAGCACATTTTGGTTAACTCAATGTCCTTGTAAGGAAGGAGACCTTTCTTTAGCTTATGGTTGGCCCTGGTCAAGATTCTACGGGATTTAACACATTCGCGCCTGGCCTCCGCTATCTGAGGATTCCACCAGTATACCGCTCTCCTCCAGCGTTTCATGCGGAGCGTCGACCTGTCACAGGCCCGAGTCACAGCCTGTACGAGCTCTTCAGGTGTAGAGCATGGTTCGGTGCCTATCACCTCGCGAAACACATCTGCATCGAATTTTTTATATCTCCATGGAGGGCTGATATGTGGCGCCGCGTCCATTTCATCGTCAATTTGAAATTCGATGTATTTATGTCCGCTCATGGTTTCCATGTCAAGTACCGTCCATTTCTTAATCTTGTTAGCGAGATCTGAGCTAACCATTGTGATGTCCGGGATAGACCTTCTATACCCCCTGTCAAAGGTAGCAGTACTACCCTCGTTCGCCACTGATAGGTCCAGATCAGCTATCACATCCGCTAGGTACCGTCCCCGTCTATTAGTGTGGCTACAGCCCCATGACACCGAGGCTGCATTGAAGTCACCGGCCAGCACGATGCTCCCCTTTTGCTGCCTAGCACTTTCGCATATACTGTCTATATCTGCCACATAGCACTCATACTGGCAGTTTGGGGATATGTAACAGCTATAAAAAGTGATTTTTGGAGTCTGTAGGGCTATGAAGCCCTTTCCCTTAAACATTCGCTTGACAGTTATTCCTCGTCCCGAGGGCACCAGCGCCGCATCGCCTCTGGTGTCCAAGTCCCAGCCCTTACATGCCGCTATTTTCCTGTTGGGCTCCTGTACAATGGCGAGGTCAGTCCTACGAGATATAAGGGTAGCCTCCAAAAGGTCATGCGCCGCTCTGACGCGGTCTACATTAATTTGTAGTATGTTGATGGGCATTTCTAATTTTGCCGCCCACTCTCCTCGCCAGTGCGAGTTCCGTCTCCCTGATGACCTCTCTGAATTTCGGGCAGCCCGTAGTCGCAGCTCGGTGTCCCTGCGTAGCGCAGTGGGGACAGTACGGCAGCTCTTTGCAGAGGTTTGCCCTGTGATCCGCTTTGGCGCAGTTCCTGCACAGCTGCGTTCTGTCTGTCCCATTACACTTTGCCGCCACGTGCCCAGTTTCCCAGCATTTATAGCACTTGAGGACATCTATTCTTCTTCTTAGTCTGCAACTAGTCCATCCGATGGTGACCCATATGTTTTCCTTCAGTCTCTCATTTCTTCTTATTGCGACTGAGGCGACCTGACGTCCAAATTTAGAGGGTCGCAGCGATTTAACCTCCACCGGTATGCCGAGTTCACCCTCGATTGCTGCTTTTACATCTTCAACTCTAGCATCCTCCTCTATTCCTGAGATGTGATAGGTTTCAGTGCCACCTAGTCTCACCTCCGAATCCTCCATGACGCTCTCTATTTTAGTCCGGAGTGCGTGAGCTTGCGCGCATTCTCCTGTAACTTTGACCATTACCCCTTCTCCAGTTTTTTTTATTGACCGTACTTTCAGGCCCAATTTACGAATATCGGAAGCAGACACACTTTCTTTCATTTTTTTAAGTGTGTCTGCATATGTGCCCTTTCCCTTAACCACAAGTACTTCAGAGCGCTTCGGAGGCCGTGCGTTTACTTGTTTGCTCTCGCTCTTGTCTGTGAGTATTTTAATCACCCAATCTTTGTTGAAAATAGCCTCTAGTGTTTTCCGGATGTGGTCAGTATTTATTCCGGCGTCTACCACTACCGCCAACTTTCGATTGTTGGTGTGTTTTTCAGCAGATGCTTTGAGCTCTTTAGTCATGGCGAAGACATTGGCCATATCCTGAATGTGATTGTCACATGGAAGGAGGTACATGTGCCTATCTCCTTCTCCTACACCACTTCTAGAGCTTTTATTTGACCTTACAACATATTCAAGTTGCCCTGTTTCGCATGCCTCCAAGAGTTCAGCGAGTTCGGGGTATCCCCTTCTTAGTATGCGCCTGATCCCCTTTACTTCCTTAGCCTCCTCATCTGGCTTCATTTTCAAGTAAGCCGCAAGATTCCAGCTCTTATCTAGGTCTTGGGGGTTACTCGTCTCCAGCATTGTGACTTTATATGCCTCGTCAGGCCAGTCCGTTGCCATAAGGGGTGCAAAGTTCTCGTAGTTCTCGCATTCCCTAGTCGCAAATACAATTTGGTCATTTACCGCCCTGCGGCATTTATAGCACTCTCTGTCGTTTGCAGAGAGTTTATTCTCAATCTCCTTGAGCCTTGTCTCCTGATCCTTAAGGCGAGTCTCTTGTGTACGTCTGTACTCTTCGAACTCATCCTGCAGAGATTCGTATTTGCCTCTGTCCTGTTTTTGTTGGCCTATAATTCTTTCTACGAGCCCTGGAAGTTCACGTGTGAGATCTTTAATATCCTTGTGCACGTTTTTGTTGCCTAGAGAGTATTTAACTATCTCGCCGATCTTGTGCTTAAGTTTAAGAAGTTCGCCACAAACTTCTACCTCGTGCTTGGGGCTTCGCTGAGCTTTTCTCTTTTTAACTTGGCGGTCAACGAGTATATAGCCAATATATTCGTCATCCAGCGTGTTGTTATCGCTAAGCCTTGATAGTTCCTGCTGGTCATACTCAACAGATATCTCCACGTCGTCCCGATCGTTTTGCGGGGCCAAATTTGGGAGCGAGTTTGCTTTTGTGGGGCTACATATTTGTCTCATACCACTTCTGGTCTGTTTTTGCGGCGACCTCTCAGTCAAGCGTGATCTACCAAATATCGCTCCTTCCTCCTCACAGCGAAAATTGCCCCCCCCAGAATACGTGGGGCAGCCTGGCTTTCCTAAGCCAGGGAGGGATTTCCCGCCTTTCGGCGACGCACCCTCCTGGGGTAGTTTTTTTATTTTTTCCGCCATTCATGTTTTGTGTCGCTCCTTTAAGGCGAGCAACTGATCGCCTTAAAGGCGATCAGTTGCTCGCCTAAATCCTTTATTGTTTTATTGTTAATCCTTTATTGTTTTAACACTTTACATTCCGTTAATATATTTTTTTACACAGAACAAATGAATTACAGAGTAGTTAGGATCAGTGGCGTAGCTAGCATGGGTGGCACTCGGTGCGGATATTGTAGGTGTCACCCTAAAAATCATTCAAAACTATTAAAATAAAAAAAGTATTAATAATTTTATTAATAATATTAATTTATTAAAATATTACAAACTAGCGGCTCGTCCCGGCTTCGCACGGGTGGACATTTTTTTTTTTGGGGGTGAACATTTTGGGATAAACGTAGAGTAAATGTGTCAGTTGCATCCACTGTGTATAGACGTGCACGGGCACGCCCCTCTCCCGCACTTCGGTGCCTTCTCCGCTCTGGTCGCAAGTTTCAGTTCCAAATCTGCAACGCGGAGGCTGAGTACGAACACAGCAGCAATTATGTCAAAAATATGAAATACTTAGCGCCTTTTCGCGGGCATAAAAGAAAAAGAAAAACCGTCCTGATGTACCCCGAGGGGCACAAGCGGCGGGGGGGGGGGGAACGGCGAGCGTCACGCTGACGTCAGCGGAGCTCAAGCCGTCTCAAGAACTCCGGAGGTGAAGGGCGCAGTCGTCTTCTCCCTCGCACACCAATATGGCACCGCGTTTAACGGCGCCGGCCACAAGATGAAACGAGAGGAGCCGATACCGCACACACACACTTGCACTACACTTAATTTTACACGCTGTGTCCGTCTCACACTCTCAGTCCAATATGGCCGCCGCCTCTTAGGGGAAATTCCACAAGATAGTCCGAGAGGAGCCGATATCTCGCTGTAACTCACACACGCAAACTAAAACTGAAGAAAATAAGTAAAATTAAATGAAAATTAATAGGATACGGAGCACCGACAACACCTCCGTCGTCGATCGAGTCTCGCGCATTCCTTGTGGTACAATGGAAATCCTGTACCGCACGTTTTGGCAGTTGTTTACTAGCAGTTCACGAGTTTAAGCATTTGTAAATAATTTATTACGATCATCCATTTCACTCCTGCGCAACGTCAATTCACGTCTAGAAACACTCGTAAACTGAGTTGGGTCAGTTCCTGCTGGCTATAATCCGGAGCGATTTCATTGGTCGTTACGCCGCTTGTGGGTAATACGCGCATGCTATAAATCGATCGAGTTATCGACCACGTATCGATTATGACTTTTATTATAACAGTTGTTACCCCGCTTGCGGGGAATACCCGCATGCTGTAGTAAAAGCACTGTAAAAATGTTCTTTAGTCTAATACATACTACAAACATGTCATTTGTGTTTATAACAAAAAAAGGTTTTTGCGTTTAAAAAATATTACCATACAGGATTTTTAACCACACACAGTCGGGTCACCTTGTTAACTACTACTACTCGGGTTCTGTGCCGAGGCACGGTTCATAAGACTGGAATACATATATTAATTTTTTAAACAAATTATTGTATCCAATTATGGTTTATTCAAAGAAAAACACACATATTTAAAAAACTGCATAATGGTTTGTTGTTTTATGAGTTTTTGTTTTTTTTATTCCTTTATTATTGGTTTATTTTTTTAATTTTAATTTTTTTTGTTGTTTTCGTCTTAGTGCATGCCAAGTTAGCCTATAAGTGGAGTATACGATATTGTAAATTAATTTTTGAATGTGTTTATGTATAAGGATGATTGTATACTGCGTTGGCTTCCTAATAAAATAAATAAATAAAATAAATAAATAAATAAATAAACATAAAACAAACTTCATGTAAACTTAATTGGGCACTCAGGTGTGTAAAATATTTATACTATACCAAGTACTTGCTAAGGAAAATTTGCATACATTTTCAACATAGACCAGACCCAGTGCGCAGACTTCTTAGTTCTTTTACGATCCGCGAATAAAAACGTATCACGAACAGGAAATTTAATAATTACGCACAAAAAGGCTTTTTTGTTGTAAATTTTACCAGGTGTGTTTATTTTTAGATTTTTAAAATCAAATTTAAAAATATTTTAAAAAACATTTTTATGAATTTTTAAGTTAACTAACGAGTTAGTCCTTTGAAGAAAACTTTTAAATAAAACAACTAATATTCGGACTCGGAGTCCCTGTGTTATGGCTTGTGTAGTAAAGTTATTGTGTAGATTAAAAATTGGATATTACATAAAATTTAGGATATTTTGAAATAAGTGCCAGTCGATATAACGGCGACTTAGAATGTTGGCTCGTAACAAGACATCGCCGTTTGTTATATTTTTTAAGATATATAGTATATTAATAATAATATAATTATTCAGCCTTCCTTTTTACCTTAAAATTAGGGGAAAGAAAAGAACAAATCTTACTTATACGTATTTAGGGAGTGACTACGTTTATTTATTCAACTCAATTCAGGTTTTGTCCATAGGAAACACCGGTTTTGTATGGAGATGCTTACGCGTCCATTCAGCTTTCACGCCAAACAGGTGAACCTGGGGGCAAATGTGTTTTATCATTCGCATGCCAACGAGAGTAAACAGCGCTATTCCGACACGTTCAGCGCTTTAGACCGTTATCAACTTCTTGTCAACCAGTTGCGACTTATAGATTCTCAGTGATTCAACGGTACGCGGCTGTTAGAATCGTAACTATACAAATTTAACCAAGAATCGTCCTGCGAAACGCGAATGGAACTAAATAAAGTCTATAACATAGAACACAGATGTGGTATGTGCAGAAATCTAAAATCTAGACCAGTTTCTCTAAATGATTTATTACGTGCTCCCCTTTCCAAAAGATGAAAAATCCCCCTCCCTCTTGTCCAATTATACATATAATAATTTTAGGTTACTATCAGAATGTAAAGCCAAAAAAAACTCTTCAAACATCAAAGTATTTTTTATTGCTTATTAAATTTATTCAAAAATCTACTTATTCGAACGAGATGGATGAGCTTGCATGTTTTTTTACGAGGTTTTCAATTCTCGGCTTAACCACAGAAATGGCACAGTGCATATTACTAGCAATGTCAAGTTTATTTCTATACTTGGTTTTTATCGCTACCAAAGCATAAAATCCTCTTTCGCACAAAATAGGAAGTATGAAATGACTTTTTTGCAATTTTTGAATAAATTTTGAAATATTTGACCCAAAATAATGCTTTTCCCATTTTGTCGAAATCGTATTTGGCGGCAGAACAGTTTTTAATTTCCAAGGCTTCCTCTTGCAGCGTGTCTGGCAGGGCATCAACATTGGCGCACGCCCCCCTTTGCGGATCTCTGCGCCGCCCTTATTTAGTGCCATCATTTAGTGAAGTTACGACCCTTCACCTATTTATTTGTGAGGATCTTGCGCGTCCCTGAAGGTTGTGAAATGACCAATACAGCAATATAGTTTATGACACAATTTATTCACTATTAATTTAATCACACATTTTATTCACTATTAATTTATTACACAACCGACAGGATCGGGACCGCCAGACGCACTGACTGCATACACTGGTACATACACCAACACAAAGCAATACAATATACATATATGCATATTGCTGTCGTTAGGGATGCATACAACATTTGCGCACAACAAAATTTATGTTACAAGGATAGACTTTGCGTACTATGTCATTTAAAAAAAATGTACTTACCACATCAGTGTTCTATGCTATCGAAATGTAGTTACTCTCTTAATGGTCAGTATGTATTTTAAAATTTTAATTCGCAGTGAAACCTGCACATTATACCAAAGTTTCTATATTTTTGTCAACACTTAATAGTGTGGTTAGTATATTGTTATAATTAAACGTTGGGTCAATCCATCCACAGTGTAAAAGTACGTGTTTTCTGTAAGAGTTTGTGATGAATGAAATTATTTTGTACCAGCTCGTGCCCGCGACTTCGTCCGCTTTGAAAAATAAAAAACAACACTATGGTGCCATCTATTATATTACAATAGAATTAGGTGAAGCGGCGACATCTATCGAATTTCGGTTGAACTGCTTGGTAATACACCTGTCCATTGCAACCTCTCTAATTTTTGCAAACCCTCTGAAACTTGATGAAATTAATTAAAGCTTAATGAATTAAACATCTATAGATTCCTCTCAGAAATCGCTCTGTTGTTGGATGAAAACCGCATGTAAATTCTTTAAGTAGTTTTTGAGATTATCGCGAACATAAATTCATAGAAACAGATGCGGCGGGGGACTTTGTTTTATAATATGTAAAGGTTTTGTGTATATAGGTATTAATTTTATTAGTATAAGACTTTTTATGCTATTTGAATGAATACTCTGTATTGTTAACAATGCTCAATTCGCTGTCGGATAGTGTTGCTAATCGTAATAAAATTTCTTGCTGAAACTTAATAAACGAAATTATAATCATACTAACGATCCGCCGGCTTCGCACATATATAGTTAGGTCGCTTTTATAATTTGCCGTGGTACGGCACGGCACGGTAATACCGTGGACGGCTCAGGTATTTTTGTGGCCGTCGACGGCATACCGTGCCGTAGGTCGGTTTTATAATTTGCCGTAAAATCATTATACGCCTTGCGCCTTCAACGTGCGGACGTTGTTTTCGAAGAGACAGCGACTACTTATTCTTTATTTGTTGTATTTACGACGTAGAAAAAACATATTACAAAAAAGCATTGGCAACATTCGCTTTTAAAAGTAAAATATTTAGAAGGGTTATACTACACCCTATTTGATAAGCTCAAGGAAGACCCAAATTCCAAGAAACGGAATATTTCGTTCCATGCCTTTTCTTTAAGAACTTTATCTTTAAAAGCGTCTAATGATTTGTCCCATAAGCATGGTCTTGTTTCAACAAGTTACAGTAAAGTTACTACGTCGTATTTAAAAAAACGTCATTTTGCTTGTACCTACCGCTTACGCAAGGGCCTTAGACAAAGTAGCATTCGCTCCGTAGCGATGCGATATCGAAGTTCGTTATCGTCTCAGAGACAAAGGAATCGACACTGTAACACGTGATAAACACGTGATACCTTGGGCCTTAGACAAAGTAGCATTCGCTCCGTAGCGAAGCGATATCGAAGTTCGTTATCGTCTCAGAGACAAAGGAATCGACACTGTAACACGTGATAAACACGTGATACCTTGTCATGATTTCTTTGTCTCTGAGACGATAACGAACTTCGATATCGCATCGCTACGGAGCGATATCGAAGTTCGTTATCGTCTCAGAGACAAAGGAATCGACACTGTAACACGTGATAAACACGTGATACCTTGTCATGATTTCTTTGTCTCTAAGACGATAACGAACTTCGATATCGCTTCGCTACGGAGCGAATGCTACTTTGTCTAAGGCCCCTGGTCATGATTTCTTTGTCTCTGAGACGATAACGAACTTCGTTATCGCTTCGCTACGGAGCGAATGCTACTTTGTCTAAGGCCCCTGGAGCCGCCTCGCGCCCGCGCCGCCCGGCTACGCACGCACACAACTACAAATTCCTTGTACGTACACACTACACTCTCAACACTGCCGCGACGATTTGATGGGGAGCACAGTGTGCTACGGCGACGGCACGGTAGACCGTTGTTGTTCACAGCATGCCGTTACCGTGGACGATAAATTAAAAAGCGTCTGCATACAATTGCATACATTTTGCTTTCCTATTTTACCGTGACGGTAAAAACGTGCCGTGCCGTGCCGTGCCGTGTCACGGGAAATTATAAAAGCGACCAATCCGTTGGGTGGTTTAGAAGTTAGCGGAGAGACAAACGGAGGTGGACAGCTACTTTATTTTAAAACTAGCTGAACTCGGCCAACGCTTCGCGGCGGCGGCGTGCGCATGGGGCGCGCGGTACTGGACACTGCTTATATATAATACTATTTATCGTAGCGTGATGTTATATAGCCTATAGCCTTCCTCGATATATGGACTATTCCAAGCAAAAAGAATTTTTCAATTCGAACCAGTAGTTCCTGAGATTAGCGCGTTCAAACAAACAAACAAACTCTTCAGCTTTATAATATTATAGTACGGTCATTCTATGAATGCGTTTTTGACATTTCTTTATGTCCATTGCGTAAAGTTCATTTCCGAATAAACGATACAGAAAATGAATGGAACTGACACCTGTCAGAACAGCACTCTTATAATGGCCGGAGTATAGTATAGATATGTAATGCAATATGCATAGATGTCTGAGAGTAAACCTTAATAAGGCATTCTCAGTGATCGAAAAATGTAAGTTAATTGGTATTTTAAATATTAAACATTCTGGGGACGTAGTAGTTTGAAATATATTTTATTTTACTTTTTTGTTTAGTTGAAAGGTAAAAAACAATAATTAATTGTTATTTATATTTTAATGTAAACATGTGATTTGAAGAACATAATTGTTATCTGTCAAGTGTTGTTGTTATAGTGTTAAAAATTAAATTCAGTGAAGGATTTAACTTTTTTTAAATGTATTTAGTGGCATAAGTAGATTTTAAAAACGAATCTCATCTCTGATATTGATGACAAATACCTCTATTATTATTTTTTATTTATAAAAATGTATAACGATATTTAATATTATTCCTATATAACTCCTAGTTAAAAATACTTAATTTGCTTAATTTAAAATTCTTTAATTTACTCCTAACTGAAAATTAAAGAGAATACCAAAACTGTAATTAGTTAAATGTTGTAAGCTCTTTGCTTTAGAACGTAATAGCTGGCTGGGTATGCCAAAAAAATATAAAGCAAATGAACAGTGTGATTTTACGTTCAAAGTACGTAATTGTACAATTTACGACGTAAAATTCATAATTTGGTATCACTATGATATTACTTTTATTATTATTATTTTATAAAATGTAAATGCAATAAAATCATTAATTAATTGTTGTAGAAATATTCAGTTTGTATGATGTTGACAGTGACACATAAAGTTATTCTGAAGCATATTTTTTAATTTCTGTAAATTGGGTCATGAACCCATTTAGGAAATAATCAATATAAATGTAATGGACCAAGTAATTAATCACGAAACTATCCTTTATTGTCCGAATAATTGTCAAATCGGGCTACATAATTATTTAAATTATTAAAATACGTGCTTGTAAAAAGATATTGCTTGCCTACGCTCTTGTCCTAGGGTTCGGTTCGATTCCCGGTAGGGTCGACTTTGGAAATGAACTGTTCAAAGTTGGCTCTGGTCTGAAAGTAATGGCGAGGCACACTGCGTTTCACAGTCATTTCGGGCAGCCCATCTGGCTGCAGTAACCATCTTTTCAAAATGTTTAGTTATGGACATTATAAATATGTAGTGCCCTATTATTAATCACTTGGTCCATGATATAATAAATATATGATACGATTGTAACAAAAGTTTTAAACTGATAAATAGCAACTAATAATGATATTTATTACAAAAATTATCTAGACGTTATAAAGTACGCAAATCGTAAACGATGTCTGTGATAGTGAATTGAAGCTTTTAAAGGCATATGAACAGTATTCTAAAGTGCACGAGTACGTATATTTAAAATATTATATGTACGAAATTATAAATCTCTGTAATACGTAGAATTTAAGTCATTTTAAAAATTACTGTGTAATATTTTTATAGGATAAAACTTCGATGTCCATGAAATTGTTAGTAATGTCTACACTTTAATGTCAGAAAATTTATTGTTCAGATCATGGAATATTTTTTTATATTGGCGCAATCCTTTATGGCAAATTTATGCATACTTTTAAATTGGGTATATTTTTTTATCCTATTTCTCCTATTTTTTTTTTAATATAATAAAGTCATAAAAACTTCCCTGCCCAAGTAAACATTTTTCTAACTTATTGGATATTGATTAGGTGTCTGTGAATGGGAGGATACTATAGAACCGATTTCAAAAATGTATTTCTCAGATTTTTCAGGAAATTTAAATACTTCTATCAATTTAATACTTTGGGGTCCTTGGAAAAGGACGCTGAATTTTTAATATTAAAAAAAATGTCATTTAAATTTCAATATAGAAATAATTTTTAGATTGCGGTGCAACTTTGATTAAAAAGGCGAAAATAATTGTGAAATTATTTCAATTTTGTTTGTCAGAAATCTCTTAATAAAAAAAGATTTTTTAGTTTATTTTGAAACATTTATTTATTGCTCTATAACTGAATCATCAATCTAACGTCCAATGACTGGCAAATATGAGTCAAATTTGGAAGGGAATTTAAAAAATAATGTTTGAAAAAGGGGTCACTCTGATAGCTATCAAAGTAGCCCCATGCTCACAATCAAAGTAGTCCAGACGAGTAACGTAAAAATTGAAGGAAAATAAAAATATTGTTGTGAATTTTAATTGGTATGTAATATTTTCTGAATGTCCATGATCTGAACTAAAAATAAGTGTTCAAAAAGAAACCGAAAGAATCAATGTCATAATAATCAGGCCTTAAAGATTAAATTAATAAATAGATTTACGACCAAAACTGTAAGTCCGTAGACGGATAAAAACTAGTCGTTACATTATGTAAATGTACACAATGTTAATTGCAACAAAATAATATTACAATAAATTAATGCTAACAGTACACCTGCGTTTCTTTTTCCAATAGGATAATGATCTTTTGTTTATTTAGTTAGACAGTCCTTCCACAGATACTTCGTCGCTACCAGATTTGATTTCTTGCACGAGAAGATGAACCTTGAAAAGCATGGATTTTGTTTTTTATAATTTGTATCTAACCATGCTTTTATTTTAACATGGCCCCAGCAATCCTAACGTTTCGTCAATTTAGAAGGCAAACTTTCTAAACTTATTGTTTTATTTGTCTAAGATAAACGCCGCCCCAAAGCAATATCTTCTCTTTCTAACCAGTTTACCCGTTTTCCAAAATCAAAATCTAGTTCGTGTAGTTATTTTTCGTTTAAAGAAAGTTAAAATATATCTTAATCAGTATCCCAAATAGGTTGCCATCTTGCAGGTAGTGACATGATCCCGTTGCTGTAGAAATTGTGGGACTTTGATCAAAAAAGTCTCTCTTGATATTAACCTGACCTGACTCTTGATTCTGAAGAGACCGAAACAGGTGGAAATGGCGTCCATTTTATCCGTACCAGGGCGTACAAAACGAGGTGCATCTTTGACATCAAAATTGAAAACGCTTAAACCAACTTTATACTACTCTTACTGACACTGCATTAGGTCCATAAACGTCACAAATTTTATTTGCTGCTTGCGTTGCATTTTTCCTTTTTTTGCAATAAAATTTCGAATGTCTTCATTAGATTAACTCATTTTGACAGAATGAAAAATAGCTGTAAAAGACTTTCCCGACCTAATATAGGTAAAATTTTACTCAATATTATTTATTTCAGTAGAATACTCGTTTTTAGATTATTTCAATCTGTATTCAATCGTGGAAGAGCTACCAAGTGCATATAAGATGGTATTTACCACTGGTTGCATATTTGACAAATATAAATGTTTTCCTTCACAGAAACTACTCAAAATAAAACATCATGAAATGTTAAAAGTTTTTATTTTTATCCTAACACTAATACCGCTGCGTACAGGTTGTCGTGTTGTCTCATTTGTTAGACAGAATTGACTTTTTGGTAACAAATACCTACTACTTCACAGATATTTCAAATACAAAAATTTATCCAATTAACATATAAAAACTTCTAACAACACAAATTTACAATGTATTAACAAAGTTGTCATAAGACTTTTCTTTTGGAGTCCTACAAGAAGACCAAAACCAAGTTAAAAGAAGACCAGATAGAGAATTCTGTTTCAAATATTACGGTAACGCGATAGATTTTAATGTTACAATCGGTTAAAATAAAACCAAAAATAATTGCGAGGTTATTATTAGATTCAAAACAAAAACATAAATAGCCAATACTAAAAATTTACACCTATCTCATAATCTTATACTTATTAGATATAGTAGAAAAACGGACACAATAAATTTTATGCCATTAGATGTAAAGGTAGAAAGCAACAAGAGTTCTTTCTATTTCAAACAAAATATTAATGTAACTTCCCTTATAATAACTTAAATTACAAGAAAATCCTTCAGAACATCTATACAGTAAACGCAATCAGCGTTTGTTTAGAAAACATTAAATCTGTACAAAAAAGCGTCAAGGAGCCACAGCACTACCCTTATAGGTACAAACTTTGATGGATAATATGCCTTGTATTGTTATTTGAATTTGCCAAACATATCTTACCCATCCATGATATACATATCTTTTAATTTATTAGTGTAAGATCCCACTGTAAAATTCTGCACCTACCTATTATTTGTTCGAAATCTGATTTAAATAAAAGGTTACACGTGAGGTCACACAACGCCGTAGGAGGACCGATCTAAATAAATGGAAAGTCTGCCCAAGAGTTGCCACAAACTGCCGCAATGCTTAAGAGAAGAGACCGATTATAGAAAAAGAACCAATGTAGGGTCTCTTTTTCTATGGCACGTCATAAAGTTTCCGAACAAATGATTACAATTATTAACAAAAAAATTATGATAAAGTATTTTTTTTAGTAACTTAAGGTACGAGTGTAGGCATGATTTTGCTAGGCAAGCCACGCGTTGTGTGACCCCACGTGTAACCTTTAATTTAAATCACATTTCGATCAAATAACAGATGGTTTCACTATTTTACGGTGGGATCTTAGATTTCGAGTATAGGCAATATTTGTACCGCTCAATAAAATTTATGCTTACTATCTTCCAGCTTACTATCGGATATTCGCATCCGCAAATGAGGAACTTTCGCGTCGATAGACATCCGCATCTGCAAATAATCACTGCGAGTATTTTGCGAATACGGAGATAGACCTCAAAATCTCAGATTAACTATGAAATTGTTTCAGTTCTTTGAATTTAAATTTGATTACTTAATAAAGTTTTATTAAAATGACCAATTACAATCATTTATTATTGCTGTTCAAAATCAATTTTATTTATTTCTGCACTTAAAAATTAAACCTATTGAAAGACTAGAAATTCGCATCTGTATCCGCAAAAATCTGCGTATGTAGACGTTAAAAATTCTAAATTTGCAATCCTGATATCATCCAGTGCTTATTAATCACGTTAAACAGTTATATAAACAATAAACTGATCAAAACAATGCATACCTTACGTTACGAGACAATCGCCAACAATTTTTGTTATGTCAACAAGGTAAAAATATTTATCCAGTAAAACATAATAATTTGTTCCAAATAGATGTGTTGACTTGCTCACTTCGACCACTTTGAGCAAATTTTTTGCAAAGTCGATCGGTATGATAAAAACTGTCGCTAATTACACGCCAATACGCGTTTGGCTCTAAGATGGCGTTCACTTACATTTAACTACAAAGATCAAAGGGGAAATGAACTTTTATACACAAATATCAATATTTGTGTAAATTTAATACAATTGATAAATCGTTATTTTTGTAAAGTATTGCTGTGTTATCAAACATAACAAATATTTTTAACTGTATAGATCGGGCAAGACGAAAGAATCCGTAATTTGACATTTAGAACCACGTGGTATAAAATCGCTCAGTCCATCGCCAACTTTACAAGGCTATTTAGCTACGCCATGACCATCCTGATTACGGCGATCAGGATCAATATCTTTGTAGGAAAGATTTCCCAATGCCCTCTCTATATCTAATATTTATGTATAAAATTCTCGTGTCACAGTGTTTGTAACAAAACTCCTCCGAAACGGCTGGACCGATTTTTATGAATTTTTTTTGTATATTTGGTAGGTTAGATATGAGAATAGATCATAAAGTATTTTTCATCCTCCTACCCCCACCCCCCCATTTTTTAATCGTAATTTTAGTATTTTTATGGAAAACATCCAAATAATTTAACCGTCGTCGTTGATTGGCATGAAGTGTGACGTCACTTTAACGTTATGGTTTGAAAATAAAGTTGGACCCGCCGATAGGTGGCGCCACAATCGGGTGACAGAATTATTTTCGGGTTCGGACAGGACAACGTCGCTGGGTCAGCTAGTATTCTATATATTAAATGTTTTTGAAATATAACGAGATTTTGAATAGCGCCGTATATTAATGATTTTCAGTTACAACTAAACTTATTCACCTCCATTCGCGTTTCGCTGGACGATTTTGGTTACACTTATTCTATCGCCGCCTCATCATCATCAGCCTATTATATGTCCCCACTGCACACAGGCCTACCCTCTCAACAAGGATGTATGGGCTATATGGTCCACCACGCTGGCCCAGTGAGGGTTGATGGACTTCACATGTGCCTTAGAATTTCTTCTTTGGCGTATGCAGGTTTCTTCACAATGTTTTCCTTCACCGTTTGAGAACAGTCAGTGAATGCATTTAAACTTTTTGACACAGTGGGAAAGACGCATCCTATCATGTCGAGAAATCGAGTTCAAACCCCGGTCATCGGCCGCCTTTTTTATTAGAGTTTACTCCTTAAGGTGGCGCTGTACGAGCGTGGGAACTCAGTAATTTGGGAGAATTTGTTATCTCAACTTACTATAATGCGAATAACCGAAGACAGAATGCGACGCAACACATTCGCACCACTTATTCAACTCGCAAAAATAATAAAACATACGCCAGCAATTCCAATATTTTAGAAAAACCTTTATATATGGTAGCTATTGACATCCCAATTTCAAATGTATATTATAGGTAGGATGTTTCCATCGAAAATTTTTGGATTTTAGTCAGTAATTACAAGAATTCAACCCGCGAAAATGTCACAAATTCTGCACATTTTAGAAATTAATTATACAAGATATAAAATTAATAATAGTTTCATATTATGTCCCAGAAATGTCATGTTTTTTTATGTATTAAATAATGAGTAATCATGGAATTACGTAGTATGTAATAAGTAATCTGTTCGAGTTGGAAAGTGCCCTCTTAAGAATCGATTTCCATATAAAAATTTTATGAAATTTTATGAGTAAAATTAATACAATCGTTAACTAAAAAGCGTTATTTTCTTCCAAGCAGACGGCGCATTTATTTACCCTCTTTTCCTATTGCATAGTCAAAAACAATCGTACTTATGGAGTAAACTCCAGTCATGCGTCGGAGCTGACACATACAATTTTTAATTATATAAATATAATAAGAAATTGCAAGGGAGAACATTTTTTCAGTTCAATTCAGCTTTTGTCCACAGAAAACAGCAGTTTTATATGGAGTTTTTAACGCGTCCATTCAGTTGCCGCTCAAGTTCAGGTAACTTCACGTTTGCATTCGCACTGTATATGAATACTGTATTGAATATACGGTTCATTAAAAAGACAATCCGATGATATGAAGCTTGGTTATTCAGATTAGTCTTTAATTTATTTCTTGTTGGCGTTGTTGAAACGAATGTGTTGCTCTTCTTCTTCTCGCTTCTACTCGTAAAACTTCAACTCTTTTTTCCCGCTAATTCTAGATTCCCCACGAATCACTTTGTTGATAGATGAAAACCGCATGAATCCGTTCAGCAGTTTTTGAGATTATCGCGAACATACATACAGACAGACACAGAAGGAGGACTTTTTTAATAATTATGTTAGGAAGAAGATAAAAAAACGTATAAGTGTAACCGAAATTGTCCAGCGAAAAGCGAATATAGCCGAATGAACAAGTGTAGCACCCCTATATCATGGTCATTTTCAGGGCGATATATTGAGTCGGTGGCTGCTTAGTGTGTTTTAAATCAAAGACATTTCTTGAAAATATACCCAAATATGCTTGAATGAGTACTGTGTTAGCGTATACCTACTCCCAAGTTAGAAAAAATATTCTCTATTGAAATGCGACGCGACCCCATAATGATATAATTTAATGTAAGAGAGATTTCACCATATAGACAACAAATTTTATAATTTATATTGCAATGTCAAGTCGTTTACTAGGACAGCTGTATGCTGCAAATGGAGAAAGCAATTATTCAAAACTTTAAAGATTTCGTTTCAACTTAATCCCGAAAACGCAAAAGGAATAATTGAGCTTGCAAGTGGAATCCTGGTATTTTTGGTAAACATATTGCAACCCCATACTCCACACATAACCAGGTCGACTGGAGTAAGAATTATAATTCAGAGGTAAGAACTAGTTTCGTCTTTTCAATTTTAATCTATACTATAAGGCCGACAGAAACGCTGGATTATTGTATAATATTTCTCAAAAAAATATGCACTCTTGAATTGTTCATTTTTAATTTAAATTATTTATTGAGAGAATTAATTCTTCAATTAACAATTTTTATAGTCGAAAATAAAATCATCTGAATGGCAATGTGTATAATTTTTTATAATAATAAATAATTTTACGTTGAAGCTTGAGTTTTTACAACGCCTGAACAAAAATTTCCAAACAATAAAATTTGTATTCACTTACAAATTCGCTTTATTTTGGTTGAATCAATATTTGCGTCGCGATACAAACACGCACGTGTAGTTTTTCAATAGTAATTTTGCCTTTTAAACCTACTTCTTTGCACTTCCAATGAAATGTTGACATTTCCATCAAACCTTTATTATACAATTAAAATACCTTAATAAAAATTCATCAAAACACAACCACACTTAAAGTTAGACATTATAATTCACATGTAAAATTTCCTATATTTTATATTATTTGGCAAATCCTGCAATATCATTGAACAATGTCTTTTTAGGAGATTGTAAACAGTGGACAATTCAATTTTGAAATATAGTAAGAGAACTTTATCAAACAATTAGTTAAAACATTCACATTAGAAACAATAAAAACCAGATGAATTTGCAATTATTACTTTTGGTAAAAAAACGGTGACACACAAAAAAAAACCAGGTGAATTTGCAATTATTACTCTTGAAAAAAAAACTATGTCTCACAAAAAAAATTTAAAAAAACCAGGTTAATTTGCAATTATTATTCTTGGAAAAAAAAATTATGTGTGACTCACAAAAAAAAATTAAAAAACCAGATGAATTTGCAATTTTACTCTTGGAAAAAATCTATGTCCAACTAAAAAAAAATTTTGGTGTTCTCTAAAACAGTTAAGAAAGAAAATGTATTCTTAAGGGTGTCAACACTTAATCTAATACATCTGATGATAAGAGTTCATTATTCAATATTGTACTTCAGCAGCCAAGAACATGCAATCAAGAGCTTCTTTTTACACATTATGTTTAGATTCTTAGCACTAATTTATTGATCCTTAACAACGATTAAGGCCCTTAAAAATACATCAAAAATATCCAATGCAATATCTACATTTTATTGCGGCCACAATCGACTATCAATACTAAGAGACTTAATATAAGAATTTTATGAATATGAATTGGAAGTTAACTGTTTGAAAGTCTCCCGATAAATTGTTACTGTGTCTTCAGGCCAGAGCGCCTATATCTAAAGTAAGTAAGATAAATTCACCATCTTGCCTCGAGTATTCTAAAACTTTGAGTGTGGCTGTTTTCTTGTCTCACAGTCATTACACATAATCACTTCACTATCATCCGGGGTAGTAGGTTTGCACTATTGCGTACCATCGACTGACTCAATCGTGGCCATTAGTCTTTGCATGGGGTACAGTTCCATTGACTAAAGGCGTGGGTTGCGGTTGTCTAATCGTCTTCTGTAACACGTGAGCATCGGCCGGTTCTATTCTCTTGTAGTAGTGTTCCTTTGTTTCAACAATTTCAAAGCCAAACTTCTTGTAGAAGTCTATTGCACTCTCGTTATTGACTTGCACGTGTCTGGAAAAATAACACAATATCATTATCATTACATAAGAGCTAGAGATGTGCCAAATGATTACTTTGATGTAACCGTGACAATGATTACAGTTACTCTGAAGTACTGATTACAAATACTGGTTCCAGTTACAGCATTTACTCACGGTTCCAGTTTACAAATTGGAATCATATAATATTAAAGTACCTACCTATTACAAGTAACTTGAATTCAGTTAAAAAAATTTAAGAAAGAGGTCATTGGACTCAATGTAAATAAAATAACCTTCTACGTTGTTCAATCAAGGTTTACTCTCTCTGTACATTAGTATTCTATAGTGTTCCGTAATTCGAAGGAGTAATGTGACATTTCCTTTGTTGCAAGTTTTAGATCGGAATTATTATAAAACTTTCAGTTTTATAAAACCGTAATCAATGCTCTATAGAACATTAATTAGTTTAGAATTAATATTAATTATTATTTAATTTCATAATTATTTTTTTAAAGTCCGTTCTATGAGTGACAATTCTTTTTGATTTTATTTATTACTTATAACTTTTCTTAAGAGAATATTTTCATAGGTGATATAAAATTATCCCAAAATGTTATTTATTTAACTTTCATTAAATTTTAGAATTTTTTTTTCATTCCGTCATTGGTAATCCTGCTTTAATAGAAATCCGAACCTTAAAATAACAATAATACGAATGTTAAATCAATAAAACAAGATAAAAAATATTTTTACCGTAAAATATTATAACTATTTAAGTAAAACCGATATTATTACAGCACTACGGAAAAAGCGCTGGTAACATTATTTTAAAAATTTACATTAGGACCTGTAAAATTACTAAAAGGCAGTTTAGAAAACGAATGGCTTCTATTCCGATTCCGAGTTGGTAACGGCTACCCGAAAGTGAGTGCAATGCAACGGATACTTATTACTGAATACTGATACTCTTTCCCCGAACGCAGTCCAAAGTACGGAACGAGAGTATTTGTAATCAGTATCTGGAAATAGCAGTAACGATTACAGTGGCACCAATGAAGTAGCAATTCCAAACTAACGGTTACAGCACTTTTGACACACCTCTAATAAGAGCTATCAGTGGCTATATGGTAATGTATAATGGAAATTTAATCATGAAAAATCTATCTCAGATGGGTAGCATTCGGGAAGATCCAAGACATCTACTTGTCCAAAATTCTTCACTTCCTTAAAACAAACGTTTTCTACTGATCTGTGTTACCAGTTATGACATATAGTGCTGAAACGTGGTCTCTAACTTTGGGCCTCGTAAGAAAGTTCAACATCACTCAATGAGCTATGGAGAGGGCTGCTCTCGGAGTTACACTGCGAAATCGAATCAGGAATGAGGAGATCCATAGAAGAATGAAATTACTGACATAACCCAACGGTTTAGTAATTTGAAGTGGCTGTGGGCAGGACACATAGTACGGATAGCAGATGGCCGCTGGAGTCGGAAGGTTATCGAGTGGAGGTCACGGATCGGCAAACGCATCATAGGACATCCACCTACAAGATGGACGACCTGATAAGGACCTCGGGTCGTCAGTGGTTTAGAAAGCTTCTGATTGGTTCTTTTGGAAAATTAAGGGGAGGCCTTTGTCCAGCAGTGGACGGACATCCTACGGCTGAGATGATGATGACTATAAAATTATTTAGTCATAATAGCAACAGTATAATTCTTGTAAATATAGGATCCTACAAATTGCTTATACTATTGCGAAGTTAATATACTTTGTTATAACATAAACATTGCTTTTATGTAGTTTTAATCAACATTTTGGTAATTGCATCAAATTACTTTCTCTAGTTAATTTAGACTCTATTTTGTTATTTTTGACAAAATAATTTGGATATTTCTACCAAGTACATACAATACAGTATTTTTATACAAGTAAGGTAAGGGAAGCATAAGTAACTTTTTAAATAGCAGTACAAAACTCCATAAAGCCCACACCACATATTACTGTGATCAAAAATTCTAAAAACTATTTTTTGACCTTGGTATGTGTACAAATTGTTTTATTATTTAATGTACAGACACGGCTCCTTTAATATTTTATTATATGTATACATAATATATGCACTAATAGGGAATCGGACAAATTTTCAGAAAGTGTTTTAAATTAATCTTCATGGATATTTATTCCCATAAAAAATACTATTTTATTTATTTATAGCCTTTTAGGTACTCAAAATCATGTTTTAATATGTTTGTTTGAAAATGTTTAGCCACGGATAGTTTATCTGAGCGCGTAACGTCATTTGTGGTCATATCATAACAAAACAGCTGCATTGGCATAAGACAATGATTGCCCACAAATGACGTCACGCACTGTGAATTGGTGTTTCAGTATAGATTAAAAATATTGTAAATAATAAAATTTTATTTCTTCATTTAAAAATATTTAAATGAATTATATTAAATTATTATTCGATAAATAATCGTAAAAAATTATATATTTTCTTTCTAAGTACATTTTAGATTTTAATCTGATTACTGTCCGATCCCCTATTGTTGCTGCTTTAGATGAAAACTGACAGCAAATTTTCTCAAAACCTCACTGTGATTATTTAGTTGACCAACATCCTCATGCACATTCAAAAATATCTGGGGGCATGGTAGTGCCCCAGCCAAGTCGGGTCAAACAAGCAAACCGGCAAATGGTACGCCCATACCATCTTTTTCTTGAAGCGATTTATGGCACTTTTGGCCCCCTTGTAACTTCGTTGTGGATAGGGCAATAAGTTTGATTGAATTAGTGATAATTCAATATGAGGGCTAGAAATGGTTTTATTGATGGCAAAAATATTAATACTGGCATAAATTTTACCAATAAATACATAATATAAAAACTGCAGACATCAAAGATATTTCCACAGCATAAAGTCTCAAAAACAAATATTCTTGAATTAATAAGGTGAATGATTATATGAAGAACAACCTGGATCACAGACAAAGACGGGCAAAAAAAACTGAACAGCAGACAAAGTAAAAATAAAAATTATAGAGTGAAAAACTAAGTGGTATGCGCTGTGGCAACTGTGGCAAATATGTATCAATGACATAGATACACCGATGTGAGTAAAAATAGACCTGTCTAGTATTTTTAGTCAATTTATTAATAGGAGAGCAAACTGCATCGTGCAGTAATTTAGGCAGCTCTTCTGGCTGCAGTAACCACCCCTTCACAGAAGACCACCATGAAATACAGCATGCGTGCTGCTGTGTTTTGGTAAGTGACGAAGGTATGCCAGAGCCCACAAACCTATCCCATCGGAATCTCTTAACTTTAATCTGCTATGGTCGTCAGTGCACTTGCAACATCTGTGGCATTGCTTGTTATAGGTGACGTAGCCATCTACCATCAAGTGGACCGTCAATTTGTCTGTTGATGAAATTTGTCTATGATGAATAGATAATTAACTAGTGACTAAATTGCACAGAGCTTAGTTTTTTTGTAATAATTTTTTAAACTCAATTTTTATATACCTATGCAAACATTCAAATGTAACACCTGTTTTCACTTTTGTTTCATAATGTTATCTACTACTTAGATAAACATTACTTTTATGCCAGAAAAGACTAATTTTTATTAAAAATCGCGTTATGTTGTACATATATGAAAATGGGAGCAAAGCAAGCACACCCAGAATACCTACTACTTTTGGCACAGTTCACTGTCTGTATCTATTCACAAAATAATCAAAACCTACCAGATATACTAAATTCCTTCATTTTCATTCCATCATTCACAGACCATGGAAATAAAATATCATGTTAACATCAAGTAAAAAGATAACTGAAAAGTTAAAATATATTTATAGGCTAAGCAGAATTACATGTTCTCAAAACGATTAAATTTTAGTAGCGATAGAACAACTATAAAAAACAGAAGGTCACAATCACAAAATATGAACTCAACACATAACCTTCAACATTATGGATACTAATTAATCATTAATTTGTTCAAAGTAAGTCCATGTTACGAGTTTATTTAAGAAAGCAGTTTAAAGTGACAATAATAAATCAGCTAGAGATGATACTCACAAGAAAATACTGTCGAAGTTGCTATCCTGTTCCACAAATTTGAGCACATGTTCAACCATTAACGTTCCAATGCCCAATCTCCGATAAGGATATAAGCAACCCAATGTCATTATGTAAAGTCTTCGCGAATTCTCAGACGTATCTATTCTACAACATACAGCTCCAACGACTATATCATTGTAATACGCTAGCTTCGCGAGTTCACCAGCCTCCAACACGTCCTTATAAAATTTGTCGTTGTAAGATACAGGAAACACAACGGTGTTTAACTTCTTTAGTTGCTTTATATTATGCGGTGTCACGTCGCCTAGTTCAATTTTAGCTCTGCAAATGAGAAATTAGTCTTTTATAGTCAAAACCGTGAGACAATGTTCCAAGGGAACTGACATTTCTACGGTCATATATTGCATTGTATTTACAAATTTCAATGTACATAGTGGCTCGCGTGGGCTTACCTAGTCATTTTAATAACAATTCTAAAATAAACACTAAATTTTTAAAAACTAATCTAACACAATTATATCACACACGAGATCACTCCCGCCATCTACTTGCAGTTATTCTTTCTTTCTTATTCATCCATCAGTCAGTCATCCAATCGCTCCTCTCTCTCGCAGGTCATTCGCTGGTGTTGCTTACTGCAAATAAAAATAAAGTACCAATTCCATTAAATTTTCTATAAATGCCAAAATTAAAAAGTGTGCAAACATGCATTTTATTCACTCATTAAATACATTTTAAAATTTGTTTTATTTAATATTTTGTACTTATAAAGCCGTGTCCGCTGCGCCAGGTTTTATACAAGTGCGTGGAATATTTTTTTTTGTCAAATGTGAAAACACTCGAATGTGTTTGCCGGAACTTGTGGAAAATATCTAAGAATGTTTTGTTAAAAAAACTGGCGCAGCAGACGCAGAACACTAATTGTATATGTATACAAAAATAAATTATCAAATTCACGGCAAGAAAACTATGCCCTACCTCCATCCTACCTCTAAGCAATCTGGCGCCGTGTGTTTAAATATTTAAGTTAAAAAAGAAATTATTGTTTTAGCACAACACTAACCTTTAAAGGGTTTAATAACGATGGAATTTCTTATTCTATTTATCGATTGAGTCAATATCGAGTCGACATTGACCATACTCTACTCACGTACCTATCAATTACCTGATCTCAATTTCATTTTGATACTGTTAGCAACAGTCAGTGCAAGCACGTGTTGAGAGTACTATGATTCTTTCGAAGTATCAAAAATCGAGAATTGCCTTAGTTATTGCATCAATAATACAAAAAAGAAAGAAAGGAAATAAATTGGGTGAAAAAATGGCTTACGTTATTTAAAAAAAATAAAATGTAACAATAGACATTTTTTTATTTATTTTAAAATAATATCTACGTTTAACGAAAATATAACGCACATAGCGTAGCATGACTTATATCAAGCAATGATCCTGATCCTGACGCTCAAACTATACCAACTTGAATCATTATTCACCATTCAACGCCCTTTCAATCTGTTTTTTCAACTTGTCAATTGCTAGGACATTCAGACAACTCGACATTCAACATGTTGAAAATAGGCGTCAATTTCGCAATTGGACTCCTGGAAGAAGTATGTCATTAATATGAAGCAGGAAAAGAGTCGCAGAGAGAACAGCTCCGGCATCAATCACCGTGAGGTCCTAGGAGCAGCCATCAATGTCTACTCGAATCTACCTTTCATTTAGGAAATCAGAAATCCAGCTACAAAGGTCGAGGGGGGTGCCGTATGTAGGAAGCTTGTCAATTAGAGTTGCATGTCAAACACTGTCCAAGGCCTTCGATATGTCAAGTGACAGCGAGAGCTTCGCCATGTTTCTCGATGGCTTCATCCTAGTAGTGCGTGACATACACAAGATCTCCGGTTGAACGTCTCTGGCGAAATCCGTATTGACGATCACTGAGTTTCAAGATATGTCAGCAGCTTACCGTTAAGTACTCTCTCCATAACCTTAGAGAGTACGGAAGTAATGGCAATTGGTCTATAATTACATACAGGGGTCGGCACGACTACCCTTTTAGGCACTGGCATTGGCATTGAACATTGGCAAGCTTCCAGGATTCCGGTATGTTATTTGTCCTGAGAGAGAGACGGTACAAGCGTGTAAGTAGGTATACAGGAGACAATTCAGAACACGGAGCATATACAAAGAGGAGATGGCCTAAACAACTGTGCACTGATTTCAAACTAGGTCCTGATGTCATTTTTTGTGGGCGTGGTCTTGGTCAGTCTGCTGTCGGCACTGGTCACGGTGTGGCGGCGCTTGTTTGTTGTAGACTACAGTCAATTTTCATTGGTAATTTAAGATAATTGGGCGGGGTCTAACTTCCTCCTTGCCCCGCGCAGTAGTCACGCGCCGCTCTATAGAAAAATTTAATAACAACATCTCCTCTTTGTATATGCTCCGTGATTCAGAACCACATTCCTTCAAGACCCTTGCAGGTATGCCATCAGGCCTTTGTTCACGTCAAGTAGTTACATTTACATTATTAAAGATTTCTACATTCTTCAAAAAGTTTTTCAATGCTACTACATAATATACCTACCTACATAAGTAAGTACCAGGTAAAATTATTTCTTGTTTCAGCAACAGACTTATATAAGTAATTCTTAAAAAGTTTAATGTAAATAATAATAGGTAAATTAAAAAAAGTAAAAAAGAAATAAAACAATAATTACGTTAGCACAAGAAGATTATATATCTATAGCATGACATTACGTAAATTTTCAACTGAAAATTATAATTTTCTTATAAAGTAATACCAACCTATTACGTTTAGATATTCCTTCTTAAGAGAATCATTTCAGTTATTAATAAGTTCCGTTGGAAGTACATAATGTTATTATTTACCTATATTGATAATACGTAGTTATCGAAAAACGTATTTATCAATATCTAACAATGATACTAAATATTGGTGGTTCAACAGACGAAAGTGAATCATCTTGTAACCAATACATGAAACGAAATCTAAAAACAAATATTAAAAAAAATTAATAGCGCCAATTTCAAAATAATTCTGGTTTCATTTGTTTTGTCAGCGTTTTGATTGCTGTCAATCTTGTAAAAGATTAGTCTTCAGTTAAAAATAACTCGGGCTAGTTTTATAGGCATATAATTGTAAAAAAAATGTTCAGATTGCGTAATATCCAATATATGGACTTCTATGCAAAACAAAGGAGACTGAGTGGGCTAACTCATGTCCTTCAACAACAAGCAACACAAGCTCACGTTTCTAAAGAGAATGAAATATTTCCAGCAGCCAGAGTGATTCCAATGGTAGTGACGAAAAAGGAAGATGCTATCTTGCCATTTGACGATGTTCCAGGGCCGAAAGCCTTGAAGTACGTGTCCAATGTTCGGCACTACTTATCTGAAATTGGTACTCAGATTACGGCTAGCATGTTGACTTTTGGTCTGAATGCTGGTGAGTTTTTATTACCTCCTTTGGGTTTCATTTTTATAAGTATATTTACTTAGCGAAAGAGCGACGTAAGTGCAATTTTTTTCCGGCGGTCTCCTAATGACAATCCTGTACAATATTTTCGCCCGCGCCGCCATCAAGGTGCTTGCCTTAACTCTCTGTCTTAGGGGTTCCGGGTTCGACACCCGGCAGGGCCAACTTTGGGAATGAACTTTTCAAGGTTGGCTCTGGTCTGGATCTGAAAGTAGTGGTGCACTGCTTTTCGCTGTCATTGGCAGTAACCATCCCTTTACAGAAGACTACCGTGAAATAAAAACATGTGTGCTGTTGTGTTTCGGTGAGTGAGTAAACGATGCCAGAGTCTATTATAGTAGCCGGCAAACTTCTTGGACAAACAATCTTGAATACGCAGAAACGAAAAATAGGTCTCTTTGTCTCTCGTGATCTCTTTTCTCTCTATACCACCAACTAAAACGTTATTAGCTCAATCAATAAAAACCCAGTAATAAAAAGAATATAGTTTTTCAATGAAACAATATTTTTGTTCATTTCGCAAACTTTCCTTCACCACCTCACGCGATGGCCAAGAAGTGTGCCGGGTACTATACCTGTGCTATACCCTATCCCTTCCTAATCCTATTTTGATCGGCAGCGCAGTTGCAACACCTGTTGTGCTGTTGCTTGTGTTGTAATTATAATAGGCGACAGTAGCCACCCACCATCATGTGGACCGTCAGCCTGTCTGTCGATCTTAATATAAAAACATTAGCTATTGAAGTATTGTTTCGAAACTTCGACGCCGTACTGATTGTTCTTGCAAATGAACAATAAAAATTGTATGGTCTTTATTAATTTACAGGTTCTTACTTCAATAAAAGAAAGCCTTTGAGAAATCTTTCGACGCTGTTTGAAGAATATGGGCCAGTGGTTCGCTTTATAAGCCCAGTCGGAGCTGATATTGTATTAATAAACCATCCTGAGCACATCCAAAAAGTCTACACTTTAGAAGGAGACTATCCTATTAGATCTAGTTTGGATTGCCTAAATAAATATAGAACGGAACATAGGAGTCATTACTGTGGAGGCATTTATTCTGTGTTAGTTATCGTCTTATAACTCTTACTAATATTGTACATAATAATAATGGGAAAGTTTTCAAAAATATTTGTGGAATGTATTTAAACGAAACTTGGCACACAGATAGTTCACAGTTGCGTAACAATGGGTGGCAGAACGGGCAAAATTTTTTTTTTCGAGAGCTCGTAAACACAGGAAGACTTTTATTACAAAATTTAAAATTTTCATATTTAATCAATTTGTCATGTTTTTATTCTTTAAGTAAGAAAGTTTCCAATACGGCCACATAATTTGATTTACTTATCTGAAAATTAGTTGTTCGTGACTTTGTTTTTCGTTCAATATAATGTTAGTTTCCACTTTATGGGACCAACTTTACTTGTGATTTATAAAAATGAAACTACAACCTCAAGCTTTTTTACGGAGGGCCCCAACCGATGAATTTACCACGGGCATCAAACGGTACATAGCTACTCCACTGATGGTATATGCTCTGGATTAAAACATTTCGATTCCCATGGGATAGCATCGATTATTTGACAAATCAAATACCACGCAGACAGAGCTGGGGAGTCAGCTAGTATTGTTTATAATTAATATCAACTATGCTAACACAATAAACTTACAATTCAGTAACGGCGTCGAATGGGTTCGTCAAAGGTCTGTTGTGAGCACACCTCTACATGATTCCGTCGCCAACAATGTGCAAAGCCTTGGACTTATTTGCGACAACTTCATTAGAAAGTTATACAATATTCGTAACTACCAAGACGAGATTTCGAAGGACTTGTACAAGGAACTACATAAGTGGGCCTTCGATTGCATGGGTATTATAAAGTTTCAATTAAGTCTCTACTAATATATACTACTCAAAACAAAATAAGGGCCACTAGTTTATTTACATTTAAGTGCACTTTAGTAAACTGAAAGTAACTGATAAGTAGCATTATATTGATTTTATGAACTCTTTGGTGTTTGATCTCTTTTATGCTTCCTAATTTGAAAAATATTGGCCATCGTTTTAAGAAAAAAAAATAATCGGAAGTTATTCTTATGTTTTTCCTCGATTGTCTTCTTAACTTGTTTCGGTTATTTTAGGAAAAAAGTTTTACTTTTTCAATTTTAATTGATTCATTTATCATCTCGCGTTAATCATGCCACCAGTACGAAGGCACATGGATACAAAAACAGCAACCAGAGCCATAACTATGATTCAAGAAGGACGTTCTCAGCGTTACGTGGGTTTGCAGTTGGGTTTTTCTCGAAGAGCTGTCCAAAATGTATGGAATCGCTTCCAAGAGACCGGCAGTGTTGCCAGGAGACCCGGTTCAGGTAGAGTTCGTGTAACAACGGCGCACGAGGATCGGTAAGTCCAACTAAGTGCTCGTCGTGATCGTACGTAACGGCCGGTAAGTTACAACACCACCTACGGCTGACAACGGGTACCCGTGTCAGTGATCAAACTATACCTAATCGATTGCATGAAGACCAGCAAATGTCAAGACGTCGAGTTGTTCGAATTCCTCTGACTAGGGTTCAACGTGCAAACCGTTTAAGATTCTGCCGTCAGTATTTGAACTGTGGGATTAATCAGTGGGGCAAGGTGCTTTTTACAGACGAGTGCAAAGTAAATTTTTTTAATGATGATCGGCGTGTTAGGGTGTAGAGACGACGCGGCGAGCGTTTTTCGGAGTCCTGCATCCACGAAGTTGACCGTTTCGGTAGTCCCAACGTAATGGTTTGGGGTGGGATTAGTTTACACGGTAAAACCGAGCTCACCATTTTAAATGCGGGTACCGTAACTGCAGTACGTTACATCGAAGACGTCATCAGGCCTCAAGTGATCCCATTTGCACAGCGAGTAGGGCCTGGATTCATCCTGATGCAAGACAATGCCCGTGCACACACAGCTCGATCGACCCAAACTGTCCTAGAAAGGTCTCATATTGAGGTATTACCATGGCCAGCTAACAGTCCGGATTTAAATCCAATCGAGCAATTGTGGGACCAATTGAAACGAAGGGTTAGAGAGAATGAGCAAGGGGTCTACAACCAACAGCAGCTGATTGACGCTTTAAAACGTGCCTGGGAGGAGATTCCAGATGAAAACGTGAGGAATTTCATCCAGAGTATGCATACGAGGCTTCAGGAGTGTATTGCTAAGAGAGGAGGACATACTCGTTACTAAAAAGAAGAAACAAAAGTGACAAGAACAGTATTTTGTCTTTTTCCGGTGATTTCTTTTGTTCATGTTTTTCATTCAAAATGGCCAATTTCATTATGAACTTTCATAATGAAAAACAGTTCATGATCATTATATTAAACAATTGTTAGCTTATATTATAACCAATAACATTATTTTGTAATTACATAAGTTAAACAATTTAATGTCTTTATTGTTTTCATGGTACAGCAAAAAATCTTAGTGGCCCTTATTTTGTTTTGAGTAGTATATAAATATTTAGGTATGTAAGTGCCAAATAAGTTTGCTTCTGTACTTCTACAGATTCTTAGGCACTCGTGTACTGAAGTCTTCTATACATTGAGGACCAACATGATTATAAATACATATTCTCATAATACGAATTTCAATGGACCAAATTTCCAGAAATATACATTATCTACTTGTGATGGAAGTGATGACTTAAGGAACTAAGTTGTAGCTCCTAACCGGTGCTCAGAATGCGCTGAAAAATATAATGTCCAGGATTTTAGAATCCGTAACGAGGAAATTCATAAAAGTTAGAATCATTTTAGAATTTGCAAGCTAAAGGTTGGGGCAGAAAGGAGGCTCCTCCCACTAGGTGGTCCGACGACGTAAGTCGCGGGAAACTGTAGATGTGCGCTTTGGCAGTCTGGGAAAAACCTATGTAAAGACGATTATCAGTTGCTGATGATGACGATGACAGGTCGCTTTACAGTATAGCAACTATTGCTAATTCCTGCTTATCGAAGATATATCCTTCAGTTTAGATGCAATAATCGTTTGGTTATAAGACACTAAACTTATATTATTGAGTTCATAAAGAAAAACCCACAGGAAAATCTGTATTTTTGTTATGGTAAAAAAAGAAAACGTTCAAAGAACGCTTAATTTATCAGAATAGGCAAATTAAGTTTGTGATGGAATTATGCATATAATTTGATTACTCGGGATACAAATCCATTATAATTCGAAACTTATTTTTCTAGGGTTGCTAATTTTCTCTAAAAAGTTCACAATGATAGAAACTGAGTTGGTATACAGTCAGTGCGATATGTCGTGGTTGTACCACAGTTTGGAAAAAGCTACGGACGCAATAATAAAATGCGAATCAGGCTTGCATTTGTGGAGATTCATCAGGACACCAGCTTGGCACTCTCTGGTCAAGAACTGTGACAGTTTGGATAAGTAAGTGATCCGTATTGGTTATTATTTCGTTGGCCGAGTTCTTGTGCTGAACAAAAAGAGTAAAATAGAGCTCTGCAGGATAAACTAGGATAACTAGGAAAAGTTGACGATTTTTTCTCAGTACAGGAACAAAATATACAGTATAACATCTGAACGAATTACACGCACAGTGAGGCCTCCCTCCGACAGGGAATTTGTATTCACGATAATAAAATTTTGGGATTGAATTTTGTGGAAGACTATTGTGTTTTAAAAGACTAGCAATCTTCAAAGAAATACCATCAACTGAGCACCATTGTTTGCGCAAGCCTTTTATTAGCTTATAATTAAATAAATAAAAAATAAATTTCCCTAATCCCTCATCCTTAATCCTACTGTAGTCGGCAGCGCACTTGCAGCAGCTTTGGCGTTGTTTGTGTTACGGTAGCCACTTACCATCAAGTGGACCGTCAGCCTGTCTGCCGATCTTAACATAAAAAAGGCTTATAATTAAAAAGACATTAATTTAAATTCCATTTCACATTTTAGTTTAATTGGAAAACATGTGTTGGAGGCAGAGCAAACACTTTGTATAAGAAACAAGGAGGAATTAACAAGTAAATATTTTTCTGTAAACATTACACAATAAGTTTCTGTCAAATAACAAATTTCTATTTCTTATAACAGACTTGCACACATTGGTTCATGCGATGTTACTTGACAAAGAAAAAATGAGCGTGGAAGACATTACCACTATTATTATGGATATGCTTCTGATTGGAGTTAACACTGTAATATATTTAGTTTTTTACAAGTCTTTAATTATATCTCTAGTTTTAGTATTCAATGGTAATAATTTCACAGGTTACCTCTTCGATGTCATTTCTTCTATATTACTTGGCAAAATATCAGAGATGTCAGAAAAAAGTCTACGAGGAAATAAGCAAAGAGAATATTGAAGATATCATGAGAGAGACACCATACCTTGAAGCTTGTATAAAAGAGACTTTACGGTAATAGTGGTTAAGCTTAATTTATTGATTTCGTAGGTCGTCGACAAGGTATTTGAATATTGTGTAAGTACATACGAGTAGGTGCCTGAATTTTTTTTTTGTTACAAATGCCATTGCTTGCAAAAATTCATATACTTAATATGATCTTTTTCAGATTAGCGCCACCGATCCCGATATTGACTAGGATTCTTCCTAAAAACATTATTTTAGACAGATATAAGTTAGTATTTATTTCAAATTTGTTTTTGTGTAAGACGATACTCGCTCCCGAATGTCGGTACCTAGTTAATTTAAAACTGTATTATTAAAATAGGTACGATTATAAAAACAAGTTAGATTTAGGCTCTCATTTTTCTTTTAATAACTAAAAATTATTGGCTCTAAATACTATTTTGTCAAAATATTTATTTGAATTTTTAATTCGGAATCACTGAAGGGACATTTCTAGAAGGGACACTGAACGAAAATTCTAGTATACACAGTTTTTTTGTAATACCTTCATGATAAAATATATTTTTTAAATTGCTTTTAGTATTTTTTTTATTTTTGGAAAATAAAACTAGAGGCGAAATACATAAAGATTATTTCAATTATTTGTCAATGCCACTGATTAAGATTTTAACATACCTATTTGGTACAATGGAGACATTTTGGTCTGTAACAATATTTGATTTCAGCATTCCGCGCGGTACCTTAATAATAATGTCGACACAAGACGCGTCGGTAAAAGAGAGCAACTACGACGATGCGACCAGATTTTATCCGGAGAGGTGGTTAAAGGATGATGTAAAGGATTATCACGCATTTGCGTCAATTCCTTTCGGGTCTGGACCCAGAAAATGCTTAGGACAGACTATGGCCGAAACCATGTTAACATTGTTAGCAGTTAAGGTAAGCTAAACATAGTAAAAATTTGGAATAAAAACAAGTAGAAGCTCTAAGTCTTTGGGAGGCCTTTTTGACATATTGGGCTGTTGGTAGTGCAATGGGAGAGAAAAAATCACAATTACACTATTGTTGTAGTGTTAATACAAACAACCGCTATACATATCAAACACAAGCTATTACTAAATGTGGATATACTCTGTAGTCTTCTTAGATTTGCGAGAGCAACTTGGGACTGAAGTTAGACAATTACTACCAAGTTGGTGGCCAAGGCCCTAATTCACTAACGCCACTTAGCGATTCCTCACTTCGAAACCACTTCATATTAGAGATTCCTTACTTCGAAACCACGTCATATCCTCAAATTGTTACGATATCTGCTAGTCATTCTCTTACATATATATAAATGTCATGACAAGACATTATTGTGTTTTGATAAGTTAGACAAAAACGTGAAATCATAATTGCCATACAGAATCAAGGCCCAGCTGAACAGTTTTACTACAAATTGGCTAAGATATTTTATTTACGTACTTTCCATTTTAATTATAAGAAATATTATTATTTCTTGGGTAAAGTGCAATAAAATCGGTGTCCATTTAAGAGAATATAATAGGTTGGAGAACGTTTGTAAAGTATTATTTATTGTCTGTAGATTTTGAAGAAATTCAAGCTCGAATATCACTACTCGGATATTCAACCCACCAGAAGTTTCATCGCTAAACCTAACAAGTCACTGAAAATAAGATTTGTTGATAGGTTCCAATAATGAAGTGAAAGTTTAAGATTTATTCAAACATTTTATTGGATTAATTAATAAATAATTAATTACAATTAGTGTTTACAATTTATAAGTAAACAGTATGAAACACAGTTAAGTTTATATGTTGCAAAATTTATACAATGTTTGATTTTTATGGTGAAACTGTTAAAAATTGACTAGTAAATGTAACATATAGTTAAAATAAATTTTACTTTGATATATCTATTGTTTTTTTTATTACATTCACTATCTGTGCCTCTTTGAGAATATGTTGAGATACTTTCCTCTCGTCATTTCTTTTGCCTCCTCAAGACCTAGTTGGTATGCTTGGTCGTGTAATTTTTTCACCTCCATGATAAGACTGCTGGTTGATAGGCAACACAGTCCTGAAAAACATTTTAAAAAGTCATTAAGCAAGAATTTACAAATAAACCACCAACATAACATATTCCTAGATAATTTTTTTTTTCCTAGATAAATTCCGATGATTGAGCTTTTATCAGTGACGACTGCTGTTTTGTTTCGATGAGTGAGTAAGGGATGCCAGAGTTCATTTTCCTATCCAATCCCCTATCCTTAATCTTAGTTAGTCGGCAGCGCACTTGCAGCACCTGTGGTGTTGCTTGTGTTTTAGGGGAATGTAGCCACCTGCCATCAAGTGCACGATCAACCTGTTGGACGACTGACAACTCTTCCTAAAACGCAATTTTACACAAAAACTAGTATTTTTTAAGTATTTATTAAAGGGTCATCTCGTAAATTTTTGTAGCAGGTATAGGTACCTACTTGTATTGTTGCCGATAGACGATAATCAATTGTTATGATTTTGTGAGACGAATATAGTCCAGGTCAGCGTAAAAAAATAGTAAACAGTAATTGTAGATTTAACAAAGACATTTTTTTAAATATTTTTATATGATAGGTTGATAATAACCGTAAAAAATATATCCAAAGCCGAAAAATTAAAATTTGGTACTCAACGAAAAAAAAAAGTTAAAATTAACCAACAGCTACGGGCACTTTAAACACTCGCCCTTTTGGCGCGCTTGTCGGACGTCACAGTCTACAATAAAAAATATTAAAACATCACAAATCAAACAACTATGCGCTTGTTGGACACTGTCATTATAGACTTTGACGTCACATTGGATCTGACTGTTTCAAGTAATTTGAATTTCCCACATTTTTTTTGCAGCTTTTAATAATTAATTTCTTAACGAAAAAGAAATACATAATATTAAAAAATATTTACATAGCATTCTATATACATTCTAAAGCAATAATGTACATTAAAAAAGAAATAACCCTTTTTTTGAATTAGACGCATATATATATTCCCTATTAGGCATTTCACGATTTGGAGTTTTTAGAAATCTACATGTCTGTATATGCAGATAGCATTATAGGTACAAGATGGGTACAAGTATGTATGATTATGTATTTTCAGTAATAAGGCGAGGACTTAGAAGAAAAGCGTTATTTTCGTGTCATAATTTGACTTCTTAGAGTAAAATTAAAACTAAGATAATTAAAATACAGGGCATAATAGACTATATTTAAAAAAGTTTGAATCGATTTTCATATAAGGCCCCCGGGTATGGAAATTTTATGATGAATAAATTAATACAAGCATTAACTAAAAAGCATTATCTTCTTCTACGCAGTTCTACCCAATCCGATAGATGTCGCCGCTTCACCTAACTCTTTTGAATAAACTCAGTCGTGCGTCGTATCCGAGCGGAGATAATTATTTATGAATTCATAAAGATCAATGAGGTTTGCTCATTGATTTCCAAAAACTGAAATGTTACCATTTTGTGATTACCACTGAGATTGTTGTTTAGGATATCAATCATCAATGATACTTTAGACAACATAGGCCTGAAATTGTAGATATTCTAAGCATTATATAATGTGCAGCATTATCTTATACATGGATTTAGAACTTAAATCAGTAAGAGAAAATACTATACACATGTAAGTATGTACATCAATATATATTTGAAACTAGCTATGCCCGCGACTTCGTACGGGTGGTATTCGGAATACGTAACTTTTTTGTTTATAAACAGATTGGAATGAAATATACACTACGTATTACCGGAAGCTTGCTACAATACATCAGTGGAGACCACATGAAAATCGGTTAAGCCGTGTCTGAGATTAGCGTGCACTTTGTGCTATGCGTGCAGAGTAGGCAAAGAACTATTTTGTTATAAATATGAAGAGTCCCCAGCCTAAGCTAAACCGTACTTAATATAATTGATCATATAGATCTGAGGTCAACTTTAATTGGAACAAAAAATCACCTAAAGTGACTATTTTAACTTTATATAAATTTCAAACATCGTTTTATAGATGATAATAGCTAACTAAAGTTTCAGCGAATTCAACCGAAGAGTTACTTTTATCGAAAAAATTTTGGACTACATGTGATTCTTTAAATTTACATTTTTTTTTTTGTTAGTAAGTAAACCGATTGGAATAAAAAACACACTAAATGTTACGAAAAGCTTGCTATAATACATAAGTGAAAACCGCATCCAAATTGGTTAAGCCGTTTCTGAGATTAGCGCGAACATACAGACAAACACAAAAATTTTAAAAACTATTTTTTTTACTTCGGTAACATAAGTACAATGTGTATAAATTGTTTTTTGAAAGAATTTTTTAATATACAGATACTCTTTACGACTTTATTATAATAGGTTTGGGAAAAAGGCTTACCTTGAATTTTTCCTTATTTGTAATAAAATTTTAAAATGCATCGAATTTCTTCATTAGAAAGAAAAACAAATGAAAAATATCTGGAAACAACATTTTACTAATTTATTTCTTTTTTTGAAATGTAACCTTTTTAATGTCATCCAAACCAGCCAGATACAAATTGTACAGCCAAAGAGATTTTATTATAAGTTTATACATACTATATGCGAAAAGACTTTTTCCCTGACCTAATATGTATAGATGTACTATATAGTTATGAGTTACACCCATTGAGAAATCACTAGAAAAAGTCAAAATTATCATCATTTATAGAAAGTGAAGTGTGCAGGCCTAAAATGAATTTTGATATGACCAAAATAATGACAAACAACACACCTGTGGCTCTCACAATGGGAAATACCAACCAACATTGAATTTGTGATATGTGATAATTTGAAGTGCAGATGTTGGAGATAAACATCTGCACTTCAAATTAAAGAGTAAGATTTTGATACTTTCATCTCACCAGTGTTAACCTATGGTTGTTAAAGAGTGGGCACTAATGAAGAAACAGGCCAATAAACTTCAATCCTGCCAAAGAGCAATGGAAAGAAGATTGACGGGAATAAAATAGTAGAAATGAGGAAGAATGAGGAAATGAGAACTTGGTTCATTTTCAAAGTTGACCCTGTCGGAATCGAACCCGGGAACCTTAGCTCAGAGTGTTAATGCAAACATCCTAACCACTTATCCAACGGGCTCATTTAGTTACTGACATAACCGCTGGGTTCTACGGATCTCCTTATTCCCAATTAGAACTCGCAGTGTAACTCCGAGCATAGCCCTATCCATAGCTCGTTGAGCTTTCTTATAAGGCCCACGGTTACAAATCACGTTTCAGTCCCATATGTCATCACTGGCAACACGCATTGGTTGAAAAATTTTGTTTTAAGATACTGAGGAATTTTGGACGAGAAGATGTCTCAAAACCTATTCGAACTCTGCCTAATTGGAATACCTACTTTAAATTTATTAGTCTTCCGTGGCACTACCGAACAGTACTGGTAGTGACACTGGTAGTTCCACAGGTATGTACAGTTTACTTTCATGTATATTTCATTTGGCAAACAAATTAATGAAATCTCTTGTATCAACTTACCCGTTTGTTTATACATGATTGCCTAGTAATAGGGAAAGAAAAAAGTGGGCAACACTACTCTTGCATGTTCCTTATGATTTATAATCTCGATTTATATTAAATTCGTTTGGTAAACAAGATATCCATAACAAGACCAAATTTTAATAGACATCACAATAGCGATTTATTTTCTCACAGATAATTGATAAAATATACTTTTCGTCTAGTAAACAGTTGAGTAAAAGACTTTCTCTCTTCAGATCCTGTACTATTAGTTCAAAGAAGTCAAGTAAGTTTGAATAACGTTTACTGGAATTTAATATTGAATAGACCTTGTCACTAATGTGCATAATGTTTAATATTTTTTGGTGAATTATTTGTGCAATTTCTATGATTAATATACACAAATTAAAAAAAATATGCCAAAACAAACATACTTACTTCGCATGTACGTGTAATCTTCTACAGTTAATCCTCTATTCCAAGACGGTGGCGATCGTGGCGATTGGTTGGCATTTTGAGAAGTAAACTCAGACACGCCAGGAACTGTTAACGAATCAATAGAATTACGTCCATCCTCCTTGTAATTAGATTGGTTTTCATTTTTATAGCTCATTATGAATTTAGTTTAAAAATGAACGGTTACGAACCAAAGAAAACGTAATGTAGGTTGGACGGATGACGAAATGACAATTTGATGAAAAGTAATTTCCCGCGATTTTCAAAATTATTACTGGTATAGGATTTTTAAGTAGGTATAGAATTTATCACTTGTGAAATGGCTAAAACTCACTTTGTTCAGGCCATAATTCTGGTGAAGCACGATCTAACTTCTCGAAGCTTAAGAGGCTTTCTTCCAAAGATGCCAAAGGAATATCATCAGGTGATTGTCCTGAAACCGACAGTCAACAGATTTACATGTAGGTATTTTTTAAAAATCGTGTTCATAACACTTAAACGAAACATATTAAGTTAATAAAAAAAACTTTATTGCAAAAAAAACATAGTGCAAATACAAAATTACCATCTTCCTCAGAATTCGAGTTTTGTTTCGCCGCCATTTTCCAATTTTAATATACCAAATACCAATAGAGTATAGAGTAGAGTCTTTGGCTTTGGAGTTAAGTTGACAAATAAAATTGACAACAGAGTACAGACAACAAACCATAGACACGCGATCAGTATTTTATTATTAAGTATTGATAACGCAAAGATAGATTGCACTTCATTTTCAAAAGTCGGTCGATTCAATTTGTTGGAGTCAAAATTGGCTGTACGTACGTAACTCTCTGCTCACAATTTCATTTTGATCGTATTTTGATATTGTTTAACAGTAATGCAGTACAAGCACACGTCGAGAGCACTATGGTTCTATACATAAATACGTAGAGTAACTTTTTATGTATTAGAGAATAGAGATTCTCTGTAATAACGTAAGTACAATAATGACTAAAGCTTGACTAAAGAACAACATACTAACGTATTATCACAAATTATAGTACATAGAACAATAACTAAAGCATTGTTCTACGCTTTAGTTATTGTTCTTTGTTAAAGTTTACTTCCATGGTTATAGTAGACACTAACGTATCGTATTGTGTTATGTAACATACATTTGATTTTAGAGTTCTCTGTTCTTCTTATTTTTCCAATATATGTAAATATCTATGTTTCTATGACTGATTAATCTGTGATCCTCCAAGTATTATTTTATCTATGCTTCTAGTATAACTCTCGCTAAAGAGTATATAATTATATATATTCTTTTCTTTGTAGTATAGATCTTCTATGTAGTTAGTAGTTTGTGGGCTCTTTCTTTCTTTCTGTTGCCAACGAAAAGGCAAGGTTCGTAGAAACCGCATGGTTCTTTGAATTATTCGTAAATCAACTATAATAATAATTCATTAATCTATATTTCTTTTAAGGTAGGATATTTTATTTTAAAAATTTTGATATAATAGTGGGAATATTGTGTGTTGCACTCGGTATCTCATACCTTAGACGTTCTGTCTCCATAATGTCTTGCATGTTTCAATTGTTTTGTGTAGTGTAATTTCATCAAATTAACGCGAATTACCTGTTACTTATATAGTTTGCAATAGTCAGGACGTTACTTCTATTCGTTTCTGGTAAATGATTCTATTAAATGCAGGTACAACATAACCTAACTTCTGTACTCACTAAATTACTGCAAATAAATTTATACTTATTGGTTTATTTCTCAAGTTTAGTGCGTTTTAATTATATCAGAATCCACTGTTATAGAATTTGAATTGAAAATCGTTATAATATTCATTTACTTAATAGTTTTATTTTTGTTAATGCAATTTTAAGTATATTTGAACTCACACAGTTATTATAAAAACAATTTCAGATGCGTTCCGTCACGCTGAAAGATGTTGAGCAAGACAAAGTTGTCAAGTATGTTGCCGCATACCTCAAAAAGTAAGTTTTTATTTATTTCTACATGGTCCAACAAGGCAGAAACAAATAAAATTTTTGGCTAAGCAAAAGTAACAGTTGCCTAAAGACATTAACTGTATATTTATTAACTATATAAAAGACAAAAGAATGCAATAATAATTACCTAGTATTATTAAGGTAGTAAGTCTCTCAGTCCATCACCAACATTTCAAATGCCACGTCACCAACATCATGTCCAATTCGGAACAACTGGTTGAATAGTTTTAAAAAGTTTTTGTAAAGTCTGATTAAAAAAATAATTTTTAAATGAAACCTGCATATATTTAATTACTACATTGATTCTTTAAAACTATCTATGTACCTTTTATCGATAACTTAAATTCCATACTTGTATGAAAAAACATACATAATTAATATTGATATCTTTGGAACAGTAGGTCAATTTGACTTTCTTCATCTTGGTCTGGTGAGATTTTGATCAAATATTAACATACCCAATCAATTATATTCAAACAAAGAATTAAAAACAAAAATTGTGGTGTTTGTTTTTTTCTTATAATATTACAAAGGAATTTTATCATAATAATTATTTGGTCTGGCTGACAATCGGTTATGTCAAAAGGATTAAATTTTTACTTTCTACTGATCATAAGCTATCGAATAAAATAATAATTACACATGTTTATTTTTACGAAAACAATAGAAAATTAATTAATTAAAAAAGTTTTGGTCAAGTAATAATCACCAGACGGATGGCTTATTATTTAACTAATATCCAGAAAATAGATTACTATATTTTGCTACTTATACCAGATACAAATGTTTTTCAGCGGTCACAGCTTGGACTAAGACACATTTTTTATATCCATTTTTAATAAACAGAATATAAACAAAAGCAAAACAGATGCAACAAATAAGTATGCAATTTTTTAAAGATAATTGATCACTCCACTACATTTTTATTGTAATTTACAGTTAAGGTAACATTAATGAATTAGAAAAAACCCAATTTTTTCACTTAATACAAGCCCTAGTGACAATATCTAACACATAGTAAACAATTGCTTAAGGAAAATAAGCAGTGAGATATACATATTTTTTTAAAAATTCAATGTTATTTATGGCCACAAATTTTCCAGTATTAACTGGACAATATAAAGCAACATAATAATTCGATTCAATGAACTTTCTAAACTGTTTACATGTTTATTAATTGAATGCCTCATCTTTCTAGGACTGGCAAGATTGTAGTGCCAGAGCATATGGATCTGGTGAAAACTGCTCGTTTCAAGGAGCTCGCTCCTTACGACCCCGACTGGTTCTATGTGCGCTGCGCAGCTGTTCTTCGACACATCTACATCCGTTCCCCTGTTGGTGTGAAGACTGTGACTAAAATTTTTGGTGGACGTAAACGCAATGGAGTCACACCCTCACACTTCTGCAGGTAATCTCTTCATTGTTTGGATTGGATTTAATTTGATATTGGTATCTGTCCACAATGTTGTCTGAAAAATCAAACCTTGTAAATTTTATAGGCACATTGACTTCAAAATGACAATTTTTAAATAAATGAGTATGTTTTTATAAATGTTACTTATAATGTACATGCCTCTTGTACAGGTCGTTTGGTTCATTAATGTATAGATCAGTTAACTAAAGCTGCTGGCACATTCACAGTACTCAAACAAATGCATTTCGTGGTGGGTTCATCCTGTATTTAATATCCTAAGAATGTGCAAAGCAACAGTATTCCCTGTCACACTCATAAGTGAATCTATGTACATTTATATACTATAATATGTATATACATTTTATATTTTGCGTTTGTTGCTTGCAGGTCGTCTGGTAGTATCGCCCGCAAGGCTTTGCAAGCACTGGAATCCCTGAAGATGGTGGAGAAAGATCCTGATGGTGGCCGTGTTTTGACAGTCAGTGGTCGTCGTGATCTGGACAGAATGGCCGCACAAGTTAAACTAAAGGCTAAGCAGCAAGCCAAGCAGAGCGTTATTGTGCTGTAACATAATAAAAATAATTTAACCTAAATTATGATTTTTTTTCACAGACTTATGGTGACGCCCTTATTAATATCATATTTTTTATTTATTGACAGTCTAATTGTAGAAATAGCCTGTATTTATTTTTCCAGTTATCCTTGAATTATTTACCGCAAAATAATACAATAATCGACCACCCTCGAAAAAGTAGGGATGACATATATTTTTTTAAGAAAAGAATCTGGAATGAGATCCGTATACGAACGTAAGTTACCTTTAGTCATCACAACTCATGTGATCAATCAACACATAGTATGTAGGTATAAGTAGCCTACAGAAGCTAGAGTTAAATATTCTAAACGCTGGCTGGCGTTCCGGCCTACGACAATCCGTGCGGCGTCGTTATTGTAGTTATGTAGACAACTGCATGTACTGATGTGGTGGAAAACTGGAGAGTTTGTGTTGGTTTGACAAGCTGAGACCACAACGGGATTAGTTTTAAAATCAAGCTTAGTCGCTCTGTTGGGGATGGGGGTAGCAAAAACCACAGGAATATTGGAAAAAAAAGCAAATTGGGAAACATTTAGCATAAAAGTGAAGGAAATGATTGAAGATGACAAATTAGACATGAATGAAAAATTAAGTACAAATTATTTGGAAAGTGTTTTCTAATATGTACACTAGCAACTTGAAGCTGTTGCGTGTATATTGTTTTCAGTACAATTCAAATGTTTATCCAGTCTACCTTTGAAATAGTGCAGTGCAGGGCACACTGCATTTCGCAGTCATTTGGGCAGCCCGTATGGCGGCAGTAACCACCCCCTTAAAAAAGACCACCGTGAAATAACAGCACGTGTGCTGTTGTGTTTCGGTGAGTGAGTAAGGGTTGCCAGGGCCCATTTTCCTATCCAATCCCCTATCCTTAATCCTACTATATTCGGCGTGCGTTACTTGTGTTATAGGCGACGGTAGCCACTGTTAAGCGGGACAGGGAGAGCGTTTGGCAGGGCATTTACAGGGTTATCGGTAGAACGATTCGAAGAGAGGAGGACCCGCCATTGTAGAGAGACGGCGGGTCTTAGATGCGAGGGATAGGCTGGTGGCTTACGGATGTATTTAATCCTAAGGACCTCACTAATTCGTATGAAGAAGTCCACCGTCAAATCAGGAAAGCTTCGGAAGGAGTGAATCGATCCAACATGCTCGCTCGCAGATTTTCAAAATGCAGTAGGGACGTTAAATTAGTCATGGTTTGCACTTATTGTCAGAGCTTTTATACTTGTCAGTTGTACAAATAGAATTGCTTCAAAAGAGCGTCCTGGAGTACCATTAGAGTGCAATACAATGACGCGTACCGCACGTTAATGAGACTGCAGTGCTTTGGGTATGTTTGCTGAGCCGACTTTTTCGCTATCCCAGAAGGAAAATCCAGAGCTTCCGAAAACGGCATACTTAGGGTCATCGGTGAGGACTTTGCTGGTCCTTTTCAAAGATACTGGCTTAGTGTTCACCATAGCGTAAATAAAAAATAGTGATATAAGTATTTTTATTTAGGTATAAAGGGTTTTTCAATGGGGGCGCGCGAATTTTGATAGCGTGTAGCGGCCATCTTGGTAAATTTGGCGCCAATACATATTTTTAGATTATTTCATACGTCGATGGATTATTTAGTCGTGACAATTGACATTTCGCCATGGAACGCTACACGCTTAAACAACATGTAGCAATAAAGAGTTTGTCTGTTTGTCTGTCTGTCTGTCAACATGTAGAAATTGTTAAAATTTCCTATCAAAATCAGTGCTCGTTCGCCAAACGGTCCGTGCGTTGCATCCAATTTATGGCATCCATGGCCGTCCTGCAGAGTCCACAATCACATGCAGAGTTTGATGAAAAATTTTGAGACAACGGTCGGTGATCGATGAAGCAGTGCCTGTACATAAGTGAAAGAAACGCAAGATCGTTGGAGAATATTGTTGTCGTTAGGCAGTGGCGTAGCTACACTTTTAGCGCCCTGGAGCAAAATTTTTCAAGCGCCCTCTCTCATTTTTTGAACGATCGGTTGTAACATTGTAACTTTGCGAACTTGTAACTAAACATTACATGCATATAGCTAATAAAAGTATTATTATTATGAAGAAAAATATTCCGAAAGATTACAGATTCATTTTATCATTATTTATCATCCAGATGATTCATTTCGAGGTTTGTGTATAATTTCTCACGTGCCCATATGAGAGAGAGGTGTTTGAAAATTTTTGCTCCAGGGCGCTAAAAGTAAAGCTACTTAATAATACGCTTCTTTGCTTTGAAATTGATTTTAGTTCCGTTTTCCGTTGCATTTTCTGGAGTACATTAATTACCTGCTATTTGTTTCATTTATAGATATCTGTTCGAAACTAAAATGTTCCGACAAAGTGAATTATGAATAGGTATTTATAATTAGGTGGGCATTTTCGATTGCCTATTGACAAAAATTTAAGAAAAAAAAATTCGCGGCGCCCTGGAGCAACTGCTCCCATCCGCTCCCCGATGCTACGCCCCCGGTCGTAGGAGATTCATCAGGTGCCTCTACATTCTGAAAAAGTCACTGTTTGGTGTGGATTTTGGTCCGGCGGTATCATCGGCCCTTATTTCTTCGAAGATGCCCAAGGAGCCGCGCTTACTCTCAATGGCGACCGACATCGGATGATGATAACATTTTTTTTTGTGGCCTAGGATAGATGCTATGGATCCCACAAACATGTGGTTCCAACAGAACGGCGCCACTTGCCAAACTTGCACGTGAAACATTAAATTTATTGGATGAAAAGTTCGAGGGTTTCGTCATCTCGCGTGGTGACGACATTAACTGGCCACCGAGGTCATGTGACTTAACACCGCTCAACTATTTTCTGTGGGGCTTCGTAAAATATCATATCTATGCAGACAAACCACAGTCAATTGTCGCCCTTAAAAAAGCCAACCTCGCGTTATTCGTTAAACTGAACCCAATATATGCGAAGATGTCATCCAAAAATAGGTCCAGGCTGCCAGGATACACCACCTACAGCGGAGTCACGGCGGCCATTTGGCTGAAATTATTTTCCGTACATAATGTCATCGAATGTCCTTTAAAATAAAATAAAAATTGTGGCAATATAACTTAAACAGGTTGTTTTATTTCATTTAAAGTTCGAGCGTTCTTAATGAAAAATCCTTTATTAGGAGTTTTTGTAACTGAAAATATAAAAAAAACTGAAAATATAAAAAGTATCTTCGTATTTTTGTTTAAAATGGATCAACACATACTTATCTATGGGATCAACCAAGGATCAACTATAATCCGCGCCAAACTTCTAGTCCGCTCTGAACACAGCGCGAACCGCGTCGCAGTAGCAAAAAATAGGTATCAGCGGGGAGCGGCAGGAGGCGGCGGCGGCAGGGCCCACTCCACTTCCCCGCCCCCACACCCATCACACCTGTGCGTGCGTGTTTGTGTGCGTTCAGAATTCTTCCGAATAGCACACACGCTTGTTTTTCGTAGCGAAGTACAGTCACTCACAATTCTGCTTTGTTTTTGTTAAGTTTTCGTTGTCTATTGTTTTCGTTATTCCGTTATTTGTTTATTTTTTTTATTGTTCTTTTAATAACATAAGTTTAAACATGCCTAACCGGAATACGGTTTTACGTCGTCAAGCAAGAAAAATTGTGTACAATGTTTTGAAATTTATGCAAAAAGAAGCGGACGAAGGCATAAAAATAAACATTAAGCACGTGCAGAAAAGAGTGTGTATTTGTGTTTCGTGTTTCAAAGAGACACGAAGAGTTTTGTGTTCAGAAGAGTTTTGTGTTTCAAAATAATATAATTTATTTGTGCGTGACTGTACCTCTGCGCGAAGCAACTTCAAAGGTGCCTAGAAGTTTGGCGCGGATTATACCTACTTATTTTTTTTTACGAATTTTGACGTTTCAGCAGAGAGTAATATATTCTTTGCGTTTGGCGCATGTTTGGCGTTTGTAATATGGCCGCAAAGGTGAAAGGATTGTTGATGTATTTTGAACTTGAATCCTGGCTGACTTAAAAAATTGAAATTAGAATGTTTTTTAAAAAACTAGATTGAATATGTCATTGTGAAAATAGTATAAAAGAAAAAGACGAACAGAAATGATGTGTTTTTATAGTTTTCATTTTATTTCATAAAATGTATTATAAATAGAAGATAATATAATGTGCACATTGATATTGAACACAGTGAGTTTTTATTTAATTGTGATCTTTAGACCACAAAACGCAGTGGAGGCATTATTACAAAAACCTATAAGAAGGATAAGCACAGATATAAAATCATTTTTTCCCTAAAGACCGCGCATTCCCGCATAGTACAACCGTTTTCCTGTAAAATATAGGTAGATACTATTTTAAAACCAGTAGTATCAATTTTGGTACTATTTAATTGCTACTTTTATTTTTAACAGGCTTTTTTTTTACTTTTTTTTAAAACATCTAAAGATTCGCTCGTTAATTCGAATTTATTGCTATTTGGTTAAAAAGGTTTCATAATTACCTATTCAGAACATCAAATTACTATTACTGGGCATTGAATTTTATAAGTGGGAAAAATCTATGTCCTTTAGCGATCACGCTAAAGGACATAGATTCAGCGCTCAAGCTTCAGCGATCACCGAATACAACCGGCTTAGGAGTAAATACCGCCCTGATCTTTTAGAAATTGAACCGTCTAAACCATCTAAAAGAATAAATAATGAATGCGAATGGGCAATACGAAAAACTGACTGTACAAAAATCAGAATCGGAAAAAAGAAAAGAAAGATTTGTAATAATAAAAAAACTACTCCTAAAAAGAAAAAAACTGTGTGAAATAAGAAAATCTAATAAAATAAATCAATATGCCCACGTTTCTACAAAAAGAAGTGAAATCCCACCAAAAACATTCTGTAAAAAACTAGCCAAGTCTCGATGGAGCTGCTTGTTTATCTCTAAAAAGTAATGAAATCTAGACAAAGTCGTGCCAACTCTAAGGTTCCTTACTGCGATTTCTTTATTATTGTGGTGATTGAAGTAATAAAACCCTGGTATAACGAGTATATTCACTTTAATGAAGACTGAAGAATATTATGATGACAACAACGGTTAAAGAAACTAGAACGCAATACACTCTTACACATTGACAGAGCACACCCAAAAGACAACTTGACGTGAGAAGAACGTGGTGACACAGACTACATTTATATATTTTATTGTCTATCACTACACCTCCCCTCAATAAAATATCATAATGTCCAATACTCTTCAACCTCCCCTTCTAAACAATATTACTTACTACATAACTAAACTAATAGATTCAAAATAACAAACTACTTGAGTAGTTTCCCTACTAAAGATTTGAAATTAATTCCCCCCAATGGTTTTGTAAGAACATCAGCTATTTGACTACTGGAAGTAATATATTTAATGACAATAATATTATCATCTAACTTTTCTTTGACAAATTTCTGTTTAATATCTAAATGCTTAATTCTAGTATTGCCAGTAGCCATGTGAGCCATCTTGATAGCAGACTGGTTATCCTCATAAATTGTGATAGGGCACACATAAAAACCAAAATCAAATAAAATTGACTTTAGCCAGCAAGCCTCACTTGTTGCATGACTCAGTGCAACATACTCTGCTTCAGTAGAAGAGAGAGCCACAGATGGTTGCTTTTTACATACCCAAATTACTGAGCAACCAAACACTTTGAAGCAATAGCCCGTGGTAGACCTTCTATCCTCACTACCTCCCCAGTCACTATCAACATAACCCACTACAGTATCACTACAATCTCTATAGTATGTTAAACAAAGTTCTAGTGTCCCCTTTATGTATCTTAACAGATTTAATAACAATTTATATAGTAAGTTACTAGCACATGATTGATATCTACTGAACATATTAAGTACTACACATAAATCTGGCCTAGAACCACTACAGGCATATAACAAACTGCCAATCAATCTTCTACACTTATTTTCTATTATTTTACTTTCAGAACATTGCCTTGTCAACAAATCAAACTTAAAATTCTTATCAATAGGCAAGGATAAAGGTTTACATTCAGACATACCATAAGTATTTAAGATATCTACCAAGTAATCCTTTTGAGATATAGTAGTGTACCCCTTGTCTAAATTTTGATTAATTTCTATCCCCAAGAACTTGTTAACAAAACCTAAATCCTTCATTTTAAATGTACTATTTAACACATTTCTTAGATTAGAAATTTCTTTTTCAGAGTCCCCAAAGTATAATATATCGTCAACATATAACAATAAAAAGGTTTTACTTCCACAATCATGCTTTGAATAAAGGCATGAGTCTTTATCTGAACTTTTAAATCCCTGTCGCATCATCACCTCATTAAATGTTTCATTCCAGTATTTTGGTGACCCTTTCAACCCATAAATAGATTTTTTTAACTTACAGAACCTATACTTTGATGTAACCCCTTCTGGTAATTTTAAGTAAATATCCTCATCAATCACACTATTAAGAAATGCACTACATACATCCATCTGGTAAATCCTCTGGTTAAGTTTAGTAGCTATTGCAGTAAAAATTCTAAATGTATTTAATTTTGCAACTGGTGCATAAAGATCATAACTATCATATTCATTTTGTTGAAAGCCTCTAGCCACTAACCTAGCCTTGTACAAAGTTTCTCCATCTGCGAGTTTTTTTGTTTTTAAGACCCACTTAGTAGTAATAATTTCTTGTCCCGCTGGTACTTTTTCTACAAGTGACCAAGTATTATTTTCCTCTAGTTGTTCAACCTCCTTCTTAATAGCTTCTTTCCAATTTTCAGCATTTTCACACGTCATTGCCTCCTCATAACTCTTAGGTTCATTTAATGAAGCTGTTAAACCTATGTAATCTGATAACCAACCTGGTTTTCTGGTTATTCTGCCGCTTCTTGTTACTGGTTCATTTTCTGACTCTGAAGTTTCCGATTCACTCATTCCTGTTAAGTTTCCTTCCTGTTCTAAAGTTTCATCTTGTTCTCTTTCTTCTTGCTCATCTTCTGTTTCATCCTGTTTTTCTTGCACTTCTATCTCTGTTGTATCTTCTGCCCCCGTTAGATCTAAGTTTATTATCTCCTCTTCTGGGTCTTTATTTTCCTGAATTGGTTTCATAATATCTGTTTGTACAAATACTACATCTTTCTTTATCTCTACCTTTCTGTCCCTATCATAGTATATCCTATACCCTTTAGAATCTTCATATCCAACAAATATGCCAGTGTTAGCTTTAGAATCTAACTTCTGCCTTTTCTCCTTTGGAATATGTGTCCACACCTCCATACCAAATGTTTTATTCAAATGAGATATATTATAATCCAACCCAGTCCAAACCTGATATGGTGTTTTCCCGTTTTCCCTACTCAGACTAGTTCTATTTAATACATAAACAGCCGTATTAATTGCTTCCCCCCACAGTTCTTTAGATAAATTCCTAGCATTGAGCATAGTCCTCCCTGCTTCAACTAATGTACGCATGTCCCTCTCCGCTCGACCGTTTTGTTCCGGTGTATATGGGACTATTGTCTGATGTATTATCCCTTTCCCAGATAGTAGTTGTTTCATTTCTGTATTAACAAATTCCTTCCCATTATCTGTCTTTAAAATTTTGACTACTTGCCCCGTTTGTCTCTCAGCTGTTTGAATGTATTCCTTTATTTTATTGACTACATCTGATTTTCTACTTATGAAGTACACCTGACGGAATTTACTATAATCATCTTTTATTAATAAGAAATATCTTGCTCCACCCAGAGATATTTGTTCAAATGGCCCACAGACGTCTGCATACACTACAGCTAATAGATTCTTCGCATAATTCATACTTTCTTTGTAAGTGACCCTATGTATTTTCCCTTTTATACAACTCACACACTGCTTTTTATCATCTATATACTTAATATTGTTATTAAGAAGAACTGACCTGACATATTTATCATTTTGATGACATAACCTCTCATGCCATTCACTTAGACTAACAGATGCACACATATCCATTTTTTTAGTAAAATTCAACATATAAAACTTGTCAACTCGCACTCCCTTAATGCATACACTATTATTTTTCTTTATTATACATTTATCTTTAGTTAAATCCACAGTATACCCTTTGCTAGTAACCTTTGACACAGAAAATAAATTTAACTTAAGGTCTGGGACATACAAAACATCACTAAGTGTATTATTTACAAATTGCACTTCCCCAACCCCCAACACAGGTAAACGACGGCCATCCCCAACTAGAACAAATCTGTTTGATACATTATTTAATGTTGTAAATAATCCTCGCTCTGATGTCATGTGTTCACTAGCCCCACTATCTATTACCCATGTAATTTTATTGCTTACATTATTTTCTACTAAATCCACAGACATTGCACTTACAGAGCTCATAGTAAAAGCATTACTATTTTTATTTTGAACATTTTTAAGACATTGAGATTTTAGATGACCAACTTTGTGACACAAGAAACATTTCCGAATGTCTTTGACACTTTTACAGTCTTGAATAAGATGTCCAACCTGACCACACTTGTAACACTTTCTCACACTTACTACACTATTATATTTTCTTTCTCTACGCAAGGCCAATGCCACATTATCACACTCTTTGGACTTCAATCTTTCTTCTTCCATCAGAAGCCTGGCGACTAAATCTTCATACCTTTGCTTTGCTTCATCCACTGACTCCCATGCTGATACAAAGTGTCTGTATTTCTCCGGCAGGGACATTAAAACCTTTGTTATTATTAATTTCTCTGATATATCCTCCCCTGCTTGTTGCAACCGACTTTTCATTTCTTCTACCTTTGCCAAAAATAGTGACATACTCATGTCTTCATCATATTGTAAACTGAAAAAGCGTTGATGAAGCAAATGTATACTGGCGCTTGATTTTTGCTCATATACACTAAGCAACTTATTCCACATCTGCATAGAGGTGTCACAGGTTAACACATGTACCATTGCACTTTCACCAAGTCTAGTTACAATTAAGCTTTGTGCCCTTACATCTCTCTTTGTCCACTCTGTTTCATTATCCTTTGTCTTAGTTTCTGTGCCATTGACAATCGCGTAGACATCTTGCGATTTCAATAATACGGTGACTTGAAACTTCCAAGTACTCCAATTGCGTGGCCCCTCTAGTTTGATGACACCCACCGAAGTTGTCCCCAGTTGATCCATTTCCCCGAAACAACTATGTCTTCTCCTCTCGCCGTAAATATAATTTTATAACCCAACTTGAGTTTTCGGCCGGCAACGTGACGTAGGTAACCTCGTTATACCAAATACCAACAGAGTTATGGGAATCGTCTGGGCCCATAACCTGTGGTGATTGAAGTAATAAAACCCTGGTATAACGAGTATATTCACTTTAATGAAGACTGAAGAATATTATGATGACAACAACGGTTAAAGAAACTAGAACGCAATACACTCTTACACATTGACAGAGCACACCCAAAAGACAACTTGACGTGAGAAGAACGTGGTGACACAGACTACATTTATATATTTTATTGTCTATCACTACAATTATTATAGTTAATGTTGTGTGACTTGGCCGTTGAAGCTTTATCAAGCCTACAATTGACTGGTTATTGAATCAACGTTTTCCAAGTGGCAATTTTCCATCGTCAATGGGTAGCGGTTCTGGCGACAGATTGGTGCAATGGTGTCATGGAGCACCTGGTTTTGTACCCTTGTGTACCCTTCAACGGCCAAGTTACACAACATTAACCATAATAATAAAGAAATCGCAGTGAGGAAACTTAGAGTTGGCACGACTTTGTCTAGATTTCATTACTTTTTAGAGATAAACAAGCAGCTCCATCGAGACTTGGCTAGTTTTTTACAGAATGTTTTTGGTGGGATATACTCTACTCCAGAAAGTGCTCTATATTGACATGACACTGACATAAAAGTGACATTGCAGTATTTTGACAGCCATGACGTCAATAAAATTATGATAATTTATTTTCACAAATTCTCAATTTCATTATTGTTTTCGTCTGCTCGTAGCTCGCTGATGGAGTGATCGTTTTTTGTGTTTGTACTTGTTATCATCAAGTAAATTGCAGGCGACTATATTGTATAATAATTATCGGCTCTGAAGCTGAAACCTTAGTCAGCGTACTTCATTTCGCGTTTCTTTAGATTATTATGCAGTGAAGTGAACGCAAAATGTTGGTTGCATTTGGACGTGAAATTAGTTTTATTTTTTTATTGTTTTTAATCTCTCACGTTTTTTCCGAGCGTCAATATGGATCACCGGGGACAACACTTTATGTAGCGGATAATACGGAATATGCTGCAAGTAGAACTGTAGTAATAAATAGACATGAAGAAAAAAATTCAGACTCGCATTTAGAAAGGAGAAAACGCGATGCGACAACATCAACACCCGTCGTAAATAAAAACATTAGTACATGGGTAATTATTTCCTTATTACAATCAAGCGAGACTCGGTCCTCTTGTTATTTTGATTTTTTTTACCCACCTACATCATATCATTACACTGCCTCCTTTGTTTTTCTTCATCCAAACTTTTTATAATTTTTTAGGCACAATGTCGCCGCAATCTGTACTGCGTTTATTTTCTTATTGATGCCAAAAATGTTGTTTATTTTGAGCAAATTAAATTTAGCTACCCACCCACATTAACTTTGTAATTGTTGAAGAGTTGTCTTTAGAAATATCTAATTAGCGATGTTCTTTTTTTAAATCTGAAAAAATGAATTGATATTAGAAATTATCATGAGAAAAGTTTTTGAGATGAGATAAGATAATGTAAAAATATAATAAAGGAATAGTTTGTTTTTTTAGTTATGAATGTATGTTTTGAATACTTATATATTTTAATATGTGCACATAAATAAATATGTAGAAAGGATATTAATAAAGTTTTGTATGGTGAAGAATGTTAAACGGATCCAGAAATATGAAGAGAGAGAGGTAGAGATATGAAAATTTTCCTGTAAGAGTAATTAGTCAAAAGTGACAAAGCATTTTCAAGATTTTCTTGTAAACAATTGTAATGTAGGCATGCATTTATTAATTTTTTTAAATTTATTATTTATTCAATAATTAATTCCTATCACTTGTTATATTGTTCCTTTATTACAACTTTTTATTATTATTTTAAGATTAACATACAGGCTGACCGTCCACTTCATTGTAGGTGGCTACCATTGCCTATATCAGGGGTGGCCAACTGGTCGATCGACTGGTCGATCGCGACTATTAGTCCAGTCGAGCATGGCAAGGCAAAAAATATAAATACGTAGAACAGACTGCACAACATAATAATCACCAACTGCTGCACACATCATCTTGTATCATTTTTCAATCGCCGTTCCGTCACTATATTTATCCTCTCTTTTACGCAGCATAACGCTTTTGTCTTCGGCACGCGATTGTAATTTTCTATGTAGATCGGGCCAAAGACCATAATTGTGTACTAAACTACTCGTATGCTGTTTAATTTAAGTTTTCAAGAAGTATGTAATTGGTAGATCGCACAGGGTTTCGTCAGTAAACAATAGATCTTGAGTCTAATCAAGTCGGCCACCCCTGGCCTATATAACACAAGTAATGCCACAGGTGCTGTAAGTGGATTGTAAACTATAGTAGGATTAAAGATAAGGGATAGGGATAGGGAAATGAGCTTTGGCAATCTGTATTCACTCACCAAAACATGTTATTTTATGGTGGTTTTCTTTAAGGGGGTATTTACTGTCGCCAGATGGTCTGCCCAAACGACTCCAAAATGCAGGGTGCCCAGTCACTATATTTGAAATCCAGACCAGAGCCAACTTTGAAAAGATCATTTCCAAAGTAGCAACTTGTCGGGTATCGAACCTAGGACCCCAGAGACAGACGCAAACATCTTAGCCACTTGTCCAACAAGCTCACGAATGTTTGCCTTTTTGTATGTATTCTTATTATCCATTTGTTTTCAGACAACACATCTAAATGACAGTCATCAACAGTTAATGGTACATTGGGTGGGTGAGGGCTCGAATGTTATCATTTGTTTGGCAAGAGATTCCTTGTCTCCATCAGCTCTTTTCATATCATATGACTACGGAAGGAACTTTACAAATAAAACTGAAGATTTCAAATTAGGCGATGCTGCAAACAGTGGCTATGCACAATTGGATAAATTTTTCAACCATCCAAAGTATCCCGCAATCGTAAGTAATAATAATAAGCATTGTAAAAAATGCTATGAAGCCATTTTTACTAAACTTGGATTTTTTTTATAAATAGATAAAAAAATTTACAAACACATAATCATTATTTAACCAAAATCTGCTAAGTGCAAAAAGTATATTTGAGATATTGACATAAAAGTTTTTCCGAAAAATTTTATTTTGTAAGTTTTGCACGTTTTATTAAGAGGTCATAGCTCGACAAATAGTGCTCATAAGCACTTAGCAGTTTTTTTAAACAATACTCTTCATTAAGGGCAAAATGGCAGTGAACTCTTCATTAAGGTCAAAATGTTGGAATCTCAAAAAGTGCACATTGCAAATTTTGGTTTGACAATGGCTATATGTAGGTATGTGTAAACATATTATTATTAATTTTTTTCTTTTTGTACTTTCGACATTTATTAAGTGTAAGTGGTAAAACCTAGAAGAGACTGTAAAAGTTTAATTATTGTTTTTAAATGTGTGTATAATGTTTGTAAGCAGTTAGGTTTACCTACATATTACCTAAATAAATAAATATTCTTGCAAAAACACAAGTTCAGTGGTAAAAAATAACATTCAGAATTTTCCTCAACTTGTAAATTAAACTTGTAGTACAGTTGATTTGTAAATTAACCCATTGATTAGCGTTATTTCTAATGAAACAGTGAATGGTTTTTTTTTATGTAATCCATTAAATTATCTAATATTTCAAGATTATTTTGATTTGTTTAGTATTACTTGATGAATTAATTTTCCTTAACATTCCATCTCTAAAAATTGTCAATAATTAAAACGATTAAAAAAAATTTTTTTTTAAATGAAGTATTAAATTCAAATTTTAAACGAGAATCATTAATTTTTTGTATAATTTCCAAATTAAACTTTTTGTAGTGTGTGTTTGTGGATTCAACAAACAAGAAACTCTATTTGACAAGAAACAATGGTCGCACCATACGTAGATCAGATCTGAGCTTCCACCCAAGTGAATTGGCCTTTAACGAAGACAACCCAGACCAATATGTGATTTTAGATAAAGTTGACTCCAACAGAAAGGTATGACATTTGTAGTAAAGGATTAATGACGTTATGTGCATTTAAAAATTATTTTCTCTGTTTTATATAATAAAAAATAAAAAAATCCTTGTTTCAGTTGTATGTGACATATGATGGTGGATTGACCTTCAAATTAATGCAAAGTTTTGTAAAGTCATTTTTCTGGACATCGGGTGCTGGTATTCCAAAGATGTTCTATGTGGAACGGTGGAAGCCAAACGGAACCAGTGCAATAATAGCCTCGAATTTCCCTAGATATGATTGGACACCAGATGTTATCTTTGAAGATGCTAAGGACTTTTACATAAAAGGAGATTTTATGTTTGCCACAAGACAAACAAAGGAGGTATGTAATTAACTTTCATTTTTATCTTTTCTGTCCATATTAATAAAATATACATATATCTTAAAATATTTGATCAATACGCTTTTGGAACTATTTATACATATAGATAGGCACTCTTGACACCAGGTACAAGTTTTATGAATATGTTATTTGCAATAGCCAGTATTAAGCAGTCACATAGCAGCTAATCATAATGAAATATAGTAATAATTATAGGTTGTATTTATTACCAGTTAGATGTTATTGTAGAGATTGTAGCTTATTTTGTAATTTTCGTTTATATGAGAAAAGTCATACTTTTGTATAATCGGCGCAAATCTTCTTGGGCTCTGGCGATATCATATCACGTGTCAAATATGCGCAGTAACGGAGTCACGGAATGAGCGAGACAAGAGAGAAAGCAGTTGCGCCATATTGCTTATTCGGAATTTGTAATTGTACATGGGCAAACGAAAGACACTTGCTCAAGATCAGAGCCCAAGAAGATTTGCGAGTATTACACAAGTCTGTGTTTTTATGTTTCATAAAAAATACCCACACACAAATTCCCAATATTTCCTACAAGAAATGTCCAATTTGGGACATTTTGGGAATCACATTAATGATTATTTTTATTGTTTCCAAAATGTCCCACTTTAATTTCTTTTTTGAGATTTTGCAACTTCTAATAAATATTTAATTTACTATTCCCAAAATGTCCCATGCATAATTTTGAAGGTCATATATGTATTGCGTTGTACAGTCAGTAACAATAAGATAGTTATAAAAAAAATATAACGAATTAGTTTTAAGCCAATCATTTAATCAAGTCTCTCTTAATTTGAAAAATCTAGTAGAGTTCAAATATTAATTACGGCAACAACTTTTTAAGCTCATCTGTAATTTGTTCAATCATGTAAATAAAAGGGGGGGGGGGGGGGGGGGGGTGTTATTGTATGTCTTCGAAACTACTCATCCGATTAAAAAAAATCTTTCACCAACAGTTAGTATAGAATATCACGATGGCTATAGGCTGAAATTTCACGCGGGCGAGGCCGCGTGTACCTGCTAGCTAAAAATAAAGATCCAATGCTTGGCAAAAGTATGTCAGTCGTTAATTTAGACTGATATTAATCATATGAGACTGAAAGTCTGTCATATAATTTAGATGATTCCGTCTATTCCACAAGAACATTTAAAACACGGAATAGGGGATCGGACAAATTTTCAGAAAGTGTTTTAAATTAATCTTCATGGATATTTATTCCCATAAAAAATACTATTTTATTTATTTATAGCTTTTTAGGTACTCAAAATCATGTTTTAATATTGTTTGTTTGAAAATGCCGCCAAAACGCCACGATAGTTCATCTGAGATATTTGTGGTCATATCATAACAAAACAGCTGCATTGGCATAAGACAATGATTGCCCACAAATGACGTCACGCACTGTGATTGGTGTTTCAGTATAGATTAAAAATATTGTAAATAATAAAATTTTATTTCTTCATTTAAAAATATTTAAATGAATTATATTATTATTCGATAAATAATCGTAAAAAATTATATATTTTCTTTCTAAGTACATTTTAGATTTTAGTCTGATTACTGTCCGATCCCCTATTAAAAAAGCATAAAATTTGTATTGTAGTAAAGTAGTATTATAAAAAAAAATTAAAGGAACATAATGTATACCCTAACATATACCTTCAACTTACATTTCTATAGTAAACTAACAAGTAGTTATCACATCATTAGAATCACATAATCAGTTTGATTAATTTTAATTTACAAATTTAATTATTAATGATAATATAACAATTTAAAAATATCATAAATGAAATGATCTAGCTCATTGCATCCTATATAATATTTAATAATTTGACAGTTTATAATTTTGTTTTTATTTTTAATGATATTCCTAATATTAAATTTAAGAAGTAGTGGCAGAGCAAACTGCGTTTCACATTAGGCAGCCTTCTGGCGGTAGTAACCAAACCACCCCTTTAAAGAAGAATACAGTGAAAACACAGCATGTGTGCGGTTGTCTTTCAATGAACGCTAGGGATGCCAGAGCCCATTACCTAATCCTTCATCATACTAAAGTCGACAACATACTTTCAGCACATGTGGCGTTGCTTGTGTTAATAGGCCATGTGCCGTCTAGTAGACTGTCTGGCGACATTTACACAAAATAGATTTATTAAACAAAGTTTAATACACTTTAAAGGGTCAATTTTATATCGTGAGAAATGAAGGTTGGTTTTATTTATCAAACATTATAGTTTATGTAAGTGTGTACGAATACTCAATATACTCGTGAACATTTATTTCGGTATTTTAAAATCGTAATATTAATCCAACTTAAAAAGGTTGTCAACCCCTGATTTTTTTAAATTCACACAATATCCAGAAACGAATACTGTATACTTGATCTGCGTGAAACATTATGATAGTTTTGTTCTTGGTAGATCCCTCTAGAATTTAATTTGAGGGTGTTACAACCTAATAAAAATGACACACCTCTCGTGACATACGCCATACGTTAAATACATTTGACGACACGCCTGTCGTGCCATCCGCAACGAATCTGTTAATACCATCTCCAATGCCACTCTCTCTTTGTTATTGAGTGAATAGCAGATTTATAAAGAACACAAACAAATTTATCAGTGTTATCGGACTTTGCCACCTTCACTTGTAGACACAAAGTTGATACTAATGTATGTATATTCAAGTCTTGAGGCATTATCGATCGCTCCAACTTATTAGATTATTTAGCAACGCGATAAGAACATCACCTTGTTATTATAATGTGATTGACTGACGTCATCGAACATTTTAACCCTAATTCGGATTGTTTTCTTTGAAGTCACGTAATATATTATTTCTCTGAAAGGGTATTTAGAAGTCTGATCGGTTTGGAAGTGACTACGATAAATTATTCATTTAAGAGGTATTGTATTGTTTGTCATATCGAGAAACATCTAAATTCTTCCTAAAATAAATTAATATAGTTTTTGGAAATAAAAACTATATTAACCGTCCACGGTTCTACTTTCGTTCTATTTTGATTTTTGAGCAATGGGGCAAAGCTCGACAGCATTAGCAATCAGCATCGACCATTGCTGATCTATTGCTGATAAGAACTGTAATTAGCTTCTTAAAGCCTACATTTATAACATTAAATCGGGATTACTTGAAATCTAATCACCAAAATTATTATTAGTCAGTCTGATCTCCTGTTTCGATTATGTTTCACATTACAATGTCGTTCAGTTTTATGACGCATTGTTGTCCATGTAATGCGGGCGATTCTTTGTGTTCTTGTGTGGGTAGAGGTGACGGGTTGCTCACGTTCATTTCCCCCTTGTAAACACAACACTTATAGATATTTATAACATACGAGTATTTAGATTAGTTTTTGTGTGAGAGATTTCATATATTTAGGGTCCTTTTCTGTATAGATAAGGTTGAGATTAAAATAACAGCGCAACTTGGCTTTGTGTACTTGGAATTATTTAAATTCTGTATTGCTTTTACAATATTACGACCCGCCGTGCCGCGCCGCCGCGCCGTCTTGCACAGCGCTCTCTATGGGAGGGAATATGCGTTTTAAAATTGAAATAGTCTTCCGAGACTCGCAATTTTATTACATGAAAGAAGGAAGGCTATCTATTATTCATATTATAATTATTATTTAAATGATGAAACAACTTAAGATAACTTAAGTGACGAGCCCGTTGGATGAGTGGTTAGGATGCTTGCCTTAACGCTCTGTTCTAGGGTTCCCGCGTTCGATTCCCAGTCTGCAGCGCTATGCAGCTGCTTTGGCGTTGCTTGTTTTATAGGCGACGGTAGCCACCTACCATCAAGTGGACCGTCAGCCTGTCTGCCGATCTTAACATAAAAAAAAAACACTAATTAGTAATTAAAACAAAGAGAATCTATGAGGTTTTTTTGCCATGTTATTCTTCATAGTCTTACCCTAAGCCGTGGTTAAATTTAATAGGGTTTTTTTTAAAAAGTACAGTTACGGATAGAAAATGTCACTATCTTTCAAAAGTTGGTGGTACGGTAAAGTTTCGGAATAAAAACAACCAATTATCGCCATTGTAAGTATCATACTTAGTCTCTTCTATGTGCAATAATATTTCGAACTAGCTTTTGCCGGCAACTTCTTCCGCGTCCCTTTTTCTTAGATGTTAAAACTTTTCTTCTATATTGCTTATATATTTTTGTTAGCTTTTTTTATATTTTTACTCTTAAACAGTAGGTACTCTTTTTTTGGATCCCCGACTATGTATATGCAACCTTTCATTATGATCGGTCGAGCGGTTAAGGTATGAAATCAAACTGATTTTCACATTTATAATATTAGTTAGCTATATCTTTCAACTTCAGGCGGCCCGGTTCATTTGATGGTAAGTGATGACTGCTGTCGCCTAAGGTCATAAGCAACATCAGGGGCAATGCAGGCCCGTTGCCTCTTTATTAATTTATTTTGAGTACGCTTTTAACCTTTATTGAATTTTAATTACTATATGGTGAATAAAACGTGTTTTTATTCTTACAATAATATTTGTGTTTGTTCGGCTGCGATTACTCGGTCAGTCGGCGGTTATCCACTCTCTGCGAGGAAATGGTTTGTCAAGTGAATAATGCGAGTTAAATTGTACTTACGCCCTGATCTAAAGCAATCTAGAATGCTCCACTGAGGTACATATAAATATAACTCATATCAGCATTAATATTGTATTGTTGAATTCAGACATCTATGACCTCGTTTATAAAGCATAACAAAACTAATAACGTAAGCTAAGAAATTTAATGAAATTCGCGTAAACAGGCGTAGTTTTAATTTTAAGTAGTTACTTAGCTTAGATCGCTACTTACTTGCCAGGGATTTTGGGCCATAAGCCTCGGTGGAAACGGTTGAGCGAAGCGGAGAGATGTGTCATATTTGTATGGTAAACTATGACTCCACAAGTCGGCGACGACGCGACGGTCGCACCGGAGATGTGTTACGAGTACGAGCTTTAATGAACGTTCGAGGCGTCCGGTCCGCATCTACGCTCTAGTCCATACGCATCTTCGCTCTAGTCCATACGCATCTTCGCTTCAGTCCATACGCATCTTCGATTTAGTCCATACGCATCTTAGCTCTAGTCCAACGCATCTTTGCTCTAGTCAATACGCATCTTCGCTCTAGTCCATACACATCTTCACTTTAGTCCATACGCATCTTCGATTTAGTCCATACGCATCTTAGCTCTAGTCCAACGCATCTTTGCTCTAATCAATACGCATCTTAGCTTTAGTCGCTTTGGTTGAGTCACCTAGTGGTGATTTGTAACAACACAAACATATCGGCTACCCTGTAAGGCTGGAACCCGAGTCTTACCGGGTATCGCCTATCACGCCACGGTATCTTTATTATTATCATTTACTTTATATGATTTCGGTTTGAAATTTAGTAGTCTGCTAATAAATATAAATATATCACGCGGGTAAAATTAAACGGCATTACGAAAAAATCATTCAATCACTAAGTCGGCGAAAGTTTTTTGATTTATTACTATTACACATGTTAATTAATTAAAGTAACTTAAAATATATTAAGAAAAACGATTAATACAAGCGTGAGACGGGGTAATAACTATCAATATAAGCTCAAAGATTATTATTTATTTATCACTAGCGATCCGCTCCCGGCTTCGCACTTATCCAATTTCAATTTTTTTTCTGACTGCGATTATTTTATAATTAACTGAAGCCCGCGATTTCGTTCGCGTGGACTTCATCTTAAGATAAAAAGATATTATTTTATGTGGTAATCAGACGTCCTGGCCACAACGGTTTCGTTCTAGATTCAAATCTTGTTTTGAATGTCAAAATGTAGAAAAAAATGGAATGTAGTTTGTTTGATGTATTGCAGAATGTAATGTCTATTTTTCCTTGTAACAATAATAAGTTTCTGTAAATATATCCACTGCTTTTATTTTACTCTTAAATTTATAAAATATTATAAACAAAAACTAGTATTATAAACTAATAAATAAAATGTGTACGTAACTAATGGACTAAGGGCCGTTCGCTTACACAGCGGTTTTTTTAGCATTTTTACCTGTCGTAACTTCTGAAAGAAAGGTCCGATTAGAATTTGAAGCGGACATTACAAGTAAATAATCATCTTTGATTAGGATAAGGTTAAATCCCATGATGTAAATGCAATCATCTTTCGATTCTACCCGTGTGAATGATTGACTAATTTGAACAAAAAAACGGTTATTGCGATTTAACAATAACAGTATTAGACATGCGTCGCCAAAGTCAACAAATAATGACTTTTATAGGCTAATTTTTATACCTCGGGCTACATTATTTTAACTTTCATAGGGATCTCCATTATTTTTTTTAAATAACATAAGTCTATGTTAATTGTTGATAATGTAGGCGAAGGTGAACAACATGCGTAAATTTCTAATGTCGGGTAGTTTTTGAGTTTATCCATTACAGACAAGCATACAAAAAACTAAATTTATGCCCTTTTTATGATATAAGTATAGATCTATAAATTAATCTATAGATTAATTTCCAATATTTTTACTCCTCGAAAATTTAGTAAATATTTTTTTACACAAATTAATGGAATATATCGTGGGTCTGGGGCAATTTTTATAGGGTAAAAATTAAAAATTGGGTTTTTAATTTTTACCCTATGTTTCTTCAAATAAAATAATACCAATAAAATAAAAAGTTGTCATTTATACGCGCCACGAGAAATCATTGAATTCATACGTTTGTAAATTCCAGTAATCCTCTTTAAATAAAATTTTGACGATAGAACTCTTTAAATGACATGGTGGAAGGCATCTATACCCACTTTAAGTTTCTACAAAAAATATTTATACCTGCAGACTTTAATTTTTCTACCACCTTCTCTCTAACAGAACATTAATCATATAATAAGAACAAATAATTAATAACATCATATATATGAATAATAATATATATTAATTAATCATATATATTAAGAGCTTTCCAGTGAAGTAACATCCAAAAATAGAATTGATAAAATATACTATTATACTCGGATAAAAGTGTATACATAAGTGTATTAAGTTATAGCCGCACCTAACTTAAATACCAGATGTGGACGCGCAACAATGCAAGCTGTTCGTCTATGTATAAAATATAAATAAATAAAAACGTTCTACAAGTAGGTATATAGTTATTGTGGCAAGCGGTTCTGTCGGTGATGTGCGTCCGCGACCATTGAGCATCTCAACCATATCTCAACAGAGTGACGTGTAGCCAGCCGCTTGTCTTTTGTATTGACAACGTTCATTAGTCGCACTCGTCACATGCCTAGTGAATCATATAACACGCAAAAATGTTTGACATGACACTTTTATTTCTGCTGCAGTGGAAGAAATATTATCTCTTTACAGTTTAAAATACGAAGGTTATCGTAATCGGGATAAAAAATTAAGTAATGGGAAGAAATAGGAGAAATAATGTAGTACTACTACTAGTAATACAACACATGCGTTACGAGTTTCTATTACACATTCTTTTAAGTCCATATGGAAATTGGCAGAAAATGACGACTGAGTACTCTCAATATACCTACTTATATAGTCTTAGCGACTGAGTCGTATCGTGAACAGTCGATTTCTACGATGCGACACTGTCGGAACTATGAATCTAACCTAAAAGTTACTAGTTTTTGATAAAACAAAATTTTGTTTTGTTTATTTTTTTTATGTTGAGTCGGCAGACAGGCTGACGGTCCACTTGACGGTAGGTGGCCTATAACACCTATAACACAAGCAACGCCACAGGTGCTGCAAGTGCGCTGCCGACTACAGTAAGATTAAGGGATTAGGGAGGAAATGGGCTCTCTGACATTCCTTACTCAATCATAATACCAAATCAATAATCAATATTTCTCGGTGGTCTTCTCTAAGGGGGTAGTTATTGACGTCGGACGGGCTGATCAAATGACTGGGAAACGCAGTGTGTCCTGCCACCACTCTCCAGATCCAGATCAGAGCCATTTTGAAAAGTTCATTTCCAAAGTTGACCCTGCTGGGATACGAACACGGGAACCCTAGAACATAGCGTTAAGGTTAGCACCCTAACCACTCATCCAACGGGCTTGTAATGCTTATGCGTTTAGATAAAAATAAATCAAATATCTTCAGGAGCTTATGTACTCAAAAATTCTAGTTTGACCGTGGTAGCCAAATCCCCTTAAACAAAAGGTGTATAAAATGTAATTTAAATAAATAAATAACTGTTGTTTTAAAACACAACCTAATTATTGTTCATGCTATATAATTAATCCACATACATTTAAAATGAAATTCAACACTGTTGATTCGGCGAACTAGCAGCAGCGACTTTATTGTTTATCGTAAGCATAAATATTTGCTTTAACCTACTTTAATCATTTTACGAGTACAAAGCATTTAAATCTGAAGAAGGTCGTATTTTAACGTGAAGTGGATTCCTTTCTTGGCATTAATTTTGAGTTATGAGAGCATCTTAAGAGCAGAGTTACAAATTTAAATGTCCACTTACAAATGTGGCCTTATTATACCTACTTCCTCGATTCGACGGCTAACAATTACACAGAGTACATAATATAGATAAGCCGTAATAACTACTTATCAATGTGTTTTTAAAAGTTATAATAATCCAGATTATAATTTAGGTGCATTTAGTAATCATCATGACACTAATAGGAATAAATATGTTGATCAGCAAAATATTTATTTGATCGGCAACTTTGTTTGTCTGACTCAATATACTTAAGTATATAGTCTTAGGTCTGACCTAGTACCTACTTGCTGATCAAATAGGTTTCTTAGCTGACCAATCGTTTATTGGTTAGGTTGATTTTTTTTGCTGATAAAATAAATAACAGCCATTATTAATGTGTCTATCAGTGTAACCGTACAATTCGTACATTTGCCACATATTGTGAAATGACACTCATATACCAACCGTGAATAAATAATAATAATAAAATCGTAAACGAGCTGTGTCTGTACATTAAATATATTAAAAAAAAACAATTTGTACACGTTGTACTTAAACTTTTTGACATTGTCAAAAAAATAGTTTTTAGATTTTTTGTCTGTGTGTTTGTGCACGCTAATCTCAGAAACGACTTAACCTATTTGAATGCGGTTTTCACTGATGTATAGCAAACTTCCCGTAACATTTAGTATTTGTTTCATTCCAATCGGTTTACAAACAAAAAAGTTACGCACTATACTGAATAATATCACGCGTACGAAATTGCGGGCACAACTAGTAAATTAATATGTCTGCAAAATGCAAAATTAATATATCTGCAAAATGCAAAAATATTAATCCGAAAAATCTTGTGCTTTTACAGGGGCATAATCGTCCTTACGTTATAAATGAATGGCCTTCAGGGATTAGTGCTGTCAGTGCGCAGTGCGCCCTGCCATTAGTAAAAAACGTCATACTAAAGATGTCACTGCCGGGAATCGAATCCGGGATCCCTGAGACAGAACGCCAAGGCAATTAAGACAAAAATTTTTACCACTCGATCAATGGGCTCGCAAAACAACAAAAACTATTAAAAATTCTATTAAAAAGCCTGCCCTCGTGTCCATTGTTTAGAAATATTTATAGAGATACAGCAAACTCAATAATGCACGGTGTTGAGGGTATAAATAATTAGGTAAAATGCCTATCATATTGTGATTGTTGAGAAAAAAAATAACTTTTGGATTAAAAAATAACCATGATTCATTTTTAAAAATCATACCTACACACATTTTATTATAAAAACACGAATTTTGAAAACATTTGATAACCAGATGGCGGTAGGAGCTCGTTTCCTATGAATGTACGGGACATGATTCATGCTTTAGTCAACAAATCTGCAATGCATTTTATCACTATTTTAATATATAAAAACTGGAAATCCGTTAGTTTCCAATAAAGAGGCGTTCTTATGTATACCTACAACAAAAATTTCAATTGGTTTTATTTTCTCAACTGTTTTTTATCGCATCCCTCGCTACGATGAATGAAACCACTTTGGACGTATGCTTTGGCTAAAGTGCTATTAAGGTTTTTCTGGTAGGTGTAAAAGCTTGAAGTGGTCAACACGAGCTAACATAAAGTGTAAGCAAAAAGCAAAATTATCAATTAGTCAACTAACTTTAAAATGCATTTGTTTTGGTTGACTTTTCCTTGTACTTCGCTGTTTGAGTTTTTACTTCAAGGTTAAATGCTTTATTGATAGTTTAATATTCATTGGGATTTTTATAAATCTTATTTTAAAGAGATTCGTTAGAAAAATATTTCCGATATATACCTACATTATATCTTATCGGCAAAAAACCTCTTAAACTTTTTTAATGTCGAGGTCGTCAGACGGGTTGACGGTCTAGTTAATGGTAAGTGGCTACCGTCGTCTATGACACAAGCAACATCATAGGTCATAGTTGCAAGTGCGCTGCAGACTATAGTGGGTAGTGGGGTTAAGGATAAGGGATAAGGAAAGGATAGGATAATAGGTGTTGTAAGTTTGACGTGTGTGTCTGTGTGTATCTGTGTGTCTGGCTGTCTGTCATCGATGTTGTCTGTAGAGTCGTAGCTAGCTCCTAAACGGATGGATCGATTTTGATCTGTTTTTAGGGTTCCGTACGTCTGAATAAAAAAACAACCCTTAATAAAAAAAGACGAATGAATAGAATAGACGTAGAGGTTGAATAGATTAAATCTGTATATGGGAGGTCATTTTTGGGGGGAAGGTGGAAAATTTAATTTTTTTTTTGTAAACTGCATCGTGTGACATATCAAATGGAAGGTCTTTTTGTGAAGATCTTAAATCTATTTTTTTGTAATTTTAAAATAAATAGTTTTCAAGTTATTCAAGAAAATAGACGAATATTGACCGTTCACGGTACCTTATCTCCGAAACTACTCAACCTAAAATTTTGAAAAAAATACAGAAATTAGTTTTCTACTTATAGATTATAGAAAAACCTATAAGAAGTCCATGATATTAAAATAACATGGTAAATCACTCAATATTGTGCGGATAGGTAACATCGTATGGAACCCTCTTCACGCGAGTTCAACTCGCACTTGTTCCGTTTTTTTATTTTCAAGTTTAAGTGATCGATATTGTTCTTAGAACTAAGAAAACATTTTCAGGCGTTTGAAGATCTTAGCCCACCTTGTTGACGTGGGATTACACGAACTCCATATTTTGTATACTGTATATTTGTATACTGTTACTTCGGTGGTATTTCCATGACATGGTAACCTTGATCTGATGCTGCAGCATCAAGTAATCTACGGGACACCCAACTCCTCAGCAACTTACGGCAGAAATAGCGGTTTGGGCTCAGTAGAAATTCGGGGGTTAGTTTATAATTTTAATTATACCTCGTTATGAATCTGATTTTAAAGGAATCATTATTTTAATAATAAATTATGGTTAGGCATTATGATTTCGTTGTTATCTCCCAGTATTATGTTCAAAGCTGTCTGCAATTTGTGCGGAATTCCCCATTGAACTACATAATTTATACATCATACATATGTCATTAGCCAGTCTGTAGGTAGTCTAGCAGATGCATGGATACCTACATGTTATGTATGCCATACTTACATTTAAAACCTAATTGACTTGCGACTTTGAATCTTTTCTATTTTCTGTGTACATTAAAAAATTATAATCAATTGCTCTAACTGTGTAGGAAAACGTCTTAAGACAAGGACTAACTTAGACCGAACACAATTTTTACCAAAATGTGTGCAACCTATAAAGGTGCAATATTGCACAACAATTTTTTGTAGCTTCTCGGAGACAACCGAACAGATTTAAAATTGGAAGGGTTTTCTTAAATATTGTGTAAAATATGAAAAAAGAATTAAAACTTTAGTACAGAACTTAAAAAGCTTAAAAATAAATGTATAATCCTTGAAATTTTTTATTACTGTGTCACGAAACGTTTTTTTGGGTAGTAAGTAATTTACTATTTTTTTTTCTCATAAATTAGAATTTGTATATTCTGCCCAATGCAAACTTTTTTAAATATAGTGTATTTTTATCTAAGTTTTAATTTTACTCCAAATTAGGCCACAAAAATAAAGTTTTTCTGCAAAGTCCTCGCCTTAAGCATACTCGCGTGTCTGAGAAGATTAGCATTCTTCGAAGACATTGTCTTCAGCATAAGAAAACAAAAATAAAATAGAAGATATCCTTAGATTCGTATAAAGTAAAATATTTCAGTTGCAAATAATTATGAACTGATTTGATACCTAAAGTAACAATAAATTGGACAACTGCTGTCTTAAGTAAATAATAATATTCAATGATTCACTTCGCAGTATTATATGTTATCTTCTATACATTTATATTTGCATACCTTATGTGGCCATTTATGTGGCTTGTCTGACTCATTTATTCACTGACTTCTGTAATTCCTCAACACATTTTACATTATTTACTAAGTAAGTACATAATTAATATGCAACCAGCTTTTCAAATACAATTTTCAGACAATTAGTATATTGATATTTATTTGCTAGATTATAAGTAGAATCCAGTTCGAATGGGCGGCGTTCGGGAAGCTCAGAGACATTTTCTCGTCCGAAATTCCTCAGTGTCTTTAAAGTTTTCGACCAATGTGTGTTGCCAGTGATGACATAAGACGCTGAAACGTGGTCTCTAACTATGGGCCTCATAAGAAAGCACAACATCGCTCAACGAGCTATGGAGAGGGCTATGCTCGAAGTTACACTGCGAGATCGAATCATGAATGAGGAGATCCGTAGACGAACGAAAGACCAACGGATAACCCGGCGGATTAGTAAGATGAAATGGGTAGGACACAGTACAGAGAGCCGACGGCCGCTCGGGCCCTAAGGTTCTTGAGGTGAGGCTACCTACGGACCGGTAAGCGCAGCGTAGGACGTCCTGATGAGGGCCGCGAGTCGACGGTAGATCTGGGCTGCTTCTGATCGATTCTTTTGGAAAATTATGGTGTGAGGCCTTTGTTCAGCAGTGGTGAGATGATGATGATGAAGTTAATTTTTTTTTACTTGCTCATTTTTTAGCTGGATGAAGTTGCATTCTTTTTGGATTTGTATCCAGGATATGCGAATCTGGACCTGGAATATGCTTTACGAGCTCGATTCAATTTAAGCATGAGCAAAGGCAATTCGTGTTATCAATCGTTTAATTTAACTAATTGATTATAATTTAATTCCATTTTTATTTAATTGTTTCTGTAAAAGTTTTGAGTGGTTTTAGTGCGTTCAGTAGATAAGACGATTAAAAGTCATTTATCACATCACCCTTGTTGGTTTTTTCAACAATATAATTGTCCCCTTACTACCTCAAGCTTTTTGCTTCATATTTATGTTTTTTTTTACAGAAAAACACTCTGGACCTGTACATATCTCACCTAAGAGGACCTTTCTACAAGGCCGAGTTCCAAACTGAGCTGGACCTAAGAAAGTTTCACATCGCCGACTTCACCGACAAACGTATATTTGTGTCTGTCATGCACACGGAGACTCTGAGCAACTTGTACGTGTCGGAAATAAACAAGGACTACACGCAGTACAACTTTGTTTTGAGTTTGGAACAAGTTATGAGCTACTTCCCCGATGGAAACTGGAAGGATAGTTGGTTGGAGTAAGTTCAAATCTGTGCTTCCATAAATCAAATATTAACATTATGGGTTGTTGAAGTGAGACAGAATTATTTTGATTTATTCCAACAATAGCTCTATTCAATAAAATCGACCTAAGCTATAAAATCTCTACTTATTATAAGTAGTTAATATATTTCGTTCTCATAATAATAAATTGTTGTAAACTAAGATCTATTATGAAGTAGCGATTAAAAATGGGGGCGTTGTTTGTTACTGTTCAATTTTTGAGTTACTTTGTTGTATTATCTTAAAAGGGACCTATTGTTTTCGATATAACAAAGATGTGTTTTCTTTATACGAGGTATCGTGCTATTTGAGCGCCTCATGTGATGTGAGATGTTGAATACAACCACTGAAGTAATATATGTATGTACTAAAATGCATTATTTTGTATAAAGTAGGTACGTATACCAGTATAAATTTTCAGCCCAGTAGGAATGCAACGGCTTGTACCTTAACCACAGAATAAATAATAGTACTTGCGTACAGAGTTGCACTTCTTTCACATTCAATTAGAGCGACCTTAGGCAATTATATCGCTGCACACACGGAGTGACAGAGGCCTGCCTTAACCTACACCCCTTTTACCAAATCCTGAGTCATGTGTTGCCAGTAATGACATATGGTTCTGAAACGTGATTTCTAACTATGAGTCTCGTGAGAAAGCTCAATACGTCGCTCAACGAGCTATGGAGAGGACTATACTCGGGGTTACACTGTGAGATCGAAACAGGAATGGGAGATCTGTAGACGAACGAAAGTTAACGACATAACCGAGTGGATTAGTAAATTGAAGTGGCAGTGGGCAGGACATATAGTACGGAGAACGGACGACCGCAGTGGCCGGAAGGTTCTCGAGTGGAGTCCACGAAACGGCAATCGCAACGTTGGAAGTCCACCCACAAGGTGGACAGACGACCTGATAAGGGCCGCAGGTCGACGGTGGATCCAGGCTGCTTCTGATCAGTCATTTTGGAGAATTAGGGGGGAGGCCTCTGTCCAGCCGTGAACGTCCCACGGCTGAGATGATGAGTCATTGGCGTCGCTACTGCCTACATCCCATCTCATGGGTTGTCTGTCAACTTCTTGTAAGATGAAGGAAATTCGGTTTGGAATCCTTTACTCACGCACCGAACACCAACAGTACACTTATTGTTACATCACGGTGTTTTATGTAAGAGAGATGGTTCCCGCTGTCAGAGGGGCTGTCCACTTTACGAATGCGAAGGGGTGTGTGGCCCTCCACAACAAAACTCGTTTGCCTGTCTGCCCAAAATTTGCACAAAAAACTAAAGTAAAGATAATATTTTCAGGGATGTAACCGAAGATCCTTTCACTGACCTGTATCGCGTGGAAGGGCTAAAAGGGATTTACATAGCTTCAAAGGTCGATGCTAAAACTCTCATCACTACACTCGGCTCCGAACATCTCGTGTCGATGATCACTTTCGACCACGGCGCCACCTGGTCCCCTATTAAACCGCCCACAGAAGACGAAAATGGTAATTATAATATAAAAGGACACATAATATAAACTAAAAATATAAAAAAACGGTAATAAACGAATGTTATTATTACTATTAATTTGGTTAGATAATCTTAGGGTAGTCTCATCCTTATAATTTTTCGTCAGAATCCTAGTTTTCGTCAGTTTTTTTTCATAAAATTTTGATTAAATTTATGTCAAAAATGTTAAATTTTAAAGCGCCACTACCTGCATGTTATGCAAAAATTAAACACGTTTGTTTGTTTTATTTTCAAAGTAAAACCAGAAAAAACCGTTGTATGAAATGTGCTTCTGCTGAAATCATAGCTTGCATTTATTTGTCTGGGCCTGCATGGTAGAGTAGAGTATATCCCTTATGGTTTCTTGCGGAATACATTTGGATGGAGCCAGATGCACTGATCCCACTCGTCACTTTACGTCCCAGATGTGATCTATGGGTTTGATGTCAGGACTTCGTGCGGGCCAATCCAAATGATGTATACGCTACCACATCGTCAGACCGATGGGCGCGAACGTTGTCGTCTATAGAATCCAAAAACAGCCACTGCAGGTTGTTCACGAGGGAAATAGAACTTCAGTTACCTAACATTCAGTTATCACCTGATTACCTATCAGTCTCTGTACCATTTTCGGTTAAGGCTAATTCCTCACGATCCGTCGAATTTATTCCTTCCTAAAATATAACAGCGCTCTCACCAAAAGGTGTTTTTTTGCGAAGCGTTCTCTTTGTTTTCATGAAATTAGTAGACGTAAGTCGTTACCGTACAGACATATCCTGGCTATATCTGAGAACAATATTCTTTCCCAGTCTTTGACTGAGTGTCATGGGCTCAGGCACTTTAGAGTGAAGTGGTCAATATTGCAGGACAATATATAAACTACTAGCTTTTGCCCGCGACTTCGTCCGCGTTGAAAAATAAAAATATATAAAGCCTGACAAAATCAATGAGCAATAATTTATTCATTCTTTATTGTTGTTATAGTTTTGTCGGGTGTTGGATTTTTATTTTTAATATCCCTCGGGAACAGTACTTTTTTTCTGGATGAAAGGTGCCCTATGTTCTTACCTGTGTCCCTGACAATATGTATGCATAATTTCATGTTGATCGGTTGAAAAAGTAACAGACAGACAGACTTATTTTCACATTTATAATATTAGTAAGTATGGAAGTATGGATTTTTTAAAGTTAATAACTTTTACTAACTTTTACAGGTAAACCGCTGAACTGCCACATAGAGAACTCGTGCAGTCTGCATCTGTGTCAGAAGTTCAGCCAACTCTATCCCGTGTCAAGGTAAGAATTAATCACACACGTAATGCAATCTTTTTGTGTTCAACAAAATTTAAAAGGTTAAACGAAATAAATCATAGCCATAATAAGACAACTACCGATGACCTTTCGTGAACTTCTCTTTAAAATATCATTTGCCGAATGAGTTTGTTGTGACATAAGACAGTAATGTGTAGACTGCTATATACTTTGTAATGAAGAGATAGATTTTATTACATACATTCATGAGTTCGGAATCAACTCATGAATAGTGGATGAAATAGATTTATAGCCTGCATGTTACTTTGAAAATAAATGCTTAAATAAAGCAAATAAAATTATATTAAACTAACAAGCAATAATTAAACCAAATTGTGTATATTGTGTATATTATATTAAAGATATAATCATATTAACGCCTGTAAAAGAATTATAACAATTGTATATTCGACACGCGAGAAATTTATATTAATATCAATATTTTTATTATATTTTTTTCAATAGTCGTAGGAAAACTTCTTAGTTTTACTTACTATATATAAACACACAGGCGCACATATGTATCTGAGCGTGTAGGACACGGGAGTTCAGTGCTTTTTCTCCATTCCAAAAGTGTTCAAAACTTCAAAAATTGTGTTTAACTCCTAAAACAGTGTATCAAATACTTATTTATGTATATAAATTTAAAGTCAACTAGGTTATTATGAATGTAGGAGTTATATTTCAATTTAATGATTTCGCTTAACTTAATCTATTGTGTCTGAACGATTTTAGGTAAAGGGCATTGAAGGTTAGGTTAACTAAAAATAAAATTTTTATCGTGATATTAACCACAAATAACATAAAAATAATATAATATAGTCAATGTAATCTACATGCTAATTAATACGTGAAGCTAAAACTATGGATCCATTTTAAAAAAATTGCGCGGACAGAGTAGTGTGAAATAAATTAAAATTTTATGCATTAGAAATACATTAAATTAATTAAAATAAATATTATACAACTACCTACCTCATGTTTGACACACGCAGACACGTTTAACACTACGTATGTAATATGTCTTTGGTTTATTTCGCCCACTAGGCGACTCTAGTTTCATGGTCTTCATCATTTTATCTACTAATATTTTGAATATTATAAAATTTTGAAATAAATGTGTAGCAAATATTTTAATAAAATCAGGTTTGCTGTTGCTCAAAAATGAGATTGAGGTACAAATAGTTTCAGTACCTGGTTATCATCGCCTTATCAGACGTGGTAGAGTAAATAATTTAAAGTGGGACTTTTATATTTCTTCAGATAAGGAAGTTATAAACCAATACATTTGTGTCGCTTTGAACTTGACCGTTTTGTTTATTTCTATAAATATAATAAAATCTTAAACGAGCCGTGTCTGTACATTAAATATTAAAAAAAAAAAAATTGTACGCGTTGTACTTATGCTACGGGGATCAAAATAATAGTTTTTAGAATTTTGGTCTGTGTGTTTGTTCAGTCTAATCTCAGAAACGGTTTAACTGATTTGAATGTGTTTTTCATTGAGCTTACTTCCCGCAAGCTTCCCGTAACATTTATTGTTTGTTTCATTTCGATCGGTTTACAAACAAAAAAGTTACGCACTATACCAAATACCACGCGTACGAAGTTGCGGACTCAGCTAGTTTAATATTTTCACGCTCTAACAACGTCTATTTGACGGGGATCGGGCTGTTATCAAGTTCGCTATCCTGAAATATTTTAGTAATTGCAAAAATATTTCAGGATCAAGTGGATTGTCAGTCTGCAGCTGACTGATAGCTGACTTTATATAAAAAAAGGTTGACAGTCCATCTGATTATGGAAGGCTACTGTCTCCTACTTGATAATCCCAATAGGATTAAAGGGAATAGAAAATATGGGTGTACTGATAATTTTGACTTAATAATAAGTGAGAGTTTACGCCAAACAATTTGGTTAATGTCTACTCATCTTTAATTTAAAAAAAAGGCGAGCGAAGCCGTGGAGTGCAGCTAGTAGAACACAAATTCGTTTCAAAAATGTTTTAAAGTAACTTAAAAATGAAACGTGAGATAGTTATTTGAGGTATTTATTGCAGCCCCACTGGAAATGTGATTACCAATGATTTAAGGTAAAGGCATAGTACTGTTTAAGAATAACTCACTATGAATGCAGTTTTAACTCATGCACGGATTTGTTTTTCAAGCTTCTTACAATTAGACGTTGTTTTTTGATCAGTTTGTTTTTTATCATTACACAATCCAAAATAACAGATTATTCATTTTGCTTTTATTGTTACATTGTTTTTTTTTTCTTGACTAAAAGGACAATGCCCAATTTTGCCTCCATGGTCCCAGAGTAATGACTATGCTCAAAAAACATGCTTGAATATTTTAAAGCACTCAATGTAATTCATATCTTACACATGTTATAAATAGGTCGGGGAAAAAGGTCTTTTCGCATATATATGTATAAACTTGTAATTAATGTGCTGTACTGTTGTATCTGGCTGGTTTTGATGACATTAAAAAGGTTACATTTCAAAAAAAAAAAAAATTAGTTAAATGTTGTTTCCAGCTATTTTTCATTTGTTTTTCTTTCTCACAAAATGAGTAAATAATCTAATGAAGAAATTTGATACATTTTAAAATTTTACTACAAAAAAGAAAAAAATGCAACGTAAGCCGCGAAAAAAATCTGTGACGTTTTTGGACGTGTCAGTAAGAGTAGCACAAAGTTGGTTTAAGCGTTTTCAATCCGGGAATTTTGATTTCAAAGATGCACCTCGCTCTGGTCGTCCTGTTACGGATAAAATGGACGCCATTTTTAAAAAAGTGGAATAACATCGGCATATCAGTAGTCACAACATATCTGAAGAACTGGGAATTGATCACAAAACAGTTTTGAACCATTTGAAAAAAGCTGGGTACACAAAATAGCTCGATATTTGGGTGCTACACGAGCTCACTGAAAGAAACGTTATGAATCGTGTACTCATTTGCGATTTTTTTTATTGAAACTTAATGAAACCGAACCGTTTTTGAAGAGATTGATAACTGGTGATGAAAAGTGGATCACGTACGACAAGAACGTGCGAAAAAGGTCGAGGTCAAAGGCCGGTCAGGCTTCACAAACTGTGCCAAAACCCGGGTTAACTCGCAATAAGGTGATGCTGTGTGGGCAGAACCATCGATTCGGTTCTCTACTGCTAACAACTGATGAGATTAAAGTAAGATGTTGAGAGAAAGCGGCTGGAATTGATCAATAGAAAGGGTGTGGTCTTTCATCACGACAACGCTAGACCACACTCATCTTTAACCTCTTAGCTAAGTGGTTAGCTGTTTAATTAAGAGAGTTTAGCTGGCAGGTGTTAATGCATCCACCATATAGTCAATGTAATCTTCAGAATTCTTTAGGCAGTGTCAGGTTAACACAAAGAGAGGACTGCCAAAACTACTTGTCGCGTTTTTTGATCAGAAGTCTACAGCAACGGGATCATGTCACTACCTACAAGATGGCAAAAAGTCATCGAACAAAATGGCACATAATATACTGTAATTAAATGTAAATAAACTTAAAAAAAATGTCTTGAGTTTTCATATCAAATGCGAAGAAACCTTTTCCCCGACCTAATATAAGCGAGCGAAATCAGATTTTAAAATAAAAAAGTATCTGCGTATTTCTGTTTCATAATGGATCAGCTGTTTTATTTTTTGTAATACGTTTGGCGTTTGCAATGTGGTCGCAACAGGTGAAAGGATAAGCAGAGATTAAAATCATTTTTTCCTTAAAGACTGCACATTCTTTGTAAAGTACTATCGTTTTCCTGTAAAATATAAGTATAAAATATTTTAAAACCGGCGATTTTACCTTTGACATTATTTAATTGGTCTTTTATTTTTAACATGCGCCATTTTTGACTTTATATATTTTAAAATATCTTAAGATTCACTCGGTGTTTCGTATCTGTTCCTATTTGGTTAAAAAGGTTTTCTAATTAGCTGTTCATAACACCTTTACTAATCATTGGATTTTATAAGTGTGGAAAATCTCAACATGTCTTTGGGCATTCTTCTTTGTTTGGTTCTGCAAACGTACTAAGTTAGCTGTCAGATGATAAATAGTCTTTGTATATATCTTTGTCTTTGATATTGGATTCACTGAGACCACTTAAAGCACTGGAAGGTTTTGTCTATAAGATTTGCCATTTTATATCCTAGCATTGTGTAATACAAACAATAGTTAAGAATTTACAATTTTTTTAGGTCAGCCAGCATAATGAGCTCAAAGTCTGCTCCTGGAATCATAATAGCGACTGGCGTTATGGGAAAGTCGTTGAAAGGCATTGCCGGCGTATACCTAAGCCGTGACGCTGGGCTTACTTGGAAGAGGATCCTCAAAGAGTATTACTTCTTCAACTATGGCGACTACGGCGGTGTTCTTGTAGCGGTTAAATATTTCAAAACGCGCGGAGAGACCAGAAGAATTCTCTATTCGACAAATGAAGGCATTGAATGGAACTCCTATGAGTGAGTAGTTCATTTTGTTGTCGCATACATTGCGTTAACTTTAGCACTGTTCCGTACAAAAATCGTTTAATGTAATGTGAATAAATAATTGCTAACTTTTTGTTAATAAATGTTGATAGGATGCTAGGTGGTTGGCCTATGAACACATGCAACACCAGAGGATGCAAATGCCTTAAAAAGTTCAAAGGAAAGTTCAAAGGACGTTCCCATCAAAAACGAAATACAGCGGTGATATTCTGTTAAGAGTTGTCACTGCCTTCCATTAGGATGTCCAGTTTATGAATGCGAAATGAGTTGTGTTTTGCAACTACATAAAACTGTTTCTACTGAAATCGTTTTCCAGCCATTATTACCAACATAAATATTATAATTATCCTTCAACTTCGATCCTAAAATCGTTTCACGTATAATGAGCCGAGTAGATGACTTAAAAATTGTTTTTTTCTACGTAATTAGGTAAAAATGTAGGAGTCATGTTTTATATATATGTACATATTACATTTTCGTGGACAAACCACTAAGCCAATTTCAATGATGTTTTGGTATGGAGACATCCTGATTCGAAGAATCAGTATTCGAGAAGGACTTGGGTCACTCATGAGTAGTTATAGTTTTGAGTTTGCAATATCAAAAACTTAACGGGATCAAAATCTTTCAATATTTACCTTGCTCGAATTGGGGTGTGTTCCAGCACTCCTTCGGCCTAGACTAATTTTGCTCTAACGCCGTTGCAACACTCCATTCGAGCATAATGTGATCTGGTTGATCATACCTGTTCCGGGTGACCTATCAGAGCTAATTGTGCTCTGGCCTTGGCCTTGGCCTTGGCCGAAGGAGTGCCGAAACACACCCCTGATAATGCTGTAATTACAATAGGCCACGTAAGTTCAGTCGTATCAAGCAATGAAATAAGAAATTATTATTTTTAGATTTTATGCAAACGATCTTCGCATATACGGCCTCATGACGGAGCCTGGAGAGAACACAACCACGTTTACAATGTTCGGCTCTGCCAACGAGCAGCATCAGTGGATTATAATAACTATTGATTTACGCAACGCTTTTGCTCGCAATTGTACTGCGGACGATTATAAATATTGGTCACCGTCACCACCGAATTCATCCATCTCTTGCGTACTCGGCACCAGAGACACGTTCCAGCGACGTCTAGCCCACACTAACTGTTACAACGGAATAGATTACGACAGACCAATCAAAAAGCAAATATGTGAATGCAGTAGGCGAGATTTCGAGTGTGATTACGGTTTTAAACTCTATGGAAATGAATGCGTTCGCAACACTAGGGTCAAGTATGATCCGTATGCTATTCCTGCAGATTGCCAACCAGGACATTTTTACAAGAGAACCAAAGGTTACAAGAAAATCGACGGAGACGTCTGCACTATATCTTCGTATATATCCTATGCTCCCGATGAAATTCCCTGCCCAATCGAAGAACCAATAGAATTCATCTTGGTGGCTCTCAGAGATAAAATCGCTCGTATAAATCTGGCAGACAATTCCACATTGTACCCGGTTAAAGGACAGAAGAACATTGTCGCTATCGACTTTGACATGAAAAACAATTGTATTTACTGGGCGGATATAGAAATGGATAAAATCAAGCGGCAATGCTACAATAATGGAACGACACAGGAAATTGTTGTCGACACGGATCTGGCCAGTATAGAGGGAATGGCGTTAGACTGGATCTCGAATGTGCTCTTTTTTGTGGACGGATTGAGGACGAAAATTGAGGCCGTAAGAACCGATTTGACCAATGCGGGTAGAATGAGAGTAACAATTCTGGACTCCAAGGTTCTATCGAAACCGAGAGGTATTGCAGTACATCCGAAAGCGGGTTATCTGTTTTGGACGGACTGGGATAAAATCAATGCGTCAGTTTCTCGATCGAACCTCGACGGAACAAATGTTAAGAAACTATTTGGAAAGCCAATAGTCCAGTGGCCTAACGGTATAACTGTGGATCAAATGTCCGAAAGAATTTATTGGGTCGACGCCATGGAAGATTACATTGCCAGTGCAGACTTGAACGGTAACTATTTCAGAAGGATTTTATGGAACGACGAAAAGGTTTCTCATCCATTCGCCGTCGCAGTATTAAAAGATAGAATGTTCTGGGACGATTGGAAGGCGAAGTCTATATTCATCGCCGATAAGAGCACTGGCCTCAACGTTATAACAATAAACAATTCGTTCTCTGGCCTGATGGATCTGAAGGTGTTTGCCCATTTCGTTCAGCACGGCAGCAACGCCTGTTCGTACAAGAACACTAGCTGCGATACTCTATGCTTGGGTGGACCGGGCAACACGTTTAGTTGTCTCTGCCCAGATGGTTTCGTAAAGACAAACGGAAAATGCATGTGTCAAAATGGATTAGAACCGTTGGCAAATATGACTTGCCCGAAGAAAACTGGATCATGTGGACCGGTAAGTTTATTCTCTTTCATAATATTGTTATAGCTTGTTTCACATTCGCCTTTTTTACTGGGAATATCTGAAAACAAGCAATTTTAACGCAAGTGCGAGTGTTATATTAGTTGTTTCTCCTAAATTCTTTGTATAAAACATAGTAGGGTTTGACACGACTCTGTCCTTTAAATGGTGCAGGATCAATTTACGTGCAAGAACGGCATGTGCATAGCCGGCACGTGGAGATGCGATGGCAACAACGACTGCGGCGACCTGTCGGACGAGTTAGGCTGTCCGGTGTGCATTCCGCCGATGCTCTCTTGCGACGACGACACGCGCTGCTACCTGCCGCATTGGAAGTGCGATGGTGATGTCGATTGCGTCGACATGAGTGACGAAAGAGGTTGGTACTAGACCATTCGTTGGCAGACCTTTTCAACATACCTTTCCCAGGATGAGAATATTTCGCCTACAAAAAAATTTTGCAAGTCCATGCGTAGAGTGGTTAAGGTGCTTGCCTTAGCGCTCCGTCTAAGGGGCCCCGGGTTCGATTTCTGGATTTCCAAAGTTGAAAACGAAATTTTCAAAGTTAGCTTTGATCTGAATCTGGCAAGTAGTGCAGGGCATATCGCAGTCATTTGTGCGGCCCGTGTGGCGGCAATAAACACTCACATAAGATTACCGTGAAATAACAGCTTATATGCTGTCTTATTTCGGTGGGTGAGTAAGGGATGCCAGAGCCCATTGCCCTATCTCTTCCTAATCCCTTATCCTTAATCCTACTATGGTCGGTGCAGCACCTGTGACGTTGCTTGTGTTAAGGCGACGGTAGCTACCTACCATCAAGTGGACCGTTGTCCACCACAATAAAATTAATGTACCACCAGATAACTTGGTTCGGAAAGCTGCTTTGGGAGAACAAAATCTCCGTAGTTGTTCTTATATATGTATATTGAACTAGCTGTGCCCGTGATTTCGTACGCGTTGAAAAATTAAACCATATGAGTAATAACGCCTGATGTCTTTATCGCCTTGACGACGGTGGCGGGAATTTTTTATAATTTTAGACCATTACCTACCTCGGAAAACTAACATTTTCAAAGATAAAAAGTACATGTTAATCCAGGTGATAAACTATATGCCAAATTTCATCCAAATCTGTTCTGTTATCATAGTTGTTGTGCAAGTAACTTATTACTTTATATATTGATTTATGGCTTTTATGGCGCTTGGATCTAGGGACAACGAGTATTTCTTTCTTAATTTGGCAAAATATCAATATTTCTTGATATTTCTTAAAGCTCGACAAGCAGACTGGCGGTCTTCCTGATGGCAGGTGGTTACCGTCGCCTTTTAACACAAGCAACGCAATAGGAGTAGCAACGCAATAGGAGAGTATTTCACTGCCAAAGTAGTATGGGGATAGGGTTCAAATTTGAAGTCATCCGTTTAAAGTTTTTAATAAGCAGTTATCGTGGCTAAGCAATCATTAGTTTTTAAAGGAGATTTCGTATTATAGTGATTCAACAAATGTTTGTTATAGCTAGCCATGTCTGCGACTTCAGTGGTTTTTGAATGTTTGTTTCATTCCAACACGGGAAGCTTGCCACAATAAATCTCTGAAACCGCATTCAAATCGGTTAAGCCGTTTCTGAGATTAGCGTGCACAAACGCATAGACAAACAGATAAAAAATTTAAAAACTATTTTTTCCACCTCTGTAATATAAGTACAACAAATTGTTTGAAAAAATATTTAATATACAGACACGGCTCGTTTACGATTTTATTATATGACGTATTGGGTGTTCGCTAATAATAAAGTAATCGCTTACGGATTTCAGATTGCGGACATCGCAACTGTTCCGACAATCAATTCCAGTGTGGAAACGGCAATTGTATAGAAAAGAAGTGGCTTTGTGATGGGGACAACGACTGCAAAGACGGATCAGACGAACGGAATTGTACTGTAAGTTTTTATCTTGCTACTAGTAATTACATCTTACTAGTAGCAATATACCACATAATATACCTTTTGTTTGAAAATACCACAAACACTTCTATTCATGCAAATCTTGGCAAGAAAACGATTGCGTCATTTATTTTTGTTTTATTAATAGAAATAAATATTGACTTACTTTAGTGAAAAATGCTTGCATTATGTTTATTTTGAATAAAATGAACAAAATAAACAAAGCAAAATGTTATCTCCACTTTTTTTTATTCAGAACGACTCTTGCATTTGGATCGATTGGATTTTTCATGGTATAATAATATTACTTCGCCAGGTATGGCACTCCGAGAGACAGCCCGACACAAGCTTGCGTCATCGCTGCTATGTTGCCAGTTTATGTGCTTTAATCTACCCGAGTCCCATTTATTACATGTATAATTATGATAAAGATAATTAAGTAAATGTTTTACTATTTGATTGCTTTAATGTGCAAAATGACCTACTTTATTTGCTAATAAAAATAATCCCATAAATATCATCTCTTGTGTGAGTGATGGCAAATATTCTTCCTTCATTTTTTGTTTAATACAATAAAGTGGCAATTCGACAGTGACGTAAGCTTGTGTCACAAGCGGAGTGACAGACCTTATTTTCTTTGACCATGGGATTTTCGACGGAATGATTTGGATAATAAAATTTTGAATTTCGATAATATTTTACTTGCCAAATATCTTAGTTTCAACAGAAAAGCCATCATCATCTCATATAACTTTTTTCAAATAACTGACACCTCTGCTTCATATAACTTTTTAAACTATTTTTATTATTTTATTTTCAGCGTATACTTGCTCTATAGGTTCACTTTTCAGTCCATAAACAATATTTGGGACATTTTCGATTCATTGCAATTTACTCATAATAGTTTGTTTCCGACCTTTTAAAATAATAAAAGAATCTGTAAAGGGTAAACGTTTTTTTTTTAAATAGGATCATCTCAAACACGTAAAACACGTTAGACCATTAACATGGATTAATGTTGATTACAGTTGGTGAAGCGTCCGGAGATAGTGTCTTGTTCGAACAACAGTTTCGCTTGCGGTGACACTGGTCTCTGTATTCCCATATCGTGGGTGTGCGACGGGGATGGGGACTGTCCCGGCGGCGAGGACGAAGGTGAAACCCGATGCAAGGACTCCACATGCGCACCATACATGCATAAATGCCCTAGCGGCAAATGCATATTTAAATCTTGGGTGAGTTGACTGTATCAATCAATCAATCAATCAATCACATCCTCTATTTTGTGACTTCTCCATACAATTATTGTATTGTTTTCACTTTTCATGTCCATCGAAATCTATTTGATTAGTAATCATTTTGTTTAATTAATTTAAACAAAAAATGTCTTATAACGTTTTTTTGCGATTTATTACAGTCTACTATCTATTGCAAGTCGATTACAATCTAGCTATATTTTATCGCTTACTTGCATACTGTTATGTAAGATGTTTGTTCTATTAAAAGCGTAAGAAATTTAGAAAATTGTAATAGTATTTTATTTTTATTTTATGTAAATATCAGCAGACAGGTAAAACCCCACTTTATGGTCACCGTAGTTTATTAAAACAATACCATAGGGGTACAAGTGCGCTGCCAGTCTTGATCGTATAAAGAGTAAGCGAGTACACTTGTCCAGCTAAAGTCCCAACCTGTTTTTTCTATGGACAAAATCTCAATAATGTGCTCGTAGTTACTTTCTAAATGTTATCAACTAATCACGTTTCGATCGAGAACTCGGTCCATTGTATATTAGTATCTTCTTATTGTCTTCACCAATGTTACCTTGCACAAATGTTGAGAACCATTTTTTCCATGTGAATTTTTTAATTTAATATTTTTGTGTGAGAATTAATTGAAGATGGAAAATAAAAAATGTAAAGTGCTTTTTTGGCGTATATGTAAGTGTTTTTTATGTATGTTTGACCTAATTGAAAAGGTGTGCGACGGCGAAGTGGACTGCACGGACGACGAGGGCTCCGACGAGAAGAACTGTACGACTACATCGAATCACTCGAAGCTGCTGCCTCGGCCTACGACCAAGAACCCGTTCGAGTTTCCGACGAACCACTCTTGTCTCGATTGGATGTACAAGTGCGATAACGGTAACTGCTTGCCGTGGTGGTGGCGCTGCGACGGTATCGACGACTGCGGCTCGGACGAAGTCGGCTGCGGGACGGTGGACGAGACCGCTTCCGATAAGCCGCCTCTGCCCAGCTCCAGGTGTGGGAAGAATTACTTCACGTGTGCTCAAGGTAATAATTGTGGTGTAATGAGTTAAATAATTCATGGGTAGTTAGAACACCAGCGCAGAAATGCCTGCCTGTCGGTTTTCTATCGGACACATTTTGGAGAGTGTGAACGTTGTAGACGTACCCGCTATTCGCACGATATGCTTTGCGTTTTCTTTTATTATGCCCACAGCGAGAGACTGGAAGATACAACTTGGCACTCTTCAAGAACAGAATGTATAGTCTGTTAAGAGCGCGTATAAATAGAAATAGCTTATCCTAGATTTGAATTTTATCTAAGTATATAAAGTTCAAATAAAATGTTTATATATAGATTAATACATTATAAATAAAAGTGAAATGTGGACAGAAAATATTATACAATGAAATTTTCTCGATAGAACAAAATCACCAAGTTACCTCTCATTTCTACCGATTTTTGTTTTATTTTCAAAATGACACATATTACAAACCTATAAAATTATCAGTAATCTCACTTCACAGATTCTAGGCCTTTGTTAATTAATTTTTCATTTGACATTATAGTTTACGAGTAATTTATATTTAATACTTTTGGCACTTATAACATTTTAGTCCGCGAAATGCGCTATCTTCTGTCTCATGTCATGCATACTTCATGTGCATTGTTTCACATGATCAATCACAATCGCTCCACTGAGACGGGAAGACTACATTACTGTGCGCAAGAATATTTAGACGTAAATGTTTTATTAACACTTGTTTGTGAGTAGATTTATTATAAGTGTGTTATGTATAGACTGTCTATAAATTGTTTCATATTATTTTAACAAGATTCTGTAAATATATGGCTAATAAAAGGAACTCTGTTGTGTTGGTATCGTGTCCATTCAATTATGGGGCCACGTGGGTGAAATTAGAATTTTTTGTTACTTTAACTCCATGTTTGATCTCATCTTCACTTACCATCAGGTGAGATTGAGGTCAATCGCTATACCATAAAACGAAAAAGTCCTACCATCAACAGTAATTTTTCCATATACAAATTCAAAACACATCTCAACTGACACCTACTTGGTTGCCTCACGGTTTCATCTCCATTTGGTTAGGACTATCTTAGGACGTGACTGCAAACTTCTCCTAATAGAGGCGTTAACTTATCCGTTATCCATTCACAGCAACATAACAAATGCCCTCCTATTTCACACTGATCTTTTGACAGGGAGTGGCTACTGCCGCCAGACAGGCTGCCATGCTTATGCCTGCGGAATGCACTATACCCTAATTAATTTAGTATGATTAAATCCAAATTTTGAAACTGCCGTTACGATTGTGAAATGTAGTTGCTGAAATGGATGTCCCAATTCACTGCTGGCTGTTATGATTCCAACAGCAGATATGAACTCATTGCATTGAAACACATGTGACGTCACACTAAAGAGGACTATTGAGTGAGGTCTATAGTCAATAGAGAATATTACGACACAGCCGACATTTGTTTAAGGGTACTGTAATGAGTTACGATCTCACTGCAGGCATCAACCTATTTTTAAATAAATAGAGATAGGTTCATTAAAAAAAAATGAATAGAATAGCTGGAATGGGGCTGGAAATAGCATATGGTGCCATGAGGCAGAGCAGTACACCAAACAAGACTTAATTACATTGGCTCTTTGTAGACGAATGCATCCCGCTGAAGTGGGTGTGCGACGGCACGGAGGACTGCAAGGGCGGTGCAGACGAGCGCGGTTGCGGGCGCACGGATGCGGCGCCGCCCGTCTGCGCGCCCAATGAGACCCCGTGCGGCGACGGCCGCGGTTGCGTGCGCGACGACAAGCTCTGCGACGGAGTCAACGACTGCGTCGATCGCAGCGACGAGTGGCACTGCGACTCCACGCCTAATGTAACCACATACTCTTTTACTTTTCTAATGTATCTCCTTTTACTTTTCTGTTTGGTTAAGTTCACGTAACTGGCAAAGGAAAATCGAGCGGGATTATATGAAAAATAACTTTTAATTTATTTGTATCGTACGTAGTAATTTTCATCTTTCTATTAATACGCTTTGTCAAAGGGATAAAAAAAAGATTGGTTGCAGTAAGTTTTTATACAAAGTGAAAATTTAAAGAAATCTATATTTAGAAAATCGTTTGTCCCGACTGACCTATCAAAGCACAACCAAAACGCTAAGTCTAGGAAGCTACAATTTCGAACATAGGTTTATTTTATAATGTAAACATCCATTAAGAAAGGATTATTGAAATTGAATACTCCATGTGAAGACGGGGGAGTGTGAAATTTGGTACACTTATGGTTTATGTGGGGAAGGACTGTTTAAAGCTTATATTTTTATGAGCATTAGAAATATGTTAAGTTAATTAAAATAAACATTACACTCACTTCCGCTTGTTTGACATATGAACACACGTTTGACACTACGTATGTAATATGCATACTCTTTTGTTTATGGTCAGTCTGTGGTCAAACAGAAGATATTTTTAGTAATTAAAAATTTAATGAATTACGTTCAAATTTCGACTACTGGGCGACCACTAGTAAAGATAGATTGTTCTGTCCAGACGCCGATGGCAAACTGCCCGCGCGACTTTTTGTCATGCGATGAGGGCACACGCTGCGTGTGGCAAGCGCACATCTGCAACGGCCACCAAGAGTGCTACGACGGTGCAGACGAACGGAACTGCACTAACGTCGAAGACGATACCAAACCCTATCAGGTATCATCTTTTTCTTATTTTTATTTGAACAATTTCCTTACATATTGTAAAACAACCCCATCTGTATGTTCGAGATAATCTCAAAAACTATTGAACTGATTTTCATACGGTTCATCAAAAGAGTGATTCTTGAGGAATCTATAGATGTATAATTCGTTAAGGTTCTCGAGGATTTGCAAATTAGAGCATACTTATACACAGGTGTATCACCAAGCAGTTCTAACCAAATCCGATAGAAGCCGCCGCTTCGCATAATTCTATTGTAGTTTAATAAATGGCGCCATCAATAGTGTTAACGCGGACGAAGTCGCGGGCACCATTTAGTTCCTTATATATATCTAAAAAGTACCGTCAAAACAGGTTCAGATATTACCTTGTACATTCAAATATGAGCATTTTAAACTCTAGTGCTGAAAAATTACAGCATGTAAGCTATTTTGCTCTATTTTTATCCCATATTCTCTATCCTAATACGGTCGTGAGCTTGCATTTCTGTTTATAGGTGACAGTAGGCCACTTACCACCAAGTAGACCCGTCAGCCCGTTTGGCACCCTTTAACATAAAAATATATCATTGTTATGTTAAGGGTTTTATGTATTATTGATAGAGACAGATAGCGTGTAACAGAGCCTCAATTACATCAACATTGTGTCAGTTATATATGAACGTTTGATTACTATATCAATCTATGTATGACTTAATACATATATTGCACCCCACTCTACGCATAAGTCCTCATGACTCATGACTCATGAAAGGATTTTGAATTACAAGGACGGTTAATATATTTATTTTATTGGATGGTATTTGTGAAATAGCATCTAAATGTAAAATCTGATCTCGAATGTACGTAATCAGACGTGCAGTTATGCGTATGCGCAGTAATCTGTGCTGCCCTGTTTTACTCTTAGCCGCATGGGTGTTGTATATAATTTTATCCAATTTGTGCGATTTGAACTGTTTAGTCGTTGAGTTTCGGCGTGGATCAGTCGTCCATAACGTCCACTGGCTTCTTGATCTCTTGCTGGATGCCTCAGCAGCGGACGGTGCGATACAGTTTCTTACCGTCAATCGCCAAAGTCTCTGACGGCATTTGGCGCAACCAGACATGGACTAACGACACTGTTTATCTGTAAGTAGTTTTTGACTATGCAACTTTATAGAACTTTTTTATTCTTCGCCAGATTAAATTTAAGTGAAGATTTTGTGGTGTTGGACGACTGGATGTATGTTTAGTGTTAAACAGACATCTTTCTTTAATAAATAATATTTAACAATATTTACTGTCTTTCTTTTGGTGTGCCCCTTCATTCCTGAAGGTTGGCCGTCAACGCTCTGAACCGGTCTCTGTCAAGAGTCATCTTGAACAGTTGCTCAACTGAGGCAATTCCAGTCTACTTCCGGGTGTTGTTAAATTGACACCAATTTAAACAGTTTAGGTCTATGGCCTACTGATTTTTTTTTTTTTTTTTTAGGAGAATCCATTTACAGGTTTACTATCGCTGGCTAGGCGGTAGGAGTATGTGGGGGTCACCAGTGCTCCGGGCTATGCTAAGTCATAGCGGCGCTGGCATTACCCACTAAAACTCCCCAGTGTCTCCTTGCCCTTTATATATTACAAATGTATCCAGAACATTTTGCACTATTTTCGTCTAGAATAGGCAAAAAGAAATACTTAACCTTTAATTGTTTATTTCTTAATTTCCAGGTTCACGGACTTAGAGTCTTACACAAATTACAATGTGACGCTCTACGTCAGAAACAGCAAGTCCAACAATACTTACGCAACTATGAAATATCTCAACACAACTACAGGAGAAGGAGGTAAAACTATTAATGTTAAACTTTTAGCGATTTTTCCATATAATATTTTAATGCAAAAACAATAAGAATTTTTTATAGGGTAGTTTAATAGGACATCAGAAAAACACTAAAATTATTTTAATTTTCTACTAAAATTACTAATTGCATATGAAACACATAAAAAGAAATCAGATTCAATTTACATATAATTAGGTTGTTCCACATTTCAGTCACGTCGATCACGTAGAGATGTTTTGAAAAACTTGCAGTTGTACATTTTATGGTATAGAACGCGTCTAGGAATTTGGCCTATCAAGTAGGTTCCAGCATGTAAGAAGTCACGTAGAAATATATTGGTAAACCGTGCAGTTTCTGTCACGAAGAGCACGGAGTGCTTGTCTGCCTTATCTTGCAGCTTCCATCAGGAAGTAAACTTACATAGTACCCAGATGGTATTTTGTTATATTTCGTAAGCAAGGTCGATTAAGACCTATATTCGAAACCGAACTTAAGAATTCAGCAAGATGAAGTTTTAAGTCTTTTGTTAAACAAATAATACAACCTCCACTTAGTTTCACGTGGAGTAACAAACACTAAAACTTCTCATTATCAAATACATAATTATTATATATTTTATAGTAGTGAGAGTCCAGTGGTTCGAAAATTTCTATAAAAACCTTTGCAGGTTTAGGTTGCAACTCTGACAGGATCTTGCACGTCTGTATTCATTCTCAAAATGTTTTCCTGCCCAAAAAAACATCTTAGCTGTTCTTAATGTTTAGTGTGAGGACACATTATATTTCAATGGGGATAGTTGAGAAAACATTGATTGAATTTGTGATCTAGGTACTGAGTTCCAGTTTATCTATAATGTATACATATTCTAAACTGATTTTTTTTTTGTAATTTGTTTGTCCTGACTAACTATCAATGCACAACCAAAGCTAGTAAGTCTAGAGCGCTGAAATTTGGAACTTATTTTATAACGTAAGCGTAATCTCGGCAACATATTTACTTTTAGAATTTTTTTTCCACTATTTTAAAAATATATTATTCCTGGACATTGGACATAGGATATATTATGTTATGTATAATAACTTGTCAAATTGTGTGCTGGCATTCTGGGACGCGTCTGTTTAGTTACTTTTTATTCTGCCCAATATTGTTATATTTTAGCTTTATTAATACTTCTTCGTCCGCGTTAAAAAAGAAAATGAGCAATATAACGCCTGACATCTTTATCGCTGTGACGACGGTGGCGCCGCCACGGCGACATTGACGCCATTTTTTTATTATTTTTAGACGATCCCTCGGAACATTTTTCCAGGATAAAAAGTATGTTTTAATCCAGGTAATAAAACTATCTGTTTGCCAATTTTCATCTAACTCTGTGAAGCCGTTTTAGCGTGAAAGAGTAACCAACATACACACATCCTCACAAACTTTCGCCTTTATAATATTAGTAGGATTCTGTAAATGACTATATAACTCTTTGTTCTTGATATAGACTTGATTGTTCGTGTATTTGTCAAATTATTATAAATTGTGAATAATAAAATTGCTTTGTGAATAGTGCCATCGGCCCCCACCCGTTTGTCGGTACGTCAGTTGACCGGACGTCGCGTGAGCGTGGAGTGGGACGCGCCTATTCAACCGCGAGGAGTGATACGCCGGTACACCGTGTACTACTCTCCTCCGAGGCCTTTCATCACCAAGCTGACGAGTTCCACCAACCTCACCGTCGAGGGCTACTTTAAGCCTAACCAGAACTACTCCTTCTGGGTGAGTCATAGCCGCATACAGCTTTTAGAAGCAGAGATTTGCCACGCCATCGGCCGGCGGCGGCGTCAGCGATCATACAAATGCGCAGCGACGTAGGAAAAAGTAGGAACCAATTATCTTTCATCCTTTCATTCATTTCCCAACCTTTCTACTGAAGCTGGGTACAGTATGTATTTAGAACACAATAGTTGTTGTGATTGTTCTCAAAATAGTTAAAACACCCTAAACCTATCTATGTTATTACTCTGTGCACTTACCTACATTGTCTATGAATAATATATAATTCTGTTCTTTTGTTCCGTTCAAAACGAGCACGTTGTTTTATTTTCATAAAACGTTAATTATTAGAAAAAACTATCAGGTTAGGGCTCAGGGCGTTCCTGGCTTCTTTAACTACTTTCTCGCGACAGAGTGTTATCTGGACTTGTGATAATTCGTTGCAGTAAGAGAACAGTTAGTTGTGTTATGATTTGTGCAGTCGTTTTGTGAAGGAACAGTAATGGCGTCTAACTCAAATTATTTAGTAAGCGTGCCCAAACTCAAAGGGCGCGAAAACTATAACGAGTGGTGCTTTGCGGCCGAGAATTTCTTAGTGTTGGAAGGCACGCTAAGAAGCATCAAGCCAGAGGAAGGTCAACCGGCAGTTTCAGCAGCAGAAGATGCTAAGACCAGAGCCAAATTGATTTTGACTATCGATCCCTCCATTTATGTGCATATCAAAGAAGTGAAATCAACTAAGGAATTGTGGGATAAATTGAAATCTTTATATGATGATTCAGGATTTACTAGAAAAATTAGTCTATTAAGAAATCTCATATCGATACGACTAGAAAATTGTACATCCATGAATTCATACGTAACTCAATTAGTGGAAACGGGTCAAAAATTGGCGGGAACTGGTTTTAACATTAATGATGAGTGGATCGGTTCATTACTGCTAGCCGGCTTAACAGAAAAATTTTCGCCAATGATAATGGCTATTGAACACTCTGGAATGAGTATAACAACGGACGCCATTAAATCTAAATTATTAGACATGGAAACGGAAGTGAATGGATGCGATAATGCTGTATTTGGAGTTTTTCAATATAAAAATCAGTCCAGCCAACATAAGAAAAATGACAAGCATTTACACAAAAGTTATAGTGGCGGTAAAGATGGCGGGCAGTTGTCAAAGGGCAAAATAATTAGATGTTTCAAGTGTAAACAAATCGGACATTACCGGAATCAGTGCACCAATACAACAAATTGTGCAGAAATGAAACGGAATCAAACGAATGCATTTAGTGCAGTGTTTCTCAGTGGCTTATACAGTAAGTCAGACTGGTATGTTGATTCGGGAGCAAGCGTGCATTTGACAACAAATGAACATTGGATCAAAAATGCGTCTTACGATCAATGCATGAAAGAGATTGTTGTTGCAAATGAGAACAAGTTGCCTGTTAAATGTTCCGGTGACGTGCAGATCACTACTTGTACCGATGATTGTGATTTTGATGTGACAGTGGAAGAGGTTATGTGTGTTCCGAGTCTCACAACTAATCTTTTGTCTGTAAGTCAACTAATTAAGAAAGGAAACACAGTGAACTTTAGAGACTGCGGTTGTGATATATACAATAGAAGAGGAACTTTGGTAGCTACAGCCAAATTAGTCAATGGGGTGTATAAGCTAAATACACCAGTACATCTGTCAGCTGCAGCGGTGGTGTCTAACGAGATGTGGCATCGAAGACTTGGTCATGTCAACAGTACCTACCTGAATAAAATGCAGAATGCTGTTGAAGGTATTTCCATTGACCAGAAAGCAGACATAAGTAAATCTTCATGTGTTACCTGTTGTGAAGGGAAGCAGAGTCGCTTACCATTTCCAATTAGCGATAACAGAAGCACTCAATTACTGGATGTTGTGCATACTGATGTGTGTGGACCAATGGAGTGTGTCGCCTTGGGAGGATCAAGGTACTTTATACTCTTCATAGATGACTATAGCCGTATGGTTCATATTTATTTCATGAAAAATAAGAGTGAAGCATTTCAGTGCTTTAAAAATTATACAGCCAAGGTAGAGAACCTACTTGATCGAAAAATCAAGGTGTTACGGAGTGACAATGGCTGTGAATTTTGCAATACTGAATTTGAAAACTTCTTAAAACAAAAAGGCATAGTACATCAAAAGTCAAACCCTTATACGCCTCAGCAAAATGGGTTAAGTGAAAGGATGAACCGTACAATCGTTGAAAAGGCTCGATGTTTATTATTTGATGCTGATTTGAAGAAAGAGTTTTGGGCAGAGGCTACTAATACTGCCGTTTACTTACAGAATCGGACGGTATCAGCTGTATTAAATAATAAAACACCGTATGAGCTGTGGACTAATACTAAGCCAGATATTAGTCATTTAAGAGTGTTCGGAAGTACTGTAATGAAACATGTGCCTAAAGAAAAAAGAAAAAAATGGGATAAGAAGTCAGAAGAGTGTATCTTGGTGGGTTACTCTGAAGATATGAAAGGATATAGAATTTATAATCCTAAAACCAAATTACTTACAATAAGTCGCGATGTCATTATTATTGAGAAAGATGTGTATGTCAGCAATATCACTGTTGAAGATAAGAATTCTTATTCGGGTACTCAAACAAACAATGAACAAAACAGTTTAGATTCAGTGGGGGACAGTTGTCAATCAGATGATTCATTTATTTCTGTAGACAAAACCATTGATGCTACATATTTGCCTAGTGAGTATGAAGACTCTGACAGTTCTACTGGAAGTAATAGCAGTGTAGTGAAGACATTACCTGCTAGAGAAAGACGTAAACCAGATTGGTATGGTTTCTCAAATATGTGTACAGAAAGTACCAATGTAGAAGTCAGTGAGTTGTCATTGGAGGAAGTCCTACAGGGTCCGGAGAAGGAGCATTGGATGCGTGCTGTTCAAGAAGAGTTACAGTGTTTTGAAAATAATAGTGCGTGGGAGCTTACAGATGTTCCAAAAGATGGAACTGTTCTCAAGTGTAAGTGGGTGTTAAAAAGAAAATGTGATAACGACAACAATATTTGTTATCGTGCCAGATTAGTTGCTAAAGGATATAATCAAAAGTGTGGTATCGATTACGACGAAACTTTCTCTCCTGTGGTCAGGCATACTACTTTACGGTTATTGTTTGCTTTAGCTGTACAAATAGATCTTAAAACTGCCCATCTAGATGTTAAGACTGCGTTTCTTAATGGAGAATTGGATGAAACCATATATATGCAGAAGCCAGATGGTTTTAAGTGTTCTAATAATGAAAAATCTAAAGTTCTTAAGCTTAAAAAGGCTATATATGGTCTCAAACAGTCCTCTAGGGCTTGGCACAAGAAAGTTGACAGTACAATGTTAGCTATAGGTTATAAAAAGTCTAGATTAGAACCTTGTTTATATACAAAATTTGTAAATGGTCTAAGAACCATTATAACTTTGTATGTTGACGATTTTTTCATTTTCTCTAATGATAAGAAAGAAATGAAAGTATTGAAAGAGGCTTTAAGTAGTCAGTTTAAAATTAAAGACCTAGGACAAATTAAACAATGTCTTGGTATGACTGTCAATATTAACAAAGAAAATAATGTCATCACTCTGAGTCAAGAAAAATACATTGATCAGTTGTTGTATAAATTTAATATGTCTGACTGTAAGACCGTTGATACACCCATGGAGGTTAATTTAAATATTGTGAAAAGTCAAGATTCAACAGGTGATAACTCATATCAACAGCTGATTGGGAGCTTAATGTATTTGGCTGTCCTTACAAGGCCAGACATAGCCTATGCAGTAGGATTTCTCAGTCAATTCAATAATTGTCATAATAAAGAACACTGGTTGTATGCAAAGAGAGTGTTAAAATACTTAAAGAAAACAAAAAAATTAGGTTTAAAATATTGTAAAAATGGAAATGTTAATATTGAAGGTTATTGTGATGCAGATTGGGCAAATGATGTTACAGATAGAAAGTCATATTCAGGTTTCTGTTTTGTGTTGTCTGGTGCTGTTATATCTTGGGGTTGTAAAAAGCAAAGAACTGTAGCGCTCTCAAGTACTGAGGCTGAATATATGGCAATTACTGAGGGTTGTAGAGAAGCTGTGTATCTTATGAATTTGCAGAATGAGATAACTGGACAAACATATACAATTAACATGTATAATGATAATCAAAGTGCGCAAAAGTTATCAGAAAATCCTATGTTTCATAATAGAACAAAACATATTGATGTGCGCCATCATTATTGTAGAGAAGTAATTTCCAATAAGATTGTTAAAGTAAATTATTTGCCCACAGGAGATATGCCAGCAGATATATTAACAAAAAGCTTAAACTCCATTAAGCATCATAAATTTGTTAAGAAGTTAGGAATTGTAAGTGTAGTATTTTGATATGCATCTGTATTTTGAGAGTGGGGGTGTTGTGATTGTTCTCAAAATAGTTAAAACACCCTAAACCTATCTATGTTATTACTCTGTGCACTTACCTACATTGTCTATGAATAATATATAATTCTGTTCTTTTGTTCCGTTCAAAACGAGCACGTTGTTTTATTTTCATAAAACGTTAATTATTAGAAAAAACTATCAATAGTAAAAGCTAAACGTTTTTTTTTGGAAGCAGATAACTTTCATACATTTCTATAGTCATTTTTTGTATTATCTAGCTTTGGACCGCAACTTTGTCTGCTTATGAGTTATTCTGCCTATGCGTTATACTGATGTATTATAAAGTTTCATCAAAATCCGTTCGTATTTATAGTATGAGATAATCATAAATTTAGGTATGTAATAGCCAAACGGGATTACTTGTTTCAGTCATATTCGTGTTGTATTTTTTTGTGTTATCGTCATTGTTTTATCGGCGACTATAGATAGACAACCGCACCCTGGTACCGCGCGGGCGAGGACTCATTTAAACGGTCTATTTATAGCCACCCCATACAAACGTCCCTGTGGTGAAACCTGACAGTAGCTGTGATTATGATGTGACGTTATTGCAAATAGGTGAAAGCGTCCAACGGCGCCTTCACGTCCGAGTCGTCCGAGGTGATATCGATAACGTTCGACGAGATGGGCGACGTGGACGAGTTGGTGAACGTGAGCGTGTCGCGGCCTAACGCCACCTCGGTCTACATGGAATGGCATCGCATCCCCGGAGTCGAGGGCTATATCGTTCAGCTGCGGCCGCCGCCCAATTACGACATGCCAGAGCCCCTCAAGACCAAGCAACACAACTTCACGCGTAAGTTATTTTGTAAAAAATTCCACTGTCTTAAATACAATTCAAGGCACACATAAGGAGAGTCTATTAACATGTAACATAAAATTGAAATGTTTAAATTGATAAATCAGAGAACGCTTTGATAAATTGATCTGTGGTAAGATTCAGTTGACATTTAGCAACAGCTCAAACTCGCGTAAAAGAAAATTGAGCGCGTTGGAAAAATATTTTGTCGCATAATTTCATCTCTTTATTAAAAAGTATAGTTGTTCACGCTTTAGTGCCCTCTAGCATGATCTAACTAAATTAACTTAATGATCTACGCCAGTTGCCACCACGCTCTGTGATATTCTGATTGGTCCCTTTCCCCCGTTCCTTAAAATATTGTATTTTTTTTATTTTCTACACAACATACGTTTTAATGAAGCCAAACAGGCCCTTTTATTTTTCACTTTTTTAATAATAACGAAAACCATATAATTACCATACGCGTAAAAATCGTTAAGCCCATGCGGCTACAATAGTCAAAAAGTAAGTCGTTGTTAGGAAACTTTTTATCAAAATTAGTCAAAATTAAATCTATGGAGCTTTTTGCACAAAAAGAGATAAAATTAATTATGTAACTCAGTAGTTTGTAGAAATCTTTCTATAACACTCGACACTGAAACACGAAGCCATCTTAACGAGTCCATTGGATGAGTGGTTTGGGTGCTTGCTTTTAGCGCTCCGTCTCAGGGGTTCCGGGTTCGATTTCTGGCAGAGTCTACTTTGGAAATTAACTTTAACTTTGAAACCTTGGAAATGGCTCTGGAAAAAAGTGGCAACACTGCGTTTCGCAGTCATTTGGGCAGCCCGACTGACGACAGTAACCACTCCCTTACAGATGACCACTGTGAAATAACATGTGTGCTGTTTTGTTTCGGTGAATGAGTAAGGGATGCCAGAGCCTATTTCCTTATCCCTTCCTAATCCGTAATCCTACTATGGTCGGCAGCGCACTTGCACCTGTGGCGTTGCTAGTGTTATAGGCTATGGTAGCCGCCTACCATCAAGTACCGTCAGCCTGTCTGTCGACAATAACATAAATAATAAATTAATAAGGTATTACTATCGTTACTTTGATAGTGAAACTCGAACTGGAGATCATGAGCCAGGAATATGGTCAGAACCATAAACAAAAGAGTATACATATCACATATGTATTGTCAAACGTTTTTTAAACATGCGGTAGTGTGTATAGTGTTTATTTTTAATTAATTGTATTCCTAATGCATATTATATAAAAATATTAGCTTTCTCCACTCCTTCTCCATATAAACTTTAAGTGTACCAAATTTCACACTCCATGCATTTTTCTTAAGAGGGGATTCAGATTTTGCTTCACCGCATACAGGTTGGGACAATTATTATGAGAAATAAGTGATGTGATTACATTTCAGTGACAAATTTGCCGCCGGGTACGCACGTGAGTATCGACATAATGGCGTATAAAGGCCCTATCGTCGGCGCTCCCTTCACGATCCCGTTGACTGTTGACGGTGAAGCCGACGAGACATTGAACGTCACCGCCATTCTCATGAAGGAGAAACGCACTGCGGTGGAGTTGAAATGGTCACCGCCCGTCTCGGACAGATATAAAAACAAGGATGTACAGTACGAGGTCATCTACAAAATGTACACTCAAAGGACGAACGACAAAGTTGAGAAATCACGTGAGTACTGGTCTACGTTTGTGTCCTCATTAATGTTTCCTTGGCGTTTTGTCAGATTTCATTTTACTAACATTAATTTATTTATCTATATACATAACTTTTACTAGACACTTAAGACACAATAAAATAAAATTCATGTATCACCGTAATTCATGTCCGAAAGCTATTTCTACAGGAAGAAATCGG